>CM061055.1:25255078-26455078 GCA_030762865.1 Paraleonurus japonicus | reverse complement strand
ATTTGCAACAAAATTGGGAGAAAAACAAAGTAGCAGTGGGTTTTCCCCCATTCCCTTTGATTAGGGCATAGAATGAAATCATCATTCGGATTGCGTTAGGAGTAAACTGATTGAGGGGGATCTTATACAGATCAAAGACTTGGACGAGGAATTTGGGTATGGGAAATCTTAATCCCGCCTCAAATTGAGCATGCCAAAAGGCAAGACAAGAACAAAGCGGCAGGTTAGGACGACTAGTGGAGTTAAAAAGGGAAAGAAGATAAGAAGAAGGAATCCATCCTTCCTTATGATAGGTAGACAGGTCCTCCGCATGAAGCCTGGAGGGACCGTAGAATCTGTCCCAGAAGAGGGTCATATCCTCGGAGGAGGACGAAGAGCTGGTATGAGCGGAAGGAGGTGTGGAGTTACTAGGTGAAGAGTGGAGGGGAATTTGAGGAGAGTTAGGAATCATGGAGGGAGTTTTAGAAAAATCCGAAGAGGACATTTTTCGGAAATTTTCTGAGTAAAGGAAGTGGCGGAAATAAAAGAATGGAAGAAAGGGACACTTACCTGGAAACTCGAAGAAATCAGAGTATAGAGATCAGAGGTGCGGAGACGAACCGGCGGATGACGTTGGAGGACTACCTCGAGACGACGTCGCTACTAAGATTCAAAAAAAAGAAAAACAAATTATGAGAATGCATCCAATAGAAAAGGAAAGGAATAGAGCGAGCATTGATTTGACAGGCCCGGAATACGAAGAGACATTACGGTTCTCGAGGATTCAAAAGAGAAGCAATGGGCGGTTAATAAATGAGAGGAGAAAGGAAAAATTCGCCCCGGCTGACTTTGAGGCAGGCGGGACATCTCCTTTCTACTCTAGCTAGTCGGGATATGACTTGCCAGAGTAGGGGGAGTGGTTTATACGGTATTCTTTGGCAACCCAAATAAATACGGCCCAACTGGGCCCAATCCTTCCTAAGGGCTCAAGCCTAGAAAATAAGATAGTACAGGTCTAATGGGCCGAGGAAGAAATAGGCCCAAAGCTAAGGAAGCAAAGGCCCGGCCACAGGCTGACGACAATTTGAGTATTAGAAACAGTCAGGTGGGCTTACGTGAAGAAGGGCCCAACTGCCATGGAATCAAGGAATATTCTTATTCCCACTTAACCGAAAGGAGAGGATTGGGGGACAAGGTACTACCTTCTCCCCCCACGATGAAGCCACTACCGGGAGTGAGGTGGGAGATAACCAGTAGTCAAGAGAGAAGAGGCAGAGTACGTGGTATCATGCTAGATGATGAAATTACCGTAAGTATTAACTATAAATACAACATCTTATTCAAGGAAAGGTACACAATCACTACACACCTAACTTACGTGTTCTTCAGATTATAAATTTCTTGGGTTTTCTTAGTATCTGACTTGAGCGTCGGAGTGCTTACGCCGGAGAACCCTCCAGCGTGTTTTTGCAGGTATTTCTACTCAAGAGGAAATTAGATTTGCTATAATTACTATTTTTAATCTATTTCAATTTTTTTTTTTGTATATCTATTAAATATGATTTTTTTTCATTATCAAATTTATTTCCACCAAGCACACAATCTATTTCAGTAATTAAAATATAAATTTTATTTAGTATATTAAATTAAAACTAATTTTATATATTTACATCATATTATTTAATTCTAATGTATAGGATATATGTAAATATTCATATATTAATTATAATTTATAGGATATGTATATATGTATCATATATATGTATTTAAGCATCGAGTTAACCATCATAAATAAATAATATAATTTTTAATCAACACTGAATACCATATCTAATTTTTATACTAAATTAAATTTAGTATAATTACTAATTAATTTGATTTACTATAAATTAACAAAAAAAAAATTTAATTAACAAAAGAGAAATTTGATTAAAATCAAATAATCGAGTCAAATTAATATAATTATGGTAAACTGTATATATTTTGCTATAATAAATTTAATTTAATTATTCATTATTTCAAATTCTATAATAAGATTCGTCAAAAAATTTGGATCCATCATATACAGATATACAAATTCATTAAATGAACATACAAAATCTACGTTTGAAATTTTAAAATTTTAAATTAAGTTGTTCAATTTGTATTCAAATATTTTGAAAGTGTATATTTAATTTATTTGATGATATATACAAATTATATAAAACGTATGTAGAAAGCAAACATATATTTAATTTTGAATTTTAAAAAAAATTTAAATTAATTTTTTTAAAAATAAAAGATTTTTATAAGAGTTTAATTTGAGAGGACAAAATTGTTCTTTTTTATGGGTTAGGTATAGAAATATAAAATTATAATAATTAAATAATTTTGGGCAAATTACTACTAGATACAACATTTAAGACAAAATTACTACTAGATACTACCTTTTTGAAAAATTACTACCCACTACAATGCATACCCATTTTACCCCTCATCTGATAAAACCCATCCACACGTCTCTCTCTCATTATTATTCTGCCTCTTTTTTGTCTTCCTCTCTCTCTCACATTATTATCCCCTAATCACAGCCACCTCTCCTCTCTATCTCTCCTCTTTCTCTCTCATTCGACGACGATGATGCTCGATGAAGACGACGGTGGTGAGGCCACCGCACAGAGCCACCTCTCATCTCTCTCTCACAGCCCACCACCCACCGTCCCACCACCCACCTCCCCGCGGCCCACCACCCGACGACGGCCGCTGCTGTGAAGTTGTCGGCGGCGATGAGTCGAAGGCCACAGCGCCACCACCCCGCTATCAACGACGGCCACAGCGCCACCACCCCGCTATCAACGACGGCCACCCCGCTATCGTTCATGAAGGCGTGAAGGCGACAATGGTTAGGGTGGATCTGCGAACCAGACCACGAAGATGCGATTTCGTGAAGGCGACGATGACGATGACGAAGGCGGCGATGCCCGACGAAGGGTGCACCCATACGGCGGCGCACCCATCGCGGATCTGTTCGCGGCGCACCCATCGTGGGTTTTTTCTTCCGTGCCGCCGCCCCTGCCCCTCTGCTTTCGCCGCCATCCGTCCGAGAAGCCGTATTCCGATTTCAGCATCCCATTAACACAGAAAAAAATCGGATTTGGGGTATATTGATTTGTGATTTTGTTTCTCGAATATTGATTTGTGATTTGTGATTTTTATTTTTTTGATTGTGATTTTGATTCTCGGTGAGTTACTGGTGATTTTTTGTGATTTTAATTCTCGGTTTTTTGTAATTGTGATTTTGATTTTTGTGATTGTGATTTTGATTCTCGTTGAGTTACTGATGATTTTGATTAGTGTTCAAGATTCCAGAAAAAATAGAGTGTATATTGATTCTTAAATCATTTTTTGTTGTTTAATTTCTTGGATCTTGGGTTTTTGTTTCGAAATCTGTTCGTATACAGTGGAAAAAATAATGTGCAGAAAAATTTTCTGTGCATAATTTTTCTTCCTGTTTGTGTAATTTATTGAGTTTGATTTCCTGTGTTTGTGCTTGTGTTTGTGTGACTCATTGCGTAATCACTATTTGTTTGATTATTCTTGTTTTTTTGGTTTTCTTTACTGGATATTTATTGTATAAAATGACACCGATTTCTGCACATGTGCAGATTTTTTTTTCTGCATATGTGCAATGATATCTGCACATGTGCAGAATATTTTGTTGTGGCAATAATTCTGAAAATGTATTTTGTGCAGAATATTTTGTTGTGGCAATAATTCTGGAAATGTATTTTTGATTTGTTGTGATGATTTTTGCGTTTTTTTTTAATTTTGAATCAAGATGTAACAAAAAAAAAACCAACTATATATATATATATATATATATATATATTTATATTTGTCAATTTTAGTGTTGTAAAAAAATGATATACGATTAAAAATTGAAAAGAGAAAAATTGAAAATAATATATATTGGAAAGAGAAAAATTAAAAATTGGAAAGACATGTGCAGAATAAAATCGGAAAGACATGTGCAGCAATCGGTAAGTAAAATAAAATTTGTAGCAATCTGCAGCAATTGATTCGGTAAGTAAAATAAAAATAGTATGAATGGTTGTTTTTCCGTGAGAAATAGTATAAAATAGTGCAGTCAATAAATGTCAAATCACAAAAAATTGAAAAAGTCAAAAGTTTGAAAAAAGCTGCAGCAATTGAAAAAGTTAGAAGAAGGGTAATTTTAGTAGATTGCACCATATTATTGTACCTAATAGTAATTAGCTTTTTGATTGTATCTAGTAGTAATAACTCTTAAAGAATTGTACCTAGTAGTAACTAGCCCAATAATTTTTTAAATATTATTTTTAAAAAAAATATATATAAAATTCTCTTCAACCCCGCGTATACGCGGGTTTTGTGCTAGTAATCTCATAAAACTAAACTTAAGAAAGCTTATGTGGCAAAATCACATTCTTCTATTTTAAAATCTCCCTCCTCTTATTCATTTAAGTTTTAAAAATTAATCTCAACCACCAATTTTATAAGTTTTAATCTCGATCATCCATCTACTTATATATTAGTTTATAAATATTTGATACCTTTCATTTATTTCACATCACAAACCCTAATATATTTATTATCTCCTTCTCTGACCGATTTTTTCGTTCATCTTTCTAACCTCTTTCATTGATTCTTTTGTTTCTCATTAAAAACCTTGAATTCTTCCTTCTCTCCTTCTCTAATCGATTTTCTCATTCATCTTTCTAATATATGTTTTTGTTTATTTACGTTCTAATTTATTTCATATGTTCTAACGTGCTAATCTATTTTTTTTAATTAATTTTGCAAATTCATTTTCAAAAATTATGATATGTCGTTGCTTTATATTTTTTTTTCGACGATTAATTATTATTTTTGCAGATTCATATTTGAAGATTTTCTTTCTAACATCTTTCATTGATTCTTTTGTTTCTCATTAAAAACCTTGAATTCTTCCTTCTCTCCTTCTCTAATCGATTTTCTCATTCATCTTTCTAATATATTTTTTTGTTTATTTACGTTCTAATTTATTTCATATGTTCTAACGTGCTAATCTATTTTTTTTTATTTATTTTGCAAATTCATTTTCGAAAATTATGATATGTCGTTGCTTTATATTTCTTTTTTTTTTTCGACGATTAATTAATATTTTTGCAGATTCATATTTGAAGATTTTGATCGTTATTTTGTTGTTTTATGTTTCATTATTTTTCTAGACTAAATGCATATTTCATATGACGAGTTAAAGTTAATTTTAATATTTTTTTGTTTTTTTTTTATTTTTTTGCAAGTTAATATTTTGAAGATTGAGATCTTTTGAAAATCATATTTTGAAGTCAACGATCGGTATACGATGGATGACCAATTACTTTGAAGATTATGATCGATTCATAATATCTCCTAAATTTATTGTTATGATTTTTTTGAAGATTGAGATCTTTTTTTTTTTTTTTTTTTTTTTTTTTTTTTGAAAACAAGATTGAGATCTTTTTTTGAAAATCATATTTTGAAGATTAATGATTTTTTTATTTGTTATGCACATGTATTAAATTCAGGTTAATATTACAATTATTAACAAAAATTGTAAATAATATTTTATTTCTTTTAGAATCATTTACACGTGGACTAATATAATCCACCATAAAAAAATTTGTTGCACCGTAAATTATTATTCATATATTAATTTATTATCGTGTACTTTAAAGAATGTATAAAAATTTCTAAAAAATCAAGAATTTATGTAAAGAATAATGTTCATGTATTATGCACATTTATAACAATATATTGGTTTGGCTGAGTAATTTTGTTAAAAAATATTTTATTATTTTTGTTATTTGATTAATTAATGTATTGATTGGATTTGTTTTGAATGATTGTAAATTCGTAAATTTTATGTTGCACATTTAAAATTTCATACAAGTATTGAAATTATTTATTTATTAAGTTATGTATACGGAATCTACATTTGAAATTTGAAAGTTTAAATCATCATGAAATTTGTGTTCAGATATACAATTTATAAAAAATATTACACAGATCTAATCTTTCATACTAATTAGATTTACTATAATTACTTATTAATTTGATATCATATATAAATCAACTACATATACATTTTAATATTCTACTTCTACATATCCTATATAATTTTTTTTACAAGGTCTTTGAATCATGGTAATATTTTTAAAGAATGTTATTCCCACTGATTATGCAGTATATATAAATAAGGTAATCATATTTAAAATCAACTACTGCAAATACTTATCATGATATTTGCTTATAAATTCAATTTACTCAATAACCTTAATATAGATTTTTAATGTAACACTTTCCTATTAAAGTCAAACATTTAAAAATATAATCTGTAATATATTTTGCTCAAAATCATGAGTACTTTAATACTTTGATTGCTCCTCAAATCTTTTATTTAATAAAATATCTTTAAAAATATATTTAGATTATCCACTTAACTTTTAAATAATAGTAATTAATTTATTTGACTTTGTAAGATTTATCCAAAAAATATTTGGCTTTGCAATCAAATGTTTCCACAAAATATTTGTATACTTTTATGAGAATAATATTTTCATAGGCATTAATTTGACCCTACAATCAGATTTATCCACAAATATTTTTTATATAGCTTTTGGCGTGAAATATAAATTTGTGGATTCATTTAGTATTTTATAGAGTTATTGATACTATAGTTTAATTTCACTTTTTACATATTTTAATTTAAAAAAATTATAAATTATAAATATTTAAATTTAATTTTTTATTATGATATATATTATTTTTCTTTCATTTCCCATGAATTTAGCGAGGTCTAATTCTAGTATACATATACACGTGAACTCAAAAACTCGGGCACAAGCGCCCACTCCCCCGGAAATCCGCCATTGCCTACAGAGATACCAAAT
Source organism: Paraleonurus japonicus (assembly GCA_030762865.1). NCBI lineage: Eukaryota > Viridiplantae > Streptophyta > Magnoliopsida > Lamiales > Lamiaceae > Paraleonurus > Paraleonurus japonicus. Next base: position 26,448,167 of record CM061055.1, on the reverse strand, counting down.
AACTGCGAATGAAGCTGTTAGAAAGTGCAAGAATTGTCTAGTGCCACTTCTCAAACAATTTAAGAAAGTTTGAATCAAGAGCTGTTATTCGAGCCGAACAGAGTACTTGAAATTCGAGCTTGACTCGAGTGGTTTGACTTGATAATATTAACGAGCTAGAAATAAAGTTTGACTTGACTCGCTAACGAGCCTAATGAGTCGAGGCAAGCCGAGCCTGATGAGTCTAATGGAATTATGAGAAAATTCTTAACTATCGAGCCTAACGAGTCGAGTTCGAGCCGGTTCGTTAAGTAAATGAGTATTTCACGAGCTCAAGCTCGACTCATTTAACACTACGAGTCGAGTCGTGCTCACAAGCGGCTCATGCAGTTTAACAGCACTATTTGAATCCAAATAATTAAAATAACAACGGCTAAAGTCTGCTGCAATTTGTCAGCAAGCACGTTGCAAGATCAAACAGTATAAATGAGAGCAAAAATATAATCTTTGTTACATCATTATTGTCCATATTGAACCGTTGCATCAGATGTAACTAAAGATTGTAGATCACATAACAAAGTCCCAGGTAGTCTCAGCACATATTTTTGGTACTTTTCGTTCCTCTGCTAAATTGACCGACGCTAAAATCTGCATAGACGATAAATAAGTTAAACAAAACATAGTTTGGAGTTCACAGCCATTAAAGCAAGATACAAGTTGCTTAATTGGTATCGCTACAAATGTAATAAGAATTGAGCACAAAAAAAGCTGGGGGATTTAATTCCATTATTCAATATTTAAAAATAATGCCCTAAATCTTCGTCCAATAGCAAGGCAAAATCCAGAAGTGGATGCCTTCATATTACTTGTAGCAAAAACCCCAAAATCTGAGCAACACTACGAAAAGCAGACTCAACATTTAAAGGCAACAAATGCATTTGACTGCCACTATTGACAATTAGAACACAGCTTATAGCTTATAGTTACAGAGTATAACAAGAAGTTTGATTATAACCCCAAGGGTTTATAAGAACAGGCGAACAATCCAGTTTATTGCATGAGTAGTTTTCCACAACATCTGAATAAATTTCAGGATGCATTAAAGGTCATTGTTCGTCTTATCAAATTTGCAACTCTTCTTTCGTAAGGCTATAAACATCTTCTAGATTACTTTCTGTTAAGCACTAGTATGAGAGTTAAAAAGTGGAATTTGGCAGGCATCACAAATGTGCAACAAAACCAACACAAAATTTCATGTTTATTAAATCCCAGAAGAATGATGCAGCAAAATCAATCATTTATCAAGCAGTAATACGGCATGCACTATGGTTTTATTCAATTCGGGTTTAAAAATCTGTAAATGTTCAACTGCAATTAAAATTAGATCACTAAATTAGGAATCTTCCATTATCAAGAAGTATCAACAAAATCAAACACAGCAATCTGTTATTATTTCCTTTCCTAGGAGTAGATTCACCAGTAGATCCTCCTACACATTCTGTATTACCATAGGGACCATAAGAATTATTGCATTTACCTTAAATGAACCATTCATCTTCGAACTCCGAGTCCACTCAAGCCCCAAATTCTTGCTAGATGTTTGATAGGTAGCCTTGAATAGATCATCCCCATAAACCCTGCGTGAAACAGAAAAATCCCAAGCATTCTTCCCCAAATCATAACTGGGCTCAAAAGTTGTCAACCCTCCATGTACATAATTGTACTTAAATTTTGTATTCCCAGTGCCCAGCACGTGATTCACAGAAACCTTATTCGTTGAATCAATCAACAAAGCCCCATCCAATATCGTTCGTTCATCGCCCTTGCTGTGAATAAAAGTCAAATTCAACGGTTTCTCCGCTACCCTAATTGAATTCATGAATTGAAACCTAAAATCCTGCACACCAATGGAATAGATAAACGAATTACTGTCAAAACTAGTTTACGCATAACATTCAGCACGGCATATGACTGTAAATAAAGTGTTAAAATACATACGAGGTAGCATAAAATTCCCAAAAGAAAATGTAACATTCAAATCTGTGTATTAATTATCGAATCATATTTTTTTCAGTTGATTTAATGATTTCAGAAGATGAGAAGGATACGGTTGTAACGTAAACGAGTAGAGCGAGTCTAAATAGTTAGGGTTTACCTTTTTGGGGACGTTGTAGTCGATAACGAAGAAGCCGGGTTTCTCGAGGGCTAAAGCTAGGCCATTCAAGCTGGGGCCGTGGACGACGGTGGCATCGGTGAAGGAAGCTCGGAGCTTGAAGTCGCCGGCGTTTAAGGAGACTGTGGAGGCGGCGGCGGCGGCTTTGTCGGGCTCATATCTAGCTTTGAACGACGCCTTCATCATTTTCTGTTTTAGGAGTTGGGTGAAATGTGGCCTTTGTTTGGTGGATTTTGTAGCTTGTTTGGCAGGGAGAGAGGGGTAGTAGTACTGCCAAGCCAAAGTATTGTGAAAAAATTGGTGAAACTTGTACGGTGAAACGTTTTAAATTTTTCAAAATCAAAATGACACATGTTTTAATAAAGACAAAGTTTACTATAACTTGATTTGGTGATTAAATAGTGTGAATTGTAATAACTAAAAGATATTATTTATATTATTAAAAAGATATCAATAGTGATAACTGAAGAATATGTCCTACTATATTAACTCCCACGTATTACGCGATAGGTTCGTTAAATAAATATTACAATATAATATAATATATTATACATATAATATTTCCATAAAATAATAATATATATTAAAATAATATATATATATATATATATATAAAATTTTGTGTAATTATAATATTAAATTTGAGTAATGGTAATATTAATTGTATAATAATTCATTCTAGGTATTAGAATTATTTGAAAATTTACTATAAAATTTGTTTCAAATTTATTTTACAATTAATAAAAAAAATAATTAATAGAAAAAAATATTATATAATTGATGCATAAATATTACTCCGAATAGTATATATATCGTATATTTGTAATAAATATCATATATGATTATATTAAGTTTTTTTAATAATACTTATATTTATACATATATTCATTAGGATGAAATAAAATAAATTAATTGAGTCGGTCCTTTTTAATAATTTTACTCAATATGTTATATTTTTGTATAGGTGACTAATTATACATTGACACATAATCATTACTAATATACAATTCTTTATATTTTTGTCTTCTAATCACACACATAAATTATTTTTCCAATTCAATGACACATCATCTGAACTAAAAAAAAAATACAAATAAATATTAGGCTTAGTTGCATATTAAATCACCAACCTTTCTGAAATTGCATTTTAATCTAAACTTTTTGAATCTTAGCAAACAAAACTTCAATTTAATAATTTTTTTGCAATTATAGCTTACGGGCAGATTTGTCTCTTTATGTCGCTTACGTGGTGTCCACGTGGCTACGAAAAAATAATGTCGTTTCATTTTATAATGTTTAGTTGCAAATTAAATCACCATCTTTTAACAAATTGCAATCTAATATAAACTTTTGAATCTTTTTTTAAAAAAACTTTAACTAATATTTTTTTTTGTATTTCGATCTTACATGCATATTAGCTTCTCCCCGTAACTGATGGAAACTGACTGAAATTTGAGGGTTTTATTTTCTTTGCTTAAATGGAAACTGACTGTAATTTTAATTTTTTTTAATTATATTTTTACTATACATTGTAAAATAAAGTGTGTAAAAATAAATCAAAACTAAAACTTAAAAATTAAACTAATTTTGTTCCATTTAAATTAAAATATTTTCATAAATTAAAAAATAATAAATTAAACGATATCATTTCGCTCACGTGTAGGTCACGTGCCCACATAACCCAACGAAAATGAATGACAGTACATTTTATATATGCGTGACATGTTGACTAAATATTTCAATTCATTGGGAACTTGACAAAATCACAAGATGTTTGGTACCTACTAAAAACGATAATGTAGATCTAAACTTAAATTTTGACGCGAAATTATTTCACGGATTTATGATTTAAAATTTAATTTTGATTTGATTTTCCAAATTTGATTTGAATAAACAATAAAAATAAAATTAAAAACACAGACAACGCTAAGTAATGCTAATAAAAATCCTCAAATATCAACAACACATCAACAACAAGGAGAAACTAATCTGCTCGTAAGCTCGAATCGCAATAAATATTAAATTGGAGTTTTGTTTAACAAGATTAAAAAAATTTAGATTAGATTGTAATTTGCGAAAAAGTAGTGATTCTTTTTTTTTTTTGCAATTAAATATTTTTTAAATAAAATGACGTCATTTCTTTCACTGCCACGTGGACGCCACGTAAGCAACGGGCAGAGACAAATCTGCCCGTAAGTTAAAATTGCAAAAATTTATTAAATTGGAGTTTTGTTGGTCAAAATTTAAAAGTTTAAATTAAAATGCAATTTCGAAAAAGGTGGTGATTTAATATGCAATTAAGCCTAAGTATTATAAACTTCATATTAATATATAATGAGATTCACTTGTTTGAAATATTCACAATTAGTATTTCATAAATATTGAACTTCCTCAGCAAAATATCTAATACACTTTTTTAGACTGGGGTTAAATAAAATAATTTGCAGAACATATAAATATGTATAAATTGGTTTAGTTGGTAAGCATTAAATTATTATGGGAGAGGTGCTAGGTTCAAACCCTTACTATTTTTTAAAACTTTAGAAAATTGACACATAAGCAAATTTACCATAAATCATAATCAGAATTTCAATTGAATTTTCAATTATTAACAACATAATATTTTATTATTTGTGTATTCACTTAGTTTTAGATTTTTTAATATGTAAGGTTATAAAGATGATGATATATTGTTTATTTTAATAGTTGTTGATGGAAATATATTAGTTTTTTCTTTTTTTACGGGATGGATACATTAGTTAGAATGCTTTATTTTTAAGTTTATATTTATTATGATTCAGCTTAGAAATTTGTAAATTAAATATTATTTTTTTTAAGTCAAAGTTTAAAATTTCTATGTTATTTATTCCTATCGTAATGCTGAATAAATAATTGCATTAATTTTATCACAATTGGATACCAACTTTTGTTTTTTTAAATAAAATCTAAATAAATCATAAGATTTTGATATCATAAATATTTTATAAATTAATCTAAAAATTAATAAAAATAAGTTAAGCTTTGTTTAAATTTTATAAATTAGATATTTTTTTTTTCATTTTTTATAAATAGCAAATATATTAGTTGTTCACATATGAATAATTAGATAATTTTAAATAAAAAACTATTTTTAAAACTCAATTAATGCTTCGGGTCAATATATCCTGTCGAAAATCCCGAGGTGTTAAGGTTTCCGCCATAATTAAATTTAAGGACAAAACATGTACTGCATCGCCATAATTAAATTGAATGACAAATCATATTTCATTTTTAATTAAAAAATGAGTCTTCCAAATATTTGTGATAGTTCGCAAGGTCAACTTAAAGATTGTTTTTCAATTATAATATTGTTTATTATTAGTGTCAATTATAATATTTCAGAACTGTTAGGATTTGTGAAAACGGAAATACAATTAAGAGAAATGACAGTTTAAGTTCAGTTCATGCATTTACAAACCTAAATGGTTAGTTCACTGTTGATTTTTCTTTCTTCTTTTGTATGATAAAATTTGGTTACTATTTGAAATGAACAATTAAAAAAGCAAAAGCAAACGAAATACTTGAGTGAGTAATATTCCAAATTGACCAATATACATATAAACCAATAAAAACCCAACACATGAAAAAACTAAAGAGCTTATTCGAAAATCCACATAATAATTAGCCAAATAACTTATTAAAAAAATATCATAAATTCAAAATAGCAGTAACCAAATAACTTATTAAAAAAGTCTCATAAGTGCTAATTGAAAGATCGCTTGTTGTCTAATTTGATCTAATGAGGTTACCAAAATTAAAGCTCCAAAAGAGGTGCCGAAACAAACAACAGACTCCCTACTGCCTCCATGATGATGACTCCCAATATCAATTATTTTATCTTAAATTGTAAAATTTCCATAAACCAAAAAATGCCACATCTATATGTAATCCAAAAATACTGATTAGGCAACAAAAGTGGAAATGGAAAATCTCCTTACTTCTAGAGTGCAGAAGATCAGTAGTTAAACAATTCTAAAGTGCATAGTTCAAACTTCAGTGGACATCAATATGTGCCCCTACAAATTCAAAGAGAAATCATTTTATTATTTATAAGAACATTTGAAAAATAGTACATAAAAGTAGTAAAAGTTTAGCTCATTATTTGGTTGCATCCGTCACATATCTGTTGGAGCAATAATTACAAATAAACAACTTTCATTAGAAAAAAGATGTGAAGCCAGACTATACGAAGAATGCCAACCACCTCATCATACTGTTTTTGTGTTCTTGTTATTGAAATAATTATCCTACGTACTGAAGATGTTATACTTGGGGTGCAATAAGAACAGGAACTGGGACAGCCATTGCCCATCGAAGTTCATGGATGTCTCTTAATCTCTTCCAGTCTGGCATCCCAGAAGCCCAGCATCTGGTCGTCTTTTTTAGACCAAAATCTTCTAATTGCATCCTTCTCCACTGGCCCAACTTCTGAATTGTTCTTGTCAGTGAACTTCCATTCTTTTAACGGTTCCATGAAAGCAGTAGCTGCAATTAAGATAGATTGTAATGGTATAACAGTTCCTTCTGAAGCTTCATGAACAACCGCTAGTAAATCAGCAACAAGCACGCATCCTCCAACCAAGATACATGCCTCCACATTTGATTAAGCTTTCATCAAAACCTGCACAGGGAAGAGATGTAACATTAGCATAAAGATGCTCAACGATCAAAGTTAATGATCATGGTGACATGGTCACTCTCTGATCTTCGCAACGCTGCTGTCTCAGATGCTAACAGGGTAAAGCAACTGGTTTGGAACTTGAAAATAAGCAATAATCCTCTTCCTATTTTCCAGCCATGAATCCATCTATTCATCAAAGTATAACTACAATAAACAACTTGTTGTAGTATTAAAACAAAATCGAATGCATTAATAGTAGTTAGAAAAGGCGGCATGATGTTTCTTCAAGCAGGTTCTTCCTCCAGGATAAGTAAAAAATTAATAGCAATGATGTGACACCCCGGTGACGCCACCCTAATGAAAATGCATTTTAGGCTCAATGAACCGAAGAAATTTTAAATTAAAAGGAATTCAAGCGGAAGATGTCATCATAAAAACACGAGTAATATTTTTTTTTAAATAAATCAAATTATTTTAGTGTCTAACCGTACTTGTGCCTAACTCGTGTCTTACCCCATTTCTAAGTCAAATACTTACTTAATTAGATATTTGCAAAAATAGATCATCAAACGTGTGAGAAAAGTCATAACTAGCTTAACATAACAAAATATAATATAATAGACATACGCTAGTCATTCATGCATAACATTTTAAAAAAAACGAACATAAGTCCTTAGTAGTTTGAAAGGGACTCGACTACGGAACCTAGTAATCCATACATAAATTTAAAAGCTTAAACCATAACATAAGTCCTACTAGTATTAGCTTCAATTCTTACAGGAACTTAGTTTGTGGTGAATTTATTTAGAGTAGTCTACACAACCGATCACACGTCCTCCTCATCGTCAACAGGACCTGAAAAATTTAAAGTAATATCATGAGTCTTCCCCCGGAGGAGAAGCCCAGTGGGATAACATTTAATAACAGATGCATTAAAAAGACTAATAGCATGTCAACCGAGTACACGCCAGGCCCGTAGACCCGACTCAATTCACACAGATATAGTCCGTAGACCTGCCTTGATTCACACAGAGCATAGTCCGTCGACTAGCTATAATTCACACGGAGCATAATCCGAAAATCTGTCTGCTCTTACACACACAAATTACTCTAAATAATGCAAAAGTATTAAAAGATTACCCACTTTCTTGGTATTTGAATGTTTCAAGATAGCTTCCCGGAAATTCAGCTGTCTCGAACTACACTCGACACATTCAGTCGTCTTTTAGTCTTATAAGCATTAAGTTATAACCATGCACTTAAAGTGCTTTTACTAAATTTAATTAGTATCTAATACATATAAATATATGTATATATAACATATACCTACTTGTAAACTTAAACATATTTTAAAGAAAAAATTTTATTTACTAAGACTAGTTAAGTACACATAAAAAGAAATTATAAAATTTCTTCATATATGTAAAAGAAATTATAAAAGCGTTATAATATGCTCACAACAAAACCAATTTATTCATTATGGAATACCTTTACTTTCAATTGCTTAGGTGACTAAAGAAAATAATTTACAAACTCACCTTTTATGTAAAACTCCTTAAAAAGACAGCTCGTAGAAGATAATTTATAATCAAATATAAACACGTCATAAAATTATTAAATTTATACAGTAGATTCACAACACATATAGCTACATACCATAAAAATTTCACATGAAAATAATCTCAATTTTGTTACTTATGAATTTTTCAAGTTAGATAAAAACAATCTCCTAAATGAGGTTATGTTCCATCTTTTTATAAAATTTTGTAACACATGAATATGAATTAAATAAAATCAAGAAAAAATTTATATAATATCCTAAGTACCAGTAGTATCACTAGTAAAATGATCACATTTTAAATCTTCACATTTCCTACCTGATCATGCATCGTTCTAGAGCTCTAAAACTGTCCGTTTTTACTAGAAAGATAATGTTTGTTAGAAAATTTATTAAAAATTGAATATAACTCCAAATGTATCAAGGTAAAATTTTTATGAAAGCTAAGACATATTAGAATAATATAGTCGAAAGTAACTTTCAAAAATTAATTTTTCTGCTCACAGTAAATTTTGCAATAATCCCAAAAAACAGGGGTGTTTTTCTTCTGTACAGCACTTTGGTAGAAAAATCATATTAAATCGAAAATAGCTTCAAAAAATTTGAAATTTTTACCACATATTCTAGACTTCCAGAACTTCAGTTTGGTAAAAGGGATTTGAGAAAATTTGATCAGAAAAGGTCAGAACACTTTTTAAAAGTAACAAACAATTACATAATAAATTTCAACAACAAAATCTATACATACAAAGAATAGTTGGGGCACCCAACTTGATTTAATCACCAAAGAATCACCAAATAAGTCCTTACACCATAGAAATAGAGACATGCAGTAGGAAAAATAACTTAAAAGTCACATGCAATGACATATAACACATGCAATCCATGAATCAACATAAATAAGTCATATAGTTAGTAAATCCAATGAGATAAGTCAAGATTTCTAGCAAAAATATAAAATCACAAATTCTAAATTAATTGGGTTTCAAAAGCAACATTTTGGAGCACCATTTTACCAAGAATTTAAGAGAAATAAAAAGGAAGGAGAAAATAAATCCAACGTAAAAGTAGAAATATCGTTTTCCCCCTTTTTCTTTAAAGAAAACTTATTTGGGACAAAGATGTGAAATAAAACATTCTTATGTTCTTACCTCTAAAAGACTTGCACTTCACTGGAGATGAGGTAATAGCGCTGTGAAGAAGAAGAAATGAAACGTCACTTTACGTATTCTTTATGCAGATTAAAAATATACATATATTTTTTTTTATTTAAAGCTCTTGAAAAGAAAAGACTAATTCAAAATAAATTTTGAATCTATCTTAAATTTTAAATCTTAACCCTTATTTCTTTATTTGACTTAGTCTTTGATAAATTTTTTTTTTTTTTTTTGAAAAAATCTTTGATAAATTTTAAATTTTAATTTTTCTTTCTTTTCCTCTTCTTTTTTTTTTTTTTTTCAAGTTCTAAATATATAAGTATCTTATTATAAATAATTTTTTCACTCTACTTCATTTCAATTTAATTTATCTATTTTCCTTGCTTACTTGTGTCGAATGAGGGATCAAGCTCGTTTTCCTTAGTAAGTTACCCTGCAAAACTCTTTAAAACTTCATTAAAAATATTGGTTCTTAAATTGCATAAATTATAAATTTTCTTTTAAGAACTAGGGGATAAATCCACAAATTTAATGCTTAGTAAAATAATTAAATTGGAAAAATATAAAATGTAAATTTTCTAAAAATGGTGCGTTACAAATGATATCAATTAAAAGCTCATAAAATGTCATACATTAATTTCAACTGATCCTTGAGTTCTTTTTCAGTTTTCGCAATGTGACTAGGATACCACTATAAAATTGCGAGAGAATAAAACTAATATCAGTATTATAATAGACATTATAATCAGTTCATCGTAGCAGTACATCAGTAATTAAGTCCACACCTTATTCATACTTGAACTTAATGCTCTTGTCCAGTGATGCAGATCAACTTCTAATTCTGCCCAATCAAATATATATATATCAAGAAAACCCAAAAACAGAAACAGGGGGTGGGAAATTTGAGATTGGTGATTTGCAGATTTGGGATCTTGAAAAGATAACATTTTTCTACCAAAAATTTCTTGATTTCTTAATGGTAGTTGAACATGGGGTGATCTGTGGAACATCAAAAAAGTTGTCTTCACTTCTTTTTCTTGAAGATTTGATGATATTGTTACCCATAAACACCTTTAATTGATATCCATTTCCCAATCCAAAGGCCAAATTTGCAGATTGAAATGATTGATTTTGTGTTTGAGGGACCCAAAAACCCATATTTTCTTAGGGTAAAATGCTCATGCTCTTCTGAAAATCTCCATCCAAATTGGCATCACACAATTTTCTCTACTCTGATTAAATCAAAAAATCAAAATTATATTTCAAGATTTAATAATAATGTTTAAATAAACGAAAGGTATGAATAAAAATAATTACCTGGTAGGAAGAGGAATCAAGAAGGTCCTCAACGTGCCAGCCTACAATCGTCGTTCGAGAGATCGCCTGCGAAAGGTGGATTGCGATCCGTCGCCGGAAGTTGGTATGTAGAATTTCACAAAGGAGGATTAAGAGATTAAATTATTTTGTAGAATTTCGTAGAGAAGGATTGAGAGATTAAAGTGTCAATTAGAGTTTTGAGTGTTTGCATGTACACACCATTGAAATCCTGCAGGTATTGATCGGCGCAACCTTTGAATACCAGGCTTGAGGTGTCGGAGAGAGCAGAAGGCGGAGAGAATGCCGAAAACCCTAACTTTTGTTTGAAACATTTTCTTCAAATGAAAATGACACGTATATTTTTTTTAAGAAAAAAAACTGAAAAAAGTTGACACATGTCCTCAACTTAATAATTTTATGACACCTATGCTAAATTCTTGTATGAGTGACACATAGGATTAGACCAACTCCCTATTAGTAATATAGGGATATTACTACAGGACAACATTACAAAGGGTATTATTAGTTAATAGAAGGATATGCCTTTACTTTACTTTGAAAGAGTATTGTGGGTAATTAAGTGAAGAAGAGGTGTTTGGAAGGGTTTAGTTTGAGAGTTTAGAGTTATGTTTTTGCTATTTTTAGTATTGAAAAACAAAATTTAAAAAAATTATTTTTGATTTTGAACAATCTAAAATGGGACGGAGGGAATATTATTTCTTAATATTAAAGTGATTGTAGTGAAAAATGCATGCATTTAATGTGGAATAATTGCCTATTTTGTGTTAAGGTATTAGCATTTGCACTAAAAGTATCACAAAGTGGAGATTAATGGATTGTTGATGTATTTTGTCTCGTTTCTAGGTATTTTGGTGGAATTTGGCCAAACCAACCATATGGGCATTCTCACGGGAATGAGACGAGCAAGATGGGAGAATTTCGGGGTCAGAGGTGCTCGACAATTGGAAAAAATTTCCTGGACTCGACCTCTGGTCGAGCCAGGGGGAGCTCGAGTCAAGCTCGTGGTATGAAGGAAGATTTGCTTAAGTAAGGGAGAGCTCAACTCGAGGGCACAAAGCTCGAGTCGAGGTTGTTGCTGTGGGAGGAAGCTCGAGTCGAGCCTTAAGCAAAATTTGGAAAAAGCGTGTTAACAACTAGCGAGCTCGAGTCGAGACCTGAGAGCTCGACTCGAGGCTCGAGGAAATCAGAATTCTCTCATTTTAATCTCCATTTGACGAAAAACAGAGAATAAGTGGTTTTTTTTGCAGTTATTGTATGTAATAGGGGCGATTTTCTACAGTTTTCAAGCAATTCTCACTTCTAAAACTCATGGATACATGTTTTAGATAGATTGTTAGCATTTAATTCATAGATTAGTGATCATTTCCATTATATTAGTGATTTGGATTGTACTTTTCAATTGGGAAATATTTCATATGTATTGAAGAATCAAGCTACAAGTGTTCATCTACAATTTGGTGATTTCTTACCTTTTCTTTAATTCAATTGGTTTAATTACATTTGCTATTATGTTGATGGTGATGTTTGTGTGTTTGCCCATGGGATTGGCTTGTTGCACCATGGGGTAATCTCTTAGTGCTTTGGGTAATTGAGATTAGGGATGAATTGATTGTCTTAGCTATAATTGTGTCAATTGATGTTTGATTTAAATAGTTGAGTATCCCTTTTCAAAAAAAAAAAAAAAAAAAAATAGTTGAGTATCCTAATTGATGATCTTAATGTGCTTCATGCATGTATTTTCATTTGATTCTTCTCTAGCAATCCTAACAACGTACATATGAGAATTGAGTTAACATTGTTAGGGGTTAATTGATGGAAATAGGTGTATGATTGTATGTGTTTAATGCATTGTAATTGAGAAATTTCTTGCATTTAGAACATCCACAATTAGGCATTGGATGATTGATAAAGATATTGTCATATGATGTTATGCTCTCTATTTTGATTAAACAATATTTGATGTAAATATGGTTGTGATAAAGGATTCCTTAATCAAGATAATCCAAAGCATGCTCCTCTCCTAGGTTCTTGGAAGTTTGATATATTGTTTAACATAGTTGCATTGTGTTTGTTTGATTGAAATCATTTGTTTGTTTGATCAATGTTAGTAGATTGTTTAGATCATAACCAAGCTTTGCTTCAATAGTCATAGACAATTTGCATCTTAGGGACTCATTGCATCACATGTCCTTTGAGTTCGATACTTGTTTGAGTCTTAAATATACTTGCACGAATATACTATAATCAAATGGCACCGTTGCCGGGGGCATGATGTTGTGTTTATTTGAGACTTAGGATTGGTTGAAAGTGGCTACTTGTTGTTTTTTGTTTGTTTTGTTAATTTTGTTGGAAATTGATACTTTGATTGGTGGTTTAGGTGCATGATCACGAGATCTCGTGGGATTTTAACCGAGCCATTCAATCCGGAAATTGAAGCTACTAGTCGAAGGAATCGTGGTAGGAAGAGAAGGGAAGTAATAGCAAGAGATAGAGAAATTATGGAAGGTGAAGGAGACATGAATAATGAAGACAGGGGAGGTGAACCTTATGTGGAAGAAGTCAATCTTCACCAAAATGGGAATGACAATGAGAATCAAGACCATTTAAGGGGTAATGGAAACAATCAACACCATAATGCTCAAGTTGGTCCTTTCCCTCATATCAATTCCCATACCCACAACCATACCCATATCCTCCACAAGCTCACAAATTCTCATATTATCCACCTATTTACAATAATTCCCTCCATACTACCCACAAATTCCTCAAATGCCTCCACCACAAGAACCACCACACCTACCACAAGCTCCACCTGCACCTATACAAGATCCTCCACCTCAAGGTAGACCTCTCTGAAAATTCTTTGAGCCTCAATTATGTGAGTATTATTATGGCATTGCAAGGCCAATGATAGAAACAAATAACTTTGAGATAAGCCCGACTCTATTGAAGATGTTGAGGGAGAAATAATTTGAGGGGAAAGATGAAGAAGAGTGCCCTCATCAACACATGACACAATTTTTAGAGATTTCGGACACTACTAAGTACAATGGGGTGTCCGAGGATGCTAAAAAGCTAAGGCTCTTTGCCTTATCTCTCAAGGGAAGAGCCAAGGCTTGACTCAATTCTATCCCTCCCGGACCCGTTCGAACTTGGGAAGACCATAGCAAGTGATTTCTCATGAAGTTTTATCCACCATCCAAGACGGTTCAAGCAAAAGAAGTCATCTCTCATTTTCGACAAAAGAGTGGAGAGACGATACCGGAAGCTTGGGAGAGATATGAGACGTTGCTCATAGCTTGATCACAACATGGCTTTCCGGAGGAACAAACGATCATGTATTTTTGCAATGGTCTTATGGATGGTGATAGATCGTTTCTCAATTCTATTTTTACTATACTGTCATGCACATTCACTATCATTATCATTATCATGCATATACACTGTCACTATTATGCACATGCACTGTTATAGTAAATATAATTGGAGGTCCTGAATGAGTTAAGTGAGGGTTAAAAGTGTAGATGGAAGGGGTGAATAAATTTTTAAATGATTTTTCGTGGACTTAGCTGGGTTAGTTGTTTTTTAAGTCAGTTGCAAATAAGGTTAAGTAACGTTCGGTTTTTAACTCAAGCTAATAACAACTTATTGATAACTGCCTTCACTGATGGAGCTAGGGGGTGTCAGGGGCGTCGGCTCCCTAACTTTTTTTTAAACATTTGTTATATATATCTTAGTCCATTGATTTATTGCTACAAAGATTGTCCAAGGGGAAATTTTGTTCATGCATAATCTAACATTTTAACATCAACTTCTTATATTAAATTTATTTTTATGTTAGATTTTATTTTATTTTTATAATTTATCATTGTATATTATATATAAAATAATTGGGTACAAAATTTTATATTACTTTATATCAAAATTGATTCTAATTTATAATATTATTTAAAAATATATATCAAAAATGTTTTATTTTATCTATTTAGTTGGGCCCCCTTGACCAATTTTTCTATCTTTCCCACCGACTGGCTTCAGCTAATTAGCTGGAGAACTATCAAAGTAAGCTAGGTGCGGAGGTGTTTAGGTCCTTAAACTTATGTATGTGAATATCCTTGTTAAAATGTTTGATGACAAATCGGCTTACTTTGTGTACCTTCTGATGGTTGGGGTATAACTAATGTCATATGCCAAGTTAATATTATCCTTTTTACTGAGAAAAAAAATTTAATTACTTACTATGAAGTCTGATTAGAGAGTTTTATGTTATGAATATAGATGATATGACAATTAATAAATCAAAGCAGTAAATTAGCACACAAGAGATTTACAGTGGTTCAAAGATTCGGCCAATACGTCCACTCTTTTACTGCATAAAGTAGAGGTAATTCCACTAACGGGGAATCTTGATTTAGAGTGTTAAGGGACATTGGTCTGATCTTATCTCCCTTTGTGGGATTCGATCAATCTGAAATTTAAATGAGTTACGGTCCTCTACAATCGATCTTCCAGTCGATCCAATCAACTTATCAATTGCTAACAAACTACTTAACTCTCTAAGATAGGGGGTTTGTTATAAGGGTTTTTCAACTATGTGATATTTTTCGTACTGTTGGTCCCACTTAGTTGAGTATCTTAGAGAAAACTTGAACTAACCTTCTAGGAAAAATCTAGAAGGGGGGGTTGAATAGATTTTTAGATTTTTACAAATCTTTTAAAATTATTCAAAAACACTCAAGTAGCACAGTGGAATTTTTATTTTAAACTCAACTTAATCAAGATCAAAAGCAAACTGATATTTTTAGTTTTAACTTCAATTCTGAAATTAGTCTTTGATTGATAAACTGAAAATTGAAATTGACAGAAAAGTTAAGTAAAGCAATAAAGAATACCAGAGTTTATAGTGGTTCGGATTATGAATAATCCTACATCCACTCTCCTTCTCCAACTTGAAGAAGGGACTAGCTTACTACTTACTTACTTACAATCTGACTTACAACTTACAGCTCACAAATTTCTTCCGATCTTCAAAACTCCTAACTTCTTCTCTGGAATCTAACTATTACAGTGAGTAGTGGAATTTGAAGATTATAAGTAAAGTGTTCTATAAACACTTAGAATTGTTTTGAAAACTTGTGAATTTGTTGTGAAATCTGAATAGAGCGTAATGCGCAAATCGTGATATGTGCAAAGTTAAAAAGTTATTTGAAAAATGAAAACCTAGACCTATTTATAAGTCTGATAAGACAGTTAGTTTGTTAGTCAGTTCTAACAAACTGAAAACTGCTCAACAAACTTAATCTTGAAAACTGCTTTGCTCCTCAGCTGATTTATCCTACTCGTTTGCAGCTGACTTGGTGAAGACTCGCCTTTCTTATTCTACTCAGCTTGTCTTGACCTCGTCTGAGCTCTTCATACTCGTCTCCTGCAGATGACTAGGTTTGAACTTGTCTCCAGACGACTTGCAACTTTTCAGTCATCAGCTGACTTGCTCAGTCGATGACCTAGTCTGATCAGCTTAGTACTCGGACTCAGTCTCAGCTGTTCTTCATAGTCGTCTGATCATCTGAACCTTCTTTTAACTCATCAAAACTTTCTTGATCTAACAATTTCCCCCTTTTTGATGAAGTTAAAACCTACAAGGAAGAAACACACTCACAACTGAAGTTAGTTCAAAGTTAATCAAGATTATCAGATAGGTATACTAGAGCACATTCTTACATTGAATCAGATTTATTCAAATTAGAACACTTAATTCACACTTAGGGAAATTTAAGAAAGTATTCTTAAGTCTTAAGAATTTAAACTTAGTGAAAAGTTTTAAATCTTAAAGAATTTTGAAAAGTTCTAAGACTTAGAAAATTTTAGAAAAATTTTAATTCTGAGATGAAAATTTTCTCAGATGATTAATACTTAGAAAAATTTTAAATTTTTCTTAAAACAGTAAAGAAAGCTTTAAGAGATAAAACAAGTAAATCATATAAGTCAAAATATATTCATTAACATATATACATTTTTACAGATAAGGAGAACTGATAAAAATGAAAGATAAGGAAAAGAAAATCCTGTCTATCAAGCTCCCCATTGGTTTGCTTCTGGAATTCTCAGCCAGGTGAAGATCCTTGCTCTGAGCTGTTTGAGATCTTCTTCATTGGTGAGCTTGGATTCCACCTCAGCTTTGGTAACTACAGTTTTGACCCATTCCATGTCTGGAGTGCCATCTTCATTCAGCTTAGGAGAGACGTGCTCATAGGCTGGTGCGACGAGATCGCAGTTGAAAACTTTACTCGCCTCATCAAGCAGTCTTCCATAAAGATCGGCATCCTCTCTCTCCATCCATTCATGCCATTGCATGTCTTCATCAGCTGCACCAGATGGAGATGCCTTCAAGATATACCAATAGTACATCCATCTAGCATCTAGCGCCTTCTTCTTGTATTCGCTGGTGAACTGTCCAGACACCATATTCGGAGGAGCTGACGAGCAGTGGATAGGTCGGAAATCTGCTTCATCAGCTGCTTTTGATACCCATTTCCGAGTGTCCCTGTCCCACTTCAGCTCCGCTTTTCCCAGCTTCTTCAGTCTCTTCTTTTCCTGCTTCTCATACCTCTCCTTTTCAGCATGTATTCTTCTGATTTGCTCAGCTGAGAGGTTTGAGTAGTCAGGTTCTTTCCTTTTCCGCTCTGCTGGTCTGGGACTGGTCAGCTGCTCAGCTGATGACACTTTCTCGACTGCTGCTGCCTTTCCTTTACCCTTGCCCTTGGCCTTGGGTTTCTCAGCTTCTTTTATTCTAGCCAGCAGTTGTTCAGTCTTCTCCTCCTCCTCCTCCTTCCTTTTCTTTTCCTCATCCTCGCGGATGTCCTCCTCAATCTGGGTCACCCTCAGTTGCAAAGCAGCCAGCTCATCTGATTTGATCTTTATTTCAGCTTTGGCTGCCTCCAACTCAGCTGAGTCTGCCTTTGAGTCGAGCTTGTCTGTAATTGACATAACTCCAGCTGTGAGGGTGTCCATTCTTCCTTCAGCTCCTTCCCCCTTTTTAACTTCATTCTGAAGTGTCTGGAGCTGATCTTCCAACGCAGCACAACGAACCCGGAAGTCTGATTTGTCTGCTGTGAGGGCATCAACCAGGACTTCATTGTCTGCAGCCACTTTTTGCTTGAGCAATCTGAACTCCTCCTCCAGATTGCTCAGCCGGGTACCAACAGCAGTGCCAAGGTTGGCTGATAGGTTGCGAGATATATTTACCTCGGCAATCTGCATGTTGGCGAGCATTATCTCGGTGACTGCTCAAATCACCTTCTTTGTCTTCCTCTCCATCATCTTCTGGACTTTATCGATGATTTGCTTGTGAAGGTCCGTGAAGGCAGAAGAAATGACAGAGATTGGACTTGGTTCCTCCTCAGATTCAGATGAGGAGGAGGGGTTGGGAGAAGTTGGACTAGGGGAGCTCATGTGGATATCTCCAAAGATGTTGGAGGTATCCAAGGGTTGGGGTTCAGTGGGTTGGGAGGAAGTGGGGGCGTCTGATGGTGGTGGAGGGGGAATCTCAGGTGGGGGTGAAGATGGAGGGGGTGGTATATCAGATGAAGTGGGTGGTGGAGAAGGGGTTGGCTGTGGAATGGTGGGTTGGGGAGATGGAATGGTTTCAGCTTGTATTTGAGGGGGAGTTGGAGATGATGGGAGCAAGGCTGGAGGAGAGATGGTAGATATGGGGGTGGGGGAGTAGATGGGTCCGGTGAGGAAAGAGAACATATCAGATGGAGATGGGGGAGGGGAAGTGGTTTGTGTTTGAGGAAGGGAGGATGAGGTTGTGGCTTGGACTAGAGTGAGAGTAGGCTGTTTTAGAGGCTCTGAGGTGCCAGCCTGGGTCACCTCTTCATCGCCAGATTGGGTTGGAGAGGGGGAGGGGGAGAATTGTACCTTTCTGGGAGAAGGGGAAAGGGTCCTCTCAGAGCTGATCTCCTGTACATCCTCTGATTGAACTACCTTTGCTGCTATCTCCAGAGTGAGTGCCTCTTCAGCCAGCAGGCTAAGCTGATCAGCAGCAGAGGTTCCACCTAACTCTGAGGTTTTCACCAACCTCCTCCTCTTCTTGGCCTTTTCCTTCAGCTTCATTGGCTGCGAAGCCTCAGCTGAGCTCACCGTCGGCTCCTCTACCCTTTCCTCTTCTTCTTCTTCCTCAACAGACGGGTCCTGAACCCTGACCTCAGCTGCTCCTCTGTCAGAGTCAGCTGGTCCTCCAATCAGCTCATCTTTTGTTAGCAGCCCTTTCTGCTTTGTGTAGGCTCTAACTCCATCAGTCCAGTTAATCTCGGCTGACAGCATATCCTCCAGTATCACTGTCACCTTGTTAAACAGACTAGTGATCGACTTAGCCTGCCACCTCCCATTCACTACCTCCAGTCTCTTCCTCTCAGTCTCAAAACGACTCAGCAACATCCCTACCCAGTTGGCTTGTACCCCATCAATAATCGTCCTCAGACAGCACAGCATGGGTCTCGTCAGCCCATCATGGGAGTTCTGCTCCCCTAAAATGACCTTCGTCAATATCGTCATTAATAAATGATATCTCCGTCGGAGCATTTTCTTCTTTAATTTAGACCTTCTTTCCTTCATTGAATTCCGGGCAATCATCTCGAATGATTCTACCCAATCATCTGATTTGTAGGTGAGGGGGTTTACT
This sequence comes from Paraleonurus japonicus, assembly GCA_030762865.1. Taxonomy (NCBI): domain Eukaryota; kingdom Viridiplantae; phylum Streptophyta; class Magnoliopsida; order Lamiales; family Lamiaceae; genus Paraleonurus; species Paraleonurus japonicus. Next base: position 26,428,619 of record CM061055.1, on the reverse strand, counting down.
CCTTCACTACTTGTATCAAAAATCCGGGCCACCTCCGCCGTGGTCACCGTTAGTTCCTCGCCGTAGACACTAGTTTTGAACACACCATTTTCATATGTTCCGTTGACATAGAATTCTATACCTCTCATATCCAGGGTTTTATTGGTGTTGGATTTCTTGGAACAGAATGTCCTCAATCCAGACCTTTCCAATAAACCAAGAATCTGTTTAGATTCATCATCGGTGGTGGTGTCAAAGTCGACGTACATTTCCGACTTGATCTTCTTGTTATATGTTTCAGTGTGTACTTCCACCATTGTTGAAGTTATTCCTAAACGCTTTTGGGTATGGCTCATAGAAGAATTTTGGCTAAGGATTTTGAGAAAATTTTACAGAGTATAAGTATGGTTTCTGAAAGTGAAAGAGTTTGATCGAAGAAGAAGATGTATTTATAGGAGGGAAAATTGGAAAGAGAAACCGCTTTAGAAAGTTTGGTTTAATCTAAGCCGTTTATTTAAAATGATTTACTGTGCTGAATCAACGGTTAAAAATTTCGATAAACGATTGGGATTCAGCGCGTGTAGTTCACTAATCTTTGAATTGCGTAAAAAGTTACTTTGTAGACTGTTGATTTGATAGTACTAGGTTACTTTATGTAGAGAAGTAAGTATACCTGACATCAGCCTAGGGTTACCTTACTTCGTATAAGGGTTTTCAAAAACAGATGGGTTTATAAAATCATCTGATAAAGTAACTCGTCTGATTTTTAAAACAGCCTAGTTTTATCTTTTGGCAAACTTAAAGACTAGTTAAGAAAATATTTTATTTAAAAAACAGGCTCAGATTGAATTTTCTAAAGTTAGGTTTTCCAACCAATGACAACAATCCGATAAGAGTTTTATAAAGAAACACAATGCATGGAGAGTATTTCAGAAGCAAAGGTGTCTAGATGAGAAGGTTAATAACAGATGAGGTAAAACAATCTAATTTATCAATCTGATCTGTGACCTATTCCTGCAAAGACATAAACTTGAAGAAAACCATTAGTAGCTGAGGTAGATCAGATAGGGTGCAGATAGTCATCTGTTTTACAAGAAATCAGCTGACTATTGTGCCCTAGTCTGATTTACCGAATGTCAGATAAGTAATCATCATGTCAGATAAGGTCAATATGACTAATCCTTGATTCTTGATTCCAAAATAGGAGATCAATGATATCAGCTACCTGATTGTCCTTTGACTCATATCTAGTCTGATAATTCTTTCTAGACATAGTATACTAAATTGAGAGAGACAAAGAATGAAAATCATAGAATTATAGATTAACTAAAGAAGCATCTAATAATCCTAATTCTACAGAAAGTTCTTTAAACCTTGTCTCTGCCAGTGGCTTTGTCAAGATGTCTGCTCTTTGGAAATCACTCAGAATCTTCTCTAGTCTGATGTCACCCTTCTCAACATGGTCTCAGATGAAGTGGTGTCTAATATCAACATGCTTGCATATAGTATGTAGGACTGAGTTCTGGGTAATAGCTATGACACTATTACTATCACAAAAGATTGGTACATCTTTGGTGATAATGTTATAGTCCCTTAACTGTTGACTTATCCAGATCAGCTGTGAACAACAACTTTCAGCTGCCATATACTCAGCTTCAGTTGTGGAAGTAGCTACAGAGGTTTATTTCTTAGACAACCATGAAATCAGCTTACTACCAAGAAATTGGCAAGTACCAGATGTAGATTTTCTATCAATCTTACACCCACCAAAGTCTGAGTCTGAGTATCCAGACAGCTCAAAGTTGTCATCAGCTGGATACCACAATCCAACATTTATTGTACCTTTAAGATACTTAAGTATTTTCTTCGCTGCTTCAAGATGGCTTTTCTTAGGATTAGCTTGATATCGAGCACAGACTCCAACTGCAAATGAAATATCAGGTCTACTAGTAGTTAAATATAATAATGAACCAATTAGATCTCGATACTCAGTTTGATCAGTGTCTTCTCCCTTCTCGTCTGGATCCATTGAAAAGTTTGTCATCATAGGTATCTTAGCTTCTCGGCTGGTACCTATTCCAAATTTTTCAATGAGATCTTTTGTATATTTGGCTTGATTGATGAATATTCCCTTCTTTGTCTGTTTGACTTGGAGTCCAAGAAAATAAGTCATCTCTCCCATCATGGACATTTCAAATCTGCTTTTCATAAGATGACTAAATTCTTCACACAAAGATATGTTAGTTGATCCAAAAATAATATCATCAACATAAATCTGAACTAACAAAAGGTCACAACCATATTCTTTTCTAAAGAGAGTTCTATCAATTCTACCTTTAACAAAACCATTTTGAATTAAATAATCAGACAAGGTGTCATACCATGCTCTAGGTGCTTGTTTAAGTCCATATAGACCTTTCCTTAGTTTATAAACCTTGTCTCCTTTGACAAAACCAGGAGGTTGCTCTACATAAACTTCCTCAGCTAGGATTCCATTAAGAAATACTGACTTAACATCCATTTGAAAAACTATGAATCTTTTAAAAGCAGCATAGGCTAAAAACAATCTTATGGCTTCCAGACGAGCTACTGGTGCAAAAGTTTCATCATAATCAATCCCCTCTGATTGTGAATAACCTTGAGCAACTAGTCTGACTTTATTTCTAACCACAATATTGTTTTCATCTCTTTTGTATTTAAAGACCCATTTAGTTCCAATGACTTTTTGATGATGAGGCCTTTCAACAAGCTCCCACACATCTTGTCTTTGAAATTGATTTAGTTCTTCTTGCATGGCATTAATCCAGTTGGAATCAGTTAGAGCTTCTGTAATAGATTTAGGTTCAAGTAATGACACATAGCAACTGAACATACAATCTTAATTTAGTTGGGTCCTCGTCTGGACACCAGAGTCTAAATCTCCAATTATCTGTTCAGCTGGGCAATATGACATTACTTTCTTACCTTTATCTTTTACAATGGATGAAGTTTTGTCTGAATTATTTATTTCAGATGATTCTATGTTACCTTCTGATGACTCAACCTGATCATCTGAGTTGTCGGTCATCTGATCAGCTGGTGAAGAAGGACTTCCAGGTTCTTTCTCTTTGTTTGTATCTGGTTCTTCTTCTTCATCTGAGTCTGATTCTTGATTGTAGAATTTTATGGTTGATTTCTTGATAGTCATCTGTTCCAGATCATCTGATATCTTTGTGATGTCCCCTGTCTTACTATACTCAAAATAAGATTCATCAAATACCACATGGGGTGTTTCTTACACACAAGGTTATCTTATTAAAAACTCTATATGCTTTTGATACAAATGAGTATCCCAAAAATATCTCATCTGCTATTTTGGCATCAAAAATTTTTAATTGAGACTTTCCATTGTTGTGTATGAAACATTTACAACCAAATATATGAAAGTATGAAATTTTGGGGGATCTTCCCTTCCAAACTTCATAGGGAGTTTTGCATTTATCTTTAACAATCAAACTTCTATTTTGAACATAACAAGCTGTATTAACAGCTTCTGCCCAAAACCGGTGTGGAGTGTTGTACTCAGATAACATTGTTCTAGCTGCCTCTTTCAAGGTTCTGTTTCTCCTTTCAAGGTTCTGTTTCTCCTTTCAACTACTCCATTTTGTTGTGGAGTCCTTGCTGCAGATGTTTCATGAGCTATGCCATTCTCAATGCAGTAGTTAGTAACAAGCTTATTAAGGAATTCAGTACCTTTATCACTTCTAATTTTAACAATAGTTAGTCCTTTCTCATTTTGAATCTTTTTAAGAAATTCTGGAATCTTAATCATAGTCTCATTCTTTTTGTATAAGAAAATAACCCAGGTTTTTTTGAAAAATCATCAACAATTACCAAGGTATTCTTTCTTCCACTAAAGCTGAGAGGTGTTACTGGACCAAAGAGATCCATGTGAAGAAGTTCCAGAATTCTTTCTGAAGAAGGACTACTTATTGTTTTAAAAGAAGCTTTAGTCTGTTTTCCTTTTTGACAAGAATCACACACATGGTTCTTTGAAAATACTTTATCAGGGAGTCCTTTAACTAAAGGTTTCCTTGCTATTTTGTTAAGAGTTTTGAAGTTTAAGTGGCCAAGACGTTTGTGCCACAGCCAACTTAAATCATCTGAACTCTTAGCAACAAGACAAGTATCTTTAGGACAACTTTTGAAATTAGCAACATAAATGTTACCTTGTCTGACTCCAGCTAATAGAATATTTTCATTAATACCATCTAATACAAAGCATGCATTATGAGTAAATTTGACACTTAACCCCTTATCACAAAATTGTGAAACAAATAGTAAATTGTGCTTCAATCCTTCCACGTAGTAGACTTCATTTACTTGAATATCACCTATCATCAGTGTTCCTACACCTTTGGTAAGTCCATAATTGTTATCTCCAAACATAACTCTTGGTCCGTCTATGGTCTGATAGTTAGAGAGAAGACGTCTTTCATAGGTCATGTGCTTGGAACAGCCACTGTCAATGTACCAGATGACCTCAAGAATGTCTCCTCATTCAACTATCTTCTTATCTTCCTGCAATCAGAAATTTAATGCTTAGGTACCCTTTGTACTTTGGGTCCTTTCATATTAAGTTGACTTTTAGGAATCCAGACAAAGATATTAATGTTCCTCAAAACCATAGATTGAAGTTTACATCCATATCTGTCTACTAAGATAAGACTTTCAAGATCAATCTTGTTTAACTGATCTTTAGAAATTGTCTTGAATCTTGGTAAAAATGGATATGTTTTACTTCTTCCATCAAAGCCATTATACCTAGGATAGGACTTTGACTTAGTCTTAGGTTTATCCTTAGGAGTTACTTTCCTCGTCTGTTTTTTCTTTTCAGAAGTATCAGATGAGGTAATTAATTCCTTAGGTTTCCAGGGACTAAATCTAGTTTCTATCTTTGGTTTAGTTGCTTTAACAAAAACTCTAGGTTTTATTGGATCATTTTTTTTACTCCTATCAAAACCTAATCCAGTCTTGTCATTAGACTTTTGTGAGGTTTTGAAGATTTTATCTATTGTGATCTGAGTGTTATTCAGAAGTCCTAACTTGAGATTTAATTCTCTGTTAGTTCTCTTGTAACTCTCATTCTCAGAATAGATATTTGAAAATTTTATTTTTAAAGAATTCAATTCCTGTTCTAACTTGTCTGTCTTATCAGACAAGGTACCAGTGATGGTCTCAGTTTGACATTCCCCCTTGAATGTACAGTCTGGTTTCTCACTACCCTTTGTTTGATTGACTTTGGTCAGATCAGTAATTTGATTCTTTAAATTAAAATTTTTAGTCTCTATCTGTTTATAAGCAGATAGAGCAGTCTCCAAATCTTTCAAAAGTTTCTCAATAAGACTAGGATCAGTTTCAGATAAGGTATCACAATCATTATCTGAGGATGAATAGTAATGTCCTCTTTTGCCATTACACAATTATCGTCATCTGATCCAAAATCAGATGAGGATGAGGATGATGATGATGTCTTATGAACTTCTTCTTTCTCAGCCAGAAGAGCTCTCTGATCAGCATACCTTCTATCCCGCTTTTTCCTCTTTTCTTCTCTCTCTCTGGGAGTGAGTTGAGGACAATCATAACTATAGTGACCAGGCTTGTTGCATGTATAACAAATATCTCCTCTGTCTGTCTTAGGACTACTATCTCCTCATCTGATTGGTGACTTGTGCTTCCTCGTCTGATCCTTTTTCCTATCATTGTCTGAACTCTTTTCTTCTTTATCCGATCTGTAATTTCTTCGACCTGATCTGTCTCTCTTGTTTCTTTTATACTTCATTCTTAGCCTTTCATATCTTTTTAACAAAAGAGCCATTTCCTCCTTAATAGACAAATCAGATGCCTTGGAGATCTTTTCGGATTCATCTTGATGAACAAATGCTACAGTCTTTCCAGATGTTGAAGATTCTGCTTCGTCTTCTTCGTCTTCGATTTGGATGTCATACTCTAATGCCTTGAGATGAGAAAATAAAGTGTGGTGTGAAATTAAAGATAGATTCTGAGTGACTTTCAAAATATTAGCTTTCTCTCTCCATCTTTTGCTTAATGACCTCAACACTTTATTATTGATTTCTTTCTCTGTATAGGTTTTACCCAAATCAGCTGTCTTGTTCAGAAGATTAGTCAGTCTAACATCTAGTTGATCAATGAATTCTCCTTCTTTCATCTTGAAAGTGTCAAAAACATGTAATACTGATTGCAATTTGTTTTCTTTGACCTGATCTGATCCTTCACAGATTCCAGCCAGAGTTTCCCACATTTCCTTGGCAGTCTTGCATCTTTTCACCTTTTCAATCCAATCCTTACTCAATGTTTCAATGATCTCTGTTCCAACAACTTGATCCAGATTATGAATCTTTCTTTCATCACTTGTGAGTTCGGAGCTTTTCTTTTCTTACCTAACTCTTGTTTCAGCTGCTGCAGTGCCGTCACTTGTACCTCCATGATAAAACTTGATAGGTCCTTCTTCAAGAACCTCCTCCATTCTATCATGAATTGCTTTGAGATGGTTCACCATTCTAAATTTCCAGTAGTCGTATTCTTCAATAGAGAAATCAGGTAGACTTCTTGATTTCTTGCTTTTAACAGAAGACATGTTGAGATAGAAAACCAAAAACACTTACAAGATCTTGTTAGTAGCACAGTTAGTGAAACAAAGAAAATGAAGATAATCAAGAACAAATTTCAGAATCTCGGTTAAGACCTAAAATCAATATCAGAACAGCTTAACACTGCTCTGATACCACTTGTTGGTCCCACTTAGTTGAGTATTTTAGAGAAAACTTGAACTAGTCTTCTAGGAAAAATCTAGAAGGGGGGGTTGAATAGATTTTTAGATTTTTACAAATCTTTTAAAATTATTCAAAAACACTCAAGTAGCACAGCGAAATTTTAATTTTAAACTCAACTTAATCAAGATCAAAAGCAAACTGATACTTTTAGTTTTAACTTCAATTATGAAATTAGTCTTTGATTGAAAAACTGAAAATTGAAATTGACAGAAAAGTAAAGTAAAGCAATAAAGAACACCAGAATTTATAGTGGTTCGGATTATGAATAATCCTACATCCACTCTCCTTCTCCAACTTGAAGAAGGGACTAGCTTACTACTTACTTACTTACAATCTGACTTACAACTTACAGCTTACAAATTTCTTTCGATCTTCAAAACTCCTAACTTCTTCTCTGGAATCTAACTATTACAGTGAGTAATGGAATTTGAAGATTACAAGTAAAGTGTTCTATAAACACTTAGAATTATTTTGAAAACTCTTTTGAAAACTTGTGAATTTGTTGTTAAATCTGAATAGAGCGTAACGCGCAAATCGTGATATGTGCAAAGTTAAAAAGTTATTTGAAAAATGAAAACCTAGACCTATTTATAAGTCTGATAAGACAGTTAGTTTGTTAGTCAGTTCTAACTAACTGAAAACTGTTCAACAAACTTAATCTTGAAAACTGCTTTGCTCCTCAGCTGATTTATCCTACTCGTCTGCAGCTGACTTGGTGAAGACTCGCCTTTTTTATTCTACTCAGCTTGTCTTGACCTCGTCTGAGCTCTTCATACTCGTCTCCTGCAGATGACTAGGTTTGAACTTGTCTCCAGACGACTTGCAACTTTTCAGTCATCAGCTGACTTGCTCAGTCGATGACCTAGTATGATCAGCTTAGTACTCGGACTCAGTCTCAGTTGTTCTTCATAGTCGTCTGATCATCTGAACCTTCTTTTAACTCATCAAAACTTTCTTGATCTAACACGTACAATGGTTAGTCTTTCAGCGAGGATGAGAAATCTCTTAAACTTAATGATTTGTGTGTAAGCTTATAAATACAAATCTAAGAACTCTCAAAAGGAAACCTAGGAATCTCTAAGAATGTTTGAGGTTTCATGCTTAAATGAACAAAGTTCTTTGGAAATTGCTTGAGTGCTTGAATGCTCATCAACTTTGCAGAATTTTCGTAACCTTACTATGGGGGTTTAATTTGTATTTATAGTGTGATTTTGAATGTTACTGTTAGAGAGTAAATTCATATTTATTTTATTTTTTTATGCGTAGTCCATATTTAGACATTTGTGGGCAGATTACTTTTTCATGTTTGATGTAACAAGTCAACTGTTACTTTGTACTTTCTAGTCGTTAAGTCTGTTGCACCATACGTTATGTCAGGTCCGTAATATGCGTTGTCTAATTCTTAATGGTTCTAATAGATAAGTCCAACGGATCTTTTTTAAGTTGTTTGACACCCTCTATTGATAGCAAGCCGGTAAAGCTCTTTTTTGTCTTCTGTTTGACTTTTGACACTTAGCGTATATTTTTTTTTTCTTTATCAGGAAGGCTGGGACTGGGAAGCTACCAAGAATACTGAAGTGAGATCTTAGTATGTTGAATAAAACCCTGAATAGTGTGAATTTTAAACGTCTATCACATGAATATGTAAGTCAAATAAATTAAGACATGTATAGGCGTAAACCAGATATGCAACATTATGTCCCTAACTAAAGTTTATCATTTGGAAAACTCCATCTCAAATACGTTAAACCGTACCGAAGCCAACAAGTAAGGAGAAGATGGTAGATTATTGGGTGACATTGGAAAATGATACATAGGAAACACAAGACACTGATGATATTTCTGGAGATTCGACCGAAGCAATGGACGGAAAAAAGAGTAATTATGATAATGACGAAGATGTATTTCGAAGTGTACGCTTGGGTGATGAAAACCAGCAAAGAAAATGGTGATGAATTGACAAGAAACGATGAATCGTTGCCTATTCAAAGACGGCACATAGATATTTGTGAACCAGATCTAAACATTCAAGGCCAAGGGATAACAGCCACACAAGAAGGTTTAATCATGGGCAATGCTGTTTTTCATGTTCAGTCATATGATATTACAAGTGGATGTAGAGTCGATAGTGACGAAAGCAAGAAAATGGGGGAAAAAGATGAAAATTTGAACAACAAATTTAACGATGTAATTGAAGCTCCTACTTTCAGCATAAACATGACACAGGAGTTTGAGGATGTGCACAAGGCAGAGGATGAGGTGATGAAGATTGTGGATATTATTAATGATGAGAATGAAGCAAACATGAATGAATGCACATGTGAGTATGACTTACACATGTTAATGGAAGATAATGTAAAGCTACAAAGTGAATTAAATGACTACATGAAAATCGTAGAAGAAAGAGAGAGAAATATTCTGCATGCTTAGCAAATACGAGGAGGAAAAAAGATCACAGGAAACGGGCCCACAGGGAAGTGTTGTTAGAGAAAGATGGTGAGATTTGTGAACTTAGAGGAAAATTGGTGTATTTGGAGGATAAAATTGAATCTATGATGTCAACATCTGCAACACAAATACTCAGCAATGAAGAGACTATGGACCATTTGGATAAAATTGCAGAGCTTTCGATAGCATTAAATGAGAGGAGAATCTGAAAATCGAGAATGAAGGCCTTAAAGACAAATTGATGTTGTTCGAGATATCTAACACGCAAGCAGATGAACTAGAAACCAGCAAAACACCACCTGCAGAAAAGCAAAATACTAAAAGAATCCCAAGCCCAAGCATGCTGATGCGTAGAGTAAAAACCAGAAATGTTGAGTGTAACCGTAAGACAAAAGAGATTTCTCCACAGATTGGAACTAATGAATTGGAAAAAATTCATGAAGAACGTGACCAATGCAAACAGCTACGATGGGATGAATCATGCCCTGTAGTACGTAAAACTAAGAAGACAGTTAAACAAGCAATTAAGAATGTTTGGCGTGAATCTATGGATGATTAAGTAATATATTCTAATTGTATAAATAAATTATACCTACTATTTTTAAATATTTATTTTTTCTTATGAAAAAAAAAATAGGTATATTGCTTGGAGTTCACCGAATGGTATGTCAATTGTATGCCTAAATGGCATCCTTGCAATATTACATTATGAACGAATATCAACAAGGGTAGGTCGTAACAATTTAAGAAAAATATCAATACAAAATATAACATTCCTAATATTTTTAAAAATGTACATGTAATTGTAACAGGTGGTTGATTCGTGGAGTGAAATTGTTGTTGAAAAGTACAAAATATCAATACCATTTACTAACCAAGTGCACATTTTTTCTCTTCATGTTTGGTATGGATTAAATGAACATTATCACAGTCATTTTTAGTATATAATCTATTAAAATGTTTTAATTTGTATATTGATGTTATTATACAGGATTTAATCAGTGCAAATAAATGGATGATAAATAGAAATTTAAATAAAATGGTTGATGATCGCCTTGAAACTGTCGGTCCAAGTGATGTATTATTGTTTCCTTTACTGAGCAGAAGTAGTTCTAGGAACCGGCTGATTGCAGGTGATCATTGGACACTGTTGAAGCTAGATATAAATGTTGATCAGTGGAGTTTCTACAATTCAATGCGTCCAGGAACCTCAGGGAATTTTGTTGGAGGAAGAGTAAACTGACAGATGGACGGGAACAAAACAATTGGGATAGCTACATTTTGCTGTATGACGAAAACATTAAGCACAATTAACATGCCAACCGGAATGGATGGTGTGCAAGATTACGGTGAAATTGCAGCACTTGATGACGATACACTTGTATTATTTTCCAACGTTTGTCTTTCCTTTGCAGGATACGAGATGTGGATCCTCCAGAAGTACATTAATGCAAGCAACATAGAAAAAATAGATAACCTACATAAAACAAAGAAACAAAACAAAAACAAGACCTAGTATAATATTTCTTTAGTTGATCAACAAAATCAGCCTCGATCCCTTTCAGTTCGGCTTCAATTTTACGAATTTCTTTAGCAGTCTCTTCCAAGACTGATTCGGAAATCCCTTTGACTGAAGCAATTTCCTTCAGCCAGTAGACATGGTTCTTCAGTATCAAGCTGGTTGTCCAACTGCTGCTTCTTAATTTGACGTTGCCTGTGAGTCAACTACGAAAGCAAAAAAACAAAAAAGAAGAAAAAAATTATATAAAAAATAAATTAGTGATGTCATTTTTTTTCCCAAAACGAATACAAAATAAGAAAAAAATATGAGCACTTGATCCTTATCATTGGGATCAACTGACTGAAGGAAGGAGGAGAAATGACTTATGAACTCATGATGCTGCTGATGTTTTCTTTCGTGGTATTCACGGAGGTTTTTCATCTCAAACTCCATTCGCAAATAATTATTCCATTGCTGGAAAATACTGGAAAGAAAAAAAGATAGAAGAAAGAGAGTGATGAGGCTGAAACAGATTAAATTATAATATTAAATAGAGAAACGTGGTTAAACGCGTCACTTCGTTCTCCGTGAAATAGGGTCATTTACAAGACACATGTGAGATTGATTTGATAACTAATAAATTGAAAAAAAAAAAAAAGGAAACACCAACTGCATAATTTTTCAACAAATTAATATTATTAAAAAATATGCCCACCTTGTTTTACTGTGGAACAAATATAAATAGTACAAAAAATTAAGGTCTTAATAAATTCATTAACTTTTAGAGAAAAATTCAAATTATATTTAATACATTAATTTGATTGTTTAGCACAAGAACATAAAAAAAAAATATATCACAGGGCATATTTAAAAAATATTAAATCACTTAATTACGTATTCAGTTACATCAAATCTTAAAATTAATCCTTCCAAAAGAATATTACTTTGTAGAATTAATTAATCAATATGTAAAATTTGATATATGCATGTAACAAACGAGGAAAACTTGCATATTCCACATCATTAAAAGTTAAGAAAACAATGTAACTATAACTTCGTATCCATTACAAATTCAAAAAGAAAATGGGCTGAAAAGTATAGGCAGTTGAATAACCACTGAATTATATTTTACCAGTTAGATTTTGTGACACTGAAATTATTTTTTTTTAAAAATAAATATTTTATAATTTTTTTTTAAGTGTAATGAATAGAAATTATTGCAATCTCAACAAAATCTCTCATTACTCTATTGCTGGTACATAGACACTATTATAACATTATTTAATTGACATAAAACAGTCACTTATCATAATTAATTAGATAATACGTATATTACAGAAGAACAACATTAAAAGGGTGCTTGGTAGAAAATATACAGTAGGAATAGAATAATATAGGAAATGATAGGGTATTAAATCAAAATTAAAGTAGAAACATTACACACACAAACAATGACTTTGACCTCTAATACTCACCTCCTAGAATATTGAACCAAGAACCCTCTAATAAACATTATATGTAATCAAACCGATTATGCACATATTTTAAAAATGAACTTCCACAATTGAATATCCAGTGTAATATGATAAAATGTCATATAACAATTTTTTTTAATTTTCTTTTCTGTGGTGAAAATAATATTCACATTAGAAAAAAAACCAATCATATTTATCATTTATTTCTATTACTCACCTCCTACAGTAGTCAACCAAGCATCACCTACTACACATTACATGTATTCAAACCTGTTATACAACTATATTCAATAGTTCACGCATTGTTAATCTAAAATCAATCCTGCTACACAGTTATTTGTTATTGAAAAAAAAAATAGTTTAATAACCAGTGTGATATGATATTTATAGTTTAATACATAATCACACATTCTTATTTAATATATTCCTTGATCAATAATTTTTTTAAATATCATTTCAATTTAAAACGAAACCCTAAAAAAATAAAGTGTCATCATTCAAAAAATCATATTAATCATTGTTTACTATTACTCACTTCCTAAAGTAGACAACTTATCTAGTGTAATACATTAAACATGTGAATCAAACCTGAAATAAACGTAATTCGACAATAAAAAGAGGATAGTTGAATACCCGATGTAATAGGGTCTTACGTGTATAACAAGATTTTTTATTTTATTATTTTTTTAATAAATAAATTTTAGTCAGAATTAATTAGTTAACACATACATTACATATGAACAAATATTAATGAGGGCTTAGTAGAAAACATACAGTAGGAATGGAAAAGATTAGTATTACATCTAAAAACAAAATGAAAAGCTTGGTATTACATCTAAAAACATCTCTGCCATACAACTATTTTTTATTGAAGAAGGACAATTGAATAACCAGTGAGATATAATCCTTATGGTTCATCACACTTTTTTTTCTTTTTTTTTTTAGATTTCTTCATATTATTATTATTATTATTATTATTATTATTATTATTATTATTATTATTATTATTATTATTATTATTATTATTATTATTATTATTATTATTTTCCAAAAGACGTCATTCAAACAATCGTATTAATCGTTGATTCACGCAATATTGATCGATGATTAATGATACTGAACAACAATTGAAAGAGTACATATAAATAAACCAATAAAAATAAGCTGAAAAAAATGATCGGTTGAATAACCGCTATTATATATTGTCAATAATTGAATTACTTTTTAAAATTACAAAATAGCATATCGTCGTTAAAACAGACATATTATTTAATGATCTATGAATTGTTGATCAACAATCAATATAGTTGAAACAACTATAATAAGGGTTGAATACATATGTTTCCTATTAGATGACATTCTGTAATCAAGGAAGAAACAAACAAAAGATCTGACAATGTGACCGTTGAACAATATAACCGTTATAAGACGAACATAACAAGAAAAGTATTTGTGAAGATGCCTATAAATACCTATACCATTGAAGCATGTGTCTCATATAAAAAAAAAAAAAGAAAAAAACCACAAAGGAAACCAACAAAGGAAACCACACCTTAAAAAAATACAGCATGTCTTTGTCAAACAACTATTCGTCTATGTTGAATTATCCACATTACCAGAATATTTTGTAAGAGATGTGGTATTATATTTTGGATACGGCTAAGCGAGACAACAAACAACCCTGGTAGGTTATACTACTACTGTCTAGAACATGGTTGGTCACACTAGTGTATGTCATACGACTGAAGCCCAACAACAACTGTTCAAGAAGAAATTACAAGTCTGTTGCCAGCAAAAAATATGCCAATGATGAATGATCTAGAAAATAAAGCAAGGCATTACAAGATAACACTTCAGACATTGTTGTTTAGGAAATATATTGACTATATGTGTATTAATGGTTATTGGTATTAGTATAATTATGTCATTTAATTCTTCGGCTGTATACATACTAAATAAATGTATGAGAATCCAACATGAATTGACATTTGGTTTTATATTTGTACATTGGTAGTATTTAAGCAAGGAATAACTACAACTACAAGCACAAAACCACAGAATTATATAAAAAAACTCATGTGCCATTTCATAATCTGTATAAAATATAGAAGCAAACACATATACTAACTACAAAAGTCTGAATTGCAAAAGAGAACAAACTAAAATATAAAAAACATACCAACAGATATACGCATCAATATGACATAATTCACTTAAATTTGGACCTCAAACAACCTAAAATTTTATTCAAATGTATTATAAGAAGGGCAAATTACGTACATATTACATAAAAAAATCAGACAACGGAACGAGATTTCTTACTTTTAGTATACTCACCAAAAGACTTATTTCTACTATTCTTTGGACGGCCAGGATGTCGTTTCAGTTTAGGTGGGAGTATCTTCTCAGATAACGATGCATTCATCTCAAATTTTTTAGTACTAAGGATGTGATGAATTTCATACATGTAGATTTGACGATAGGTTGTTGTAAGGTAACATATGTCAACAAACTCAACCATGTCTAAGCTATGAAAACATGGAAATCCTGTAATCTGCCACTGTGAACACGTACAAGTCTTCTCATCAAGGCAAACAAAAATAGATGTACAAGATCCAACTTCAAATTCAGCAATGGTGAATTGAGTTATCTTCCAAGACCTACACATATCTACACCATACGACCATTCACCATCTTTTATGGGGCACAATATCGAATTCCACGTGTTTGCTTTTAGTCCTTCTCTTAAAAAGGAAAAGACTTAACTCTATAAAATATGATACTCTTAGTCCACTTATTTATTCCATAGTATAAAACAATATTATGTGTAATACAACAAATGATAAATAATAGTATTTTGCATGATCATGGATTAAATAGATAGAATTTTTTAAAATAACCTGTACGAATGTAATCAATCATATGTGTCATGGAGAGACATCTACCATTTTTAATCCAATTATTGAATATTTCTGCAGCATTCGAAGTCATCTCACCATAACGTTTAATGTTAGGAGAAAACGCAATAGCCTATTTTTCATACGACATATCTGAGAGTCATTCATCAGCCCTAGTGCCACCAAAATTTCTAAATAAGGCTAATTTCTCTTGAAAGATATGCATGTTAGGTGCATCACAATCTCTAAAAAGATCAACAATTTTAAGTCTTTTAGTATTTTTACGGACGCCCGCAAATCGACCCTTCAAATTCAGCATTAGATGAAATAAACAAAAAAAATGAACAGGTCTGTTAGAAAAGGTTTAGTTTTGATGTATTAAAATGTATAGATTAGATGAACTTATGTAAAGTAGGATGACCAGCTGAAGAATATATAAATCAGCTGATGTATTTGTTTCTCTAGTTAGATTATCAGACCAGGTGAGATAAGTTAGTCAGTTGAGGTCAGTTGTTTTGAAGGTCATCTGAAGACAAGCTTGAAGAGATCGTTTGATAGAAAGAATAATGAAGAACTCAAGACAAGGTCGAAGTCAGCTGAGTAGAATAAAAAAGACAGATTTCCACCAAGTCAGTCAGACGATGTACTCAAGAAAGTCAGCTGAAGTTGAGGTAGTTTTCAAGATTAGTTAGTTAAAAGTTTGTTACAATAAACTAACCATCTTAAGAGTCTATAAATAGACCTAAGCACAACTCTTAGAAGAACTTTTGACACTTATTCTGAAACACACTTACTCAGAGCACTCACAACATTCAAAATTGATTCATAATATTTTCTATGTGTTTATAGAACACTTTTCTGTAATATTTTCTTCTACACACTGCACTGTAATCTCTAGTTAGAAGATTAAATTAGAAGAAGATAGAAGAAGATCTGGAGAAACAAATCATCATCTTTGTAATTTGTAATCGAAGAAGTGAGTAAGTAAGCAAGGAAGTAAGAAGAAACCCTTCTTCAAGGTTGAAGAAGGAGAGTGGATGTAGGATTTTCAGATCCGAACCACTATAAATCTGGTGTTCTTTACTTTCAGTTTTACTTTTCAAGTCTATTATAATCTGTTTCATAATTCAATCAATTGCTTTTAGATCCAATTTAAGGATCGCATATAAACTGCTTTCGCTGGGTACTTTGAATAATTTGGGAGTTGAGTTTGAATTGTTAGTCTGAATTTTGCAATAAATTTAGATAATCTATTCAACCCCCTTCTAGATTATCTCTAGGAGATTCTTTTAATCACTCAATCCCGGGACCAACAAGTGGTATCAGAGCAGTGTAAAATCTGTTCTAAATATTTCTTTTGGTCAAAACAGATTATCTACTCAATTCTTGATTTAGATTTATTTTTGATAAATTCCTGCTTGATATATTGTTGTTATCTACTAACCCTGTCTTCTTGTGAAAGAAAGGTTAAAAGTCTTCCAGATTTTGAGATCGAAGACTACGACTACTGGAAATTCCGTATGGAGAACCATCTGAAGTCTATCCATCCTCGAATGGAAGATGTGCTCTTTGAATGACCCATCAAGTTCTTTCATGGTGGAGTCAATGATGGACCAAGCAGCTCGGAAACTCGTGCTCAGGTAGAAAAAAGGTATCTGAATTAACTCACAATGAGAGAAAGGTTTATAATCTGGATCAGGTGGCGAGAAATGAGATCATTGTGACCCTCAGTAGAGAATGGTATGAGAAAATTAAGAAGTATAAAACTACTAAGCAGATGTGGGATACCCTGGCTGATATGTGCGAAGGCACTGACCAGGTAAAATAGAACAAGCTCCAAGCTGTTCTCCACTCCTTTGACACTTTTAAAATGAAAGAGGGTGAAACTATTGATCAATTGGACATGAGAATGACCAATTTGATTAATATAGCCATAGATTTGGGTAAGGTTTAAATTGAGAAAGAGATAAATAACAAAATCCTTAGATCTTTAACAAAACGTTGGAGAGAAAGGGTAATTTGATCAAAGTCACAAAGGATTTATCTTTTATGTGTCATTACACTGTATTTTCTCACTTGAATGGGTATGAGTTTGATATCCAGGTTGAGGATGAAGAAGACGAGGTGGAATCAAGTACATCAACTGTTGGTCCCATTTAGTTGAGTAAATTTAAACAAAACTTGATCTAGCCTTCTAGGAAAAATCTAGAAGGGGGGGTTGAATTGATTTTTCAGATTTTTATAAATCTTTCAAAATTTATTCAAAATACCAGAATCACACAGCGGAAATCAAGATTAAACCCAACTTAATTCCGATCAAAAGCAAACTGATATTTTAGTTCTTACTTCAATTCTGAAATTCATCTTTGATTGAAAAACTGGAAATTTAAAGAAACAGATAAGTAAAGTAAAGCAATAAAGAACACCAGAGTTTATAGTGGTTCAGATTATGAATAATCCTACATCCACTCTCCTCCTTCAACTTGAAGAAGGGACTCTGCTTACCACTTACTTACTTTCAATCCAACTTACAGCTTACAATTCGTAAAGATCTTCAAATCTTCAATCTTCTAAATCCTTTTCTAAAATCTAACTATTACAGTGAATATTGGACTTTGAAGATTACAAGTAAAGTGTTCTATAAACACTTAGAACTTTTTGAAAACTCTTTTGAAAAACTTGTGAATTGATTGTGATGATAGAAATCTGAATAGTGAATAATGTGTAAATCAAATTTGCATAAGTGATTTGAAAAATAAAAACTAGACCTATTTATAAGTCTGAAACGACGGTTAGTTTGTTAGTCAGTTCTAACAAACTGAAAAACTGCTCAACAAACTTAATCTTGAAAATTGCTTTGCTTCTCAGCTGATTTTACTCTACTCGTCTGCAGCTGACTTGGTGAAGACTCGCCTTTCTTATTCTACTCAGCTTGTCTTGACCTCGTCTGAGCTCTTCATAATAGTCTTCTACAGATAACTAGACTTGAGCTTATCTCCAGATGACTTGCAACTTCTAGTCTTCAGCTGACTTGTTCAGTCTTTGACCTAGTCTGATCAGCTTAGTACCAGACTTCGATCTTAACTGTTCTTCATAGTCGTCTGTTCATCTGGATTGATCTTTTAACTCATCAAAACCTTCCTTGATCTAACAATTTCCCCCTTTTTGATGATGTTAAAACTAAAAAAAAACATACTCACAGCTGATGTTAGTCAAAGTTATTCAAGATACTCAGATAGGCATATCATTACACATATACACTTCACATCAGATTTATTCAAGTTTGAGCATCTAATTCACACTTAGAAAATTTTAAGAAAATGTTTTTAAGTCTTAAGAATTTAGACTTAGTGAAAAATTTTAAACTCAGAAAGTTTTTAAGACTTAGAAAATTTTTGAAGAAATTAAGTCTGAGATGAGAATTTTCTCAGATGATTAATACTTTACAAAAATTTTTAAGTTTTCTTAAAAAAATAAAGCTTTATAGATAAAACAAGTAGTTCAGGTAAGTTTCAATCATCTCATTCAGATATGGAGCACATTTACAGATTTACATATGGATCAGATTAAAAGATAAAAGATAAGAAAATTTAAGGCTTATCTAATCTGTCCATCTATCTTTTTCCGGGAGCTGCATCCAGTTAAATATTCTCGTTCTCAGCTCAGCAATCTCCTTTGGATCAGTCAACTTCATCTGATTTATCCCATAGTTGATAGTTGATATGATCCACTCCTTGTCAATTTCTAGTCATCGTTCAGCTTGAATGGGATGGATGAGTAGTCTGGAGCAACTAAGTCCACATTATACCATTCATCACCTTCATCAAGTAATTTCTGGTATAGGTCTGGATTCTCCTTCTCCATCCAATCGTGCCATGCAATAGTCTCATCTTTAGACGATGCTCCGACTCCGCGACAGATGTACCAAAAGAAAGTCCACTTAGCCTCATACTTCATGTATTCGGCTGCCCAAGATGGATGCGCAATCATCTTTGGAGGAGCATCAGTTCTTTCCTGAGGCCTGACCCAAGCCGTGTCTGCTCCTCCTCCGACTGTTGGGACTACCCATCTCTTCTGGGATCTGTCGAAGACCCTGCCAGCTTTCTTGGCAGACTTGATTTTCCTCCTAGCTTCCCTTCGGCCATAGTAGATCTTCTCGGCTTTTATTCGCCTATCTCTCTCTGCCTCGATCCTGATATGCTCTGCTGATTTCTCAAGAGGTCTTTTCCTGGCAGCTTTGGACATTAAGCTTTGTCTGACTGGAGATGAGATCCGCTCAAGCTCCTTCTCCTTCCCTTTCTCAGCTATCACCAGCTCTTTACCCTTGCCCTGTTCAGCTTCAGCTTTGGCCTTGGCCTCCTCCTTTCTTTCCCTGATCTTGGCCATGAACCTCTCTGATTTCAACTCAGCCTCTTTCTTTCTGGCCTGCTCGTCTACCCTTATTGCCTCCTCTATCTGCTCGATTCTTATCTTAAGGGCAGTGAGCTCGTCTGTTTGGCTGGCTGTTGATAGCTTGATCTGATTGAGCTCGGCTTTGATAATCTCCACATCTTCCCCCTTTTCAACATCATCAAGTAGCATAGCAAGCTGCTCCTTGATAATGGTAAAATAGGTGGAAGCTGAGGTTTTATGATCTCATCAGCCAGGATTTGATTATCAGCTTAAACTTGGCTTTTCAGCTCTCCAACCTCTTTCTTAACTTCAGCCAACTCTTCTTTCACAGAGAATTTAACAGAATCAGAGATAGAAGATAGAAGATTTACCTCAGATGCTTTGAGCATTTCTTCCATAGTGACACTGACAGAATCCACAATGTCTGCAGTTTTTGATGTAAGCATCTGAGTGAATTTGTCCTCAACTCTCTTTTCCAGCTGGTTGAGGATGGAGGAGAAGGTGGATCCTGGGCTGCTGGGAGGAGCGGCGGGTGAGGTTTCTGGCAACCCAAGACGACCTCGCAGATGGTTAAGGAGCTGCTCTTCAGATAATATGGAGGTTATGGAGGTGACTCCGGCAGACTCCAGCACTGCTTTCTCCCATGAGATGAAGTTTTCCCAGCCAACCTCTTCAGCAAATAGGCTCATCTCCTCTAGGTCTCCAGCTCTCAGCTGATGAATCAGCCATACCTCAACAGATTCCTTCATTACTTCAGAGTTTAACTGAAGTTCAGGAATAAGTTCCACCAATCTCCTCTGGGCATCCGATCGTAGAGAAACCTCAAAGCTTCCCATAGATCCATCGGGTTTGGGGGTGTGTATTGGGCTGGTTTGAGAAGATGGGGTGGGATATTTGGTAGAAAGGAAGTCTAGAAAATTAAAAAGTTGAGAGGAGGTGGGAGGGATATCTGGGATTATTTGTTTAGGAGGTGGAGATTGTTGTGGAGATGAGGTGGGAGGTGGAGTGGTAGATGGTTGAGATGAGATGGTTTGTGTTTGGACTATTTCAGGTGTAGGCTGTTCAAGAGGCTCAGAAGTACCAACCTGGGATACTTCTTCATCGCCTGGGTGGGATGGTGATTTCTCAGAGGAGGAGATGTTTGAGGATGTACCTACTGAGACCTGCTTTTCAGTAGATACTGTCCGTTCTGAGCTGGGCTCCTCCAGCACACCTGCCTCTGCTTCTGCTGCTGCTGCTATTTCCAGTGTGGTAGCCTCCTTCGGTAATAGGCTTGAGGGAGCTGCAGATGATTCTCCCCTGGTCGCCACATCTGCAGCTTTCACTAATCTCCTTCTGGGCCTCCTCTGAAGTGGACCATCAGGTCTGGCTTCTTCGAGTATGATGACCTCTCATTCCACTCCAGCTGTCTCCTCAGCTGGTTGCTCCTCAGGTACATCGACCTCAACCGCTGGTACCTCAGCCTCGGGTACATCGCCTCCTTGTACCCTGGCTGCTGGTCTCTGGGCACCTGCTGTTGCTGCCTCATTCCTCTGTTCTCGGGCCTCGTCTGATTCATCATCTGAATCTGGCAGCCCACCACGTCTCTCATGCTTTGTCAGCAATCCTTTCTGTTTCGAGTATTTCTTCCAGCATACTCTTGTTTCCACCCTTTTATTAAGCCCTTCCATCAGCACTGTGATTTTATTAAATAAACTCACAATCGACTGAGCAGACCAGTCTCCTTCATCCGGATTATATACCAACCTAACCTTCTCTTCCTTCAACCTTCAAAACAATAACTCCACCCAATCCACCCTGACTCCATCATAAATTGCCCTCATACAACACAACCGAGATTTAGTTACACCATCATGAGAACTTTGATCCCCCAAGATGGATTTGGTTACTATCGTCATTAACAACCTATATTTCCTCCTTAGGAGATGCTTGTTGAGATCCCTCCTTGTCCCTCTGTAAGTAATCCTCGCAAAAATATCGAACGACTGTTTCCATTCCTCTTCCTTGTAATTCAATGGATTCACCCCATCCGCCGTGGTATCAAGAATTCGGGCCACATTTTCTTTTGTATAAGATAACTGTGTACCTTCTACAGTTATGCCAAAACCATTTTCTGAAAAGACACTGTTAACTAAGAATTCAGCTCCGATGAAATCCGCCGTTTTGTTTTCTGGTGATTTTAACGAGCAGAAACTTCTCAACCTCGATGCTTCCAGTAATCTCAGGATTTCGTTGGACTCTCTATCTCTTGTTGTGTCGAAGTCGACATACATCTCGGCCTTGAGTTTGTTTTTGACTGTTTCTGTGTTCATTTTGAATTCTGATTTGGCAGAGGTTATATAAGTGGGGGGTTTTGGTGTTTGAGAAGAAGAAGCCATTTGAGTAATTTTTTAGAGAAGAAAAATTTTGCAGTAAATTTTTGAACAGGGGAGAATGTGAAAGTGAATTTTTGAAACGAAGAAGGTAAGTCTTTAAACCCTGAAGAGAGAGAGAGAGGGAAAACTGGGAAGTTGATACGTGTCACGATCTTAGAAAATGATTTTTATCCGTTGATTAATGAAAGCGCGTGTAAAATATCAACGGTTTAGCGAAAAAACAGCTTCGACTTCAGGCGCGTGGCATAAACGCATCTTGAATTGTGTAAAAGTAACCGTTTATCCTACAGATTAGACGGCTAATAGGTTTGCTTTATACAGAGGTAATTAGTATACCTGACGTAAGCTAAAAGATGCCTTTCTTTGCAAATAGGTTTCCTATTTCAGACTGGGTTTTTATCAGACTTGGTCAAAAGTGACCTTGTTTTATATTTTGAAAAATTCCTTCGAGTCTGATTTTGAAAAACACAAAATTTTAATGCAAAAACTGAACACAATATTTTCAATCTAGTTATTTGTACAGATTATTTGGAAATAAGCAGACTTGAGATAGTTATTTTGGGAACAACAGTTTTTGAGGAATGTGTAAAACAAAGGTGGGGTGAAATTGAAGAGTTTTAGAAATAAAGCTGTTACACCTGTTCCTGCAAACAAACTCATCAAAACTATTAGTAGCTGAGGTAGATCAGATAGGGTGCAGATAGTCATTTGTTTTTCAAGAAATCAACTGACTATTGTGCCCTAGTCTGATTTACCGAATGTCAGATAAGAAATCATCATGTCAGATAAGGTCAATATGACTAATCCTTGATTCTTGATTCCTAAGAAGGAAATCAATGATATCAGCTACCTGATTGTCCTTTGACACATATCTAGTCTGATAATTCTTTCTAAACATTGATTTAAAGAAATGATAGAGAGAAATGAATAAGGAATACAATTAATAGATGCAAGCAATGATAATAAAAAATCAGCCAATGATGCATCAAGTAATCCTAATTCTAAACACAATTCTTTAAATCTAGACTCAGCTAATGGTTTTGTAAGAATATTTGCTCTTTGTGATTCAGTGGCTATCTTTTCAATTCTAATATCATTCTTTTCTACATGATCTCTAATAAAATGATGTCTAATATTTATATGCTTACACCTAGAATGCAGAACAGGATTGTAAGTCATGGCTATTGCACTATTACTATCACAGTAAATAGGAACAGATGATATTTGAATGTTATAATCTCTAAGCTGTTGACTAATCCAGAGGAGTTGAGAGCAACAACTTCAAGCTGCCATGTATTCAGCCTCAGTTGTGGAGGTAGCAACAGATGTCTGTTTCTTAGATAACCAAGAAATTAATTTGTTGCCCAAGAATTGACAGGTTCCTGAAGTGGATTTCCTATCAATCTTGCAACTCCCAAAGTCTGAGTCTGAATAACCTGCCAGCTCAAAGTTGTCATCAGTTGGGTACCATAACCCCACTTGCAAAGTTCCTTTGAGATATTTAAGGATTTTCTTAGCAGTCTCCAGATGAGTTTTCTTGGGATTAGACTGGAATCTTGCACATACCCCTACTGCAAAAGCTATGTCTGGCCTACTTGCAGTGAGATAGAGAAGGGATCCAATCAGTCCATGATACTCCGTTGCATCAGCGGGTATCCCCTGCTCATCTGAATCCATAGAGAAGTTAGTTGCCATAGGTATTTTAACTTCTCTACTAGTAGTCATCCCAAATTTCTCAATTAGGTCCTTAGTATATTTAGTCTGATGTATAAAAATACCCTTACTCATCTGTTTAATCTGTAAGCCTAGAAAATATGTTAATTCACCTATCATTGACATTTCAAACCTATTTTTCATGAGAACACTGAAATCTTCACATAATTTCAGATTAGGTGAACCAAAGATAATGTCATCTACATAAATTTGAACTATTAAGATGTTTCCATCTACTTCCTTTCTAAACAGAGTCCTATCTATCTTACCTTTTGAAAATCCATTTGATATCAAGAAATCAGATAAGGTATCATACCAAGCCCTGGGAGCTTGTTTCAGTCCATATAGGGCCTTATTGAGTTTATAGACCTTATTATTGATCTTAAACCTAGGAGGCTGCTCTACATAGACTTCCTCAAGTAACATACCATTAAGGAAAGCAGACTTAACATCCATTTGAAAAACTTTAAAAGATTTATAAGCAGCAAATGCCAAGAACAGCCTTATTGCTTCTAATCTGGCAACTGGAGCATAGGTTTCATCATAGTCTATCCCTTCAGACTGTGAGTAACCTTGAACTACCAATCTTGCCTTATTACGAACAATAATGTTGTTCTCATTTGTTTTGTTTTTAAACATCCATTTGGTGCCTATAATCTTTCTATGTAAGGGTCTTTCCACTAATTCCCAAACATTCTGCCTTTCAAACTGATGCAGTTCTTCCTGCATGGCTGTTATCCAGTTTGGATCAGATAGAGCTTCCTCAATAGACTTAGGCTCTAGAAGTGATACATAACAGCTGAACAGACTCTCAGAGTCCAGCATCATTCGTGTCTGCACACTACTTGATGGGTCTCCTATAATCTGGTCAGATGGATGATAACTTCTCATCCTCTTGCCTATTTGAGTAGAAGAATCCTCATCTTGAGACTCAGCAGGCAACTCATCTGACTCTACCTGAGCTGACGTTCCCCCTTCATCTGCTGACCCCCGCTGATCAACTGATGTTAAGGGTGTCTCCTCAGATGGAGTCTGATCAGAAGTTGTCTTTTGACTATCAGATGGGAATTCTTCTTCATCTGAATCTGAATCAAGACTAGGTAGATAGACTGTTCTATGTTTAGTTTTGGTTAGTTCAATCTTATCTAGACCATTAGAAATTTGATTCACTTTATCTGAGAAGGAATACAATTCATGTAATACCCGGACCCAAATTGTGATTTATTTATTTACTTGCGTGAGTGTTATGTTATGCTTGATTTTTCTTTTGAAAAGAGAAACTTCGTTGTTATTCAAAATCTTCGATTTTGGGTAACGGACGAGCAGAACCGAACCGACGGTACTCTAGATTCCCTAATACTGATCGAACCGGTACTCGATAGTCGGAATGTGATTAATATACAAATTCAAAATAAGTGAAGAAACCGTTCGTAGTAATAACACAGGAGTTTTCTTTTAGTCGCCGAAAATTGGGCGAAAAACCCTAAAAATGCCGAATTTCGAATCTACCGAACAAAAATCGAACCAACCGAGAACCGAATTAATAAAATAAGTTAAAAGCCTCCTTAATTACAAACTTTTAAGATTATAAAATTATTTAGTGATTAAACGAACGAAACGTAACTTCCGGAGCCCCGAAATTCCAAACGGAGCCCCATTTTTCAGTATCGAACCGCACGCCCTGAACCGAAGGGCCACCACAAGCCGAAGGCTTGTGGGGCCCACATTTTGGACGTCCAAGGGGGGGTTTGCAGCCATCCTCAAGGGCCAACACACCAAGACAAAGTGTGTTGACCCATAGTACTTGTACCCCCTCCTTTTAATTAATTTTTGTCCTCCCTTCCATCCCACCATCCACTTGCTTTGATCTTGACCCTCCATCTTTTCCCACATGTTCTTTTAAGTTGCTTGGGCACCACTTCTCCCCCTTATTCAAGTCATCAAAAGAAAGGAAGCATTCCTCTTCCCCTTCACCCCCATTTTCGGCCATCTTCACAAGGGAGGAGGAAAACCTTCTTCTTCTCGCAACTTCTCCCACATACACACATCCAACCCTCACCTCAAGCCATTTCTTCTTCATTCAAGGTGAAAAGGAGTAGAGCCATTCCTAGGAAGATCTTGAAGAAGGCATTTGGCCCTAGCCTTTTAAAGAAAGACTACAAAGGTGACCACACCTCAAACCTTAACTCTCTTCCTTAAAACTCTTAATGGAGAAAATGGCATGTGTTTTCTTGAGGTCTTGTTTATTTCTTGGTAGCATGATATTTTCTTTATGAAAGAGTTGAAGGTTTCATGATTTTGAAAGTGAGAATAAGTTTTTAAGTGTCTATAGCATGTGAATAGATGAACTACCTATTTTCCCGTCAGAAGTTTAAACCGAAACGTTTTCATGACTTCGAGCTTTGGAATGTTTGACTGCATACTCTTAAAGTAGGACAAAATGGCTTTCGTTTGCCACTGGTCTCATGCATTTTGGAGTTATATGCAATAATCTATGAATTTTTGAAGTTAGTGTGACAATCTGTGACGTTTTTGTGACTCTTCGATTTTTCTGGCATTCCTCACTTCGGTTATTATTTTTATAAAAATCAAAATAAAATACTACATGATGTGAGCTTCGTTTCTGGATTTTCCATGATTTTAGGAGTAGTCTAAATAGTTTTACAAAAATTATTTCTCTAGTTGGTACGTGACTGGAAAGGCAGAAATGTTTCTGTCCCTTTTCCAAGAATGAACCAAACACCCTTTTCCCTTCGTATTTTGTCTAAAGTCAAAACTAAGGAAATGTTGGTGACTTCATAAGGTATCTACTGTAAAAATTTAATAATTTTTGGAAGTGTTTTAGTATTATTTAGAAAATTATTTCGATGGTGTCTCAACACTGAAAACTATTTGGAACACTGTTTCGACCTAGAAAATAAATTCAAAAACCCAATTTTCGTATACCTTTTTAATGAGACCATATTTTATGTGTGATATACACTTCAAGAGAGTGTCTACTGTGCTTTTGCCAAATTTTTAGATGATTTATTTATATTTTAGAAAATGCCCCAAAGTCGAGAGTGGGCAATCGGAAGTTGTCATAATGCTTGAATTACTACTTTTGAAAAGGTGTTTTCCATTTTTACGTGTCATACTTAGGAGCATGTTAGTAAGAGTCTTATATATATACATATATATTCTTGTGTCGAAAAATTAGAGTTCCAATAATTTACGACTAAAAGATAAAAGGCGTATAAGTAATCAAAAGTCCTTTGGGACCAACGCACTGTATTTATTCCTCGATAAGAAACTAAAACCCAAAAGTTTTCTTTAGGAATGAGTACGACCGGTCGGTGATTTGCTCGGACATTTTTCCCTTTCAAGTCATACTTTCGATGTAACGCCCCGAACCCAGATAGTTTCACTTACTTATCCAAATTCGAGTCGTCACTTAGTGAAAAGGAAAAGTAAGACAATTTTTTTTTTTTTAGAAAAGGAATCGATAAAGGAAAAAGATAGAAGAAAACAATTGAATGATTCTTAACTTAAAGTATTCAGCATCAAATTAAAATCCTAATCATTAAAACAGGAGCATAAATAACCGTAGTAGCGGAGAAAGTGTTGTGAGTCTAAGTTTTAGCAAAAGCAGATAGAGTGTCTAAAATTTGCAGACAGGAAAATAGAAGCGTTTAAGCATTCAAATATTATATGGCGGGGGAAGGCCGAGTCTACTGCTGCTCCCAGTACTCCATCGGCTCACCTGAAAAATATTTAAAAAGGGCATGAGAATTTGAATTTCTCAGTGTGGGTAGCCCGCACGCTATCATGCATACAGTTTAATATCATACAGACCAATCATATTATTTCAGAAAATAGTAAACACTGACCACCTCCGCTCGTAAAACATCCGAGACGATACCAACATCGCTCGTAAAAACATCCGAGATGATACCAACATCGCTTGTAAAAGCATCCGAGACGATACCAACATCGCTCGTAAATACACCCGAGACGATACCAACATCGCTCGTAAAAGCATCCGAGACGATACCAACATCGCTCGTAAATACATCCGAGACGATACCAACATCGCTCGTAAAAACATCCGAGACGATACCAACATCGCTCGTAAAAATAAATATGATTTAGCAATGATATTTCAACTATGACATAAATTAAGGCAATACGGTTAGTGCCACCCACCTTAAAAAGAAGCTCGAAAGTATGACTTGAAAGGGAAAAACGTCCGAGCAAATCACCGACCGGTCGTACTCGTTCCTAAAGAAAACTTTTGGGTTTTAGTTTCTTATCGAGGAATAAATACAGTGCGTTGGTCCCGAAGGACTTTTGATTACTTATACGTCTTTTGTCTTTTAGTCGTAAATTATTGGAACTCTAATTTTTCGACACGAGAATATATATGTATATATATAAGACTCTTACTAACATGCTCCTAAGTATGACACGTAAAAATGAAAAACACCTTTTCAAAAGTAGTAATTCAAGCATTATGACAACTTTCGACTGCCCACTCTCGACTTTGGGGCATTTTCTAAAATATAAATAAATCATCTAAAAATTTGGCAAAAGTACAGTAGACACTCTCTTGAAGTGTATATCACACATAAAATATGGTCTCATTAAAAAGGTATACGAAAATTGGGTTTTTGAATTTATATTCTAGGTCGAAACAGTGTTCCAGAAAGTTTTCAGTGTTGAGACACCATCGAAATAATTTTCTTAATAATACTAAAACACTCCCGAAAATTATGAAATTTTTACAGTAGATACCTCATGAAGTCACCAACATTTCCTTAGTTTTGACTTTAGGCAAGATACGAAGGGAAAAGGGTATTTTTGGCTCGTTTTTGGAAAAGGGACAGAAACATTTCTGCCTTCCCAGTCACGTACCAACTAGAGAAATAATTTTTGTAAAACTATTTAGACTACTCCTAAATTCGTGGAAAAATCCAGAAACGAAGAAAACATCATGTAGTATTTTATTTTGAATTTTATAAAAATAATAACCGAAGTGAGGAATACCAGAAAAAATCGAAGAGTCACAAAAACGTCACAGATTGTCACACTAACTTCAAAAATTCATAGATTATTGAATATAACTCCAAAATGCATGAGACCAGTGGCAAATAAAAGCTATTTCGTCCTACTTTCTAAATATGCAGATAAACATGTCAAAGTAGTAAGTTACGAAAACATATCAGTTTAAACTTCTGACGGGAAAACAGGTAGTTCATCTATTAACATGCTATGGACACTTAAAAACTTATTCTTACCTTCAAAACCATGAAACCTTCAACTCTTTCATAAAGAAAATATCATGCTACCAAGAAATAAATAAGACCTCAAGAAAACACATGCCATTTTCTCCATTAAGAGTTTTAAGGTAGAGAGTTAAGGTTTGAGGTGTGGTCACCTTTGTAGTCTTTCTTTAAAAAGGCTAGGGCCAAATGCCTTCTTCAAGCTCTTCCTAGGAATGGCTCTACTCCTTTGCACCTTGAAGGAAGAAGAAATGGCTTGAGGTGAGGGTTGGATGTGTGTATGTGGGAAAAGTAACCAAAGGACCTAAGTTTGTATTAAAACCAAAGGAATTTCTCGATTCCTAAGTTTGTGCATTTTTCTTCCTAGGATTTTCGCAGGTGTCTCTCCATGTGTCAGGTCTCGTCCCAATTCTAAGTCTCTGAAGTTGATAATGTGCTCGGGGTCACCTACATACTTCCTGATTGAAGAAACATGGAAGACGTTGTGTACTTGGGATAGGTCAGGGGGTAGAGCTAAGCGATAAGCTACGTCTCCAACCTTCTCTAGTATATCAAAAGGTCCGATGTAGCGGGGTTTCAGTTTGCCTCTTTTCCCAAAGCAGATCAATCCTTTCATTGGTGCTACCTTGAGGAATACCTTTTCTGCAACTTCAAAATGTAGGTCCTTCCGGCGAGTATCAGCGTACGATTTCTGACGGTCTTGTGCAGCCTTGATCCTTTCCTTAATCCGAGAAACAATTTCCACTGACTGTTCCACGAGTTCTGGCCCTAAAATCTTACGAACTCCTACTTCGTCCCAACAGATGGGTGATCTGCATCTCTTCCCGTAAAGTGCCTCAAAGGGTGACATTTGAATCGTAGCTTGGTAACTGTTATTGTAGGCGAATTCCACAAGTGGTAGGTGAGTCTCCCAGTTTCCTTCGAAATCCATAGCACATGCCCTCAACATATCCTCCAAAGTCTGAATGGTTCTTTCTGACTTTCCGTCTGACTGCGGGTGGTAAGCGGTGCTGAAGTTTAATTGCGTTCCCAAGGCTTGCTGCAGGCTCTTCCAAAACTTAGAGGTGAAGCGAGGATCTCTATCGGAAACTATCGAAACTGGTACACCGTGCAGTCTAACAATTTGCTCTACGTACAGCTGGGCCAGTTTGTCTAAGGAATAAGTCATGCGCATGGGTATGAAGTGCGCGGTTTTGGTAAGTCTATCTACAACTACCCAAATAGCATCATGATTCCTTACGGTCTTGGGAAAACCTGTGACGAAATCCATGGTGATATTTTCCCATTTCCACTCGGGTATTTCTAAAGGGTGAAGTAGCCCAGATGGTCGCTGATGGTCGACTTTGACTTGTTGGCAGGTCAGGCATTTCCTTACGAAGTGGGCTATCGTCCTTTTCATACCCCTCCACCAAAAAGTCTCTCTCAGTCCTCGGTACATCTTCGTCTCTCCAGGGTGAACGGAGTAAGGAGTGTTGTGTGCTTCTTTCAGAATTTCATCCCTCAGTCCCTCGTCCTTTGGCACACAAATTCGTCCTTCGAACATTAGGGTTCCATCGGTGCTCAAGGTAAAGCCTTTGATGGTTCCCTTCTCAACTCGGAATCTCATTCCTTCGAGGAATTTATCCTTTCTTTGAGCATCTCTGAGCCTCTCTCTCAGGGTTGGTTGTAGCGTGATAGCATAAATCACGGCATCTGTACAACATTGTCTTGTGAACTCCAAGTTCATTCGAGCAAAGTCCCTGGTTAGTGCCATTTGTCCTGTTGGCATGGCGTTGACTGTCGCAATTCCCTTTCTACTCAAGGCATCGGCCACAACATTCGCTTTCCCGGGTGGTAGTGGATCGTGCAATCATAGTCCTTCACTAGCTCGAGCCATCTCCTTTGGCGCATGTTTAACTCTTTTTGTGTGAAGAAATACTTCAAGCTCTTATGGTCTGTGTAGATCTCGCACTTCCCCCCGTAAAGGTAGTGCCTCCAGATCTTTAGAGCATGAACTACTGCAGCCAGTTCCAAGTCGTGTGTTGGATAGTTCTGTTCGTGGGTCTTCAGTTGTCGTGACGCGTATGCAATGACCTTTCCATGTTGCATAAGGACACATCCCAAACCAGACAAGGATGCATCCGTGTATATCACAAATCCCTCGGTTCCATCGGGGATAGTTAACACCGGTGAAGAAGTTAATTTCTTCTTGAGCTCTTGGAAACTTTCCCCATATGCAGGCGTCCAAGCAAATTTCTGGTTCTTCTTGGTTAGGTGCGTCAGGGGTTTTGCAATTCGTGAGAAGTCCTGGATGAATCTTCTATAGTATCCCGCTAATCCAAGAAAACTTCTTATTTCGTTGGCATTAGTTGGGGTCTTCCAGTCCATTATGGCTTCTAACTTTGCGGGGTCCATCTCAATCCCCTTAGATGAGATTATGTGTCCCAAAAACATAACTCGGTCGATCCAAAACTCACACTTGCTGAACTTTGCATATAACTTTTCACGTCTCATCGTTTCCAAAATAATCCTGAGGTGTTCTTCGTGTTGGTCCTTGTCCTTGGAGTATATCAGTATGTCATCGATGAACACAATGACAAATTGATCTAGGTATTGGTGGAACACCCGGTTCATCAAATCCATGAATATAGCCGGAGCGTTTGTTACTCCAAAAGGCATCACTGTAAACTCGTAGTGTCCATAACGAGTCCTGAAGGCCGTCTTTGGGATATCACTCTCCTTGACCTTCAGTTGGTGATAGCCAGACCTCAAATCGATCTTCGAAAACACGCTGGCATTCTTCAACTGATCGAACAAGTTCTCAATCCTTGGCAGAGGGTACTTGTTCTTGATGGTCAGCTGATTCAACCCTCTATAGTCGATGCACATTCTGAGAGTTCCATCCTTCTTCTTTACGAATAGAACAGGTGCTCCCCAGGGTGAAACGCTGGGCCTGATGAATTTCTTCTCCAGGAGTTCTTGGAGTTGTTCTTTCAACTCTTCTAGCTCCCTTGGTGCCATTCGGTACGGTGCCTTTGACACAGGCGTAGCTCCTGGTGTCAATTCGATGGAGAATTCTATCTGTCGATCGGGCGGTACTCCTGACAATTCCTCTGGAAACACATCTGGGTATTCTCTCACAATGGGTACGTTCATTAGCATCTTTTCATCTTTCTTTACTACTGCGACGTTGACTAAGTATCCTTTGCATCCTTCTTTCTGTAAAAGTTTCTTGGCTTTCATCGCAGAGATTACCTGAATCCCAGACTTGGCTCGAGTTCCACGAAAAGTGTAACGTTGTCCATTTTTATCCTCAAAGTCTATTTCTCGGCTTGCACATCTTATAGTCGCTTTATGCCTAACAAGCCAGTCTATTCCCAAAATTAAGTCGAAATCTTTCATCTTAAGGACGTGAAGATTAGATTCTATCTGGTGTCCATCCTAATTAGGTGCAGAGAGAAAAGAATATTTATTACATATAGATAGGTATGATCAAATTCAAAAACAGAACCCAATTATGTCGAATTGATAGTTCGCTAGCACCAGTTATACAATTGGAGTCTTCGGAACCGGAACGTACTGTCTAGCTCAGCAGCACAGTTGCGAACTCTATCTTTCGTAAGTTAGGGAACTAGCGACGCACATCATCAAACAATAATTGAGTAAAAGTAAGCGGATAGAATAAAGTGAATCGTACAATACGAATCACACGACAACATATATAGATAATGAAAATCACGGGAAGGTAATCCTACAACCCGAAAGTACATACATCGAAAATAATAATAAAAGGTTCATGCTAAGCCTCTATCTACTGGTCTAGATACTACAAGGAACATAAGAAACAAAATAATGGAGAAAGCCTAGATCCTACGGATCTTGCTGGGCCCAGGGCGGCTAGGGTCTCGGTCAGTCCCGGCCGGTCCGGTTATGGATCCCTCGTCGGCGAGGATGGGGACTCTCTCTTCAGACGGGTCAGTCTCATCTGGCCCACCCGGAAATCCACTCTCCTCCCATAGATTGCGCGCCTCCTCCCGAGCTCCCTTTGCGTCCTGGCGGTAGTACTCCAACCTTTCCACAATCTGTGATCGCTTCTCCCTCAAGCGATCAACTTTCTCCTGTTGCTCCCTCAGTTTCTTCTCTGCTTTCTCGACCTCGAGGTCTACGTTCTTCAGGTCAACTGCATAGATCGCAGCGCACTGCTCATAAGTGGAGCTGCGATAAGTCGCCCTCCATGACTCCTCGCAAGCCTCTAAGGCTGCCCCGATCTCATAGTGTAGCTCGCAGATGTACAGAGTGAGGCGTACGGGGTAGTAGTAGTGTGAGTCGCATTCCTGTATGCGATCGAAAATAGTAGCAGCGTGTTTCGCGAACTCAGGTCGCAAGGCCTGTCGCAACCGACAGATCGCGGTCGTCTCTGAGTCACAGTGGCCCTCAAGCTCTGCAATATCCCTCATATCCTGAAAACGGTGCGTAAAGTCGATGACCGACTCGTTCCTAGCCTGACGTATAGTAACGTATCCGTGTGCGTAGTCCATCAAGTCCTAAGTTTCGTAAAAAGGAGTTCTAAGTTAAGGATTCTAACGGTGCTAAGGAAAAGAAAAAAAATAGCTACATATAGTAAGGTACATATATATAGCGTTGCAATACACACATACACGAGATCTAACATCATACATCTCACACATGTTACGATTTCATCGTCAAGCATATCACTTTCACATTTTTTTTTTCGAGTCCATACTACGATTTTTATGAAACATTCACAACAAATACTTAAAAGGAAAACAAGAAACTTTGTACCTCGGAGTTCTGTTTGCGGCGGCAGACTTCCTTCCCACACCGTCCTAACTAAGTCTTTACACTTATGATAAAATTTTTTACAAGTAAGAGCACGAAAAATTTTAAATAAAACTTTCTTTTCGCATAAAAATTTCATTTGGTCCGAAGTTTTGAGCCTAAGCTCTGATACCACCTGTAACGCCCCGAACCCAGATAGTTTCACTTACTTATCCAAATTCGAGTCGTCACTTAGTGAAAAGGAAAAGTAAGACAAATTTTTTTTTTTTTTAGAAAAGGAATCGATAAAGGAAAAAGATAGAAGAAAACAATTGAATGATTCTTAACTTAAAGTATTCAGCATCAAATTAAAATCCTAATCATTAAAACAGGAGCATAAATAACCGTAGTAGCGGAGAAAGTGTTGTGAGTCTAAGTTTTAGCAAAAGCAGATAGAGAGTCTAAAATTTGCAGACAGGAAAATAGAAGCGTTTAAGCATTCAAATATTATATGGCGGGGGAAGGCCGAGTCTACTGCTGCTCCTAGTACTCCATCGGCTCACCTGAAAAATATTTAAAAAGGGCATGAGAATTTGAATTTCTTAGTTTGGGTAGTCCGCACGCTATCATGCATACAGTTTAATATCATACAGACTAATCATATTATTTCAGAAAATAGTAAACACTGAGACGGACCACCTCCGCTCATAAAACAACCGAGACGATACCAACATCGCTCGTAAACCGAGACGGAACACCTCCACTCGTAAAACATCCGAGACGATACCAACATCGCTCGTAAAAACATCCGAGATGATACCAACATCGCTCGTAAAAGCATCCGAGACGATACCAACATCGCTCGTAAATACATCCGAGACGATACCAACATCGCTCGTAAAAGCATCCGAGACGATACCAACATCGCTCGTAAATACATCCGAGACGATACCAACATCGCTCGTAAAAACATCCAAGACGATACCAACATCGCTCGTAAAAACAAATATGATTTAGCAATGATATTTCAACTATGATATAAATTAAGGCAATACGGTTAGTGCCACCCACCTTAAAAAGAAGCTCGAAAGTATGACTTGAAAGGGAAAAACGTCCTAGCAAATCACCGACCGGTCGTACTCGTTCCTAAAGAAAACTTTTGGGTTTTAGTTTCTTATCGAGGAATAAATACAGTGCATTGGTCCCGAAGGACTTTTGATTACTTATACGTCTTTTGTCTTTTAGTCGTAAATTATTGGAACTCTAATTTTTCGACACGAGAATATATATGTATATATATAAGACTCTTACTAACATGCTCCTAAGTATGACACGTAAAAATGAAAAACACCTTTTCAAAAGTAGTAATTCAAACATTATGACAACTTTCGACTGCCCACTCTCGACTTTGGGGCATTTTCTAAAATATAAATAAATCATCTAAAAATTTGGAAAAAGTACAGTAGACACTCTCTTGAAGTGTATATCACACATAAAATATGGTCTCATTAAAAAGGTATACGAAAATTGGGTTTTTGAATTTATTTTCTAGGTCGAAACAGTGCTCCAGAAAGTTTTCAGTGTTGAGACACCATCGAAATAATTTTCTTAATAATACTAAAACACTCCCGAAAATTATGAAATTTTTACAGTAGATACCTTATGAAGTCACCAACATTTCCTTAGTTTTGACTTTAGGCAAGATACAAAGGGAAAAGGGTATTTTTGGCTC
This sequence comes from Paraleonurus japonicus, assembly GCA_030762865.1. Lineage (NCBI taxonomy): Eukaryota > Viridiplantae > Streptophyta > Magnoliopsida > Lamiales > Lamiaceae > Paraleonurus > Paraleonurus japonicus. The sequence goes on along the minus strand of CM061055.1, from coordinate 26,393,255 downwards.
GTTTTTGGAAAAGGGACAGAAACATTTCTGCCTTCCCAGTCACGTACCAACTAGAGAAATAATTTTTGTAAAACTATTTAGACTACTCCTAAATTCATGGAAAAATCTAGAAACGAAGCAAACATCATGTAGTATTTTATTTTGATTTTTATAAAAATAATAACCGAAGTGAGGAATACCAGAAAAAATCGAAGAGTCACAAACACGTCACAGATTGTCACACTAACTTAAAAAATTCATAGATTATTGAATATAACTCCAAAATGCATGAGACCAGTGGCAAATAAAAGTTATTTCGTCCTAATTTCTAAATATGCAGACAAACATGTCAAAGTAGTAAGTTACGAAAACGTATCAGTTTAAACTTCTGACGAGAAAACAAGTATTTCATCTATTCACATGCTATGGACACTTAAAAACTTATTCTTACCTTCAAAACCATGAAACCTTCAACTCTTTCATAAATAAAATATCATGCTACCAAGAAATAAATAAGACCTCAAGAAAACACATGCCATTTTCTCCATTAAGAGTTTTAAGGTAGAGAGTTAAGGTTTGAGGTGTGGTCACCTTTGTAGTCTTTCTTTAAAAAGGCTAGGGCCAAATGCTTTCTTCAAGCTCTTCCTAGGAATGGCTCTACTCCTTTGCACCTTGAAGGAAGAAGAAATGGCTTGAGGTGAGGGTTGGATGTGTGTATGTGGGAAAAATTGAGAGAAGAAGAAGGTTTTCCTCCTCCCTTGTGAAGATGGCCAAAAATGGGGGTGAAGGGGAAGAGGAGTGCTTCCTTTCTTTTGATGACTTGAATAAGGAGAAGAAGTGGTGCCCAAACAACTTAAAAGAGCATGTGGGAAAAGATGGAGGGTCAAGATCAAAGCAAGTGGATGGTGGGATGGAAGGGAAGGACAATAATTAATGGGAAAGGAGGGGGTACAAGTACTTGGGGTCAACACACTTTGTCTTGGTGTGTTGGCCATTGAAAGTGACTGCAACCCCTCCCCTTGGACGTCCAAATAGTGGGCCCCACAAGCCTTTGGCTTGTGGTGGCCCTTCGGTTCAGGGCGTGCGGTTTGGTACTGAAAAACGGGGCTCCGTTTGGAATTTCGGGGCTCCGGAAGTTACGTTTCGTTCGTTTAATCACTAAATAATTTTATAATCTTAAAATTTTGTAATTAAGGAGGCTTTTAACTTATTTTATTAATTCGGTTCTCGGTTGGTTCGATTTTTGTTCGGTAGATTCAAAATTTGGCATTTTTAGGGTTTTTCGCCCAATTTCGGCGACTATATTAAAACTCTCGAGTTATTAGTACAAACGGATTATTCACTTCTTTTAGACTTGAATTTTATCCACCTTTCGACTATCGAGTACCGGTTCGATTAGTATTAGGTTTCTAGAGTACTGTCAGTTCGGTTCTGCTCGTCCGTTACCCAAAATCGAAAATTTTGAATAACAAAGAAGTTTCCTTTTCGAAAGAAAAATCAAGCATAACATAACACTCACGTAAGTAAATAAATAAATCATAATTTGGGTCCGGGTATTACATTCGAACTTCTTTTAAGGTGGGTGGCACTAACCGTATTGCCTTTATTTATGTCATAGTTGAAATATCATTGCTAAATCATGTTTGGTTTACGAGCGATGTTGGTATCATCTCGGTTGTTTTACGAGCGGAGGTGGTCCGTCTCGGTTTACGAGCGATGTTGGTATCGTCTCGGTTGTTTTACGAGCAGAGGTGGTCCGTCTCGGTGTTTACTTTTCTGTAAAAATATAATTGATGTGTATGATATTAAACTGTATGCATGATAGCGTGCGGGCTACCCACACTGAGAAATTCAAATTCTCATGCCCTTTTTAAATATTTTTCAGATGAGCCGATGGAGTACTGGGAGCAGCAGTAGACTCGGCCTTCCCCCGCCATATTATATTTGAATGCTTAAACGCTTTTATTTTCCTGTCTGCAAATTTTAGACCCTCTATCTGCATTTGCTAAAACCTAGACTCACAATACTTTCTCCGCTGCTACGGTTTAATTATGCTCCTATTTTAATGATTAGGATTTTAATTTGATGCTGAATACTTTAAGTTAAGAATCATTCAATTGTTTTCTTTTATCTTTTCCCTTATCGATTCCTTTTCTTAAAAAAAAAATTGTCTTACTTTTCCCTTTCACTAAGTGACGACTCGAATTTGGATAAGTAAGTGAAACTATCCGGGTTCGGGGCGTTACAATTCATCAAAAATCATATGAGGAGTTTCCTCCACATAAAAAGTTGTCTTGTTGAAAACTCTAAATGCCTTGGAAGTGTTGGAATATCCCAAGAATATTCCATCAGCTGCCTTAGCATCAAAAGTTCTCAGCTTAGATTTCGCGTTGTTATGGATGAAACATTTACAACCAAAAGCTCTAAAATATGAGATTCTTGGAATCTTACCCTTCCAAATCTCATATGGAGTCTTACCCTTGTCTTTAACAACCAAGCACCTGTTCTGGGTATAACAAGCTGTATTGATGGCTTCAGCCCAGAACCTGTGAGGGGTTTCATACTCGGCTAACATGCTCCCGGCTGCCTCCTTCAAGGTTCTATTCCTTCTTTCAACCACTCCATTTTGTTGTGGAGTTCTTGCTGATGATGTCTCATGAATAATCCCACACTCATTGAAAAAGTTAGATAAACAAGAATTTAAAAATTCAGTGCCCTTATCACTCCTGATTTTAATAATATTAACACCCTTCTCATTTTGAATCTGTCTGAACAGATCAGAAATCTTGTTTATAGTCTCATTTTTCTTGAAAAAAATATAACCCAAGTGTATCTAGAAAAATCATCTATCACAACAAGAGTATATTTCCTTCCACTGAAGCTGAGAGGTGAAACAGGTCCAAACAGATCAAGATGAAGTAGTTGTAAAACTCTTTCAGATGATGAGGTGTTAATACTCTTAAATGAGTGTCTAGGCTGTTTACCTTTCTGACAAGCATCACATTTCAGATCAGTTAGAAAAAGTTTCTCAGGTAATCCCTTAACAAGATTCTTTCTAGCCAGCTTACTAAGGGTTTTGAAGTTCAGATGACTAAGCCTTTTGTGCCATAGCCAGCTGAGGTCATCTCCACCCTTAGCTATCAGACAAGTATCTTTGGGACAACTATTGAAGTTTGCCACATAGACATTACCATGTCTGAAGCCAGTTAGAAGTACCTTGTCTGAGGAACTATCAAAGATATCACATTTATTTTTAGAAAATTTTACAAGAAAGTGTTTATCACAAAGTTGGGAAACAGATAGCAGATTATGTTTTAAACCTTCAACAAAATATACCTCAGATACCTGAATATCCTTGATAATCAGAGTACCTACTCCTTTAGTCTGTCCACAATTGTTGTCTCCAAATAATACTCTGGGACCATCAATGTTTTGGAAATTTAATAGTAGCTTCTTTTTATAAGTCATATGTTGTGAGCAACCACTGTCTATGTACCATATAGAAGCTAAGATCTCTTCCTTACTGGGAGATGCAGTCCTTATCTGACTAAGTGGCTTCCAAGGACCAATTCTAATCTCTTTTGGGTTTTCAGATGCCTTCACAAATTTCCTAGGTTTCTGAACATCTGATTTACTATTCCTATCATAACCAAGACCTGTTTTATCATGAGATTTTTGAGAAGTATTAAAGATGTGATCTATTGCTGATTGTGAATTATTAAGTTGACTTATTTTGAAGACAAGCTTCTCATTGTCTTTCTTAATTAATTCATTTTCAGCACAGATCATCTCAAATTTGTCTTTTAAAGATTTCAATTCATTTTCTAATCTTTCAGACAAGCTGGCTGATGTACTAGTCTCAGCCTGGGTTAAACATCCCCCCTTGAATGTTTCCTCAGATTCTGAGTAGTTCACCACCTGCTTGCCTTTGGCTAGAATCTGAATTTGATCTTTTAAAGTCAAATTTTCTGTCTCTAGCTGTTTATAAGCAGCCAAGGACATCTTTAAATCTTTTAATAATCCTTGAATAACAGTTTGATCATTATCTGAAATAGATTTGTAAGAGTCATTATTAGAAGAAGAATAATAGACTACCTCTTTAGCCATAAGACAAACTTCATCGTCTGATCCAAAATCAGATGAGGATGATGATGATTTTCTTGATTCCTTTTCTTCAGCCAGAAGAGCCCTTTGATCTGCAAATCACCTGTCTCTCCTTTTCCTTTTCTATTCCCTTTCCTTAGGAGTAAGCTGAGGACAATCATAGCTGAAGTGTCCTGGCTTGTTACAAGTGTAGCAAGTGTCACTCCTATCTAATTTAGGGCTAGTAGGATTTCTTTTAGCAGGAGATCTGAACCTCCTTGTCTGGCTCCTACTCTTGTCATCATCTGTTGAGTCATCTTCCTTTCTTCTTGACTTGGATCTAGATCTGTCCTTACCTGCAAACCTCAATTTGTTACGATTATATTTCATTCTTAATCTGTCATACCTTTTGGTGAGCAACGCCATCTGCTCCTTCAGAGATAGATCAGCTCCTACAGATTCAGCTGTCATCTTGTCTTCTTTGTTGACAAAGGTAACAGATTTGGATGAGGTGCTTGACTCCATCTCATCTTCCTCATCTTCTATCTGAATGTCATACTCTAAAGCTTTAAGATGAGAAAATAAGGTATGATGAGTAATAGAAGATAAATTTTGAGTTGCTTTAAGGATATTAGACTTTTCTCTCCATCTCTTGGTTAAAGATCTCAGTATCTTATTATTGATCTCATTTTCTGAATAGCTCTTTTCTAGATCAGCTGCTTTGTTGAGAAGATTTATTAATCTCATATCTAGCTAATCCACTGTTTCATTCTCCTTCATTTTGAAGGTATCAAAGGCATGTAATGTTGGATCAAGAAGTTTTGATGAGTTAAATGAAGCAGCTCAGATGATCAGACGACCTGTAGAACAAGCTGAGATTGAGACCATAAGCTAAGCTGATCAGACGGGGTCGAGAACCAATCTAGTCAGCTGAGGTCTGGAAGAGTACAAGTCGTCTGGAGACGAGCTTGAGTCTAGTCATCTGTAGGAGACGAACATGAAGAGCTCAGACGAGGTCAAGACAAGCTGAGTAGAACAAGAAAGGCGAATCTTCATCGAGTCAGCTGCAGACGAGTAGAGCAAAGACAACTGAGGTCTAGAGCAGTTTTCAAGATTAAGTTTGTTGAAGCAGTTTTCAGTTTGTTAGAACTAACTAACAAACTAACTGTCTTTTCAGACTTATAAATAGGTCTAGGCACTTCCTTTTAAAAAGATATACACTTCACACAGAATATTCAGAATACACAGAATTCACAAGTTATTTTCGAGAAATTTATTCTCTCAAATCACAAGTTTTCAAAAAAGCACAAAATAGTTTTTCAAGATTTCTTCATAGAATTTTCTAAGTGTTTGTAGAACACTTCATTACACATCTTCAAATACACTTCTTTTTCTTAGATTTAGATTTCATAAGTTTGGTTAGCATTTTGAAGAGTTGAAGATCAAGTTGTAAGTTGTAAGTTGTAAGATTGTAAAGTAAGTAAGTAAGCAGATAGTGGAGACCCTTCTTCAAGTTGGAGAAGGAGAGTGGAAGTAGGATTGTTATAATCTGAACCACTATAAAATATGGTGTTCTTTATTTGCTTTATTTACTTATCTGTTCAATTTCCAATTTATTGTTCAAAGATTAAGTTCAGAATCAAAGTTAAAATCTGAATATCAGTTTGCTTTTGATCTAAGTAAAGTTGAGATTAACATTTAACTTCCGCTGTTTCACTTTGGTACTTTGAATAAATTTTGAAAGATTTGATTTGAAAAATCTGAAAAATCTATTCAACCCCCCCTTCTAGATTTTTCCTAGAAGGCTGATACACGTTTTACCTAATCTGCTCAACTAATCGGGACCAACATGTAATACAGACTGCAGCTTATTCTCTTTCACTTGGTCAGATCCTTCACAAACATTTGCAAGTGTCTGCCACATTTCCTTAGCTGATTTGCATCTTTTGACTTTTTCAATCCAGTCTTTACTCAGAGTTTCAATGATTTCAGTCCTAGCTACCTGATCTAGGTTGTGGATTTTCCTCTCATCACTTGTCAGTTCTGAACTCTTTTCTCTTGTCTGACTCTGGTTTCAGCTGACTCAGTGCCATTGCTGGTGCCTCCATGATAAAATTTAATAGGTCCTTCTTCAAGAACCTCCTCCATCCTATCATGGATTGCCTTGAGATGATTTTCCATCCTTAATTTCCAACAGTCATATTCCTCAATTGAAAATTCAGGTAGACTCCTGGATTTCTTGTTCTTGCCAGATGACATGATGAGATAAGATAACAACAACTTACACAGACTGATTAGTAGCTGAGTTAGTGAAATAAAGAAGATGAAGATAATCAAGAACAAATTTCAGAATCTTGATTAAGACCTAAAATCAATATCAGAACAGCTTAACACTGCTCTGATACCACTTGTTGGTCCCGTTTAGTTGAGTAAATTTAAACAAAACTTGATCTAGCCTTCTAGGAAAAATCTAGAAGGGGGGGTTGAATAGATTTTTCAGATTTTTACAAATCTTTCAAAATTTATTCAAAATACCAGAATCACACAGCGGAAATCAAGATTAAACTCAACTTAATTCCGATCAAAAGCAAACTGATATTTTAGTTCTTACTTCAATTCTGAAATTTATCTTTGATTGAAAAACTGGAAATTGAAAGAAACAAATAAGTAAAGTAAAGCAATAAAGAACACCAGGGTTTATAGTGGTTCGGATTATGAATAATCCTACATCTACTCTCCTCCTTCAACTTGAAGAAGGGACTCTGCTTACCACTTACTTACTTTCAATCCAACTTACAGCTTACAATTCATAAAGATCTTCAAATCTTCAATCTCCTAAATCCTTTTCTAAAATCTAACTATTACAGTGAATATTGGACTTTGAAGATTACAAGTAAAATATTCTATAAACACTTAGATCTTTTTGAAAACTCTTTTGAAAAACTTGTGAATTGATTGTGATGATAGAAATCTGAATAGTGAATAATGTGTAAATCAAATTTGCATAAGCGATTTGAAAAATAAAAACTAGACCTATTTATAAGTCTGAAAAGACGGTTAGTTTGTTAGTCAGTTCTAACAAACTGAAAAACTGCTCAACAAACTTAATCTTGAAAATTGCTTTGCTTCTCAGCTGATTTTACTCTACTCGTCTGCAGCTGACTTGGTGAAGACTCGCCTTTCTTATTCTACTCAGCTTGTCTTGACCTCGTCTGAGCTCTTCATAATAGTCTTCTACAGATAACTAGACTTGAGCTTATCTCCAGATGACTTGCAACTTCTAGTCTTCAGCTGACTTGTTCAGTCCTTGACCTAGTTGTAGTGATCACACTACTTTACTTTACTGTATATTTTTGTATATTTTCTGAATATGGTAATTTAAGAACTGTAAATAAATTCAAGAATATTGTATGAAGATTTGAAGATTAACACAGAGAAGAAGAGAGAGAGAGAGAGAGAGAGAGAGAGAGAGAGTTGAGAGGAGGAGGAGAATAGGAGAGAGAAGTTGTTAGAATAATTTTCTGCATATTAGAAAATAGCAAAGATGGTACCACCAAATAGCATTTGGGTGGGGACCATTGAGACAAACAGAATTTGAAATAATAAAAATACGGAAATGAAAATACAAGAAATAAGATGACTAAAACTTAATTAAAATAAAAAAGCCTCCAAGTGCTGAACATATCCACGTGAACGGTTGCGATTAATTTCCACTTGCCATTCCCAAGTCAAACACCAAAGTACCATTCTCCATCTTCTTTGTTTCTTTCTCCTTCTCTCGCTGAATTTTCGTTCATTAATCCTTCTTGTTTTCCCATAAAATTAGACCTCTTCTTATCCATGACAATACTCCTCGGGGTGAAACATCCTTGTCCCCAAGGATAGGCTAACGGAAACTTCTTCCGAATGAAGGCGGTATCTTCCACAGTGTTAATATCCCAGTCTGAAGAAACCCACGAAACACTAACCTTGCTCTTGGTGTTTGGTCTTGCTCTTGGTGTTTGGTGTAGGTGGAGAATTGATTGGAGTGAATTGATACATGTTTTTAGGGCCTATTTTAGTGCAAAAAGTGAGCTAAAGTGTGATTTTTGTGCATAAATGTGAAAAGTATCACTCTTTTGCCTAAAAAGTATTACTTTGTGAGATTTTGATGTTTTTCGTCCGTTTTGCAGGTAAATCGGTGGAATTTTGCCAAACCGAGAGTACCGTTATTCTTAGAATGAAGAGACGAACATACGGGACGAATATGGGGGTCGGGCCCAAAGCCCTTCTCGATAAAATTTCCCTGGTCTCGAGCACAGGTCGAGGGGGCACAGATCTCGACTCGAGGGTCAGGCTGGAGGGAAAAGAATTTCAAAATTGCAGCAATCTCGACTTGAGGGAGGAGCCTCGAGTCGAGGGATGGGAAATTGGCAAGATCCTCGAGTCGAGGGCTGAGCCTCGACTCGAGGCAGGAGATATTTTGAAGAAGCGTGTTAGCGACTCTTAGGCCTCGACTCGAGGGCCTGAAGCTCGACTCGAGGAGTGCCCAAAATCGAAAAATTCAGTTTTAAAGCCATTTGATGCCAAAACAGAGCATAACTTGATTCTAGCAGTTTAGAGCAGTTTCCAGGAGGTTCCTTAGGCGAATTTTGCACTTTGTAGCTTGATTTCCATTGTAATTGCCATAGATTGTTAGAATTAGATTAGATTCTACTTTTAGTACATTAGATTAGCATTTTGATTGATTGTAATTGAAGATTTCAGCTGTGATTTGGGAGTAGAGGAGTGGAATTGAAGCATTGTAGAAGATTAATCATTCCTATTTTTGTCTATTGAAGTTCAATTGGTGATGTTCTTACCCTTTGCTCTCTTTAATTCATTGCTTGTGTTGATTAGATTGTTAATTGCTTACTTACATTTTCTACCCATGGCTTTTGCTTGTAGCACCATGGGCTAATAGCTTAGTGCTTGGGATAATTGAAATTAGGGATGAAGTGATTGCCTCATGCTATGATTGTTGATAATTGTGATCAATTGAATTAGCTTGCTTCCTAATTGTGATTCTTAATTGTGCTTCATGAAAAATTATCTCTTTTGATTAATGGTTGATCACCCTAGCAATAGGCGAGAGTTGAGCTAACGTGATTAGGTGTTAATCGGGTTTCAATTTTGCATGATTGTATGAATTGGGGACTTCTACATTGAGAGATGGGAAGAACTAAGGATACTCACATTAGGCATTGTGATATTAATGGAGTGATTAATTCACGATGGTTTATGCTTTCTAATTTGATTTATTTGCATTTGGATACAATCATAGCTTGTTAATCATGGATTCCTTGATGGAGATTATCCCTTGCACCCTAATCCGCCATTGATTTTAGTATATTTGATCTTGCCTATTAGGTGTTTGATAAATTGTTTGCATAATCTTGTCATTTAATTTCTTGCTATTTTGTAGAGATTTTAGTCCTATATCTTGTTGCAACTTTGGCCATTTAGAACTCTTATCCTTGAATTTCGTTTGCATACTTTCTCCCTTGGGTTCGATATTTTGCGATTGGTCTTAAAAGCTCTTGTTCTATACACTCCAATCAAGAATCAATGGCAGGAATAATTTGTACGGGAAAAATCTGGAAAGCCCCATCCGCATCCACCACCGGTAGCGACCGTGAAGGTAAGTGTTTCTCCCTAATGTGTTTTTTTAAGTGTGAGACGTGAAATACAGGGTGTATCTTCGAGTCGGGGGGTAGATCCAACCTATAAGCGACCAAACCGATTCGCTCAAGGATTTTGTAAGGGCCAAAATACTTAGAAGAAAGTTTTAGGCTCTTCCTGAGTTGAAGAGAATTCTGCCGAAACGGTTGCAGTTTGAGGTAGACAAGATCCCCTTCACAAAAAGAACATTCTTGTCTATGCTTATCTGCAAAGAATTTCATATGATCTTGGGCTTTGCTCAAATTGTCCTTAATTAGCTCCGTGAGATGCTGTCTCTGCCTCACCCAATCTATAGCATCTGTATTAGTAGAGTCCAGGTAAGATCCCAGTGATAAAGATGGAGGGGAGTAACCATACAATGCTTGGAATGGTGTGATTTTCAAGCTTGTATGGTAATTGGTATTGTACCAAAACTCTGCCAACGGAAGCCACTTTAACCACTGCTTAGGAGTATCCATAACCATACACCGAAGATAATGCTCCAGACACTGATTTAGGCGCTCTGTTTGACCATCAGATTGAGGATGGTAAGCGGAGCTTAGTGCAAGTTTAGTCCCCATGAGAGTAAAGAGTTCTTTCCAGAAGGAACTCGTGAAAATCTTATCCCTATCAGTAAGAATGCTGATAGGTAACCCATGTAGCTTATAAATCACATCTAAGAAAGATTTTGCTACCGTTTGAGCCATGAAAGGGTGAGAAAGAGCAATAAAATAAGCATATTTAGTGAATCGATCTACGATTACCAAGATAACATTCTTTCCCCAAGATTTAGGCAATCCCTCCACAAAATCCATAGAAACATGAGTCCAAGCCTGTGAGGGAACTGGTAGTGGCTGTAGCAAGCCTGGGTAGGGACCGTGATCCGGTTTTAGCACGTGCACAAACATCACAACCTTGTATCCATTTTACAATATCAGTCTTCATGTGAGGCCAATAAAAAAACCTCTTCATTCTCATATAAGTGCCCAAAATTCCAGCATGCCCACCATAGGAAGAATGATGCATTTCGATAAATATGTGCTTCCTGAAATCCTTAGCGGTGCCAATAACAACCCGTCCTTTGTACCGAACTAATCCCTCAATAACCTGGAAATTTGGACAGCTACTAGGATCCAAGGTTTTAGCAGAAATAACTTTAGTTATGAAATCATCATTTTCATAATCGAGCAAAACTTGATCAACCCATTTAGGAACAACGGTAGTTAGGTGAGAGCAGTGAATTTCAAAGTATCTAATCTTCTTGAGAGAGCATCGGCAGCATTATTATCGATCCCCTCTTGTCTTGGATGTCATAATCTAATCCCGAAGCTTAGTGATCCATTTTTGTTGCATAGGAGTCATGATTTTTGATCCAACAAATATCGTAGGGATTGTTGATCGGTTCTAATGATAAATCTATGACCTTGTAAGTAGTGAGTCCATTTTTGCACAGCCATAATCACCGCAAGAAACTCACGTTCATAGATAACACCGGGGTTTATAGTGGTTCGGATTATGAATAATCCTACATCTACTCTCCTCCTTCAACTTGAAGAAGGGACTCTGCTTACCACTTACTTACTTTCAATCCAACTTACAGCTTACAATTCATAAAGATCTTCAAATCTTCAATCTCCTAAATCCTTTTCTAAAATCTAACTATTACAGTGAATATTGGACTTTGAAGATTACAAGTAAAATATTCTATAAACACTTAGATCTTTTTGAAAACTCTTTTGAAAAACTTGTGAATTGATTGTGATGATAGAAATCTGAATAGTGAATAATGTGTAAATCAAATTTGCATAAGCGATTTGAAAAATAAAAACTAGACCTATTTATAAGTCTGAAAAGACGGTTAGTTTGTTAGTCAGTTCTAACAAACTGAAAAACTGCTCAACAAACTTAATCTTGAAAATTGCTTTGCTTCTCAGCTGATTTTACTCTACTCGTCTGCAGCTGACTTGGTGAAGACTCGCCTTTCTTATTCTACTCAGCTTGTCTTGACCTCGTCTGAGCTCTTCATAATAGTCTCCTGCAGATGACTAGACTTGAGCTTATCTCCAGATGACTTGCAACTTCTAGTCTTTAGCTGACTTGTTCAGTCCTTGACCTAGTTGTAGTGATCACACTACTTTACTTTACTGTATATTTTTGTATATTTTCTGAATATGGTAATTTAAGAACTGTAAATAAATTCAAGAATATTGTATGAAGATTTGAAGATTAACACAGAGAAGAAGAGAGAGAGAGAGAGAGAGAGAGAGAGAGAGAGTTGAGAGGAGGAGGAGAATAGGAGAGAGAAGTTGTTAGAATAATTTTCTGCATATTAGAAAATAGCAAAGATGGTACCACCAAATAGCATTTGGGTGGGGACCATTGAGACAAACAGAATTTGAAATAATAAAAATACGGAAATGAAAATACAAGAAATAAGATGACTAAAACTTAATTAAAATAAAAAAGCCTCCAAGTGCTGAACATATCCACGTGAACGGTTGCGATTAATTTCCACTTGCCATTCCCAAGTCAAACACCAAAGTACCATTCTCCATCTTCTTTGTTTCTTTCTCCTTCTCTGCTGAATTTTCGTTCATTAATCCTTCTTGTTTTCCCATAAAATTAGACCTCTTCTTATCCATGACAATACTCCTCGGGGTGAAACATCCTTGTCCCCAAGGATAGGCTAACGGAAACTTCTTCCGAATGAAGGCGGTATCTTCCACAGTGTTAATATCCCAGTCTGAAGAAACCCACGAAACACTAACCTTGCTCTTGGTGTTTGGTCTTGCTCTTGGTGTTTGGTGTAGGTGGAGAATTGATTGGAGTGAATTGATACATGTTTTTAGGGCCTATTTTAGTGCAAAAAGTGAGCTAAAGTGTGATTTTTGTGCATAAATGTGAAAAGTATCACTCTTTTGCCTAAAAAGTATTACTTTGTGAGATTTTGATGTTTTTCGTCCGTTTTGCAGGTAAATCGGTGGAATTTTGCCAAACCGAGAGTACCGTTATTCTTAGAATGAAGAGACGAACATACGGGACGAATATGGGGGTCGGGCCCAAAGCCCTTCTCGATAAAATTTCCCTGGTCTCGAGCACAGGTCGAGGGGGCACAGATCTCGACTCGAGGGTCAGGCTGGAGGGAAAAGAATTTCAAAATTGCAGCAATCTCGACTTGAGGGAGGAGCCTCGAGTCGAGGGATGGGAAATTGGCAAGATCCTCGAGTCGAGGGCTGAGCCTCGACTCGAGGCAGGAGATATTTTGAAGAAGCGTGTTAGCGACTCTTAGGCCTCGACTCGAGGGCCTGAAGCTCGACTCGAGGAGTGCCCAAAATCGAAAAATTCAGTTTTAAAGCCATTTGATGCCAAAACAGAGCATAACTTGATTCTAGCAGTTTAGAGCAGTTTCCAGGAGGTTCCTTAGGCGAATTTTGCACTTTGTAGCTTGATTTCCATTGTAATTGCCATAGATTGTTAGAATTAGATTAGATTCTACTTTTAGTACATTAGATTAGCATTTTGATTGATTGTAATTGAAGATTTCAGCTGTGATTTGGGAGTAGAGGAGTGGAATTGAAGCATTGTAGAAGATTAATCATTCCTATTTTTGTCTATTGAAGTTCAATTGGTGATGTTCTTACCCTTTGCTCTCTTTAATTCATTGCTTGTGTTGATTAGATTGTTAATTGCTTACTTACATTTTCTACCCATGGCTTTTGCTTGTAGCACCATGGGCTAATAGCTTAGTGCTTGGGATAATTGAAATTAGGGATGAAGTGATTGCCTCATGCTATGATTGTTGATAATTGTGATCAATTGAATTAGCTTGCTTCCTAATTGTGATTCTTAATTGTGCTTCATGAAAAATTATCTCTTTTGATTAATGGTTGATCACCCTAGCAATAGGCGAGAGTTGAGCTAACGTGATTAGGTGTTAATCGGGTTTCAATTTTGCATGATTGTATGAATTGGGGACTTCTACATTGAGAGATGGGAAGAACTAAGGATACTCACATTAGGCATTGTGATATTAATGGAGTGATTAATTCACGATGGTTTATGCTTTCTAATTTGATTTATTTGCATTTGGATACAATCATAGCTTGTTAATCATGGATTCCTTGATGGAGATTATCCCTTGCACCCTAATCCGCCATTGATTTTAGTATATTTGATCTTGCCTATTAGGTGTTTGATAAATTGTTTGCATAATCTTGTCATTTAATTTCTTGCTATTTTGTAGAGATTTTAGTCCTATATCTTGTTGCAACTTTGGCCATTTAGAACTCTTATCCTTGAATTTCGTTTGCATACTTTCTCCCTTGGGTTCGATATTTTGCGATTGGTCTTAAAAGCTCTTGTTCTATACACTCCAATCAAGAATCAATGGCAGGAATAATTTGTACGGGAAAAATCTGGAAAGCCCCATCCGCATCCACCACCGGTAGCGACCGTGAAGGTAAGTGTTTCTCCCTAATGTGTTTTTTTAAGTGTGAGACGTGAAATACAGGGTGTATCTTCGAGTCGGGGGGTAGATCCAACCTATAAGCGACCAAACCGATTCGCTCAAGGATTTTGTAAGGGCCAAAATACTTAGAAGAAAGTTTTAGGCTCTTCCTGAGTTGAAGAGAATTCTGCCGAAACGGTTGCAGTTTGAGGTAGACAAGATCCCCTTCACAAAAAGAACATTCTTGTCTATGCTTATCTGCAAAGAATTTCATATGATCTTGGGCTTTGCTCAAATTGTCCTTAATTAGCTCCGTGAGATGCTGTCTCGCCTCACCCAATCTATAGCATCGTATTAGTAGAGTCCAGGTAAGATCCCGGTGATAAAGATGGAGGGAGTAACCATACAATGCTTGGAATGGTGTGATTTTCAAGCTTGTATGGTAATTGGTATTGTACCAAAACTCTGCCAACGGAAGCCACTTTAACCACTGCTTAGGAGTATCCATAACCATACACCGAAGATAATGCTCCAGACACTGATTTAGGCGCTCTGTTTGACCATCAGATTGAGGATGGTAAGCGGAGCTTAGTGCAAGTTTAGTCCCCATGAGAGTAAAGAGTTCTTTCCAGAAGGAACTCGTGAAAATCTTATCCCTATCAGTAAGAATGCTGATAGGTAACCCATGTAGCTTATAAATCACATCTAAGAAAGATTTTGCTACCGTTTGAGCCATGAAAGGGTGAGAAAGAGCAATAAAATAAGCATATTTAGTGAATCGATCTACGATTACCAAGATAACATTCTTTCCCCAAGATTTAGGCAATCCCTCCACAAAATCCATAGAAACATGAGTCCAAGCCTGTGAGGGAACTGGTAGTGGCTGTAGCAAGCCTGGGTAGGGACCGTGATCCGGTTTAGCACGTGCACAAACATCACAACCTTGTATCCATTTTACAATATCAGTCTTCATGTGAGGCCAATAAAAAACCCTCTTCATTCTCATATAAGTGCCCAAAATTCCAGCATGCCCACCATAGGAAGAATGATGCATTTCAGTAAATATGTGCTTCCTGAAATCCTTAGCGGTGCCAATAACAACCCGTCCTTTGTACCGAACTAATCCCTCAATAACCTGGAAATTTGGACAGCTACTAGGATCCAAGGTTTTAGCAGAAATAACTTTAGTTATGAAATCATCATTTTCATAACTGAGCAAAACTTGATCAACCCATTTAGGAACAACGGTAGTTAGGTGAGAGCAGTGAATTTCAGTATCTAATCTTCTTGAGAGAGCATCGACAGCATTATTATCAGATCCCCTCTTGTACTGGATGTCATAATCTAATCCCAGAAGCTTAGTGATCCATTTTTGTTGCATAGGAGTCATGATTTTTTGATCCAACAAATATCGTAGGGATTGTTGATCAGTTCTAATGATAAATCTATGACCTTGTAAGTAGTGAGTCCATTTTTGCACAGCCATAATCACCGCAAGAAACTCACGTTCATAGATAGAAAGAGCTTGATTCCTAGGACACAAAACCTTGCTCATAAAAGCCAATGGTTTACCATCCTGCATTAACACAGCACCAATTCCTGTACCACTTGCATCCGTCTCAATCACAAATGGCTTGGTGAAATCAGGTAATGCCAAAACCGGCGCAGAACTCATGGCTATTTTCAAGTCGTGAAAAGCCAAATCAGCTTCTGAATTCCAACAAAAACTGTCCTTCTTCAAAAGGGTTGTCAATGGTCTACTAATCAAACCATAACCCTTTATAAACTTCCTATAGTAACCCGTCAAACCCAAAAATCCCCGTAATTGTTTAAGAGTTTTGGGCTTGGGCCAGTTAAGCATGCAAGCTGTTGGTCCCTGAATGTTGAGTTGATTTAAAGCCTTGAGATAACCTTCTAGAACAAAATCTAGAAAGGGGGGGTTTGAATAGATTTTGTAGATTTTTCGAATCTCTCAAAATCAATTCAAAATATCAGATTAAACACAGCGGAATATAATTGAGAACTCAACTTTTATCAAGATCAAAAGCAAGACTGATATTCAGATTTTAGTTAAGATTCTGAACTTTAATCTTGAATTAACAATATTGTAATTTGAACAGAAGTTAAAGAAAGTAAGAAATAACACCAGGATTTATAGTGGTTCGGATTTTAATAATCCTACATCCACTCTCCTTCTCCAACTTGAAGAAAGGACTCTGCTTACTACTTACTTTCTCACTTTCAACTTATAGCTTACAATTTGTAAAGATCTTCAAGTCTTCAATCTCCTAAATCCTTCTCTAAGATCTAACTATTACAGTGAATAATGGATTTTTGAAGATTACAAGAAAAGTGTTCTATAAACACTTAGAACTTTTTGAAAACTCTCTTGAAATACTTGTGAATTGATTGTGATGGAGATCTGAGTAGTGAATAGTGTGAAAAATCAAATTTGCATAAGTGTATTAAAAAAGAATAAGATCTAGTCCTATTTATAAGTCTGGAAAGACAGTTAGTTTGTTAGTTAGTTCTAACAAACTGGAAACTGCTTAACAAACTTAATCTTGGAAACTGCTCTTGACCTCAGCTGATTCTTCCTACTCTGCTTGGTGACTTGGTGAAGACTAGCCTTTCTTATTCTATTCAGCTTGTCTTGACCTCGTCTGAGCTCTTCATACTTGTCTCCTGCAGATAACTAGAATCGAGCTTGTCTTCAGATGACTTGTGATTTCTAGTCTTCAGCTGACTTGAACTATCCTTGACCTAGTCTGATCAGCTTAGTACTGGAACTTAATCTTTACAGTTCTTTATCATAGTCTGCTCATCTGGAATAGTCTTTTAACTCATCAAAACAATCTTGTGCTAACACAAGCAATCTTCTCCGGATCTGTAGCCACTCCATCCTGTGAGATAATGTGGCCTAGGTACTCCACTGTAGTTTGCCCAAAAATACATTTGCTGCGCTTTGCATAAAGCTGATTGTCAGATAAAATCTTCAAAACACTTGATAAGTGTTGAAGATGAGACTCCCAAGTAGGACTATAAATCAGAATATCATCAAAGAAAACCAAAACAAACTTCCTTAGAAAATTTGTGAAAATCTGATTCATTAAGGACTGAAAGGTGGCTGGAGCATTGCACAAGCCAAAAGGCATAACCAGGAACTCATAGTGCCCATTATAAGTTCTAAAAGCTGTGAAGTATCTGTCCTCAGGCTTCATTAAAATCTGAAAATACCCACTTCGTAGATCAATTTTGGAGAAAAACCTTGCCCCCCTCAATTCATCCAACAATTCCGCAATAATAGGAATTGGATAATTATGTTTGATGGTCAGATCATTGAGGTATCTATAATCCACACACATTCTCCAGGTAGCATCTTTCTTCCTAACCAATATAACAGGAGAAGCAAAAGGACTCCTGCTTGGTTGAATAGTACCAGCCTTAAGCAATTCACTGACTATTTTTTCAATTTCCTCTTCGTGAGAGTGAGAGGTCCTATAAGGAAATTGTTGTTTAGGAATACTACCCTGCTTGAGAGTGATCTGATGTTCTACACCCCTAGATGGTGGGAGGCCCACAGGTTCATCAAACACATGCTTATATGTGTTAAGAATATCTTGGAGATTAGCATCATCATCAGTAGGCAACACATGAAAATAAATCATGTAAACCTCATATTCTTCTGGGAAAGGGTCCTCATGAAGCAAGTGTAAAAGCTGAAGTTCAGAAATGAACTTACAACTAGTTGTAGAAGTAAGAGCCTGTAGCTTAACCCTCTGGCCAAGTAGGGACACAGTGATAGTCATGTTTTTGTAATCCAACTCAATAGGAGTACAAGCCTTTAACCAATCACCCCCCAAAATCAAATCACACCCTTCTGTTTCCAACAATCTGAGAGAGTGAGTGAAAGTATTCTGCTGCATTGTCCAACAAAAATCATCCACTTTCTGAGAACTAATCATGCGCTGGCCATTAGCAACCTTTACCATAATGGGTTTAGTTGGAGAAAGTGCACAATTCAGCTTTCGAGCCGTAGAAGCTTGAATAAAACTAATAGTACTACCTGTATCAATCAGGATATGGAGTGAACGATTTGAGGATTCCCCAATAATCCGCATAGTAGTCACACCACTTTCCCCCATAGAAGCATTGAGAGTCATATGTACCTCTTCCAAAGTATGAGAATCAGTGTAGTCACCTAGAATAACATCTGGAAGAGCAGCTTCCGTTGGTTCCATATCAGAATCATCAGCCATGATCATGTAAGTGATCCTTTGCTTACACTTATGACCTTTGGTAAATTGTTCATCACAATTGTAGCAAAGGCCCTTCTCCCTCCGGGCTGCCATCTCAGTAGGGATGAGGAGTTTAATAGGCTGTTGTGGAGCAGATTTAATAGAAACTGGGGGAGAAGAATCATTCTTTTTCCAATGAGTGAGGTGAGGGTTAGGGTTAGGGTTAGGATTAGGGTTAGAGTTAGAACCCCTGTAAAAGGGTTTGAAGTTCCTTGTGAGGGCATCCAAGGTGTGTTCCTGTTTCTTACCAAGAGTAATGGCTTGTTGAAGAGTAGTAGGCTCAAACATATTGAGAAAAGATTGCAGCTCCACACTTAACCCACTGATGAAACTAACAACAAAATAAGGCTCAGAAAAGGTATTTCCATGCTTCAAAAGTAGGCATGCCTTTAATTCCTCAAACTTATCTACATAATCCATGTAAGAACCAGTTTGCTTGAGTTTGTTAAATTCAGCAATGATAGAAATCTCTCTAATTTCTTCAAATCTGACTGATATAACCTCTAAAAACTGATTCCATGTCAAATCCGTGCAGTTAAGAGTAAAATCTTGAAACCATAAAGCAGCTTTGCCCTCAAAATGTATATAAGCCAAATTAATTTTTTGTGGATCTGACATATTAGGAATGAGCTGGAAGTAGTTGTTACATTTCAAAATCTAACCCCTAGGATTTGAACCATCAAATTTTGGGAATTCCACCTTAGGTATAGGGCTATGAATAGCTACAGGTTTAGGTTCAGCTACCTGTAGGAAACGTGAGGTATCATGGTTGTGTGAAAAAGGAACTCCACTGGAAGAGCCTATAGTAGGGTCTCCTAGCAAAGAGTCTCTATCCATCTGACCTTTTCCTCTGTCAAATTGCAGGAGTTGCAGTTGAAGGGCAGCCAAGGTTTGAGTGACATGATCCAGCTTCCCAGTCATTCCAGAGTATTGTTCATCGACCCGAGAAGTAAGAGCATTAATTGTTTCATGCACTTTTTCATCAGTTGCTTTCCATTTTAGTGCTTCTGTAGTGAGAATTTGTTCCAGCTTTTTGTGGGATTCTTGCAGGTCCTTGAACCTGGTAACATCAGCCATTACAAAGAAGGAAAATAACCCGTCTCTGGATACCAAATGTAGTGATCACACTACTTTAATTTGCTGTATATTTTTGTATATTTTCTGAATATGGTAATTTAAGAACTGTAAATAAATTCAAGAATATTGTATGAAGATTTGAAGATTAACACAGAGAAGAGAGAGAGAGAGAGAGAGAGAGAGAGAGAGTTGAGAGGAGGAGGAGAATAGGAGAGAGAAGTTGTTAGAATAATTTTCTGCATATCAAAAAATAGCAAAGATGGTACCACCAAATAGCATTTGGGTGGGGACCATTGAGACAAACAGAATTTGAAATAATAAAAATACCGAAATGAAAATACAAGAAATAAGATGACTAAAACATAATTAAAATAAAAAAAGCCTCCAAGTGCTGAACATATCCACGTGAACGGTTGCGATTAATTTCCACTTGCCATTCCCAAGTCAAACACCAAAGTACCATTCTCCATCTTCTTTGTTTCTTTCTTCTTCTCTGCTGAATTTTCGTTCATTAATCCTTCTTGTTTTTCCATAAAATTAGACCTCTTCTTGTCCATGACACTAGTCTGATCAGCTTAGTACCAGACTTCGATCTTAGCTGTTCTTCATAGTCGTCTGTTCATCTGGGTTGATCTTTTAACTCATCAAAACCTTCCTTGATCTAACATCAACAAAGACTGTTGCATTTGTCAACAAAGAAGACATGCATGTTGCTGAGTCAAAGGGAGCTGATCACTTTTTGAAGGAACAGATGGCTTTGCTGACAAAAAGGTGTGATCAACTTAAAATTAAATATAAACGTAACAAGTCAAGGTTTGCAGGAAGAAATAGGTCGAGATCGAGATCCAGAAGAAAAGATGATGTTGAAACAACAGATGATGACAAGAGAAATCATCAGACAAAGAGATACAGGTCGCCTGTAAAGAAGAGTCATGTTAGCCCCAGATCAGAACGAGGAGATACTTGTTACATATGTAACATGCCAGGCCATTATAGCTATGACTGTCCTCAGCTGACCCCTAAGGAGAGGGAGGAAAAGAGGAAAAAGGGGGACAAACGCTTTGCAGACCAAAGAGCTCTTCTTACTGAGGAGAAAGAATCAAGAAAATCATCGTCGTCGTCTTCATCATCTGATTTTGGATCAGATGATGAGATCTGTTTAATGGTAAAAGAGGTAAGCTACTATTCTTCTTCTGAAAGGGAGTCTTATTAGTCTATTTCAGATAATGACCGGTCTGTTATCAAAAGTCTTTTGAAAGATTTGAAAATGTCTCTAAGTGCTTACAAGTAGTTAGAATCTGAAAATTTGACTTTGAAAGAACAAGTTCATACTCTGATTAAAGGAAAGCAGATTATGAACTATCCTGAAACTGAGGATACATTCAAAGAGGAATGTATACCCCAGGCTGAGGCTAGTGCACCATCTAGTCTTCCTGAAAGATTAGAGGAAGAACTAAAGTCTTTTAAAAACAAATTTACAGAGGTTTGTAATGAGAATGAGTCTATTAAGAGGACCAATGAGAAGCTTGTCTTCAAATTGAGTCAGCTTAATAACTCACAATCTATTATAGATCACATTTTCAAAACTTCACAAAAGGCTCATGACAAAACAGGTCTTGGTTATGATAGAAATAATAAATCAGATATTTTGAAACCAAGGAAATTCGTCAAAGTCAGAGAATCCTTAAAAGAAATTAGGTTTGGACCTTGGAAACCTCAAAATTAGATTACGTCTACCTCTTCTGATCTGATAAAAAAGAATCAGATGAGGATGCCTAATCTGAAGAAAAGAATTCCAAGAACCAAATTTAGAAAGATATCTGGTTATAGTTCTTTTGATGGAAGAAGCAGATGTTTTCCTCTGGTTCAAAAGATCAAGAAGATGACCAAATCTGACTACAACAAAATTGCATATAAGACAAAGATATATGTTGATCGATTTGGTAGGCAACTTGAGTCTGATTTATTACTTAACAATGATATGTTTGTTTGGTTACCCAAGGTGATCATTGACCCAAAAGGACCCAAGATCACTAGGGTACCTCTTACTTAACTTTATTTTGTAGGAACATCAAGGACAATCTTCTAAGGAAGAAATTCTAGCTACAATTTGGTACATTGATAGTTGTTGCTCTCAGCATATGACATGTGAGAAGAGGCTGCTTTCAAATTTCCAAACCATTGATGGTCCAAGGGTGCTCTTTGGTGACAACAACTGTGGTCAGACCAGAGGTGTTGGAACTCTAATTATAGGTGATGTTCAGGTATCTGAAGTTTATTTTGTTGAAGGTACAAAACACAACTTATTATCTGTTTCTCAACTTTGTGATAAAGGATTCAATGTTAGATTTTCTAGAGATAAATGTGATATTTAGACAGTCTTTCAGACAAGGTTTTATTAACTAGCTTCAGACACGGTAATGTTTATGTTGCTAACTTTAACAGTTGCCCTAAAGATACCTGTCTGGTTGCTAAGGGTGGAGATGATCTCAGTTGGCTATGGCACAAGAGGCTTAGTCATCTGAACTTCAAGACCCTTAACAAGATAGCTAAGAAAAATCTTGTTAAAGGACTGCCTGAAAAATTATGTTAATGATCTTAAATGTGATGCATGTCAGAAAGGTAAACAACCTATGAACTCCTTTAAGAGTATTAACACTATCTCATCTGAAAGAGTTTTACAACTTCTTTATCTGGACTTGTTTGGGCCTGTCTCACCTCTCAGTTTTAGTGGGAGGAAATACACCTTAGTTGTGGTGGATGATTATTCCAGATACACTTGGGTGTTATTTCTTTTCAAGAAAAAATGAGATGATGAGCAGGATACCAGAATTATTTAACCAAATCCAAAATGAGAAAGGTGTTAGTATAATCAAGATAAGGAGTGACAAGGGCACTAAAATTTTAAATTCTTGTTTATCTAACTACTTTGCTGAGAATGGTATTGCACATGAGACATCATCTGCTCGAACTCCACAACACAATGGTGTTGTTGAAAGAAGAAACAGAACACTAAAGGAGGCAGCTAGAAGCATGTTAACTGAGTATGGAACTCCATAGAGGCTCTGGGCAGAAGCAATCAACACAACTTGCTACACTCAAAATAGGTGTCTGCCTGTAAAAGACAAGGGTAAGACTCCATATGAGCTGTGGAAAGGTACAATTCCAAGAATCTCTTATTTTCGTGCTTTTGGTTGTAAGTGTTTCATTCATAACAATGAGAAGTCTAAATTAAAGACATTTGATGCCAAAGTGGCTGATGAGATTTTCTTAGGATATTCCAGCACATCTAAGACATTTAGAGTCTTTAATAAGACTGCTCTTTGTGTGGAAGAAACACCTCATGTGGTGTTTGATGAAATTCATACATTTTCAGATAAGGTTGACCAAATTTCAAATGATCTAAATAGACTTGAACTTAACAAATTTAAACAAAGGAAAACCTATCTTCCTAGATTTGATTCAGATTCAGATGAAGAAGAACCCTCATCTGAGAATCAGAAAGGAACTTCTCTATCTGTTCCATCTAAGGAGACATCTCTAACATCATCTGATCAAACAAGGTCAGTAGATGAAGGGGGAATGTCTACTCAGGGTGAACAAGATAAGTTACATTCTGAGTCAGCTGATGAGGGTACTTCTACTAAAATAGGCAAAAGGATGAGAAGTTATCATCTAGCTGAACAGATCATTGAGGATCCTTCGAGTAGTGTCCAGACGAGGACTATGTTGGATTCTCAGAGTATGTTCAGATGTTATGTATCACTTCTTGAGCCTAAGTCTATTGAGGAGACTTTTTCTGACCCAAGCTGGGTAATTGTCATGCAAGAAAAACTACATCAATTTGAAAGGCAGAATGTTTGGGAGCTAGTGGACAGACCAATTCAGAGAAAAATTAAAGGCACCAAATGGGTTTTCAAAAATAAAACTGATGAAAACAATGTTATTGTTTGAAATAAGGCTAGACTAGTAGCACAAGGTTACTCACAGTCTGAAGGGATAGACTATGACGAGACCTATGCTCCAGTCGCCAGATTAGAAGCAATAAGATTGTTTTTAGCTTTTGCTGCCTATAAGGGTTTCAAAGTCTTTCAAATGGATGTTAAGTCTGCATTCTTGAATGGTGTATTGCTTGAGGAAGTCTATGTAGAACAACCTCCTGGGTTTAGGACGAATAATAAAGTTTATAAACTCAATAAGGCACTATATGGACTTAAACAAGCAACACGTGTTTGGTATGATACTCTATCTAAATTCTTAGTCTCAAGTGGATTTACAAAAGGAAAGATAGATAGAACTTTGTTCAGAAAAGAAGTTGATGATAATATATTGTTTGTTCAAATCTATGTAGATGACATTATATTTGGTTCACCTAATCTGACATTGTGTGAAGAGTTTGATGATCTTATGAAAAACAGGTTTGAAATGTCCATGATGGGAGAATTGACCTATTTTCTAGGCTTTATTTGATGAGAGTGAATTGATGCATGATTTGATGTGATATTTATTTGCAAAAAGTGGGTAAAAAGTGTTAATTTTTTAGGATTAAGGTGTAAGATATCACTTCTTTGCAAATAAAATATCACTTGTATAGAATTGATGGATTTTTGATGTGTTTCGTCTCGTTTTCAGGTATTTCGATGGAATTTGACTAAATTGAGAGTACTGACATTCATACGGCAAAGAGACGAACAAGATGAACGAAAATGGGGGTCGGAGGCGAAAGTCGGGCCGAGAAAATTCCCTAGACTCGACCTTAGGTCGAGGTCCAGGGGCCTCGACTCGAGGTTGCAGACGTTTGAAAGATATTGCCGAAAAAGGGAAAGCCTCGACTCGAGGGGCTAAAACTCGAGTCGAGGGATGCAGAATGCCGGCAAGCTCGACTCGAGGGCTGAGAGCTCGAGTCGAGGCTGGGACTTTTTAAGAAAAGTGCATCCACGATTTCTCCAAGCTCGACTCGAGGGCCTCAAGCTCGAGTCGAGGCTTCCGATTTTTAGAAAATCCCCCTTTTAATTCATTTCAACGAAAAACAGAGCATACCATTCTCCATAGCAGTTACTTACAGTTTTTTGAGCGATTTCTCAGTTTCCTAGCCAAATTCTCCTTCTAGGTTGATTAGATTCTTAGATTTAGATAGATTTCTATTAATTGTTGATTAGATTAAACTTTGATCCATTAGATTTCTCAATTCAAGTTGTAATTCAAGTGAAGTGAAGATACATTTGAAGATTCAAGCATTCAATACATTGATCATTTAATTCAATTGGTGATGTTCTTCCTCTCTACTTATTTCTATTTCTTAATTGTTGTGATTAGCATTTTGATTATGCAATTAGATTTTTCACCCATGAATTTTACAATTTGCTCCATGGGCTAATTCACTTGTGCTTGGGATAATTGAAATTGAGGATGATTTGATTGCTTGTGCTTTGATTGTTGATGATTGTTGATCAATTGAGATAGTTAGTGCCCTAATTGTGATTCTAATTGTGCTTCATGTATTTTTATCTCTTTAGATTAGTGTTTGATCACCCTAGCAACATACGAGAGTTGAGCTAACGTAATTAGGGATTAATCGGGTTTTAATTGTGTATGATTGTATGAATTAGGTGCTTCTTAATTGAGAGATTAGTTTCACTAAGAATACTCACTTTAGGCATTGTGTGATTAATGGAGACTTAATTACATGATGGTTTTATGGTTCCTATCTTATTTGAATATCAATTTGATACAATCATAGTTTGTGATCATTGACTCCTTGATGGATATTATCCCTTGCACCCCTATCCCCATTGATTTTTGAGAATTTCTAGTTTGCTACTTGTTCTAGCCTATCTCTTGTTTAATTCATAGCTTGATGTTGTTGTTGTTTGATTTTAATTCTAGCATTGATTAGTGTAATTGGTTCAAAGCCGTATTTGCAACAATAGTCGTTGAAAACTCATATTTCTAGGGACTCATGACCATACTTTTCCCTTGAGTTCGATAACTTGGTTGTCTTAATATCACTTGCCCGATTTAACCGCAATCAGCTTGCAGATAAAACAGACGAGCAGAGGGATATTCATTCATCAATCTAAGTATGCAAAGGACCTAATAGATAGGTTTGGGATGAATACTAGTAGAGAGGTTAAAATACCTATGGCAACTAACTTCTCTATGGATTCAGATGAGAACGGGATACCCACGGATGCAACGGAGTATCGTGGAATAATTGAATCTTTGTTATATCTCACTGCAAGTAGGCCTGATATAGCCTTTGCAGTAGAGGTATGTGCAAGTTTCAATCAAATCCTAAGAAGTCTCATCTGGAGACAGCTAAGAAGATCCTGAAATATCTAAAAGGGACTTTACATATTGGGTTGTGGTACCCATCTGATGACAACTTCGAGCTATCTAGTTATTCAGACTCAGACTTTGGTGGATGTAAAATTGATAGGAAGTCCACTTCTGGAACTTGTCAATTTTTGGGTAATAAGCTGATTTCCTAGTTATCCAAGAAACAGACTTCTGTTACCACATCCACTACCGAAGCTGAATACATGACAGCTGAAAGTTGTTGCTCTCAGCTCCTCTAGATTAGTCAGCAACTTAGAGACTACAACATTCTCATATCATTTGTGCCTATTTTCTATGATAGTAATAGTGTTATTGCAATGACCTAATATCCTGTGTTGCATTCTAGATGTAAGCATGTAGATGTAAGACATCATTTCATTAGGGATCATGTTGAAAAGAACAATATCAGATTAGAAAAGATATCAACTGAATTACAAAGAGCAGATATACTAACTAAACCATTAACTGAATCTAGGTTTAAAGAATTGTCAGTAGAGTTAGAATTACTTGATGCATCTTTAGTTGATCTGTGATTACAATTGTTTGTATCTTGTAATGTTTCCCTATCTCGCTTTTTTTATCATGTTTAGAAAGAAATATCAGACTTGAGGAGTTTCAACGAACAATCACAGAGCTGATATCATTGATCTCCTTTCTAAGGAATCAAGAATCAAGGATTAGTCAATTGGCCTTTTCTAACGTAATATTTCTTATCTGACATCAAATAAATCAGACAAGGACACAATAGTCGTCTGATCTTCATAAAATCAGATGAGTAAGTGCATCTTGTCTGACTTACTCAAATCTCTAATGGTCTCCCAAGTTTTTGTATTTGCAGGTACATGTTAAGGGTGTGTTTGCAAACTCTAGTGGAGGGGCCAGAAGTACTTTTTCTTTAAGCAACCCTCTCACAGCTTTTACTTTTTAGAAGTACTTTTAAGCAGTTAGTCTAGTTTGCAAATACCCCCTAAGTCTACATTGTTAGATCAGTTTAATAGTAACTTTAAATCATTCGCATTTGAAAACCTCCTTATGTGAACAAAACCAAATTCTTGTTTTTAAAAAATGTTTTCAAAGTATTCTCACAACTTATCAATTTCAAAATATTTTTAGATGAGTTGTTCTTTGAAAAACTTCAGTTGAGTTAAATGTCTTTATATACCAGTTATATGAAGATATGAGATTTAATTTGTTTTAATAATGGCTTAATTAACTCAGAACTAAAAATGTTTTGTTTTCAAAGGTAAACAAACTAGGAGTTGTTTTCAAAATATCCTAAGACAAGGTCTTTTTGGACTAAGTCTGTTAAAACCAGTCTGATTAGGGAAACCTTTTTTTAAAGAAAGGTATATTTAGGCTTACGTCAGGTATACTTACTTTGCCTGCATAAAGTGCCCCCTAAAATCTTCTAATCAATAGCCTGGGCGGTTACTTTTTATATTTCAAAACTGAGTTAATGCCACGTGCCGAAGTTGGAACGTTTAAATTAATATAGCCGTTGATATACTCCACGCGCGACATACAATTAATGGCCACGATTTATCTAGTTTTTCCACATGCCCTCACTACCCAGTTTTCCCTCTCTCTCTCTCCCCCATTTAAATAGTTACCTTCTTCCTCATTCTAAATTTTTATATTTCCTCTAAGCCCTAAATTTTACTGTAAAAAAATTTCTCTGCAAATCCCTCTCTTAAATTCTCAGAAATGACTTCTTCTTCTTCAAAACCGTTTTCAAAATTCAAAACGATACTTTCAAAAATAAGTTGAAGTCAGAAATGTATGTCGATTTCGATTCAACTAGAGATAGAGAATCAAGGGAAATTCTCTGATTGCTCGAAGCTTCAAAACTGAAGGTGTTTTGTTCTAAGAAATCAAAATCAAAACAAAACATTAGATGCTCTGGGGGTTGAGTTCTTGGTCAACAACAAATTTTCTAAAGAATCTATCGAGACAGAAGTTGATGGAACTCAACTCTCCATTTCAAAGACAGCTATCGCCAGAATGTTCGATACAACCCGTGAAGGCATTAATCCACTTGTTTACAAGGAAGATGAATAGGAAGAATCGTTTGACATGATTGCAAGGATCTCGAGCAGAGGAGTCAGAAAGGAATTGAAAAAGAATCTTCTGAAGAGAAAATACCAACTTCTAATGACGATTCTCACTAAATGTATCCTAGGAGAGCAGAGTTCTCATGAAGGGTTGTCAAAACCTAGGTTATGCTGCTTAAGAGCTATTCTTGATGGGGTTCAAGTAAATTGGGTTGAGTTATTGGTTACTGGGCTGAAGGAAGAAAAAACAGATTTACATACAACCCAGTTTCTGGAGAATGGTCTTCTCCCACTGTTGCGAGTCTTTTCAACAAGATTACTGTGATTATTGAAGAGATGAACAAGAAAGTGGATTGGAATGTTGGGACCAAGAAGTATTCCAAGCAGAAGGGTCTGCTTGTGAAAGATGAGAAGATTGGGGGTTTGCCAGATTTAGATGATGATTCTGATGAAGCAAGGGAACAAAGAAGACAGATTGAGGAGGAAGCAGCCAGGAGACCAGCTGTGGAATCAAAAGCTGTTCTAGCAGCCAGGGAGACAGCCATAGCTGAGGCAGCTTTAGCCGAAGAGGTCCCTGAGGAGCAGATCTCCTCACCAGGCTGAAGGAAGAAAAGAATAGATTTACATACAACCCAGTTTCAGGAGAATGATCTTCTCCCACTGTTGCGAGTCTTTTCAAGATCACTGTGATTATTGAAGTGATGAACAAGAAAGTGGATTGGAATATTAGGACCAAAAAGTATTCTAAGCAGAAGGGTCTGCTTGTGAAAGAAGAGAAGATTGGGGGTTTGCCAGATTCTGATGACGATTATGATGAAGCAAGGTAACAAAGAAGACAGATTGAGGAGGAAGCAGCCAGGAGACCAGCTGTGGAATCAGAAGCTGTTCCAGCAGCCAGGGAGACAGCCACAGCTGAGGCAGCTTCAGCCGAAGAGGTCCCTAAGGAGCAGATCTCCTCTCCTTCTGGTTCTATCCAGAGGAGAAAGAGGAAGAAGTCAAAGGCCCCCAAGAGGCGGAGATCCAAGTCGGCTAGGTCGTCCGATGAGAGATCCTCCAAAGCTGAGGAATCCGAGCCGCCGGTGGAGTCGGTGACTCTGTTGTCCGAGGAAGCTGCTGTTCTTGCCATCGCAGCTGAGGTCAGACAAGAGGGAGAGGCAACCAAATCTGGAGAAGGAGCTGCTCTGATTCCAATCCAAGAGGAAGGTACAAACTCTTCCCTTATTCTATCTCCCCCAACCAAATCTGGCGATGATGAGGTAATTTCGGCTGGTACCTCGGAGCCTCCAAAATAGCCACAGTTGTCTAAAACTGAACCCCCTTTCCCACAAGTCCAAATATCAGTTGTACCAATACCCACTCCCACTCCATCTGAACCTACCCCCACCACCACATCAACTGAACCAACCTCACCTTCCACCCAACCCATCGAAATACCCACACCTTCTTAACCAACCCCATCTACATATCAACCCATCCCCATCTCTATCTCCACTACATCAGCTTTCCCTCAAGTCCATACTTCTCAAATCCCAACTCTATCTTACTCTCTCCTCCAGAAAGTCCAAATTTAATCCTCATCTCCTTTATCCCCACCTAAAGAAACTCCCACTCCCATCCCATCTGATCCCTCATCTGAGGATGACGATAGTGACCTCAGCCCAGCATCTGCATTCTCTTCAATATTCACCAACCTGGAGAACAAAATGAAAAAGAGCTTTGCCAAGCAGCTAAAGAAGCAGAAGGAGATTATCGAAGCGGTGACCGAAACCATGATCACCAATATGAAGGAAGTTGAAATAAATATTGTAAATAATGTGTCTACCTTGACTAACTCTGGTTTGGCTAAGAAGGTGAAGGAACTGGAAGATGAGCTGAAGCATCTGAAGGATCAGGTAGCACAAGACAATGAAGTAGTCCTGAACGAGATAGCCTTTGATAAACAAGACTACAGGGTCAAGTGCAATGACCTGGCAGCCAAGCTGAGGGAGCTCAATGATGAAGTCACAAAGGGGGAATTGGATAAGAAAGAAATGAAGGCAAGCCTGTCAGCTGACCAAGCAAACCTCTTAGCTGAACTCACAGCAGCTAAGGCCCAACTGGCTGTGAAGACTGATGAGTTGGCAGCCTTGCAGTTCAGGGTGAGCCAAATCGAAGAAGCTCTAAAGAAGGATGTGGAGAGAAAGAGGAAAGAGGAGGAGGAGAAGACAAAGAAACTCTTGGCAATGATTAAAGAATCGGAAAAGGAAAAATCAGAAGCCAAGGGGAAGGGAAAGAAGAAGGCAGCTGAGGAACCTCCTCAACCTGAAGCTGAGGTTGTTCTGAAAGCCGCCAAAGGAAAAGGAAAAAGAGAGTCTGACTACTCCAACTTGCCAGAAGAGCAGATCAAAAGGATTAAAAGGGAAAAGTAGATGTATGGCGAGAAAGAAAGGAGAAGGTTGAAAAAGCTAAACAAGGATCTGGACTTCAAATGGAGCAAATCTAAGCGAAAGTGGGTCATGAAGACAAAAGATGATGAGAAGTTCAGACCATTTCAGAGGACCACAGCCCCTCCTAAGCTGGTCTCCAGGAAGTATACTCAGGAGTACAGAGAAAAAAATATTGATGCCATATGGATGTACTTCTGGTATATCCTCAAAGCTACTGGAGTCACCACTGAAGATCCTGATCTAGCCTGGCATGACTGGAATGAGAAGCAGGATGCGAATCTTTACCATCTCCTGATCAACGAGGCAGATGAGGAGTTTAATGCTGATCTGATCACACCTGGCTTTGAATATGTCATTCCGGTAAAAAATGCAGATGGCTCTTTTGACCTAAACTAGGTCAGAGGAGTCATTCAGAAAGCTGAGGCTAAATCGGGAATCAAGGATCCGAAGCAGATAAAGGAGCTTAGAAAGAGGGTCTTCGATTGGCTGTGTGTTCCAGCAGAGTTAAGATGGGCAGATTAGATAAGATTTTCTTTCTATATCCTTTATATCTTATCTGTCAATCTGTAAATGTAATTTTCGTCATGTATAAATGGAATGATTGAACTTATCAGGTTCACTGCCTTATTCATTTGTTTAAGTTCAAATTTTTTTGTTAAGCCATAAAAGTCTTATAAATTTTTCAAGAAATTTTTTTAAGTGTTCATAATCTGATAAAACTTAATGCCTTAGAATATTTTTTTAAAAATTTTTTAAGTGTAAAATTACTTAAGTATAAGTAGTTGCTCTTGTGTGTGAACTTAGTTGATTGAGAAATGTGCTTATGTGTCTTATGTGATTAATTGTTTTATCTTGAATAACTTTGACTAACACTAGCTGTGAGTTCATTTCTTTCTTGTAGTTTAACTTCATCAAAAAGAGGGAAATTGTTAGAACAGGTTTAGTTTTGATGAATTAAAATGTATAGATTAGATGAACTTATGTAAATTAGGATGACCAGTTGAAGAATGTATAGATCAACTGATGTATTTGTTTCTCTAGTTAGATTATCAGACTAGGTGAGATAAGTTAGTCAGTTGAGGTCAGTTGTTTTGAAGGTCATCTGAAGACAAGCTTGAAGAATTAGTTAGTTAATTTCCACCAAGTCAGTCTGATAGAGAGAATAATGAAGAACTCAAGACAAGGTCGAAGTCAGCTGAGTAGAATAAGAAAGACAGATTTCCACCAAGTCAGTCAGACGACGTACTCAAGAAAGTCAGCTGAAGTTGAGTTAATTTTCAAGATTAGTTAGTTAAGCGGTTAAGAGTTTGTTACAACAAACTAACCGTCTTAAGAGTCTATAAATAAATCTAAGCACAGTTCTTAGAAGAACTTTTGACACTTATTCTGAAACACACTTACTCAGAGCACTCAAAACATTCAAAATTGATTCTTAATATTGTCTAAGTGTTTATAGAACACTTTTCTTTAATCTTTTCTTCTACACACTGCACTGTAATCTTTAGTTAGAAGAATATATTAGAAGAAGATAGAAGAAGATCTAGAGAAATAGATCATCATCTTTATAATTTGTAATCGAAGAAGTGAGTAACTAAGCAAGGAAGTAAGAAGAGACCCTTCTTCAAGGTTGAAGAAGGAGAGTGGATGTAGGATTTTCAGATCCGTACCACTATAAATCTGGTGTTCTTTACTTTTAGTTTTACTTTTCAAGTCGATTATAATCTGTTACATAATTCAATCAGTCGCTTTTAGATCCAATTTAAGGATTGAGTATAAACTGCTTTCGCTGGGTACTTTGAATAATTTGGAAGTTGAGTTTGAATTGTTAGTCTGAATTTTGCAATAAATTTAGATAATCTATTTAACCCCCTTCTAGATATCTCTAGGAGATTCTTTTAATCACTCAATCCCGGGACAAACAAGGTCTATCATAAACGATAGGAAATGCAGACATAAGCCCGCAATTCCTATAAAAAAAGGAATATTATCTCTTCGTCATGACAACATTCATCACGTATCTTTGACAAAAACCAGGTCTAATTCTTTGTGTTTTCTGCCGACACCACAACCATAGCAACCGGAAACTAACCTACATTCATTCAACATTATGTCTTATACGGAGAATGGATAAACAACATTACAAATGTAATTTAGCAAAATATTATTTCTAAACATAATTTAAATAAGCATATTCCCTTTATGTCATTATATCTAGATCACATCAGAATCATTACCATCATTCTCATCCTTCGCAGTGACAGTTAAAAGTGTGCCCTTCGGTCGACCAATCATAAATATGCCATATATAAATAACAATGGACGATACTATCTAATCCATCAACACATGTTTTAAAGGCAAAGAATACTCGTTCAAAGTGTTGGGAACCCTTATTCACCTTAATATTAATAATGCTACCTATATATAAAATGCAGGTGTTGGATGAAATAAGAAAATATATATTACAAGGACAGTTTGTTCAATTTGCATAAAAAAAATAAATTAGAATACTAAGAGAATCAAGAGAAAACAACTAACAGCCTGTATTTAAAAAGTGATACATGAAATACTGTCAATAAAGTAATGAAAAGAAACCAGGTGGCTTAGCTCACCTAGCCACCGCGTTTCATACTTTAATGGAAGACTCGGGTTCGATTTTCTTTGGACGTCTTATTTTAAAACCAGGTGGCTTAACTCACCTGGCCACCGGGTTCCTCACTTTAGTGGGAGACCCGGATTCAATTCTCCTCGGTAACGAATATTTATCGATAAAAAAAATAAAGTAGTGAAAAGAAACCTGCATTCGTGCGTTGCACTACAACACAATACCAACGTAATTGCTAGATCAAATAAAGTTTAGATGAGTTAAAAGAAGCTACAGTTAAGATGACCAGACAACTATGAAGAAAAGCTGAGATCAGGTGCTCATACTAAGCTGATCAGACTAGGTCAAGGACTGATTAAGTCAGCTGGAGATTAGGGATTGCAAGTCATCTGGAGATAAGCTCAAGTCTAGTCATCTGCAGGAGATAATTATGAAGAGCTCAGACGAGGTCAAAACAAGCTGAGTAGAATAAGAAAAGCAAGTCTTCACCAAGTCAGCTGCAGACGAGTTGGGTAAAATCAGCTGAGGAGCAAGTAGTTTTCAAGATTAAGTTTGTTGAGCAGTTTTCAGTTTGTTAGAACTGACTAACAAACTAACTATCTTTTCAGACTTATAAATAGGTCTAGTTTTTATTTTTCGAAATTATTATGCAAATTTGATTTTCACACTATTCACTATTCAGATTTCAATCTCAATTCACAAGTGTTTTCAAAAGTTCTAAGTGTTTATAGAACACTTCTCTTGTAATCTTCAAAATCCCATATTCACTGTAATAGTTAGAGTTTAGAAGGAGTTAGGAGATTGAAGATTCGAAGATCTTTACGAATTGTAAGCTGTAAGTTTGTAAAGTAAGTAAGTAAGCAGATAGTAGAGACCCTTCTTCAAATTGAAGAAGGAGAGTGGATGTAGGATTGTTATAATCCAAACCACTATAAATCTGGTGTTCTTTATTGTTTTTGTTTACTTGCTTAATTTCCAGCTTATCTGAAAATTAATTTCAGAATCAAAGTTAATTCCAAAATATCAGTTTGCTTTTGATCTTAATAAAGTTGAGATTAACATTGAATTTCCACTGTGTCACTTTGGTGATTCGAATAAATATTGAAAGATTTGTAAAAATCTGAAAAATCTATTCAACCCCCCCTTCTAGATTTTTCCTAGAAGACTGATATAAGTTTTGCCTTGTCTGCTCAACTAATCGGGACCAACAAGTGGTATCGGAGCAGTGTTAAGCTGTTCTGATATTGATTTTAGGTCTTAACTAAGATTCTGAAATTTTCTTGTTTTTCTTCATCTTCTTTATTGTTACTAACTATGCTACTAACAAGTTTGTGGAGTGTTTTGTTTTTCTATCTCATCATGTCTTCAGGCAAGAGCAAGAAATCCAGGAATCTACCTGAATTTTCAATCGAAGAGTATGATTATTGGAAATTCGGGATGGAAAATCATCTCAAGGCTATCCATGATAGGATGGAGGAGGTTCTTGAAGAAGAACCTATAAAATTTTATCATGGAGGCACTAGCAATGGTACTGAATCAACTGAATCGAGAGTCAGACAAGAGAAAAAGTGTTCTGAACTGACAAATGATGAAAGGAAAATCCAGAACCTAGATCAAGTAGCTAGGACTGAAATTATTGAGACTCTGAGTAAAGACTGGATTGAGAAGGTCAAAAGATGCAAATCAGCCAAAGAGATGTGGCAAACTCTGGCAAATGTCTGTGAAGGATCAGACCAAGTAAAAGAGAATAAGATACAGTCTGTATTACACGCCTTTGATACCTTCAAGATGAAGGAAAATGAAACTGTAGATCAGCTAGATGTAAGATTGACGAATCTCCTCAATAAAGCAGCTGATCTGGGAAAGAACTATACAGAGAAGGAGATCAATAACAAGATATTGAGATCTTTAACCAAGAGATGGAGAGAAAAGTCCAATATCCTTAAAGCAACTCAAAATTTATCTTCTATTACTCACCATACCTTATTCTCTCATCTTAAAGCTCTAGAGTATGACATTCAAATAGAAGATGAAGAAGATGAGATGGAGTCGAGAACCTCATCCAAGTCTGTTGCCTTTGTCAGCAAAGAAGACAAGAAGTCAACTGAATCTGTAGGAGCTGACCTATCTCTGAAGGAGCAGATGGCTCTGCTCACCAAAAGGTATGACAGATTAAGAATGAAGTATAAACGAAATAAATTGAGATTTGCAGGTAAGGACAGATCGAGATCCAAATCAAGAAAAAAGGAAGATTAGTCTACAGATGATGACAAGAATAGGAGCCAGACGAGAAGATTCAGATCCCCTGTCAAAAGAAATCCATCCAGCCCTAAATCAGATAGGAGTGACACTTGCTACACATGCAACAAGCCAGGACACTTCAGCTATGATTGTCCTCAGCTGACTCCTAAAGAAAGGGAAGAGAAAAGGAAAAAGAGAGACAGGAGATTTGCAGTTCAAAGGGCTCTTCTAGCTGAAGAAAAGGAGTCAAGAAAATCATCATCATCATCATCATCCTCATCTGATTTCGGATCAGATGATGAAGTTTGTCTCATGGCTAAAGAGGTAGTCTATTATTCATCTTCTTATAATAATTCCTGTAAATCTGTCTCTGATAATGATCAAACTGTTATTCATGAATTATTGAGAGACTTAAAGACATCTCTGACTGCTTATAAACAGCTAGAGACAGAGAATTTGACTTTAAAGGATCAAATTCAAATTCTAATTAAAGGAAAGCAGGTGATGAACTATCCAGATATTGAGGAAACATTCAAGGGGGAATGTTTTCCCCAGGCTGAGGCTAGTACATCAGTCAGCTTACCTGAAAGATTAGAAACTGAATTGAAAACTTCAAAAGACAAATTTGAAACAATTTGTGCTGAAAATGAATTAATTAAGAAAGACAATGAGAAGCTAGTCTTCAAAATTAGTCAACTTAATAATTCACAATCAGTAATAGATCACATCTTTAATATATCTCAAAAATCCCATGACAAAACAGGTCTTGGTTAAGATAAAAATAGTAAATCAGACGTTCAAAAAACTAGGAAATTTGTAAAAGCATCTGATCACTCAAAAGAGGTTAGAATTGGTCCTTGGAAACCAATTAGTCAAGTAAGGACTGCATCTCCCAGTTTGAAAACAAAAATTCAGCTGAGGACTCCTTATCAGACTAAGAGAATTCCAAGAACCAAAATAAGAAGAAATTCTTATTACAATCCTTTTGATGGGAGAAGCAGATGTTATCCCACATTTTCTAAGTTCAGGAAAATTACTAAATCTGAATACAACAAGTTGTCATTTAAAAATGATTCAATTGTAGACAGATTTGGTAGAGAGACCAAGTCTGATTTATTATTTGGAAATGAGACTTTTGTTTGGTTACCTAAAGTGATGCTTGACCTTCAAGGACCCAAGATCACTAGGGTACCTTATAACTAATCTGTTTTTCAGGATTCACAGGGATCATCATTCAAGGAAGAGATCTTAGCTTCTATATGGTACATTGATAGTGGTTGTTCACAACACATGACTTATAACAAGAGGCTACTATCAAATTTCCAGAGCATTGATGGTCCAAGAGTATTATTTGGAGACAGTAATTGTGGACAGACTTAAGGAGTAGGTACTCTGATTATCAAGGATATTCAGGTATCTGAGGTATATTTTGTTGAAGGTTTGAAACATAATCTGCTATCTGTTTCCCAACTTTGTGATAAGGGTTTTCTTGTCAAATTTTCTAAGGATAAATGTGATATCTTAGATAGTTCCTCAGATAAGGTACTTTTAAATGGCTTCAGACATGGTAATGTCTATGTGGCCAACTTTAATAGTTGTCCTAAAGATACTTGTCTGATAGCTAAGGGTGGAGATGACCTCAGCTGGCTATGGCACAAGAGGCTTAGTCATCTGAATTTCAAAACCCTTAGTAAGCTGGCTAAAAAGAACCTTGTTAAGGGATTACCTGAGAAACTTTTATCTACTGATCTTAAATGTGATGCTTGTCAGAAAGGTAAACAACCTAGACACTCATTTAAGAGTATTAACTCCTCTTCATCTGAAAGAGTGTTACAACTACTTCATCTGGATCTGTTTGGACCTGTTTCTCCTCTTAGTTTCAGTGGAAGGAAATATACTCTTGTTGTAGTAGATGATTTTTCTAGATACACTTGGGTTATATTTCTTTTCAAGAAAAATGAGACTATAAACAAGATCCCTGATCTGTTCAGACAGATTTAAAATGAAAAGGGTGTTAATATTATTAAAATAAGAAGTGATAAAGGCACATAATTTTTGAATTCTTGATTATCTAATTTTTTCAATGAGTGTGGAATTATTCATGAGACATCATCAGCAAGAACTCCTCAACAAAATGGAATGATTGAAAGAAGGAATAGAACTTTGAAAGAGGCAGCCAGGAGCATGTTAGCTGAGTATGAAACCCCTCACAAGTTCTGGGCTGAAGCCATCAACACAGCTTGTTATACCCAAAACAGGTGCTTGGTTGTTAAAGACAAGGGTAAGACTCCATATGAGATTTGGAAGAATCTCATATTTCAGAGCTTTTGGTTGTAAGTGTTTCATCCATAACAATGGGAAATCTAAGTTAAGAACTTTTGATGCTAAGGCAGTTGATGGAATATTCTTGGGATATTCTAACACTTCCAAAGCATTTAGTGTTTTCAACAAGACAACCCTTTGTGTGGAGGAAACTCCTCATGTTGTTTTTGATGAGTTGTATTCCTTCTCAGATAAAGTAAACCAAATTTCTAAAAGTCTAGACATAATTGAACTAACCAAGATTAAACATAGAACCGTCTATCTACCTAATCTTGATTCAGACTCAGATGAAGAAGAATCTCCATCTGATAATCAGAAGACAACTTCTGATCAGACTCCATCTGAGGAGACACCTGTGACATCAGCTGATCAGCGGGGGTCAGCTGATGAAGGGGGAACGTCAGCTCAGATAGAGTCAGAGAAGTTGCCTACTGAGTCTCAAGATGATGATCCTTCTACTCATAAGCAAAAGGATGAGAAGCTACCATCCATCTGATCAGATTATAGGAGACCCATCTAGTAGTGTGCAGACACGAATGATGCTGGACTCTGAAAGTCTGTTCAACTGTTATGTGCCGCTTC
Organism: Paraleonurus japonicus; assembly: GCA_030762865.1. NCBI lineage: Eukaryota > Viridiplantae > Streptophyta > Magnoliopsida > Lamiales > Lamiaceae > Paraleonurus > Paraleonurus japonicus. Next base: position 26,355,128 of record CM061055.1, on the reverse strand, counting down.
TTGAACCCAAGTCTATTGAGGAAGCTCTATCTGATCCAAACTGGATAACAGCCATGCAGGAGGAACTGCATCAGTTTGAAAGGCAAAATATTTGGGAATTAGTGGAAAGACCCTTACATAGAAAGATTATAGGCACTAAATAGGTGTTCAAAAACAAAATAGATGAGAACAATATTATTGTTCGTAATAAGGCAAGATTGGTAGCTCAAGGTTACTCACAGTCTGAGGGGATAGACTATGATGAAACCTATGCTCCAGTTGCCAGATTAGAAGCAATAAGGTTGTTCTTGGCATTTGCTGCATATAAATCTTTTAAAGTCTTTCAAATGGATGTTAAGTCTGTCTTCCTTAATGGTGTGTTACTTGAGGAAGTCTATGCGGAGCAGCCTCCTGGATTTAAGATCAATAACAAGGTCTATAAACTCAACAAAGCTTTATATGGACTAAAACAAGCTCCTAGGGCTTGGTATGATACCTTATCTGATTTCTTGATATCAAATGGTTTTTCAAAAGGTAAGATTGATAGGACTTTGTTTAGAAATGAAGTAGATGGTAAGATCTTATTAGTTCAAATTTATGTAGATGACATAATCTTTGGTTCACCTAATCTGAAATTATGTGAAGAGTTTAGTATTCTCATGAAAAACAGGTTTGAAATGTCAATGATGGGAGAATTAACATACTTTCTAGGCTTACAGATTAAACAGATGAGTAAGGGTATTTTTATACATCAGTCTAAACATGCTAAGGATCTAATTGAGAAATTTGGGATGACTACTAGTAGAGAAGTTAAAATACCTATGGCAACTAACTTCTCTATGGATTCAGATGAGCAGGGGATACCCAAAGATGCAACGGAGTATCGTGGACTGATTGGATCTCTTCTCTATCTCACTGCAAGTAGGCCAGACATAGATTTTGCAGTTGGGGTATGTGTAAGATTCCAATCTAATCCCAAGAAAACTCATCTAGAGTCTGCTAAGAAAATCCTTAAATATCTCAAAGGAACCTTGCAAGTAGGGTTATGGTACCCAGCTGATGACAACTTTGAGCTGGCAGGTTATTCAGATTCAGACTTTGGAGGATGTAAGATTGACAGGAAATCCACTTCAGGAAATTGTCAATTCTTAGGCAACAAATTAATTTCTTGGTTATCTAAGAAACAGACATCTGTTGCCACCTCCACAACTGAAGCTAAATACATGGCAGTTGGAAGTTGTTGCTCTCAACTCCTCTGGATTAGTCAACAATTTAGAGATTATAACATTCAAACATCATCTGTTTCTATTTACTGTGATATTATTAGTGCAATAGCTATGACTTACAATCCTGTTATGCATTCTAGGTGTAGGCATATAGACATTAGGCATCATTTCATTAGAGATCATGTGGAGAAAAATGATATTAGGATTGAGAAGATAGCCACTGAATCACAAAGAACAGATATTCTTACAAAACCATTAGCTGAGTCTAGATTTAAAGAATTATGCTTACAATTAGGATTACTTGATGCACCATTAGCTAATTTTTAATTACTTGCATCTGTTAAATGTATTCCTTATTTGTTTCTTTCTTTTCTTTAAATCAATGTCTAGAAAGAATTGTCAGACTAGATATAAGTCAAAGGACAATCAGGTAGCTGATATCATTGACTTCCTTTTTAGGAATCAAGAATCAAGGATTAGTCATATTGATCTTATCTGACTTGATGATTACTTATCTGACATTCGGTAAATCAGACTAGGGCACAATAGTCACCTGATTTCTAGAAAACAGATGAATATCTGCACCCTATCTGATCTACCTCAGCTACTAATAGTTTTGATGAGTTTGCTTGCAGGAACAGGTGTAGCAGCTTTATCTATAAATCTTTTCAATCAGAAAATCCTCACCTTTGCTTTTCCTCAAAACTTTTGTTTTCAAATAAATTTCATAATTCTGCATATTTCAAAATAATCTGTACTAGTGAATAAATTGGAAATACTGTGGTAAGTGTTGTTTTAAAAATTTTGTTTTTCAAAATCAGACTAGGAGAAATTTTTCGAAAATACAAGACAAGGTCATTTTGACCAAGTCTGATATTTAACCTAGTCTGAAATAGAAAACCTGTTTGTAAAGAAAGACATCTTTTAGCTTACGTCAGGTATACTAATTACCTCTGATAAAGCAAGCCTATTAGCCGTCTAATCCGTAGGTTAAACGGTTACTTTTACACAATTCAAGACGCGTTCATGCCACGCGCCTGAATTCGAAGCGGCTTTCTCGCTAAACCGTTGTTGTTTTACATGCGCCCTCTCTAATCAACGGTTAAAATTCAATTCCTAAAAACGTGCCACGTATCATCTTCCCAACTTTCCCTCTCTCTCCTCAGGGTTTAAAAACTTATCTTCTTCGTTTTAAAACTCACTTTCACATTCCCCTGTTCAGAAAATTACTGCTAAATTTTCAAACTCTCAAAAATCACTCAATGGCTTCTTCGTCTTCCCAAACACCAAAACCCCCTACTTATATAACTTCTGCAAAGAATAAACTCAAGGCGGAAATGTTCGTCGATTTTGACACAACAAATGACAGAGAATCCAGGGAAATCATTGAGTTATTGGAAGCCTCAAGACTCAGAGGATTTTGTTCATTCAAATCCCCAGAAAAAAAAACTGCAGATTTCATTGGAGCAGAGTTTCTGGCCAACAGCGTATTCATAGAGAATAGCTTCACGACGATTGTAGAAGGTACTCAACTGGAGTATACGAAGGAGAATGTTGCAAGAATCCTTGATACATCGATGGAAGGGGTAAACCCCCTAACATACAAGGAAGATGAGTGGGAGGAATCGTTTGACATGTTTGCAAGGGTTACCTACAAGGGAACGAGGAGAGATTTGAAGAAACATCTTCTGCGAAGGAAGTTCAGATTACTGATGACACTCGTGACAAAGTCAATCTTGGGAGATCAAAGTTCCCATGATGGAGTGACTAAGTCACGTTTGTGTTGTATGAGGGCCATATTTGATGGAGTAAGAGTGGATTGGGTTGATCTGTTGTTTCGAAGGCTGAAGGAGGCGAAGCTGAGGCTGCTATATAACCCTGATGGAGGAGACTGGACAACTTCTTCAACTGTAAGCTTGTTTAACAAGATCACAGTATTGATGGAGGGTCTGAATAAGAGGTTTGAGACGAGGGAAGGGCTGAAAAAATTTTCAAAACAAAAGGGTTTGTTGACAAAGAATGAAAGGATAAGTGGATTGCCTAACTCAGATGATGAGTCAGATGATGCAAGGAGGCAGAGGGAGCAGGCAGCAGCCACGGTGGCTCACAGGCAAGCGACTGAACCTCAAATTCCAGCAGCTGAGGCTGCTGAGCCTGTGACAGAAGCTCTACCAGCCGAGGATCCAGCTGTGGTCGAAGTGACAGCTGAGGAGGCAGCAACTGCGGTAAGGTCTCCAAGGAGAAGGTCGAGGAGAAGGCTAGTTAAAGCCACTGAAAAGAAGCCAACAGCAGAGCCATCTGAAGATGCTTCTAGCCAACACTCAAATGAAGATTCAGATGAGGATAATCAGTTTATCCTTCAGAGGAGGTCCTCCAGGACATCTGAATCTTCAGGCAGCTCAGGCCGTCAGATGGAAGCCTCAACCCTACTTCCTGAAGAGGTTCCAGTTCTGGAGATTGCAGCTGAGGTTGCAAAGCTGGACGTTCCTTCTTCTCCAGCCAAGGAAGCTGCACTCTCTCCTATTCAGGAGGAAGGTACCAACTCATCTCTCTCTCTAACTCAATCTCCACCTGGCAATGAAGAGGTGTGCCCGGCTGGCACCTCAGAGCCTCTGCAACAGCCACAGTTGCCCCAAATTATCAGTCCAACCCCCACAGTCCAAGTCCAACCTGAATCAACCACAACCCCATCTGAAACCATCCCTTCTTCCACCCAACCTGAAACCAGCCCCATTCCCACCATTATCCCACAAACTGAACAGCCAACCTCATCTACCATACTCCCATCTGAAACTCAACCTCCCACCTCTCCACATACACAAACCACAACTCCACCAGAAATCGAAATTCCTTCATATTCTTTCCTGGAAGATATCCAGATGAGCTCTCCAGTCCCTCTCCCCCAAATTTCTGAACTCCATACTCCCACTTCCTCTTCATCTGAATCCTCTTCTGAGGATGAGGATAGTGATCTGAGCCCCACTTCAGCCATCTCTTCCATCATAGCTCAAATGGAAAAGAAAATAAAGCAAGCTTTTGAGAAAAAGATGAAGAAGAAGACGAAGAAGATGGTAAAGGCAGTCACTGAAACGATGATCTCAAACATGAGGGATGTAGAGGTAAATCTCACTCAAAAAATTACCTCTATTACTAACTATGTTCTTGCTGAGAAGGTGAAAGCCTTGGAGGAGGAGGTACAAGGGCTGAAGAATCAGGTCACAGACTACAACGCAATAGTGGTGGACTCATTGGCTTTGGATAAATCAGACTTCAGAGTCAAATGCAAAGATCTTGAGACGAAGCTGACTATCCTAGCTGATGAAGTAAAAAAGGGGGAAGAAGAGGTGAAGGAAAGAGAGCAGACCCTCACAGCTGTTGTGAATGAGACAAGAAAGGAAGTTGGCACTAAGGCCAGCACAGCTGAGTTGGAGGCAGCCAGGGAAGAAGCTCGCATCAAATCTGATGAGCTGGCTGCACTTCAGCTGAGGGTTAGCCAACTGGAGGAAGCTTTAAGGGAAGATGAGGCGAGGAGAAAGAAGGAAGAGGAAGACAGGTCTGCCCAGCTGCTTGCGAAAATTAAAGAGTCTGAAAAATTAGCAGCTGAGGTGAAAGGAAAGGGCAAGGGAAAGCTTGTTGAAGAGCCAGCTCCAGCCAAAGTTCTAAGTCCCAAGCCCACTCTGACTGAAAAAAGAAAAAGGGAGTCCGACTATTCAAATCTACCTGAGAAACAGATCAGCAGGATCATGAGAGAGCAGGCGTGGTATGGAGAAAGGGAGAGAAAGAAGCTGAAAAAGAAAAATAAAGGGTTAGAGATGAGGTGGAGTAAGGAGGTAAGGAAATGGGAAATGAAAGGGGCAGATGAAGCCGACTTCAGACCATATCACAGGACACTCAATCCGCCGAAGGTCGTCGCTGGAAAACTGTTCAAAGAATACAAAGATAAGAATCTAGACGCCAGATGGATGTATCATTGGTACATCTTGAAGGGGTCTGATTCTGCAGCTTAAGACGGGGACCTGAGGTGGCATGAGTGGATTGAAAAAGAAGACAAAGATCTTTACCAGAGGCTGATTGTCGAAGCGGATAAGTTCTTCAATGCTGATCTTTGTGCCCCAGCCTATGAGACAGGTAGACCCAAAACAAATCCTGATGGCTCTATTGACATGAACTGGATTAAAGGCATCATTGCCAAAGCTGAAGTAGAGTCGGGATTGAAGGATGAAGAAGAGCTCAAGAAGCTAAGGAAAAGGGTCTTCACCTGGTTAGCCATTCCTGAAGCTAATCAATGGGGAGTCTGATCATAGGATCATTTTCTTTTCTTTATCTTCTTATTTTTGATCTTTTTGTATCATGTAAATTTGATGTGAATAAACATATGTTTGACTGATGAGTTTTACTTGTCTTATTTTCTTAAAGTTTTTTTTCTTGCTTTAAGAAAACTTAAAAAATTTTCTAAGTATAAATCATCTGAGAAATTTATCATCTCAGACTTAAAATTTTCAAAATTTTTCTAAGTCTAAAATTTTCTAAGTCCTAAGACATAAAAGTTTTTTAAAGTCTAAAAGACTTAAAAAATTTTTTAAGTGCTTTATGATTGGTTGAATCTGATTAAAGTGAAAATGTGTTCTTATATACCTATCTGATAAATCTTGATTAACTCTAAACTAACTTCAGCTGTGAGTGTGTCTCTTTCTTGTAGGTTTTAACTTCATCAAAAAGGGGAAAATTGTTAGATCAAGTAAAATTTTGATGAGTTAAAAGAAGCTACAGTTCAGATGACCAGGCAACTATGAAGAAAAGCTGAGATCGGGTGCTCATACTAAGCTGATCAGACTAGGTCAAGGACTGATTAAGTCAGCTGGAGATTAGGGATTGCAAGTCATCTGGAGATAAGCTCAAGTCTAGTCATTTGCAGGAGACAATTATGAAGAGCTCAGACAAGGTCAAGACAAGCTGAGTAAAATAAGAAAAGCAAGTCTTCACCAAGTCAGCTGCAGACGATTTGGGTAAAATCAACTGAGGAACAAGTAGTTTTCAAGATTAAGTTTGTTGAGCAGTTTCCAGTTTGTTAGAACTGACTAACAAACTAACTGTCTTTTCAGACTTATAAATAGGTCTAGTTTTTATTTTTCAAAATTATTATGCAAATTTGATTTTCACACTATTCACTATTCAGATTTCAATCTCAATTCACAAGTGTTTTCAAAAGAGTTTTCAAAAGTTCTAAGTGTTTATAGAACACTTCTCTTGTAATCTTCAAAATCTCATATTCACTGTAATAGTTAGAGTTTAGAAGGAGTTAGGAGATTGAAGATTCGAAGATCTTTACGAATTGTAAGCTGTAAGTTTGTAAAGTAAGTAAGTAAGCAGATAGTAGAGACCCTTCTTCAAATTGAAGAAGGAGAGTGGATGTAGGATTGTTATAATCCGAACCACTATAAATCTGGTGTTCTTTATTGTTTTTGTTTACTTGCTTAATTTCCAGCTTATTTGAAGATTAATTTCAGAATCAAAGTTAAATCCAAAATATCAGTTTGCTTTTGATCTTAATAAAGTTGAGATTAACATTGAATTTCCGCTGTGTCACTTTGGTGATTCGAATAAATTTTGAAAGATTTGTAAAAATCTGAAAAATCTATTCAACCCCCCCCCCCCTTCTAGATTTTTCCTAGAAGGCTGATATAAGTTTTTCCTTGTCTGCTCAACTAATCGGGACCAACAATTGATCGTACGATTCTGCATAACATCCATACAACTAGGTCTTTCAAAATGAGCCCGGCCCGATGGGCTGGCCCGTGTTTTAGGACGGTTTGGGCCTAAAAAATATAGGCCCAAAAAGAGCCGGGCCGATTTGGCCCGGCCCGATAGGCCCAGCGGGCCGACCGGACTCGGGTCGGAACTTTCACCTAGCCTAATTTTTTTTTTTGAATTTGAATTTTTAACTAAGATAGTGATTATAAGTTCATGATATATATTCACAAAAGGAATAAAATTTAAAATATGAAAAAAGGAGTTTTCATTGAGGTAGGTCAAACAACTTAGATTGACAAATATTTCATTCCCCAAACATACAAACTTAATTGCAACAAAGAGAACAAAAAAATAAAATATTCTTATAATTTGTCAAAAAAAAAATATGAAAAATTATTATTAATGAATGGATTATGAAATGTCCCAAATGGGGAACTGGACAAAACTGACTTAGTTTTTCTCCCTCCTATTCTTGGACATTAATGAAAAATAATATTTTTACTTGCTAATTGACTTTCAAATTTCAAAAATATATATATATATATATATATATGAAGAGAAAGAGAAGAATATATATCATGAATAGTGTGATAAAAACTACAACTATTCTACCTAAAATCACTTTTGTTTGTGTAAATATTTAACACAAATTTAAATCATATTTAAAACTAATATATTATATTTGTTAATATAAATATCAAATTTATAATTTTAATCGGTTTCGGATAAAATAATTTTCAACTCCATATAAAATAATTTATTTGTTAAAAAAAAATTGGGCCAAAACGGGCCCGCCTAGGGCCAGGCTGGGCTTGAAAAATAGAGGCCTGGTAGCTACCAGGACCGGCCCGACCCGTTTGACAGGCCTACACACAACTGATCTCTGACACGTTCTATTGTACGCCATGCTTTGTAATATGGGATACTGATTCCATAATGAATACACATATGCTCACCAACATCCTTCCCACGAATCTTGTTGTTTCCTTTAATTTCTTCCTCAACTAATTTACCCATTATTCTAGGACCAAGTCTTCTATTCTTGCTACATGATACCCTACCAATACATTTGTGACTAAGATTTATCTTATATATCTCAAAAGAATCAGAGGCCAAGGATCTCCTTGCCTTTATAAACCAATCACACCCGCAACTTATTTTTTAAGTACAAATACATGAATGTAATCACCATCGTTCCGAAAATATTAAAACAAAATTGTTGATATGCAACATATTTAATAAGTGACCCCTAAACTAGTCTGCTCCACCAGAAAAAACTACTCTCACGCCACCAACAAATATATCTCCCCACCCATCAGATAGCAATGAAGTCTTCTCCACCGATGGACAAATGTCATATGTTGAATAGTTTAATCTTACAAGAAAATCTGGCTCCTTAAATGAAGATATTGAATGACTTGATTGAACAGAGTTTGTATCAACAATTTGAACAGAGGGAGACTGTGCAAGAGAGATATTGTGATCAACCATGTCAAATCTACACATATGATGTCTATCGACATTTCGACTAAAACTGTATTTTTTTTGTTTGGAATTTGATGATGCATCAACTACTTGATCAGATTTATCATGTGATGACACAACAACTAATACTAATCTTTGTGATATGTGAGAGCACAATGTAATCAAATTCATCAGATCAGCATCAGATTCTAAAACGCAGTTAGAAATAGAACCTACTGAATATCAAAACGATGTGTGTTCAAGGAACAGTGCCGGCCACATCTCCACGGCTTAATTGACAAATACAACGAACGAAGTCTGGGAATCGACCAAAATAATGTGATTAGTGCATGAAACAAACCCTTCTGCACGAAAAAGGAAAAGGATGAATAATAAAAATGATGAACAGATAATGGTAAAGAGAATTCGAATTCAAAAATTCAAAAATTCAATGCCAAACGATAGTCAGGGAACAATTTCAAAAATCTATGATTGGAAATGAAATAATGTCAATCAATGAACAGTGAACAATTTTAAATTTTTGCAGTCATGAAATCCAGAAATTGAATCTACCAAGTTGTTGATATACAAAGTAATGAAGTCAAAGTGATTTGACATAAACGTAATATTTTAATGGAATGAAACAAATATTGACCACAAGAATATTTTTGATATTTCACACATGTAATTGTATGCATTTGCAATTATAAAAAAAAGTTTGTATGTAGAAGCAATATATTAAAAGTAAATTGTGTTGGAGTGTAATAATCCTTAATTTAAATAATAAAATATTAATTCATTGTTGATACTCTTGAAAAATAATATGATACACTGACCTTAATTCTTGATACTCCTGGTGAGAATTTTAATACTCTTGATCAAATATTTGATACTTTAAAATTTTCAAAACAATTTCATGATAAGCTTATCATGAACTATTTTCATACAAAATTTTATTTTTATTATAAGATAATACTTCCTCCGTCCCCTCCTAATTCCTCATTTTGCCAAAATGGGCGTCCCAATCAAAGTTTCTCATTTGTATAAATGACAAAAAAGTATCCCCACATCACTCTCTTTCTACCTTTATTTCTCTCTACCTCTCTCTCATTTTCCTTTCCCATCACATTTCAACACACACTACACATAAAATATTATTTTCTTTTAAAGTGTGCAATTCTCAAATAGGAAGCTTATGAGGGAAATAATGTGTAGTATTATTTTTAAATAATATTAGTTGTTTCATTAAAAAAAATATTGATGGAAGGGTATCAATTATTTTATAAAAGAACACAAAATCTAGTGCGAAGTATTTTCATAGTATAAAATTAATACTATTACATTCATTCATTGATACCATAACATTTATTTAGTAATACCATTACACTTATAAATTGTTATCACAATATAAAATGGTTATGGTATTAGTGAATGATTATAATGGTATAGTGAATTATTACAATAGCATCAATAAATAATTCTAATTATACCAGTTTCATACTATGAAACTGTTTCACAGGAGAGTGACTCATAAAAGAATATTAAATATTTTATTACTCCCTTTGTCCGTACTTAAAGTGACATTTACTGTTCGACACAAGTTTTAATTTAATAATTATTTAATAATATAAGTTGTTTTTATTGTGGTAGGATACACTACAAAAAAAAACCAAAATTAACGAGGGCCACTAACGAGGGTTTAAAAACCCTCGTTAGTTAGCGAGGGGCGAGGTGAGGGGGGTTTTAACGAGGGAATTAGCGAGGGCCACAGTTCCCTCGTTAATTAACGAGGGCCCACACGAGGGCACGGGCCCCCTCGCTAACTAACGAGGGCAGAGCCCCTCGGCAAATTTTAATGTGGGCGAGGGCTGTCGCCTCGGTCCAGCCCAATATTAATGAAGGCAGCATCCCCTCGCTAGGCCCAGAAACTTAACGAGTGCCCAGCCCCCTCGTTAGGCCCCTTGCGAAGGCCCACAATTTAAACCCCCCGCAACTCTTTTTTTTCCTCTCACGTAAACCCTCACCTCACTCCACCACCGGCCGCCATCTCCGTCCGCCGCCGTCCGAAATTGGCCCACCCACTAGTTGGGCTTTGTTGTACTCGTTCCTAGGAATATTTCTACGGTGAGTTTTTATAATTTAATCGGTTAATTTTGTTGTTATTTTAGTGGGTAAATTTTATATTTTTTTATATGCATATTTGTGTAATTTTGTTGTTATTTTATATATATGCATGTATTGATTGCTTAATTATGTAGTGTTAATTTGTGTAATTGTTATACATGTGTGTTATAATTATTAGTAATTATTTAGTATTAATTTAAGATTAGTATTATATAATTAGTAGTATAAGATTATTAATTATTTAGAGTTAATTAGTATTTATGCAACTATATAAATTTATTTTTAATATTATTATAATTTTAACTTAATTGCTATAATTTATATATTTGTAGGTACGTACGCAAATTGCAAAATAGATTCGATTCGGGCTTATAAATTCATACCCTATATACACGCAACTATTATCACCGTAAGTATTCTTTTTCTAATTAATTATTTAAAAATGCTCTTAATTTAATTATAATAATTATTTGATTTAAAAATATTGTTGCATGCATATATATATATATATATATATATATATATATATATGATCGATGTTCGATCAAATTTTGCATGAGAAGATCAATTATATTAATGTTGAAAATTGAATCGATGTTCGATTCGAGTTGATGTTGGAGTTGGGGGTTGATGAATTGTTTGGTATTGTTTGCTGTAGAATGTGTGTTCCGACTTGATTAATTTTAATTAAGTCGGAAATGGATGCACTAGGATCTTGATATATTAACTGGGGAATACAATAAAATAAAACAAAACTCTGCCGAAATTTTTAGAAAATATATTAATATTAGGAAAAAATATATTAACTGGAAGAATTAATTATGATTTAATTAAATTTTAAATCTTCATTAATCTGAAACAGATTCCTATGAATTATTCAAGGCATAGTTGGATGTATGGTCCAAGAACGATTAATGGCATAATATCTCCCGAATTTCTTGGTGGACTCGAATCGTTTATAGAATTCGCTACTAGTAACCCGAATTGGATGAGTGGCAGAATGATTAAGTGTCCTTGCTCGAAATTCAAATGTCGGAACCAGAGTTTTAGAGAACCCATTGATGTGAAATCACATTTGTATAAGCATGGTTTTATGTCTAATTATCACAATTGGATTTTGCACGGTGAGCAAAAATGAAATCCTATACTACACTGAAACTATGAACAGCCGGTGTCGACTTCATATAGAGTTGATGACACTGCAACATCTAGCTCATACCACAATATGATGATGGACTTAACTTCTGGTCCTAACATTAGTTTCTAAAATGTGGAAGAAGAGCCCCTTAGTGAGGAACCTCCTAATCAGCATGATGCACATTTTTTTGACATGCTTCGTGCAGCGGGTTTGTATCCTGGTTGCGAGTCTCATTCTCAATTGTCATTCAATGCCCGTCTTTTAAACATTAAAACTAAAAAAAGACTGTCTGAATGGGGTTATAATCAAATAGTTGACTTAATTAATGAGATTTGTCCTCCAGAAAATCTAGTGCCCAAGAAATTTTCTGATACTAAACAGTTGATGGGTGGGATGGGTCTTCCCGTAGAGAGGATTGATTGTTGTGCAAATAATTGTATGATATATTGGGGTTTAGATAGGGAACTTGAATCTTGTAAGGTTTATGGTCGGTCACGATTCAAACCTGCTAGACGTGGTGTGGATGGTCGATGGAAAAAGAACAGTCCTTTCAAAGAGATGTTCTATTTTTCTATCATTCCTCAATTGCAAAGATTGTATCAGTCCAATACTACTGCTAAGAATATGATATGGCATGCTAGTTGCTATAATGATGAGTCTGGTGTTATGCATCACCCTGCAAATTTGTTGGCTTGGAAACACCTGGACTATTCATATTCTGATTTTGCAACTGAAATACGGAATGTGAGGTTGGGTTTAAGCACTGATGGTTTTCAGTCGTTTGGGTAGTCGGGAAAACAGTATTCGTCATGGCCAGTGATGGTGACACCGTACAATCTGCCCCCATGGTTGTGCATGAAAGAACAATTCATGTTTCTGACGGTTTTGGTGCCTGGTCCTAAAAATCCAAAGGATAATTTAGAAGTCTTTTTACAACCACTAATTCATGATTTCAACATGTTTTGAGAAAATGGGGTGGAAACGTATGATGTTGCTAGAAAATGGAATTTTATGATGCGGGCTGCATTAATCTGGACCATTAGCGACTTTCTAGCTTACTCAATGTTATCTGGATGGAGCACCGCAGAAAGGACTTCTTGTCCATATTGTGTTGAATACTCCGATGCCTTCACTTTAAGACTCAGTCGTAAACAGTCGTGGTTTGATAACCATCGTAAGTTCTTACCTAGGGGACATCCGTATCGTAGGAACAAGATTGCATTCATGAAGAATGTAGTAGTTACAGATGACCCACCGCCCATCCGAACAGGTGAAATGCTTCTATAAGAAATTAATTGGATGGGGTACCGAAAAGTGACAGAAGAGCGTGCTGAGGCCCACAACAAAAGATTGGATGATGGCTGGAGGAAGAAAATTATTTTTTGGGATTTGCCGTATTGGAGTACCCTTTTGATCCGGCATAATTTGGATGTGATGCACATTGAAAAAAATGTGTTTGATAATTTGTTTACACAGTGATGAATGTGGAAGGGAAAACAAAAGACACAAATAAGTCTAGGGATGAACTTAATGAATACTGTCGTCGTCCCTCTCTAGAGAAATGTCAACGCACAGGAAAGTATCCCAAAGCTTGTTATTCGCTTGATAAGTGTAACACCCCTATTTTAATATATACTTATATTAATGTTGAGACTTTACTGAATAATTACATTTATCTATTTCAGTATTTACATTTAGTAGGGAAACACATTCTACATATATATATATATATATTTAACAAAAATAAATACTTGTAGTATAATTAAACATGTAGAACATAATTATAAAAATTACAGCGAAAGATATTTAATAATAATAAAGCTTATTTCAGAATATGTAAAATTCATGAGTTAACCACATAATTAATTACAAGCCATAAGTCTTCCCTAAAAAAAAATAAATAAAAAGTGGTGTAGTAGAAATTTATTGTTTTTCTATTTCATGGCCATAACATCCTGGATCATCCTTCCATGTCGAACTCCTGCACTGAAAAATATTTAAAGAAGGGGTAAGTGTGTGAAAATACACTTAGTGGGGTAACCTCGTAATTGCACAAATTAAATTTCAGTAATGTAAATAATATATAACTTGTAGAACTTGTAATAGTGTTGACAATATCAACTTTAACGTGGAATTTCTGGCTGAGCCAGACGTAACATGAATTTGCTGGCTGGGCCAGGCTTAACATGAATTTGCTGGCTGGGCCAGACTTAACATGAATTTGCTGGCTGGGCCAGACTTAACATGAGATTGTTGGCTTAGCCGGACTTAACATGAATATTAATTTACATAGTAAAATTTAATAAGGGCAATTATAATACTTGAATATTATAACTCAATTAAGAGTTGAAGTAAATCCCCACCTTTCTAAAGTGTATCACCTGAAGTTATTCGATATCTTGTAAATTTGAAGTTGAGAGGGCGTCCTCATCAAACTCAAGGCCATTACTATTTACAGGAAATTTATGCAACAGTTGCTATTATGATGTCCCTAGTTAGCTAGCCATGTTATCCTATACTGTGACTATTCTAAATATTATTAATTATGAAAGAATGCATGCATGTATCTATTTGGTACATAATAAAAAGTAACACTATTCATGCATGATTTCTATCGCATCCCGATTTACTATGTGGCTGAGATTGGGTATATACTTCCGTAACATGGACATATGGAATACATTATGTACTCCATCTAATCCTGGCGGTAGAGCTAGTCTGTAAGCTAATTCACCTACTCGTTCGAGTATCTCATATGGTCCAATAAATCTTGGTCTCAACTTTCCTCTTTTTCCAAATCGAATGACACCTTTTGTTGGTGACAACTTTAAGAATACTTTATCTCCAACCTCAAATTCTAAATCTTTACGTCATTTGTCGGCATATGATTTTTGTCTGTCCTGAGCCGCTTGTATTCTTTCCCTGATTTTCTTGATCATCTTAGCAGTTTCTTCTACCATTTCGGGACTTAAGACTTTCTTCTCCCCGACTTCGTCCAATACAGAGGTGATCTGCATTTCCTCCCATAGAGTGCTTCATAGGGTGCCATACCAATCGTTGCTTGGTAGCTATTGTTGTAAGCAAATTCGACTAAGGGTAATAATCTCTCCCAATTTTCACCAAAGTCGATGATACAACCTCTTAACATGTCTTCCAATGTTTGAATTGTCATCTCGGATTGCCCGTCTGTCTGAGGGTGAAATGCAGTGCTGAAATTTAGCTTGGTTCCCATGGCATTTTGTAGGCTCTGCCAAAACTTCGATGTAAATCGTGTGTCCCTGTCTGATATTATTGAGACAGGTACTCCGTGCAACCTGATGACTTCCTCCAAGTAAATTTGAGCCAACTTATCTAAACCGAAGGTCATTTTAATTGGTAGAAAGTGTGATGATTTTGTCAGGCAGCCAATTATAACCCATATAGCTTGATTCCCCCTGTATGATCTTGGTAATCCGACCACGAAATCCATAGCTATATGTTCCCATTTCCACTCAAGAATCTCGATTGGCTTGAGCAATCCTGATGGTCGTTGATGTTCGGCTTTCACCTGCTGGCAAGTCATGCATTTTCGTACGAAGTCCCCAACGCTTCCTTTCATGTTTCTCCACCAAAATAACTTCTTCAAGTCTTGATACATCTTTGTTCCTCCTAGATGTGCGGTCTAGGGCATACAATGAGCTTCTTCCATGATTTCTTTTTTAAGTGCTTCTGCTTTTGGTATACAAAGTCTTCCTTTGTAAAGTATCGCACCTTCGTGTGTCAAGAAAAAATCTTTGGTTTTTCCTTCTTCGACTTTCTTCATTTTCTCCAAAAATTTGTCTCCTTTCTGAGCTTCCACAATCTTCTCCTTCAGGGTAGGTTTTACCATTATGGATGCCACCCTTGCTTGGGTGGTATCTGGTGGTAATACCACTTCTATGCTCTTTTTTGCAAAGTCTTCAACTAGTCGTATCTGACTGGTGATACACGCTAGTTTACTTCTCTCCTGTCGGCTCTATGCTACCACATTCGCCTTGCCCGGATGATAGAGTATCGTGCAATCGTAGTCTTTCACCCATTCCAGCCATCTTCTTTATCTCATGTTCAACTCCTTTTGTTCAAAGAAGTACTTCAGACTCTTGTGATCTGTATAGATTTCGCATTTTGCGCCATATAAGTAATGTCGCCAGATTTTCAGAGCATAGACTACTGCAGCGAGCTCCAAATCATGAGTCGGGTAATTTTGTTCGTGTAACTTCAGTTCCCTGGAAGCGTAGGCAACTACTTTCCTAGCCTGCATCAAAACACACCCCAAGCCTTGTTTTGAGGCGTCGCTATAAATGACGAATCCTTCT
The DNA here is from genome assembly GCA_030762865.1 of Paraleonurus japonicus. Lineage (NCBI taxonomy): Eukaryota > Viridiplantae > Streptophyta > Magnoliopsida > Lamiales > Lamiaceae > Paraleonurus > Paraleonurus japonicus. Next base: position 26,339,112 of record CM061055.1, on the reverse strand, counting down.
GAACTGTCTGGAATGGTCAGGACAGGCGCTGAAGTTAGTCGTTGCTTTAGCTCCTGGAAACTGCCCTTACTTTCCTTTGTCCAGTGGAACTTTACTTCTTTCCTCGTCAATTGTGTTAATGGCCTTGCAATCCTTGAAAAACCTTCGATGAATCTGCGATAATATCCTGCTAGCCCCAGAAAGCTACAGACTTCATTCACAGTTGTTGGAGTCTTCCACTGGCTCACAGCTGCTACCTTTGTCGGGTCAACCTCAATTCCACGAGCGGAGACGATGTGTCCTAGGAAAACGACTTAACTTAGCCAAAATTCACATTTTTTGAACTTAGCATAAAGTCTCTCTCTTCGGAGCACCTCAAGAGTGGTTTTGAGATGTTCTTCATGTTGACTTTGATCTTTTGAGTATATCAATATGTCATCGATAAACACGATCACGAACTGATCCAGGTATGGATGGAACACTCGATTCATGAGGTCCATAAAAATAGCTGGTGCGTTGCTGAGTCCGAAAGGCATCACCACGAACTCGTAGTGCCCGTAACGTGTTCTGAAGGCCGTTTTATGGATGTCTTCCTCCTTGATTCTCACTTGGTGATATCCAGACCTTAGATCTATCTTTGAGAACACGCTAGTGCCTCTTAATTGATCAAACAGGTCCTCGATCCTCGGTAAAGGATATTTATTTTTGATGGTAAGTTTGTTCAGTTCTCGGTAATCGATGCACATTCTAAATGTACCATCCTTCTTTTTCACGAACAGTATTGGTGCTCCCCAAGGCGAGATACTGGGTCGTATGAAACCTTTATCCAGGAGTTCTTGTAGTTGTACTTTCAGCTCTTGCAGCTCCTTTGGCGCTATTCGGTATGGTGCTTTCGAGACGGGTGTTGCTCTTGGCATTAAATCGATTGTAAACTCCACTGGCGTTTTGGGGGTAAACCTGGCAGATCCTCTGGAAATACGTCCTTGTAGTCTCGCACAATGGGTACCTTTTCGATCGTTAAATCATCTATTTGTGATTGCGCAATGTTTACTAGAAATGCCGTGCAATTCCCTTTTTTAGTAACTTTGTTGCTTTTATTGCACACTATTCGAGGTAGCGTCCCTACTTTGGCCCCGTAGAAAGTGTTTGTCCCACCTTCTGAATTTCGGAAGGTTATTTCTTTCTCATGACACATAATGATGGCATGATTGGTAGTAAGCCAATCCATTCCCAAGATTACATCAAAATCCCTCATATTAATGACGTGTAAGTCAGCTAACAGGTTTTTATCTTCCAAACCAATCATTATGCCTCTGCATAGTTGAGTGGTTTGGATAATTGTACCTGATGGGACACTCACTTCGAGAAAGTCTTTTTCCACTATTGTATTGACAATTCTTATTTTGTCAAACATTCTTTTGGAAATGAACGAGTGTGTGGCTCCCGTGTCAAATAATACTAGAGCAGGTGTACCGAAAATGGTCAACATACCTGCCATCATCCCTGGTTCATCAGCAGCTTCTTGTTGAGTCATTACAAAGACACGAGCGGGTCCCACCTTTTGTTTTCCTTTATTTGTGAGTGTTGGACAGTTGTTTAGTCCGTGGCCTGGCTCCTTGCAGTGATAGCATAGTCCGGATCTGTACAAACACTGCCCATCGTGGTTCTTTCTGCATTTTTGGCATGTCGGTTTAGTCCTTTGTGGGACCTGGCTTGGTTTTCCTTCTCGGCGAACTTGCTTATCACGCGTGTAGTCTCTTCCTTGATTTGGATTCACCGTCCTTCTCTTATTCAGAAATTCAACGATTCTTTTCTCCGGATTTTCAATTTTTAATCGGGAGGCAATTTCCCGAGCTTTGGAAAAAGCCTCTACATAGGTCAATGTTCCTTGTCCGGCCAGAATGCTGCTAATTTCTGGCCTTAGATTTTTTCTCGAAGCGTTGGGCTTTCTTAAACTCAGTGTTCACCAAGTGAGGAGCGTATCTACTGAGTTGGCTGAATTTCCGCTCGTATTCGAGTACCGTCATGGTACCTTGTTTGAGGTGGATGAATTCCGTCTCCTTTTGATCGTAAAATGATTGAGGCATATAATTTTGGATCATTGCCTCCTTAAATTCTTCCCAGGTTATACACGCCTTCTGTGTTGCAGTCTTTGTCCGGCAGTAAGCTTCCCACCAGTAGGCTGCTTCATCCGTCAATTGAAAGACAGCGCATGAAACCTTCCGCTCGTCAGTGCACACAATATGTGTGAATATTTTCTCAAGTGCTCTTAACCAATTTTCGGCTTCCGCGGGACTTTCTTTTCCGCTAAAAGTAGGTGGACGGTAGCGTCTGAATTGTTCCACCATAATACTCATCTCGTTGTGGGGCGCTTGAGGAGGTGGTGCAGTTAGTGATGGGGAACCCAAAAAATGTTGTGCAAGACCTCGAAGAATGGCCGCGACACTATTTCCTATGTCGTCATTGGTTGATAACGGGGTTTCTTGAGATGGAAGTTCTGTGCGGCGAGGGCGTCTACGACTCATGATCTATTTCACCAAGTCAATTGTTAATTAAAATTTTGACTTTTAAAGATAAAAATTTGTTGAATAGGGTATTTATTTTAGAAATAAATTTGTATTACGACACGATGGTGGTCATTGTTCTATTAACACATAGACATTCACCAAGTTAATTATTAATCTGAACTTCACTTTAGTGCTTATGACAATCTCGACTTTGTTAATATAATAGACAATTCAAAGTGATTAAGTAAAATATTTCACACTGAATATTCACTTTATGTGTAACACATTTTTTTATTATTATTATTATTATTATTATTATTATTATTATTATTATTATTATTATTATTATTTCTTTTTGATCTAGGATATACTAGTACAAAAACATAAGAACTTCATTGATTATAAAAAAAAAGAAAGCACATAATTCAATACATTTAGGACCTATCATTGTAGAGACGATGGTACTAGCATCAGAAATATGTACACCCTATGCTAGGGATAAAATGGGTCCAAGTTTATCTTGGACGGATGTCTAGTAGTGGATATATATAACAAAAATATGATAGGTCCGGTTCTTCCAACGGTTTAATGGGATCCATAAGAGGAATTCTGGTCGTACGGGGGTAACACCATAAGCCCTGCCGCCACGAAATGTGGCTCTGCCACCTCAAGTATGTGAGGTTGTGTTACTCCGGGTGCAATGGTATTAACGTGGGGTAGATCAGGAAAGGAGGGGTGACCTTCTCCAACCCAGTCCCAGTATAATCTTGCCGAGAAGCATCGATAACATATGTTTTCGCATGTGTTTTCCATACCGAGATACACATAGTAAGCGTGAAGTCTCCAGCTATCTGGGAGCGTGTTGATAAGGGCACAACTGTTAGGATGTATACTATAAGCCTAGCTTTTTGTATGAACATCTTTTTGATATGAGATTCTTTATGATCAAAATACTTGCTTTTTATGTTTGTTACATATATCATTATTTTTGTCCAGATTAATCTATACTGTAGATAACTTGGTGTGTGGTGTCACACAGAATATCATGCTATCAGTTCCTTATAGATTATAAATAAGAGCTCACAACCAAGATGAATTTGGACAAACCATTGGAACGGTTGTGGTGTAATTTGGTATTAGTCTATCTTGACTATAAAATTACACTAGTACATTTTGTATGTATTAAGCAGGACCAGATGAGGTTGTTCAATTTGTACTGACTATATAAAAGAACAAGACCTCTGTTATTATGGATGTATGTCTTCTTAATCCCTATATAATAACGGGCACGTGTACTCAGTGTATGTTTCTTTGATTTACCAATGAGTGAGATTTATTAAATCAATAGGCTCGGTGAATTGGGAGATAGCACTGTTTATATGGTGTGCTGTTGATTATAGAAGGAATCCGTGTCCTAATTATATAGGATGATGATGTCCCCTTGAGGAGCTCATAAAGATTATCATGTAAACCCTGCAGGTGGATTTAATCCGACATGATAATAAAGATGAGTGGTACTACTCTTGGAATTAGATGTAAATTAATTAAGTTGTCAGTAACTTATTTAATTTATGGACATTCGATATCTTAAACACGGGGAAATAAACGTACACATAATAAAGGAGCCCATATTATAATATGGGATTAGGACGGTAATTCAATTATAACTCTTTAGTGGACCGAGTTATAATTGATGGGCTTAAGTAGAGTGTTCAGATTGAACACAGGACATTTAGGCCCATCAGAAGGCCCAACCCTAATTCCTCCTTAGGGTCCCTATTGTAGCCTATAAATAAACCCTATATCAGAGCCTCCAGACGTGTGAAAAAAACGTGAGATCAGAGAGAGACGGATTCTGATTCCTTGGAGGATCATCGACCACTCGACGTCCAAGGAAAAGGGATAGGGATACGGCAGAAGATCGTGAGGTTCGTGACTCATCCTTGATCCGTAGTTCTGACCTTAGAACTGGTTCAATTTCACCGATTAAGGTGAATAGGTATGGTTTATTTTTCCGCTGCATTTTATGCATGTGATCCCGAATTAGATAATCAATTAGAGTCGGAGATCCGGTGGTTCCAGCATTAACATGCCTCATTCTCACTTATCGACATCCCCCTCAAGTGTGACATCCTCCATAAAGCAGCCATTTCCCCGATGTGGGCTCCCACGTCGGTGATCTCATCCCTGTTGCGCATGATGCACCTATGAATTCGAGTTGAGTTGTAGGGTTCGTACATATCCATTCTAGAACATCAAAATAATTTTTCAACACGTCTTTTATTTTAAAGTGTTTACGTAACGTAATATATATATATATATATATATATATATATATATATAAGATGAGAATTAATTAGGATAAAATATTATTGTACTTACATGAGTTCGTAACGGATGGATAATCGGAGCTATGGCCTTTAGACGTTCCTTTCCTTATTCCTAAATTTTATTTTGCAGGATATGAAAACCTTGCATGTACGTATATATAGTGGAGAAGCGTAGTCCTTTTTTATATCTATATCTATCCATTTTTTTTAATAAGCAAAAAATTCAAGGGCGGTTGCTTTAAGTTACCCAGGTTGATAGCCTTTTCAGCCTACGACATCATATCTTTATTTATTTTTTTTTTTATTACTATTTTATCTCTTACATATATATATATATATATATATATATATTTAGACATTATAATTATTTGAGCGAGTCTACAAAATCTTAAACCCGCTCTGATACCACGCTGTAACGCCCCTATTTTAATATATACTAATATTAATGTTGAGACATTACTGAATAATTACATTTATCTATTTCAGTATTTACATTTAGTAGGGAAACACATTCTACACACACACACACACACACACACATATATATATATATATATATATTTTTAACAAAAATAAATACTTGTAGTATAATTAAACATGTAGAGCATAATTATAAAAATTACAGCGGAAGATATTTAATAATAATAAAGCTTATTTCAGAATATGTAAAATTCATGACTTAACCACATAATTAATTACAAGCCATAAGTCTTCCCTCAAAAAAAATAAATAAAAAGTAGTGTAGTAGAAATTTATTGTTTTTCTATTTCATGGCCATAGCATCCTGGATCATCCTTCCATGTCGAACTCCTGCACTGAAAAATATTTAAACAAAGGTGTTGAATCAAGAAGTTTTGATGAATTAAAAAGAGAAGCAGCTCAGACTGATCAGCCAATCTAAAGAACAGCAGAGAATAAGTTTATAAGATAAGCTGATCAGACGAGGTCAGACACCAACCTAGTCAGCTGAGGTCTGATAGCATGCTAGTCATCTGAAAACAAGCTCGAACCTAGTCATCTGCAGGAGACAAACATGAAGAGCTCAGACGAGGTCAAGATAAGCCGAGTAGAATAAGAAAGGCGAGTTTTCACCAAGTCAGCTGCAGACGAGTAGGAAGAATCAGCTGAGGTCAAAAGCAGTTTTCAAGATTAAGTTTGTTAAGCAGTTTCAAGTTTGTTAGAACTAACTAACAAACTAACTGTCTTTTCAAACTTATAAATAGGACTAGATTTTATTCTTCAACACACTTATGCAAGTTTGATTTTTCACACGATTCACTATTGATTTCACAGAGTATTTTTCAAAAGAGATTTCAAATATTTTCTAAGTGTTTATAGAACACTTCACTTCATATCTTCAAAAACACATCTTGTTTTTAGAGTTAGATTTCAGATAGTTGATTAGATTGTTGAAGAGTTGAAGATCGATTTGTAATTTGTAAAGATTGTATAGTAAGTAAGTAAGCAGCTAGTGAAGACTCTTCTTCAGAGTTTGGAGAAGGAGAGTGGATGTAGGATTGTTATAATCCGAACCACTATAAATCCTGGTGTTATTTCTGGCTTTCTTTAATTTCTGTTCAAATTATAATATTGTTAATTCAAGATTAAAGTTCAGAATCTTAACCAAAATCTGAATATCAGCCTGTGCTTTTGATCTTGTTAAAAGTTGAGTTCTCAATTATATTCCGCTGTGATAATCTGATACTTTGAATTGATTTTAGAAAGATTTTAAAAATCTACAAAATCTATTCAAACCCCCCCCCCCTTTCTAGATTTTGTTCTAGAAAGCTAACTCAAGGTTTTAATCAACTCAACATTCAGGGACCAACAAGTGGTATCAGAGCAGTGTTAAGCTGTTCTGATATTGATTTTAGGTCTTGAACAAGATTCTGAAATTATCTTGATTTTCTTCATTTTCTTCCATTACTAACAGTGCTACTAATAAGCTCTTGTGGAGTATTTTGTTCTTTGTTTCATCATGTCATCAGGGAAAAATAAAAAGTCTAGGAATCTTCCTGAATTCTCTATTGAAGATTATGATTACTGGAAATTTAGGATGGAAAATCATCTAAAGGCCATTCATGATAGGATGGAAGAGGTTCTTGAAGAAGGACCTATAAAGTTTTATCATGGAGGCACCAGCACGGGAGCTGAGTCAGCTGAATCAAGAACCAGACAAGAAAAGAAGAGTTCTGAATTGACAAATGATGAAAGAAAGGTCCACAATCTTGACCAAGTAGCTCGAACTGAAATCATTGAGACTCTAAGTAAGGATTGGATAGAAAAGGTTAAGAGATGCAAAACTGCCAAAGAGATGTGGCAAACTCTAGCCAATGTTTGTGAAGGATCTGATCAAGTCAAAGAAAACAAGCTGCAGTCAGTCCTGCATGCATTTGAAACATTCAAAATGAAAGAAAATGAGTTTGTGGATCAGTTAGATGTAAGGTTGACCAATCTTCTCAACAAAGCAGCTGACCTTGGAAAGAATTATTCAGAGAAAGAGATTAATAACAAGATTCTGAGATCATTAACCAAGAGATGGAGGGAAAAATCTAATATCCTTAAAGCAACTCAAGATTTATCCTCTATTACTCACCATACCTTATTTTCTCATCTTAAAGCTTTAGAGTACGATATTCAGATAGAAGATGAGGAAGATGAGATGGAGTCAAGTACCTCATCTAAGTCTGTTGCCTTTGTCAGTAAAGAAGACAAGGTGTCAACAGAGTCTGTAGGAGCTGATCTATCTCTGAAAGAGCAAATGGCTTTACTTACAAAGAGGTATGATAAATTGAGAATGAAGTATAAGAGAAATAAATTGAGATTTGCAGGTAAGGATAGACAAAGATCCAGATCAGATAGGAAGATGGATAAATCTTCAGATGATGACAAAAACAAGAGCCAGACAAGAAGATACAGATCACATGTCAGAAGAAGTCCTTCCAGTCCCAAATCAGACAGGAGTGACACTTGCTATACATGCAACAAGCCAGGACATTTCAGTTATGACTGTCCTCAACTGACTCCTAAAGAAAGAGAAGAAAAGAGGAAGAAAAGAGACAGGAGATTTGCAGATCAAAGAGCTTTATTGGCTGAAGAAAAAGAGCAAAAGAAATCATCATCATCCTCATCATCCTCATCTGATTTCGGATCAGATGATGAAATCTGTCTTATGGCTAATGAGGTAATCTACTATTCATCATCAGATAATGATTCTTGTCAGTCTGCATCTGATCATGACCAAACTGTTATCCATGAATTATTGAGAGATTTAAAGACATCTTTGGCTGCTTATAAACAGCTAGAGACAGAGAACTTGATTTTAAAGGATCAGATTCAAATTCTAATTAAAGGCAAGCAAGTGATGAACTGCTCAGAAACTGAGGAAACATTCAAGGGGGAATGTTTTCTTCAGACTGAAGCTAGTACATCAGCCAGCTTACCTGAAAGGTTAGAAAAAGAATTGAAAACTTTAAAAGACAAATTTGAAGTAGTCTGTGCTGAAAATGAATCAATTAAGAAAGACAATGAGAAGCTTGTCTTCAAAATCAGTCAACTTAATAATTCACAATCAGCAATAGATCATATTTTTAATACTTCTCAAAAATCTCATGACAAGACAGGTCTTGGTTATGATAGGAACAATAAATCAGATGTCCAAAAACCTAGAAAATTTGTGAAAGCATCTGTTCAATCAAAGGATGTTAAAATTGGTCCATGGAAACCAACTAGTCAGATAAGGACTACATCTCTCAGTCTGAAACCAAGAATTCTGCTGAAAACTCCCTATCAGACTAGAAGGAATCCAAGAACCAAAATAAGAAGATATTCTTATTATAATCCTTTTGATGGAAGGAGCAAATGCTATCCTACATTTCCTAAGTTTAAGAAAATTACTCAATCTGAATACAACAAGTTATCATTCAAAAATGATATAATTGTAGACAGATTTGGTAGAAAACTTGAGTCTGATTTATTGTCTGAAGATGAGATGTTTATTTGGATATCTAAAGTGATTCTTGACCCAAAAGGACCCAAGATCACTAGGGTGCCTCAAAACTAATCTGTTTTACAGGATTCACAGGGATCATCACTCAAGGAAGAGATCTTAGCTTCAATATAGTACATTGATAGTGGTTGTTCACAACATATGACCCATAACAAGAAGCTGTTATCAAATTTTCAAAGCATTGATGGTCCAAGAGTTTTATTTGGTGATAATAATTGTGGTCAGACTAAAGGTGTAGGTACTCTGATTATCAAGGATATTCAGGTATCTCGAGGTATATTTTGTTGAAGGTTTGAAACATAATCATTTGTCTGTTTCCCACTTTGTGATAAAGGTTTTCTTGTCAAATTCTCAAAGGATAAATGTGATATTTTAGATAATTCCTCGAGATAAGGTACTGTTAAGCGGCTTCGGACATGGTAATGTCTATGTGGCTAACTTTAATAGTTGTCCCAAAGATACTGTCTCGATAGCTAAGGGTGGAGAAGATATCGGTGGCTATGGCACAAAAGGCTTAGTCATCCGAATTTCAAAACTCTTAGTAAGCTAGCTAAAAAGAACCTTGTCAAGGGATTACCCGAAAAACTTTTATCCACGATCTTAAATGTGATGCTTGTCAAAAAGGTAAACAGCCTAGACACTCATTTAAGAGTATTAACTCCTCTTCATCCGAAAGAGTGTTGCAACTACTTCATCCGGATCTGTTTGGACTGTTTCACCTCTCGCCAAAGTGGAAGGAAATATACTCTTGTTGTAGTAGATGATTTTTCTAGATACACTTGGGTTATATTTCTTTTCAAGAAAAATGAGACTATGAACAAGATTCCTGATATGTTCAGACAGATTCAAAATGAAAATGGTGTTAATATTATTAAAATAAGGAGTGATAAGGGCACATAATTTTTGAATTCTTGTTTATCTATTTTTTTCAATGAGTGTGGAATTATTCATGAGACATCTTCAGCAAGAACTCCTCAACAAAATGGAGTAGTTGAAAGAAAGAATAGAACTTTGAAGGAAGCAGCCAGGAGCATGTTGGCTGAGTATGATACCCCTCATAGGTTCTGGGCTGAAGCCATCAACACAGCTTGCTATACCCAGAACAGGTGTTTAGTTGTCAAAGACAAGGGTAAGACTCCATATGAGATTTGGAAGGGTAAGATTCCAAGGATCTCATACTTCATAGCTTTTGGTTGTAAGTGTTTCATCCATAACAATGGGAAATCTAAGTTAAGAACTTTTGATGCTAAAGCAGCTGATGGAATATTCTTGGGATATTCTAATACTTCCAAGGCATTTAGAGTTTTTAACAAGACAACCCTTTGTGTGGAGGAAACCCCTCATGTTGTTTTTGATGAACTCGTATTCTGCTCGAGATAAAGTTAATCAAATTTCTGAAAGTCTAGATAAAATTGAACTGTCCAAGACTAAACATAAAACTGTCTATCTACCTAGTCTTGATTGAGAATCGGATGAAGAAGAATCCCCATCGATAATCAAGACAACTTCCGATCGACTCCTTTAGATCGAGACACCCTTGACATCGGTGATCGGCGGGGTCGGTGATGAAGGGGAACGTCACCGAGGTTGAGTCGGAGGAGTTGCCACCGAGACTCAAGATGAGGATCTTTCTCCTCACATAGGCAAAAGGATGAGAAGCTATCATCCATCGATCAGATTATAGGAGACCCATCTAGTAGTGTGTGGAGACACGAATGATGCTAGACTCGAAAGTCTTTTCGGTTGTTATGTGTCGCTTCTCAAACCTAAGACTATTGAGGAAGCTCTATCGAGATCCGAATGGATAACAGCCATGCAGAAGAAGCGCATCGATTTGAAAGACAAAATGTATGGGATCTACTAGTGGAAAGACCTTTTTACGAGAAAGATTATAGGCACCAAATGGGTGTTTAAAAATAAAACAGATGAGAACAACATTATTGTTCGAAATAAGGCAAGATTGGTTGCACAGGGTTACTCACAGTCTGAGGGAATAGACTATGATGAAACTTATGCTCCAGTTGCCAGATTAGAGGCAATAAGATTGTTCTTGGCATTTGCTGCATATAAATCTTTCAAAGTCTTTCAGATGGATGTCAAGTCTGCCTTTCTAAATGGTGTGTTACTTGAAGAAGTCTATGTAGAACAGCCTCCAGGTTTTAAGACAAGTAACAAAGTCTATAAACTAAATAAGGCTCTATATGGACTAAAACAAGCACCCAGAGCCTGGTATGATACATTATCTGATTTCTTGACATTAAATGGTTTTTCTAAAGGCAAGATTGATAGAACTTTGTTTAAAAAGGAAGTAGATGGTAACATCTTACTAGTTCAAATTTATGTAGATGACATAATCTTTGGTTCACCTAATCTGAAATTGTGTGAAGAGTTTAGCATTCTCATGAAAAACAGGTTTGAAATGTCAATGATGGGTGAATTAACATACTTTCTAGGCTTACAGATTAAACAGATGAGTAAGGGTATATTTATTCATCAGTCTAAATATGCTAAGGATCTGATTGAGAAATTTGGAATGACAACTAGCAGAGAAGTTAAAATACCTATGGCAACTAACTTCTCAATGGATTCAGATGAACAGGGGATACCCACTGATGCAACGGAGTATCGTGGACTGATTGGATCTCTTCTCTATCTCACTGCAAGTAGACCAGACATAGCTTTTGCAGTTGGGGTATGTGCAAGATTTCAGTCTAATCCCAAGAAGACTCATCTGGAGACGGCTAAGAAAATTCTTAGATATCTCAAAGGAACCTTGCAAGTAAGGTTATGGTACCCAGCTGATGACAACTTTGAGCTAACAGGTTATTCAGATTCAGACTTTGGAGGGTGTAAGATTGATAGAAAATCCACTTCTGGAACTTGTCAATTCTTAGGCAACAAATTAATTTCTTGGTTATCTAAGAAACAGACATCTGTTGCCACCTCTACAACCGAAGTTGAATACATGGCAGCTGGAAGTTGTTGTTCTCAACTCCTCTGGATTAATCAACAGCTTAGAGATTATAATATTCTAACATCAGCTGTTCCTATTTACTGTGATAGTAATAGTGCAATAGCAATGACTTACAATCCTGTTCTACATTCTAGATGTAAACATATAGATATTAGGCATCATTTCATTAGGGATCATATTGAGAAGAATGACATTAGGATTGAGAAAATTGCCTTTGAATCACAAAGAAGAGTGACATTCTTACAAAACCATTAGCTGAATCTAGATTTAAAGAACTGTGCTTAGAATTAGGATTACTTGATGCATCTTTAGCTGGTTTCTAATTTGTGTGCATCTGTTTCCTTATTTCTGGTCTTTTCTTTTCTTTAAATTAATGTCTAGAAAGAATTATCAGACTAGATATGTGTCAAAGGACAATCAGGTAGCTGATATCATTGATCTCCTTTTAGGAATCAAGAATCAAGGATTATTCATATTGACCTTATCTGAATTGATAATTACTTATCTGACATTGAGTAAATCAGACAAGGACACAATAGTCAGCTGATCTCCTGAAGAAAACAGATGACTATTTGCATCCTATCTGATTTACCTTAAGCTTATGATGGTTTCTTTTGAGTATATGTCTTTGCAGGAACAGGTCACAGATTATAATGTTTCACCTCTTCTTAATCAAACTCCTTTATTCTATTACTTTTGTTCCTAAATAAACTCCTATTTTTTTTTAAATGAACCACCTAGTTTTAGAAAATTAAGTCTGAGTTTGTTTTAGTTTAAACTCATTTTAAAATTGCTAAAAAGTTACACCTAAGTTGTTGGTTTTTAAAATCAAACAGGTTACTTTATCAGATGACTTTCCAAACCCATCTGTTTTTAAACTAATCTGTTTCTCAAACTCATCTGTTTAGTAAACCTTTAGTTGAAGTAAGATATCACTTGGCTGACGTCAGGTATACTTACTTCTCTGCATAAAGTAACCTACATCTGTCAAATCAACAGTCTATAAAGTAACTATTTACGCATTCCAAAGGCGATTAACATCCACGCGCTAAATCCTAATCGCTTATCTTAGTTTTTAACCGTTGATTAATACTCAGTAAAAACTTTTTGAAAAAATGGCTCAGATTAATTCAAGTTTTCAAAAATGGCGGTTTCTCTTTCCAATCTATTCCCCTATAAATACATCTTCTTCTCCAAAAACATTCTTTTCACTTTCAGAAAATCTCAAACTCTCTGCAAATTTTCTCAAATCCTTTCTAAATCAGTATATGAGCACTTCTTTAAGAGGAATAACATCAACAATGGTGGATGTGCATAATGAAACCTACAATAAGAAGGTGAAGTCTGAGATGTATGTCGACTTCGACACCACCACCGATGGAGAATCCAGGGAAATATTGTCCTTATTGGAGAGGGCTGGATTGAGGACCTTTTGTTCCAAGAAATCCCCTTCCAATAAGACACTGGATATGAGAGGTTTAGAGTTCTATGTCAATGGGACATACGAACATGGTGTTTTTCGAACCAGGGTATACGGAGAGGTATTGACTGTTTCTCCGGCGGAGGTGGCCAGAATTTTTGATACAAGCAGTGAAGGAGTGAACCCCCTCACCTACAAATCTGATGAATGGGTAGAATCATTTGAGATGATTGCCCGGAATTCTATGAGGGATCGCCGATCGGAGTTAAAGAAGAAGATGCTCCGACGACGATATCGCCTTCTGATGACCATTGTCACGAAGGTGATACTTGGAGAACAAAGCTCTCACGATGGGCTGACCAGACCCAGACTCTGCGTTATTAGAACAATTCTGGATGGAGTACAGGCCAACTGGGCTGGTCTGTTACTGGATAAGCTGGAGACGGAAAGGAAGCGTCTGGAGGTCGTTAATGGGAAATGGCATGCGAAGTCGATCACCAGTCTTTTTAACAAAGTGACTGTGATCATGGAGGACTTGCTGTCAGCCGAGATCAATTGGTCAGACGGGGTCCGAGCTTACACAAAGCAAAAGGGGATTCTGACCAAGGATGAGCCACTCGGGGCTCCAGCTGATTCTGATGAGGGTGGAGCTGAGGTAGGAGCTCAGGCTCCAGCTGAAGAAGAGGCTGAGGAGGAAGAGGAAGAAGATGTGGAGGCTGAGCTGCCTGCTGTGATCTCAGCTGAGGCTGATCAGCCGATGAAGCTGAAGGAGAAGGCACCAAGGAGGCGGAAGTTGGTGAAAACCTCAGAGTTGGGTGGATCATCTGCGGATCATCCGACTCTTCTTTCTGAGGAAGTATCCACGCTGCAAATTGCAGCTCAGGTGGTCCAACTGGAGGAGGTCCAAGAAATCAGCTCAGAAGGGACCCCCTCCCCCAGCCGTGGTCAGGTACATTTCTCCCCCTCCCCCTCTCCAACCAAACTTTTAATCAAACAATAATTCCGTACTTGGTAAGCCTAGGAATTACGCTACGATTTAAGTTCAAAAGTTTTAGAGGACTAAGTCACCCTTTCCTCCCGGGGCTAGAGCACGAGTCAATAGGTTCCCCTAGCGTGTCTCCCCTTCGATACTAAGGAACCTTACCTGTGGTCTCTTCACTAATCACCCGACTACTAATCTAAGCAATTAATGTGGAGTTGATGTATTTCTAATGGAATTAACCAAGTCTCCTTGCGTTAACCCAATATTAACTCTAATTACCCAATTAATTCCCTCACCCAAATGAGTTATTTAAATATCCAAGTCTCCTTGCGATAATTAAACAACTATGCATGGAATTAGAAATTAATTAAATAAATAAATAAATCAATCAAACCTCATCAATACAATCAATTAATCAACAATCAAAATCACCCATAAGAATTCCTCACAAAATCAATCACCCGTATGCAATTTAGTTGATCATAATTAAAGAAATTGAATCCATGAAATTAATTGAATAATCGAATGTCATAACAAGAAATTGATTCAAGAAAACTGAAATTAAAGGAAGAATATCACCTAATTAGCGTCCAATCATAAAGAAAACATCAGACGATCGTCTAAATTAAAGAATAAATCAAAATCCTAGCTATGTGTGTGTGAAAGTGTGTGTTCTTGATCTTCTACTCTCCCTCTTGATCAATAAATGTCCAAAACCACCTGAAAATCATGTATTTTCATGTATATATATGTGTATAACCGCCTTGCCACGTGTCGCACTTGGATTGGTCGAAAAACAACAAATTTCCGCTTGGCACACGCCTCGACTCGAGGGCTGGCCCTCGACTCGAGCTTGGCCTCTCCCTCGACTCAAGGCCTGGCCCTCGAGTTGAGGGATCTTCGAAATTCGATTTTTAAACCCAAGTCAATCCCTCGACTCGAGGCCTCCCAAGCTCGACCCTAGGTCGAGACCAGGGATTTTTCTAGGCCCGATACGCACCTCCAACACCCATTTTTGCCCTACACGTTCGTCTCGTCGCCATATGAATCCAGATACTTTCCGTTTCGTTAAATTCCGCCGGAAACTCTGAAAACGAGACAAAAACCGAATGAAATGCATTAGTAATACTTTTAAGCATAAGAAATGATACTTTATACTTTTAAGCTTAAACAATAATACTTTTAATCATTTTATGCATTTAAATCCCTCAAAACTCATGCAATAATTCACCCTAATCACTTATGTTGAGCTAACGACAATAAAAAAGGGCGCTTGTTGGGAGGCAACCCAATATTTTATTTTAATTTTGTTTTTTTTATTTTCTGTTGTTTTAATTTTATTTGTGAGTTTATTTAGTTTTTCTTGCTTGTGTTCTCCTTGTTGTTCTCAGGTTCCCATTATGACTTTGGACCCACCTTATTCTTGCTAGCAACTCAGACCCATTACAATTAATTTACAGGAGGCACAAGGATATCAGATTGCAGAAATCTTACGGATGCTACGGGAGCAGCAACAACCTCCCATAACCCCGCTCCATTTTTTATGTATTTATTTATGGTGCAAGTTGTTTTGATCGTTCATTTGTGCTAGGGACTAGCACCTGTTTAAGTGTGGGGGGGCTTTGATAGCTTTCATTGCTATTTCTGTTTATTTTTTGTATTTCTTGTGGCTAGTTGCTGTGTAATGGTATTGTTGCTTTGTTTTGGCATACTGGTGTACTTTTGTGGAGTTCAAGAATGATAGTTGAACACTTAACTGTTGAATTAGCTGCTGATTTTTTCTGTTAAATATGCTGAAAACGTGAGCTGCATGTCTTGATTGGTGATTGCATTTGTATTCATGTGTTATTCATAGAATTGAGTCGATTGTTAGTTGCTTGGCTTTGACATTACAACTTGATAATTTGTTCTTGGTAGTCGTTTTGGTCTTTTGGAGAAGTGAAGTTTGGGTTGGTGCCTAAAGTTGAAAATGTTGAATTTGTTTTGTGGTTGGAGGAAAAATAAATAAAAGGAGTTTTAGTTGAAGAATTGTGAAAAAAAACAACGAGGGGCCGATACGGCTGCCTGCTCTTGGGGTCTCAAGTGTAAAAAAAAAAGAGAAAAAAAAAGAACACGAAAAGAGCTAAAACCCGAGAGTAGTGCGGAGCCACGAGCCCTCGTTTGAAAATTAAAAAAAAAGAAAAGAAAAAAAAAGAAATAAAGGAGTTATGCGCCTCATCGAGCAGTTTCCCATACAGATCAGCATTTTCCTTTTCCATCCACTCATGCCACTGCATGTCTTCATCAGCTGCACCAGATGGAGATGCCTTCAAGATGTACCAATAGTACATCCATCTGGCATCCAGAGCTTGCTTCTTGTATTCGCTGGTGTGCTGCCCAGAGACCATCTTAGGTCGGAAGTCTGCTTCATCGGCTGCCTTTGATACCCACTTCCGAGTATCCCTGTCCCACTTCAGCTCCGCCTTTCCTAGCTTCTTCAGCCTCTTCTTCTCCTGCTTCTCATATTTTTCCTTCTCAGCGTGTATTCTTCTGATTTGCTCAGCTGAGAGGTTTGAGTAGTCAGGTTCTTTCCTTTTGCGCTCGGCTGCTGGTCTGGGGCTAGTCAGCTACTCAGCTGATGAAGACTTCTCGACTGCTGCTACTGCCTTTCCTTTACCCTTGCCCTTGGCCTCGGGTTTCTCAGTCTCTTTCATCTTGGCCAGAAGCTTCTCAGTCTTCTCCTCCTCCTCCTTTCTCCTCTTCTCCTCATCCTCCCGGATGGCCTCCTCAATCTGGGTCACCCTCAGTTGCATGGCTGCCAGCTCGTCTGATTTGATCTTGATTTCGGCCTTGGCTGCCTCCAACTCAGCTGAGTCTGCCTTTGAGTCAAGCTTGTCTGTGAGGGACAAGACTCCAGCTGTGAGGGTGTCCATCCTTCCTTCAGCTCCTTCCCCCTTTTTGACTTCATCTTGCAGGGTCTGGAGCTATTTTTCCAAGGCAGAACAACGGATCCTGAAGTCTGTCTGATCAGAAGTGAGGGCGTTGACCAGGACTTCGTTGTCTGCCGCAACCTTTTGCTTGAGCACCTTCACCTCCTCCTCCAGGTTACTCAGCCGGGTACCAACAGCAGTGCCAAGGTTGGCTGATAGGTTGCGAGTGATGTTGACCTCGGCAATCTGTATGTTGGCGAGCATTGTATCGGTGACTGCTAGAATCACCTTCCTCGTCTTCCTCTCCACCAGCCTTTGAACTTTGGTTATGATCTGCTTGTGTAAATCCTCAAAGGCTGAGGAGATGGCAAAAATTGGACTGGTTTCTTCCTCTGAATCAGATGAGGAAGAGAGGGTGGGAGAAGTTGGACTTGGAGAGCTCATGTGGATATCTCCGAAGATGTTGGAGGTATCCACTGGTTGGGGTTCAGAAGGTTGGGAGGAAGTAGGGGCGTCTGATGGTGGTGGAGGGGGAATTTCTGGTGGGGGTGAAGATGGAGGGGGTGGTATTTCAGATGAAGTGGTGTCTGATATCTACATGCTTGCATCTTGTATGTAGGACTGGGTTCTGGGTAATAGCTATGGCACTATTACTATCACAAAAGATAGGTATATCTTTGGTGATAATATTATAGTCCCTTAGCTGTTGACTTATCCAGATCAGCTGTGAACAAGAACTTCCAGCTGCCATATACTCAGCTTCAGTTGTGGAAGTAGCTACAGAGGTTTGCTTTTTAGACAACCATGAAATCAGCTTACTTCCAAGAAATTGGCAAGTACCAAATGTAGATTTTCTATCTATCTTACACCCACCAAAGTCTGAGTCTAAGTATCCAGACAGCTCAAAGTTGTCATCAGCTGGATACCACAATCCAACATTTACAGATCCTTTCAGATACTTAAGAATTTTCTTTGCTGCTTCAAGATGGCTTTTCTTAGGATTAGCTTGAAATCAAGCACAGACTCCAACTGCAAATGAAATATCAGGTCTACTAGCAGTTAAATATAATAAAGAATCAATTAGACCTCGATACTCAGTTTGATTAGTGTCTTCTCCCTTCTCATCTGGATCCATTGAAAAGTTTGTCATCATAGGTATCTTAGCTTCTCGGCTGGTACCTATTCCAAATTTATCAATAAGATCTTTTGTATACTTGGCTTGGTTTATGAATATTCCCTTCTTTGTCTGTTTGACTTGAAGCCCAAGAAAATAAGTCATCTCTCCCATCATGGACATTTCAAATCTGCTTTTCATAAGATGACTAAATTCTTCACACAAAGACATGTTAGTTGATCCAAAGATTATATCATCAACATAAATCTGAACTAACAAAAGATCACAACCAAATTCTTTTCTGAAAAGAGTTCTATCAATTCTACCTTTAACAAAACTATTTTGAATTAAATAATCAGACAAGGTGTCATACCAAGCTCTTGGTGCTTGTTTAAGTCCATATAGAGCTTTCCTTAGTTTATAAACCTTGTCTCCTTTGACAAAACCAGGAGGTTGCTCTACATAAACTTCCTCAGCTAGGATTCCATTAAGAATTGCTGACTTAACATCCATTTGAAAAACTATGAATCTTTTAAAAGCAACATAGGCTAAAAACAATCTTATGGCTTCCAGACGAGCTACTGGTGCAAAGGTTTCATCATAATCAATCCCCTCTGATTGTGAATAACCTTGAGCAACTAATCTGGCCTTATTTCTAACCACAATATTGTTTTCATCCCTTTTGTTTTTAAAGACCCATTTAGTTCCAATGACTTTTTGATGATGAGGCCTTTCAACAAGCTCCCACACATCTTGTCTTTGAAACTGATTTAGTTCTTCTTGCATGGCATTAATCCAGTTGGAATCAGTTAGAGCTTCTGTAATAGATTTAGGTTCAAGTAATGACACATAGCAACTGAACATACAATCTTGATTTAGTTGGGTCCTCGTCTGGACACCAGAGTCTAAATCTCCAATTATCTGTTCAACTGGATGATATGACATTACTTTCTTGCCTTTGTCTTTTACAGTGGATGATATTTTGTCTGAATTATTTATTTCAGATGATTCTATATTACCTTCTGATACCTGATCATCTGATGTGCTGGTCGTCTGATCAGCTGGTAGATTAGTTGGTGAGGAAGATCTTTCAGGTTCTTTTCCTTTGTCTGATTCTTCCTCTTCATCTGAATCTAATTCTTGATTGTAGAATTTTATGGTTGATCTCTTGATAGTCATTTGATCCAGATCATCTGATATCTTTGTGATGACCACTGTCTTATCAAACTCAAAAGAAGATTCATCAAATACCACATGGGGTGTTTCTTCTACACACAAGGTTGTCTTATTAAAAACTCTATATGCCTTTGATACAGATGAGTATCCCAAGAATATCCCATCTGCTATCTTGGCATCAAAGATTTTTAATTGAGATTTTCCATTGTTGTGTATGAAACATTTACAACCAAATATATGAAAGAATGAAATTTTGGGAGACATTCCCTTCCAAATTTCATAGGGAGTTTAACACTTATTCTTAACAATTAAGCTTCTATTTTGAACATAACAGACTGTATTAACAGCTTCTGCCCAAAACCTGTGAGGAGTATTGTACTCAGATAACATTGATCTAGCTGCCTCTTTCAAGGTTCTGTTTCTCCTTTCAACTACTCCATTTTGTTGTGGATTCCTAGCTGCAGATGTTTCCTGAGCTATGCCATTCTCAATGCAGTAGTTAGTAATCAGCTTATTTAGGAATTCAGTACCTTTATCACTTCTAATTTTAACAATATTTAATCCTTTTTCATTTTGAATCTTTTTAAGAAATTCTGGAATCTTAATCATAGTCTCATTCTTTTTGTACAAGAAAATAACCCAAGTAAATCTTAAAAAATCATCAACAATTACCAAGGTATATTTTCTTCCACTAAATTGTGAGAGGTGTTTTTGGACCAAATAGATCCATGTGAAGAAGTTGGGAGATCTTCCTTCCAAAGAAGGACTACTTATTGTTTTAAAAGAAGTTTTGGTGACATTTTCTTTTTTTACACGAATCACACACATGGTTCTTTGAAAATACTTTAGGAGTGGGAGTCCTTTAACTAAAGATTTCCTTGCTATTTTGTTAAGAGTTTTGAAGTTTAAATGACCAAGACGTTTGTGTGGACAGTGACCCAACTTAAGTCATCTCGAACTCTTAGCAACAAGACAAGTATCTTTAGGACAATTTTTTGAAATTAGCAACATAAATGTTACCTTGTCGATTTTAACAATATAGAATATTTTCATTGATACCATCTAATACATAACATGCATTATGCGTAAATTTGACACAAAACCCCTTATCACAAAATTGTGAAACCGAAAGTAAATTGTGAAAAATCCTTCCAACAAGTAGACTTCATGTACTTGAATATCTCCTATCATCAGAGTGTTCCTACACCTTTGGTAAGTCCATAATTGTTGTCTCCAAACATTACTCTTGGTCCATCTAAGGACGATAGTTAGAGAGAAGTCGTCTCTCATAGGTCATATGCTTGGAACAACCATTGTCAATGTACCGGATGACCTCAAGAATGTCTCCTCTATCAACTATCTTCTTATCTTCCGCAATCACAAATTTATTACTTAGGTACCCTTTGTTTTGGGTCCTTTCATGTTAAGTTGATTTTTAGGAATCCAGACTTAAGATATCAATGTTCCTTAAAACCATAGATTCAAGTTTACACCCATATCTATCTTGTAATACCCGGACCCAAATTGTGATTTATTTATTTACTTGCGTGAGTGTTATGTTATGCTTGATCTTTCTTTGCAAAAGAGAAACTTGATGTTATTCAAAACCTTCGATCACAAAATTGTGAAACTGAAAGTAAATTGTGCTTCAATCCTTCCACGTAGTAGACTTCAGAAACTTGAATATCTCCTATCATCCGTGTTCCTCGATAGTTGAAATGTGGATAATATACAAGTTCAATATAAGTGAAGAACCGTTCATATTAATATCACAGGAGTTTTCTTTTAATGGGGGAGAAAATTGATTGAAAAACCCTAAAAATGCCGAATTTCGAATAACCAAAAGAACAAATATCGAACCAGGGGGAGAGAACCGAATTAATAAAATAAGTTAAAAGCCTCCTTAATTACAAACTTTTAAGGTTATAAAATTATTGAGTGATTAAACCCTAAATAAAACTAATGGGCTTAAAGATTCCAAAATAAAGCCCCGTTTAAATAAAACCAACAATAAATAATAATTCACCACAAGCCAAAGGCTTAATTAAAATAGCATTTAAGACGTCCAAGGGGGTTTAAAGCCATCTTCAAGGGCCAACACACCAAGACAAAGTGTGTTTGAGATACTTGTCCCCCCCTCTTTTAATTAATTTTTTTGTCCTCCCTTCCATCCCACCATCCACTTGCTTTGATCTTGACCCTCCATTTTTCCCACATGCTCTTTTAAGTTGCTTGGGCACCACTTCTTCCCCTCATTCAAGTCACCAAAAGAAAGGAAGCATTCCTCTTCCCCTTCACCCCATTTTTTTCGGCCATCTTCACAAGGGAGGAAGAAAACTCTCTTCTTCCCCCATTTTTCCTACATACAAGACACCCCCACCTCTTACCTAAAGCCATCCAAGGAGTAGAGCCATTCATCTTTCTTCAAGGTGTAAAGGAGTAGAACCATTCATAGGGAAGAGCTTGAAGGAGGCATTTGGTCCTAGCCTTTTTAAAGAAAGACTACAAAGGTGACCTCATCTCAACCTTAACTTTGTTCTCTAAAAACTCTTGTTAGGAGAAAGGACATGTGTTTTCTTGAAGTTTTATTTCTTCCTTGGTAGCATGATATTTTCTTTATGAAAGAGTTGATGGTTTCATGGTTTTGAAGGTGAGAATAAGTTTTAAGTGTCCATAGCATGTGAATAGATGAACTACCTGTTTTCCCGTCAGAAGTTTAAACTGATACGTTTTCATAACTTACTACTTTGGCATGTTTGTCTACATATTTAGAAAGTAGGACGAAATAGATTTTATTTGCCACTGGTCTCATGCATTTTGGAGTTATATTCAATAATCTATGAATTTTTGAAGTTAGTGTGACGATCTGTGACATTTTTGTGACTCTTCGATTTTTCTGGCATTCCTCACTTCGGTTATTATTTTTATAAAATTCAAAATAAAATACTAAGTGATGTTAGCTTCGTTTCTGGATTTTTTCATGATTTTAGGAGTAGTCTAAATAGTTTTACAAAAATTATTTCTCTAGTTGGTACGTGACTGGAAAGGCAGAAATGTTTCTGTCTCTTTTCCAAGAATGAACCAAAACACCCTTTTCCCTCCGTATTTTGTCTAAAGTCAAAACTAAGGAAATGTTGGTGACTTCATACGGTATATACTGTAAAAATTTCATAATTTTCGGAAGTGTTTTAGTATTATTAAGAAAATTATTTCGATGGTGTCTCAACACTGAAAACTTTCTGGAACACTGTTTCGACCTAGAAAATAAATTCAAAAACCTAATTTTCGTATACCTTTTTAATGAGACCATATTTTATGTGTGATATACACTTCAAGAGAGTGTCTACTGTGCTTTTGCCAAATTTTTAGATGATTTATTTATATTTTAGAAAATGCCCCAAAGTCGAGAGTGGGCAGTCGGAAGTTGTCATAATGCTTGAATCATTACTTTTGAAAATGTGTTTTTCAATTTATGTGTCATACTTAGGAGCATGTTAGTAAGAGTATATATATATATATATATATATATATATATGTATATTCTTGTGTCGAAAAATTAGAGTTCCAATAATTTACGACTAAAAGACAAAAGACGTATAAGTAATCAAAAGTCCTTCGGGACCAACACACTGTATTTATTCCTTGAAAAGAAACTAAAACCCAAAAGTTTTCTTTAGTAGAACTAAAATAAGGTTCTCCGGTCGATTGATTTGCTCGAACGTTTTCCCCTTTCAAGTCATACTTTCGAACTTCTTTTAAGGTGGGTGGCACTAACCGTATTGCCTTAATTTATGTTATAGTTGAGTTGAATCATCATTTGCTAAATCATATTTGGTTTTGGCGATGTTGGTATCGTCTCGGATGTCTTTATCTATGATCTCGATTTGTTGGTATCGAACCGGATGTCTTTACGAGTGATGTTGGTATCGTCTCGGATGTCCAAGGAGCGATGTTGGTATCGAGATACGGATGTTTTATGATCACACGGAGGTGGTCCGTTTGGGGAGAAAATTGATGTTGGTATCGTTGAGGGTGTTTTATGAGCGAAGGTGGTCCGTCTCAGTGTTTATTATTTTTTTGCAATAATATGATTGATGTGTATGATATTAAATGTATGCATGATAGCGCTTGTTTTACCCACACAGAGAAATTCAAATTTCATGCCCTTTTTAAATATTAATGGGGTGAAAGATCACAAAATAAAGCCCAACATTAAATCGGCCTTCCAACAATATATTATATTTGAATGCTTAAACGCTTTTATTTTAAAATAGCTGCAAATTTTAGACTCTCTATCTTCTTTTGCTAAAACTTAGACTCATAATACTTTCTCCGCTGCTACGGTTAATTATGCTCCTGTTTTAATGATTAGGATTTTAATTTGATGCTGAATACTTTAAGTTAAGAATCATTCAATTATTTTCTTTTATCTTTTCCCTTATCGATTCCTTTTCTTAAAAAAAAATTGTCTTACTTTTCCCTTTCACTAAGTGACGACTCGAATTTGGATAAGTAAGTGAAACTATCCGGGTTCGGGGCGTTACATATCTACTAAGATAAGACTTTCAAGATCAATCTTATTTAATTGATCTTTTGAGATTGTCTTAAATCTTGGTAAAAATGGATATGTTTTGCTTCTTCCATCAAAGCCATTATACCTAGGATATGACTTTGATTTAGTCTTAGGTTTAGCCTTTGGAGTTTCTTTCCTCGTCTGTTTCTTCTTTTCAGAATTATCAGATGAGGCAATTGATTCCTTAGGTTTCCAAGGACTAAATCTAGTTTCTATCTTTGGTTTAGTTGCTTTAACAAAAACTCTAGGTTTTATTGGATTATTTTTCTTACTCTTATCAAAACCTAATCCAGTTTTATCACTAGACTTTTGTGAAGTATTGAAGATTTTATCTATTGTGGTTTGGGAGTTATTTAGAAGTCCTAACTTGAGATTTAATTCTCTGTTAGTCTTCTTGTAACTCTCATTCTCAGAATAGATATTTGAAAATTTTATCTTCAAAGAACTCAATTCCTGTTCTAACTTATCTGTCTTATCAAACAAGGTACTAGTGATCATCTCAGTCTGACATTCCCCCTTAAATGTACAGTCTGGTTTCTCACTTTCCTTAGTTTGATTGACGTTAGTTAGATCAGTAATTTGATTCTTTAAATTAAGATTTTCACTCTCTATCTGTTTATAAGCAGATAGAGCAGTCTCCAAATCTTTCAAAAGTTTATCAATAAGACTAGGATCAGTTTCAGATAAGGTATCACAATCATTATCTGAGGATGAATAATAATGTACCTCTTTTGCCATTAAACAGATGTCATCATCTGACCCAAAATTAGATGAGGATGAGGATGATGATGTCTCATGAACTTCTTCTTTCTCAGCCAGAAGAGCTCTCTGATCAGCATACCTTCTATCTCTCTTTTTCCTCTTTTCTTCTCTCTCTCTCTGGGAGTGAGTTGAGGACAATCATAACTGTAGTGACCAGGCTTGTTGCATGTATAACAAATATCTCCTCTATCTGTTTTCGGACTACTATCTCCTCGTCTGATAGGTGATTTATGATTCCTCGTCTGATCCTTTTTTCTATCACTTTCTGAACTCTTTTCTTCTCTGTCTGATCTATAGTTCCTTTGACCTAATTTGTCTCTCTTGTTTCTTTTTTACTTCATTCTCAATCTTTCATATCTTTTCAATAGAAGAGCCATTTCCTCCTTAATAGACAGATCAGATGCCTTGGAGATATTTTCAGATTCATCTTGATGAACAAATGCTACAGTCTTTCCAGATGTTGAAGATTCTACTTCATCTTCTTCATCTTCGATTTGGATGCCATATTCTAATGCCTTCAGATGAGAAAACAAAGTGTGGTGTGAAATTGAAGATAGATTTTGAGTAGCTTTCAGAATATTAGCTTTCTCTCTCCATCTTTTGCTTAATGACCTCAACACTTTATTGTTGATTTCTTTCTCTGTATATGTTTTTCCCAAATCAGCTGCCTTGTTCAGTAGATTTTTCAGCCTAACATCCAGTTGATCAACAGACTCTCCTTCTTTCATCTTGAAAGTGTCAAAAACATGTAGAACAGACTGCAATTTGTTTTCTTTGACCTGATCTGATCCTTCACAGATTCCAGCAAGAGTTTCCCACATTTCCTTGGCAGTCTTGCATCTTTTCACCTTTTCAATCCAATCCTTACTCAATGTTTCAATGATCTCTGTTCTAGCAACTTGATCTAGATTATGAATCTTCCTTTCATCACTTGTGAGTTCTGAGCTTTTCTTTTCTTGCCTCACTCTTGTTTCAGCTGATTCAGTGCCATTGCTGGTGCCTGCATGATAAAACTTAATAGGTCCTTCCTCAAGAACCTCCTCCATCCTATCATGAATAGCTTTAAGATGATTTTCCATCCTGAATTTCCAATAGTCATATTCTTCAATTGAGAAATCAGGTAGACTCCTTGATTTCTTGCTCTTGCCTAAAGACATGATAAGATAGGAACACAAAGCACTCTACAATCTTGTTAGTAGCACAATTAGTAACAATGAAGAAGATGAAGAAAATCAAAAATATTTCAGAATCTTAGTTAAGACCTAAAATCAATATCAGAACAGCTTAACACTGCTCTGATACCACTTGTTGGTCCCGATTGGTTGAGTTGATTAAGAAAACTTGAGTTAACCTTCTATGATAAAATCTAGAAGGGGGGGGGGGAGGGGGAGGGTTGAATAGATTTTATAAATTTTTCAAATCTCTTTAAATCTTACTCAAAACTTCAAAGTTACACAGCGGAAATTCAGTTTTAAACTCAACTTGAACAAGATCAAAAGCAAACTGATATTTTAGATCTAACTTTGATTCTGAAAACTATCTTTGATTTTGGTAACTGGAATTTGTAAGAAACAAGTAAGTAAAACAAAGCAATAAGGAACACCAGATTTATAGTGGTTCGGATTATAACAATCCTACATCCACTCTCCTTCTTCAAACTTTGAAGAAGGGTCTCTTCTACCTGCTTACTTACTTACTTTACAATCGTACAACCTACAAATTACAAACTGATCTTCAAATCTTCAAAATCCTAAACAAATCTGTGAAATCTAATTCTAAAATAATAGAAATGTATCTGAAGATGTGCAAGGAAGTGTTCTATAAACACTTAGAAAAATCTATGAAGAAATCTTTGAAAAATTTTTTGTGCTTTTCGAAATCTTGTGAATTGTGAGAATCTATTGCTAAAAATGAATAACTTGTGTGATCTCTCTATATTTCTAATGAAGTGCCTAGACCTATTTATAAGTCTGAAAAGACAGTTTGTTTGTTAATTAGTTTTAACAAACTAGAAACTACTCAACAAACTTATTCTTGGAAACCGCTCTAGACCTCGGCTGATTTTATTCTACTCGTCTGCAGCTGACTTGGTGAAGACTCAACTTTCTTATTCTACTCAGCTTGTCTTGACCTCGTCTGAGCTCTTCATACTTGTCTCCTGCAGATGACTAGACTTGAGCTCGTCTTCAGATGACTTGTAATCTTCCAGACCTCAGCTGACTAGTTTGGTTCTCAACCTCATCTGATCAGCTTAACATAAGGACTTAATCTCAGCTATTCTTCAGGTCGTCTGATCATCTGAACTGCTTCTTTTAACTCATCAAAACTTCTTGATCTAACAAATAGATTATCCAAATCTTTTTCAAAGATAAGATTATCTATTCAAGATATCAAAGCTGAACAGCGGAAACAAATTTTAACTCAATCTTTTCAGGATCAAAAAACAATCTGAATTAAACCTGAAATGAATTTGCTTGAGTAATTGATTAACAACAGATAAGTAAAAATAGGAAGTAAAGAACACCGGGATTTATAGTGGTTTGGATAAAACCGATCCTACATCCACTCTCCTTCTTTAACTTGAAGAAGGGCCTTGACTGACTTACTTTCTCACTTACTTACTGAGATACAATTACAATGATGCGATGATTTCTTTCTTCAAACCTATCTTCAATCTACCAATCTAACTAGAAAACTGATAAAGTACAGTGTAGGAAGTTTGAAGATACAAGAGAGTGTTCTATAAACACTTAAAAACTTATAAAGATTCTTTGGAAAACTTTGTGAGTGCTCTAGAAAAATCGTGAGTATTGGAATAAGTGTTAATTAGTTCTTTTCAGAACTGTGCTCAAACATATTTATAAGCCTATGAAACGGTTAGTTTGTTGTAACAAACTTAAAAACCGTTCAACAAACTTATTCTTGAAAACTGTCTTGACTTCAACTGATCTCGAGCTGGTCGTCTGCTGCTGATTTGGTGAAGATTTGTCTTTCTTATTCTACTCAGCTGGTCTTGACCTCGTCTTGAGCTCTTCATTATTTGCTCCAACAGATGACTTCCTCAAGATCGTCTTCAGATGACCTCCTCTTCCTGGATTTCAGCTGACTACACTAGCTTCACCTAGTCTGATCAGCCTAGTACTAGTGTTCATTACATCAGTTGTTCTATACATATTCAGCTGATTATCTTACCTAAACGAGCCTAACCTAATTTATACAATTTAACTCATCAAAATAATACTTGATCTAACAATTTCCCCCTTTTTGATGAAGTTAAAACTGCATGAAAGAAACGAGCTCACAGCTAGTGTTAGTCAAGATAATCAGATAAGCACATTAAGCTAATGTCCTGGATGCCTTCAGAATATACCAGAAGTACATCCATCTGGCATCCAGATTCTTCTCTTTATACTCCTTAGTATACTGCCCTGCGACCATCTTTGGAGGGGCAGCTGACTGATGATAAGGTCGGAAAGACTCATCATCTGCAGTCTTTATGACCCATTTCCTGATGTCTTTGCTCCATTCCATCTGCAGACCCTTGTCCTTCTTCTTCTTCATCCTCTTCCTTTCTCTTTCTCCGAACCACTCCTTCTCCTGCCTGATTCTCCTTATCTGCTTCTCAGATAAGTTGGAGTAGTCCGGCTCCCTCTTCCATTTCTCAACCTTGGTTGATTTTGCAATTGCAGCTTCGGCTGGCTTCTCCTCAGATACCTTCCCCTTTCCTTTGCTTCTGGCCTCTATAGTCTTTTCAGCTTCTTTAATCCGGGCCATCAGCTTCTCAGTCTTTTCCTCCTCCTCCTTCTTCCTTATTTCCTCATCCTCTCGGATAGCATCCTCTATCTGGGCTACCCTCAGCTGAAGGGCGGCAAGCTCATCTACTTTAATCTTCATTTCTGCCCTAGCCGCCTCCAACTCAGCTGTGTCTGCCTTGATCTTCAGCCTATCAGTATTGGCCTTGACACTAGCTGTGAGGGCCTCCCATCTTTCTTACTCAGTTGCTTCCCTCTTTTTAACTTAATTTGTAAGGGTTTGCAGCTGAGTCTCCAGTGAGGAACAACGCACTTTGAAATCAGATTTGTTGTTGGTCAGAGCATCCACTACCACCACGTTGTCCTCTGCCATCTTGGCTTTCAGCAGCTTTACTTCCTCCTCCAGGCTGCTCAGATGATCAGCCAACACCGAGCCAAATTTATCAGATACGTTCCTGGTGATGTTCACCTCGGCAATCCGCATTTTGGCTAACATTGTCTCAGTGACTGCCCTGACAATGTTCTTCATCCTTTTTGCCACCAGCCTCTCTACCTTGTAATTTATTTTCTTTTGAAGATTTGCAAAGGCAGACGAGATGGCTGATAGCGGGCTGTCTAAGTCTTCATCCTTCGAGGAGGAGTTGGATGAAGAGGAAGATGAGGGAGTTTTGGGAGAGGGAGAGTTCATCCGAATATCCTCAAAAATATTATGAGAGATATCTGAAATTTGGACTTGGGGAGATGATTGGGTTTGTGGCTGGGGAATTTCAGAGGGTGGTGGTGAAGATGGAGGATGAGATGAGGTTGCTACGTCGGATGTTTGAGGGGGAGGAGATGAAGTAGTAGGTAAAGTGGTGGGAGGAGTGATTGTGGTTAGGGGTGTAGGGGTGTAGATGGGGACGATGGGTAGAGGGGAGGATTCAGCTGTGGTTGGGGGAGGGATAGAAGTGGTAGGGGTTTAAGTTTGGACTCTTTGGGAGGTGGGCTGTTTTAGAGGCTCCGAAGTGCCAGCCTTGCACACCTCTTCATTGCCAGGATGGGCAGATGAGGGGGAGGGGGAGGATTCAAAAGAAGACAAACTAGGAGAGGTTCCGAAGGATATTACCTTTTTGGCAGTTTGAGTTCTCTCCGAGCTTGGCTCCTCTAGAACCTCAGCTTCTGCTACGACTGCTGCAGCTACCTCCAAGGTTTGTACTTCTTCAGATAAGAGGCTTGGTGGTGCAGCAGATGATCCTCCCTCCGATTTTTTCTCAGAGGCTTTCACCAGCCTCCTCCGCTTGGTCTCCTTCTCCTTCAGCTTCATCGGCCTTGAGGCCTCAACTGAGCTCATGGTCGGCTCGGCCTGGTGCTCCTCCTCAGCTAAGGGCTCGACTGCCCTCTCCTCAGCTGCTCCGCTATCTGAGTCTGCTGGCCCTCCTATCAACTCATCTTTGGTGAGGAGCCCTTTTTGTTTGGTATAGCTCCTTACACCATTGGTCCAGTTGATGTCATCTACCAGCAGATCCTCTAGGAGGACAGTTATCTTATTGAAGAGGCTGGTGATGGATTTTGCTGTCCATTCCCCGTTCACACACTCCAGTCTCTCCTTCTCCGTCTTCAGCTTGGCCAACAGCATATGTGCCTAGTTGACTTGGACACCATCCAAAATGGTCGTCATACAGTTCAGACGAGGCCTGGTCAGTCCATCGTGGGAGTTCTGCTCCTCTAGAATTGATTTAGTCAGTATCGTCATCAGCAGACGATACTTCCACCTAAGCATGTTCTTCTTAAGCTCTTTTCTCCTATCCTTGCACGAGGAACGGACAATCATCTCAAATGATTCTACCCAATCTTTATCTTTATATGTTAAGGGATTCACACCCTCAACATTTGTTTCAAAGATTCTGGCAATCTCCGCTCTTGTCACCAACACTTCCACATCTTCTACCTTGGACTTGAAAAGTCCATCTTCGGATTCACCATTAATATAGAACTCAATCCCTCTCATATCGAGGGTCTTGTTCTTATCGGATTTCTTTGAACATAAAAACCGCAGTCTCAACCTCTCAAGTAATCTCAGAATTTCCAATGACTCTGCATCAGTTGTTGTATCAAAGTCCACATACATTTCGAACTTGATCTTCTTGTTGTAGGCATCTTTGTTGAAGTTCACCATTATAGAAGTGACTCCGATGTATTTTTGGTACATGAAATGATTTATCGAAGGTTTTGAAATTTGGGAATTTTTACAGAGGGTAAACTGGATTTCTGAAAGTGAAATGGGTAAATGAAGAAGATGAAGTTTTATAGGAGGGAAAATTGGAGAGAGAATCCACGTGTAAAGTGGATTTTAATCTGAATCGTTAATTCAAAATGATTTACTGTTTCAGATCAATGGTTAGAAAAGAGATAAACGTTTGGGGTCCGGCACGTGAGATTAACCCGGCTTTGAAATGCTTAAAAAGTAACTGTTCAGGCTACAGATTTGACGGCTAGTAGGGTTACTTTATGCAGCGAAGTTAGTATACCTGACGTAAGCATAGATATACCTTTCTTTGCACAAAGATTTTCTAAATCAGACAAGGATTTGATTGACTTAGTCTGATAAATGACCTAGTCTTGGTTTTTCAAGAACATAACCTAGCCTGATTATTTTAAAACAAACTTTTAAGACGAGTTAACCAGTGCCTTTATTTTAAATAAACTAAGTCTTATATCCAAATATAACTAGTATATAAGAATATCAGACTCAGCTAGGTTTTCAAAGACACAACTTATCTAAAAAAAATTTGAAATAGACGAGCTGTGAGAGTAATTTTGAAAACAAGTTTTGAAGAAAAACAAGGAAGGGTTTTGAACAGATGAAGAGGTTTTTCAGATTAGAAGGTTTATGCTGATCTAACAATGTTAATTCAAAACCTGTTCCTGCAGATACACAAACTCAAGAAACCATTAGTTGCAAAAGTAAGTCAGACAAGTTACATAAGCTCAACTGATTCTTAAAGAAATCAACTGATTATGTTCTTGTCTGATTCACTTGTTGTCAGATAAGAAATTATCAAGCCAGATAAGGTCAATATGACTAATTTTTTATTCTTGATTCCTAAGAGGAGAACAATGATATCAGCTCTGTGATTGTCCTTTGACACATATCAAGTCTGACAATTCTTTCTAGACAAGATTTAAAGAAAGGAAAGAAAGAAAGAAAGAAAGAAAATACAAGATACATACAATAGAAACTATAAATCAACAAAGGATGCATCAAGTAATCCTAATTCTAAACACAATTCCTTAAATCTAGACTAAGCTAAGGGT
This sequence comes from Paraleonurus japonicus, assembly GCA_030762865.1. NCBI lineage: Eukaryota > Viridiplantae > Streptophyta > Magnoliopsida > Lamiales > Lamiaceae > Paraleonurus > Paraleonurus japonicus. The sequence continues at coordinate 26,307,331 of CM061055.1, read as the reverse complement.
TTTGTAAGTATATCTGCTCTCTGAGACTTAGTTGCTATCTTTTCTATCCTTATGTCATTCTTCTCAACATGATCTCTGATGAAATGATGCCTTATGTCTATATGCTTACACCTAGAATGCAAGACAGGGTTGTATGTCATGGCTATTGCACTATTACTATCACAGAAAATAGGCACAGACGATGTGAGAATGTTATAATCTTTAAGTTGTTGACTAATCTAGAGAAGTTGAGAGCAACAACTACCAGCTGCCATGTATTCAGCTTTAGTTGTGGAGGTTGCAACAGAAGTTTGTTTCTTAGATAACCAAGAAATTTACTTGTTGCCTAAAAATTGACAAGTTCCAGATGTGAATTTCCTATCAATTTTACAGTCTCCAAAATCTGAGTCTGAATAACCTGAAAGCTCGAAGTTGTCGTCAGACGGGTACCACAACCCAACCTGCAAAGTTCCTTTAAGATATTTAAGGATTTTCTTAGCCGTCTCCCGATGAGTTTTCTTGGGATTTGATTGGAATCTTGCACATACCCCAACTGCAAAGGCTATTTCTGGCCTACTTGCAGTGAGATATAACAGGGATCCAATCAATCCACGATAATCCGTTGCATCTGTGGGTATCCCCTTCTCATATGAATCCATAGAAAAGTTAATTGTCATAGGTATCTTAACTTCCCTACTAGTAGTCATCCCAAATTTATCTATAAGGTTCTTCGCATATTAAGTCTGATGTATAAAAATACCTCTACTTGTTTGTTTAATTTGCAAGCCTAGAAAGTATGCCAATTCCCCCATCATAGACATCTCAAACCTGTTTTTCATGAGAATACTAAACTCTTCACATAGAGTCAGATTAGGTGAACAAAATATGATATCATCTACATAAATTTGAACTAGTAAGATATTACCATCTACTTCTTTCCTAAACAAAGTTCTGTCTATCTTACCTTTTGAGAAACCACTTGATATCAAGAATTCAGATAGGGTATCATACCAAGCTCTGTGTGCTTGCTTTAGTCCATATAGTGCCTTGTGAAGTTTATAGACCTTATTACTGGTCCTAAACCCTGGAGGCTGTGTTGCATAGACTTATTCAAGTAACTCACCATTTATGAAAGCAGACTTGACATTCATCTGAAAGACTTTGAAACATTTATAGGCAGCAAATGCTAAAAACAGCCTTATTGTTTCTAATCTGGCAACTGGAGCATAGGTTTCATCATAGTCTATTCCCTCAGACTGTGAATATCCCTGTGCTACCAATCTGGCCTTATTACGAACAATAACGTTGTGTTCAATAATTTTATTTTTAAACACCCATTTGGTGCCGATAATCTTTCTATGTAAGGTGTCTGTCCACTAGTTCCCAAACATTTTGTCTTTCAAACTTATGCAGTTCTTCTTGCATGGCTGTTACCCAGCTTGGGTCAGATAGAGCCTCCTCAATAGACTTGGGCTCGAGGACTGAAACATAGCAGCTGAACATACTTTGAGAATCTAACATCGTTCGTGTCTGAACACTACTAGATGGATCCCCAATGATCTGATAAGGTGGATGATAACTCCTCATCCTTTTGCCTATTTGAGTTGAAGTACCCTCATCTGTAGACTCAGTAGGTAACTCAACTGATTCTTCCTGAGTAGACATTCCCCATTCATTTACTGATCCTGGCTGATCAGATGATGTCAGAGGAGTCTCCTCAGATGGAACCTGAGGAGGAGTTGCCTTCTGATTATCAGATGGGGATTCTTCATCATCTGAATGTGAATCAAATCTAGGCAAATAAGTTTCCCTTTGTTTAGTTTTGTTTAGTTCAATTTTATCTAGATCATTGGTAATTTGATTTACCTTATCTGAAAAAGTATGCAATTCATCAATTACCACATGCAGAGTTTCTTCCACACAAAGAGCCATCTTATTGAAGACTCTGAAAGCTTTGGAAGTGTTGGAATATCCCAAGAATATTTCATCAGCTGTCTTAGCATCAAATGTCCTCAGCTTAGACTTCCCATTGTTATGGATGAAGCATTTACACCCAAAAGCACGAAAATATGAGATTCTTGGAACCTTACCTTTCCAAAACTCATAAGGTGTCTTACCCTTGTTCTTGACTGGTAAGCATTTGTTCTAAATGTAACAGGTTGTGTTGATAGCCTCAGCCCAGAACCTATGAGGTGTTCCATACTCAGCTAGCATGCTTCTGGCTGCTTCTTTGAGAGTTCTATTTCTTCTCTCCACTACTCCATTCTGTTGTGGTGTTCTAGCTGAAGAAGTCTCATGAACTATACGGTTCTCATTTAGATAGTTAGATAAACAAGAATTCAAGAATTCGATTCTCTTGTCACTCCTTATTTTAATAATATTAACACCCTTTTCATTTTGAATTTGTCTGAACAGATTAGGGATCTTGTTCACTGTCTCATTCTTTTTTAAAAGAAATATTACCCAATTATATCTTGAAAAATCATCAACAACTACTAGGGTATACTTCCTTCCACTAAAGCTGAGTGGTGAAACAGGTCCAAACAAATCCAAATGAAGGAGTTGTAAAACTCTTTCAGATGAGGATGTGTTAATACTTTTAAACGAGTTCCTAGGCTGTTTAACTTTTTGACATGCATCACATTTCAGATCAGTTGAACAAAGCTTCTCAGGCAGTCCTTTGACAAGATTCCTCTTAGCTACTTTGCTAAGGGTTTTGAAATTCAGATGACTAAGCCTTTTATGCCTTAGCCAACTGAGGTCATCTCCACCTTTGGCTACAAGACATGTATCTTTGGGGTAACTATTAAAATTAGCCACATAGACATTACCATGTCTGAAGCCAGTTAAGAGTACCTTGTCTGAGGAACTATCTAAGATATCACACTTATCTTTAGAAAATCTAACATGAAAACCTTTATCACAGAGTTGGGAAACAGATAATAAATTATGCTTCAAACCTTCTACATAGTAAACCTCAGATACCTAGACATCCCCTATAATTAATGTGCCAATTCCCTTAGTCTGTCCGCAGTTATTGTCACCAAACAAGACTCTAGGACCATCAATATTCTAGATATTTGATAATAGTTTCTTTTCACAAGTCATGTGCTGAGAACAGCCACTGTCTATGTACCAGATGGAAGCTAGAATCTCCTCTTTTAATGATAGTCCCTGGGATTCCTGCAAGACATATTAGGTATGAGGTACCCTAGTGATCTTGGGTCCTTTTAGATCAACAATCACTTTGGGTATCCAAACAAACATCTCATTATTTAATAACAAATCAGATTGGAGTTGTTTACCAAATCTGTCCATAAATATATCACATTTAAATGAGAATTTATTGACGTCAGATTTGGTTACTTTCTTGTACATTGGAAATAAGGGATAGCATTTGCTTCTCCCATCAAAAGAACTATAATAAGAATTCCTCTTAGTCTTGGTTCTTGGAATCCTCTTTATCAGATTAGGATTCCTCATCTGATTTTTATTTTTCAGATTAGGAGATGCAGTCCATATATGACTCTATGGTTTTCAAGGTCTAATTTTGATTTCTCTTGATGTTTCAGCAGCCTTCACAAATTTCCTTGGTTTTGAGTTTTCTGATTTATTATTCCTATCATAACCAAGACCTGTTTTATCATGGAATTTTTGTGAAGTTCTAAAAATATGGTCTATGGCTAATTGTGAGTTATTAAGCTGGCTCATTTTGAAGGCAAGCTTCTCATTGGCCCTCTTAATTGACTCATTTTCATTGCAAACCACTTCAAATTTAGCTTTTAAAGACTTCAATTCATTTTCTAATCATTCAGGCAGACTAGTTGAATTACCAGCCTCAGCCTGGGGTAAACATTCCCCTTTGAATGTTTCCTCAGACTCAGAGTAGGTTACAAATTGTTTGCCTTTAATTAGAGTTTGAACTTGGTCTTTCAAAGTTAAATTTTAAGTCTCTAATTGTTTATAAGCACTTAGAGACATTTTTAGATCTTTCAAAAGATCCTTGATTACGGTTTGGTCATTGTCAGAGATAGATTTGTAAGACTCATTATCAGTTGAGGAATAGTAATCTACCTCTTTTACCATTAGACACACTTCATCATCTGGTCCAAAATCAGATGAAGATGATGACGATGATGATTTTCTTGATTCTTTCTCCTCAGCAAGAAGGGCCCTCTGATATGCAAAGCTCCTATCTCTCTTCTTCCTTTTCTTCTCTCTTTCTTTAGGAGTCAGCTAGGGACAGTCATAACTAAAATGTCATGGCTTGTTATAGGTGTAACAAGTGTCTCCCCGATCTGAATTAGGACTGATAGGGTTCTTCTTTACAGGAGATTTATACATTTTTGTTTGATTTCTTCTTTTATCATCATCTGTTGATTCACCATCATCTTTTCTCTTGGATCTTGATTTGGATCTGTCCTTCTCTGCAAATTTTAAATTGTTACGCTTATATTTCATCCTTAAACGATCATACCTCTTGGTTAACAACGCCATCTGTTCTTTCAAGGATAAATCAACTCCTTTGGGCTCAGCTATAGTCTTGTCTTCTTTGTTGACGAAGGCTACAGTCTTAGATGAGGTGCTTGTCTCCATCTCATCTTCTTCATCTTCCACCTGAATATCAAACTCATAACATTTCAAGTGAGAAAACAGAGTGTAATGTGTCACAGTAGAGAGATTTTTTGTGGCTTTAATCAAATTTCATTTTTCCCTCCAATGCTTGGTTAGAGATCTAAGGATTTTATTATTGATTTCTTTTTCAATATAAACCTTTCCAAGATCAGTGGCTCTATTGATCAGATTGGTCATTCTCATATCCAGCTGATCGATAGATTCACCCTCTTTCGTTTTAAAGACATCAAATAGATGGAGAACAGCTTGAAGCTTATTCTCCTTCACATGATCTGTGCCTTCGCACATATTAGCTAGGGTATCCCACATTTCTTTGGCTATTTTACATTTCTTAATCTTCTCGTACCACTCTCTGCTGAGTGTGACAATAATCTCATTTCTTGCCACCTGATCCAGGTTATACACTTTCCTCTCATCATTGGTTAATTCTGACACTTTCTTCATCGCATGAGTCCGTGATTATGAGTTGCTCGCTCCATCACTTACACCACCATGGTAGAATTTGATTGGTCCATCAGACAAGACGTCTTCCATTCGAGGATGGATCGATTTAAGATGATTCTCCATGCGGAACTTTCAGTAATCATAGTCCTCTATATCAATGTCTGGAAGGTTCTTAACCTTTCTATCATTACTCAAAGACATGGTTAGTAATTGACAAGAAAATCAGCAGAGGATATTCAAGAACAAATTTATTTCAAAATTTAGAAAATCAAAGATCACTTAGACCAAAAGAAATATTCAGAACAACTTTAACACTACTCTGATACCACTTGTTGGTCCCGAGATTGAGTGATTAAAACAAGCTTAGATCGTCTTCTAGAGATAATCTAGAAGGGGAGGTTGAATATATTATCCAAATTTTTTTCAAAGATAAAATTATCTATTCAAGATATTAAAGCTGAACAGCGGAAACAAATTTTAACTCAATCTTTTCAGGATCAAAAAGCAATCTGAATTAAACCTGAAATGAATTTGCTTGAGTAATTGATTAAAAACAGATAAGTAAAAATAAGAAGTAAAGAACACCGGGATTTATAGTGGTTCGGATCAAACTGATCCTACATCCACTCTCCTTCTTCAACTTGAAGAAGGGCCTTGACTGACTTACTTTCTCACTTACTTACTGAGATACAATTACAATGATGCGATGATCTCTTTCTTCAAACCTATCTTCAATCTACCAATCTAACTAGAAAACTGATAAAGTACAGTGCAGGAAGTTTGAAGATACAAGAGAGTGTTCTATAAACACTTAAAAACTTATAAAGATTCTTTGGAAAACATTGTGAGTGCTCTAGAAAAATTGTGAGTATTGGAATGAGTGTTAGTTAGTTTTTTTCAGAACTGTGCTCAAACATATTTATAAGCCTGTGAATGGTTAGTTTGTTGTAACAAACTTAAAAACCTTTCAACAAACGTATTCTTGAAAACTGTCTTGACTTCAGCTGATCTCGAGTTGGTTGTCTGCTGCTGACTTGGTGAAGACTTGCGTTTCTGTTGGTCCCGGAATGTTGAGTTGATTAAAACCTTGAGTTAGCTTCCTAGAACAAAATCTAGAAAGGGGGGGTTTGAATAGATTTTGTAGATTTTTCAAATCTTTCAAAATCAATTCAAAGTATCAGATTAAACACAGCGGAATATAATTGATAACTCAACTTTTAACAAGATCAAAAGCAAGGTTGATATTCAGATTTTAGATAAGATTCTGAACTTTAATCTTGAATTAACAATATTGTAATTTGAGCAGAAATTAAAGAAAGCAAGAAATAACACCAGGATTTATAGTGGTTCGGATTTTAATAATCCTACATCCACTCTCCTCCTCCAATCTGAAGAAGGGACTCTGCTTACTACTACTTTCTCACTTTCAACTTACAGCTTACAACTTGTACAAATCTTCAAGTCTTCAATCTCCTAAATCCTTTTATAAAATCTAACTGTTACAGTGAACAATGGATTTTGAAGATTACAAGAAAAGTGTTCTAAAAACACTTAGAACTTTTTGAAAACTCTCTTGAAACACTTGTGAAAAGATTGTGATTGAAATCTGAGTAGTGATTAGTGTGAAAAATTAAATTTACATAAGTATCTTGAAAAATAAAAACTAGTCCTATTTATAAGTCTAAAAAGACAGTTAGTTTGTTAGTTAGTTCTAACAAACTTGAAACTGCTTAACAAACTTAATCTAGAAAACTACTTTTGACCTCAGCTGATTCTTCCTACTCGTCTGCAGCTGACTTGGTGAAAACTCGTCTTTCTTATTCTACTCGGCTTATCTTGACCTCGTCTGAGCTCTTCATGTTTGTCTCCTGCAGATGACTAGGTTTGAGCTTGTCTTCAGATGACTAGCATGCTATCAGACCTCAGCTGACTAGGTCGGTGTCTGACCTCGTCTGATCAGCTTATCTTATAAACTTATTCTCTGTTGTTCTTCAGGTTGGCTGATCAGTCTGAGCTGCTTTTTAACTCATCAAAACTTCTTGATTCAACAATTTCCCCCTTTTTGATGAAGTTAAAACCTATAATAAAGAAACATACTCACAGCTGAAGTTAGTACTAGATTTAGTTAAATCAATCAGATAGGTAAGTCAAAGCACATTTTCACACTTCAACAGATTCATTCACATTTAAGGCATATAAAAAAATAAGTCTTTTAGACTCTTTTAGAAGTACTTAAAGAATTAAAAAATTTAAGAAAAAGTTTTTAACACTGAGATATGAAATTCTCAGATGATTTATACTTAGAAAAATTTTAAACAAATTTTAAAAATTTTTTTTAAAGAAACTAATACACATAACTCACATAAGTCCAAATATATTCATTCACAAAAATTTACAGATTACAAAATAAGAGAACTGATAGAATGTAAAAGATAAGGAAAGAAAAATCTGTTCTATCAGATTCCCCATCGGTCGACCTACGGAATGTTTGCTTGGTGAAAATCCTTGCTCTAAGTTGTTTGAGATCACTCTCATCTGTGAGCTCGGATTCCCTTTCTGCTTTGGCCACAAGCCCATTACGACCCATTCAGATCGGGAGAACCGTCTTCTTTCGGCTTGGGGGTGGTGACTGCTCATAGGCTGGTGCGATCGGATCATGATTGAACACATTATGTGCCTCATCGAGTAGCTTCCCATAAAGATCGGCGTCCTCCTTCTCCATCCATTCATGCCGGTGATGTCTTCGTTGGCTGCTCCGGATGGTGATGCCTTCAAGATGTACCGGTAATACATCCATTTGGCATCCAGGGCTTGCTTTTTGTATTATTTGGTGTATTTCCCTGATACCATCTTCGGAGGAGGCTGTAGTGCGATGGACGGGCGGAAGTCCGCTTCATTTGCTTTGGGCTTTGGATACCCACTTCCGAGTAGCCCCATTTTCTTGACCTCTTCTTCTCTCTCTTTTCAAACATCTCCTTTCAAAGACTGATTCTTCGATCTGCTCGGTGATAAGTTGGAGAAGTCTGGTTCCTTTCTCTTGCGCTCGGCTGATCTGGGGGTGATCATCTGCTCGGTGATGGAGACTTCTCGGCTGCTGCTGCTTGCTTTCCCTTTACCTTTGCCCTTGGGCTCCGGTTCCTCGAGACTCTTTCATGCGAGGCAGTGACTTCTCTGTCTTCTCTTCTTCCTCCTTCTTTCTCTTCTCCTCATCCTCTCGGATGGCCTCTTCAATCTGGGTTACCCTCGGTTGCAAGGCGAGTCAATTCATCGATTTGATTTTAATTTCCACCTTGGCTGCCTCCAACTCGGTTTGTGTATCGGCTTTGTATCAAGCTTGTCGAGTTAATGACATGACACCGGTGTGAGGGTTTCCATTACGCTCTCGGCTCCTTCCCCCTTTTTAACTTCATCTTTGAGAGAAGAAATTTGGGCCTCTATTCTTTTGCACAACGTAAATCTAAAATCGTTCGAATCAGATGTGAGTGTTGAGACCACGATTTCGTTGTCGGCCAGCTATTTTCTCTTTTAGTGCCTTGACCTCCTCCTCAAGCGCACTCAGTAGGGATCAACGGCGGTCTTTGAGATTGGTGATAAATTTCTGGTCATGTTGACCTCGGCAATCTGCATGTTGGCGAGCATGGTATCTGTGGATTGCTCGAATCACCTTTCGTGTTTTCTTCTCCATCATCCTCGAACTTGGGAAATGATTTTCTTTGTGGAGTTGTTCAAAAGCGAGAGGAGATGGCAAGAATTGGTCTGACCTCTCCCTCTGATTCAGACGAGGAAGAGGTGGTGGAAGAAGTTGGACTAGGGGAGCTCATGGGAATATCCCCAAAGATATTTGAGGTATCCACATGAGGAGGTTCCGCTGGGGTAGATGAGGTGGGGGTGTCTGATGGTGGGGGTGGGATTTCTGGTGGGGGTGATGATGGTAAAGGTGGGATTTGTGAAGTGGTAGGTGGAGGAGATGGGAGTGTTTGGGGTAAAGTGAGTTGGAGTTGAGAAGTTGTGGGTAAGGCTGGTGGAGATATGGAGATGGGGGTTGGGGCGAATACTAGTCCAGAGAGGAATGAGAGTATATGAGATGGAGATGGTGGAGGAGATGAAATTTGGGTTTGGGGGAGACAAGATGAGGTTGGAATTTGGACAATTTTGGGAGTAGGCTGTTTTGAGAGGCTCGAGGTGCCGGCTGGGACACCTCTTCATTGCCCAGTTTGGGTTGGAGATGGGGAGGGGAGAAATGTACGACGACCACGGGTGGGGGAGGGGTCCCTTTCTGGCCCGATTTCTGGACCTCCTCCGGTTGGACCACGAGCTGCAATTTGCGGCGTGGACACTTCCTCGGGAAGAAGAGTCGGCTGATCCGCGAGATGATCCACCCAACTCGAGGTTTTCACCAACCTCCGCCTCCTTGGTGCCTTCTTCTTGGCTTCATCGGCTGTTCGGCCTCGGTGAGCTCACAACATGCAGCTCTGCCTCCACATCTTCTTCCTCTTCCTCCTCGGCTTCTTCTTGGTGGAGCCTGAACTCCTACCTCGGCTCCACCATCATCGAGAATCAGTGGAGCCCCGAGTGGCTCATCCTTGGTCGAGAATCCCTTACGCTTTGTGTAAGCTCGGACCCCGTCGACCAATTGATCTCGGGTGACCAAGCAAGTCCTCCATGATCACAGTCACTTTGTTAAAAAGACTGGTGATCGACTTTGCCTGCCATTTCCCATTCACACCTCCAGACGCTTTCTTTCCGTCTCCGGCTTATATCGAGAATGAGACCAGCCGGTTTGGCTATACTACTCCATCCAAAATCGTTCTCATAGCGCAGATGCAGGTGCAGTCAGCCCATCGTGAGAGCTCTGTTCTCCAAGTATCACCTTCGTGACAATGGTCATCAGAAGGCGATATCGTCGTCGGAGCATCTTCTTCTTTAACTCCGATCGGCGATCCTTCATAGAATTCCGGGCAATCATCTCAAATGATTCTACCCATTCATCAGATTTGTAGGTGAGGGGTTCACTCCCTCCTTTGCTTGTATCAAAAATTCTGGCCACCTCCTCCGGAGAAAGCAGTCAAGACCTCTCCATATACCCTGGTTCGGAAAACCCCATGTTCGTATGTCCCATTGACATAGAACTCTAAACCTCTCATATCTAGTGTCTTATTGGAAGGGGATTTCTTGGAGCAAAAGTCCTCAATCCAGCCCTCTCCAATAAGGACAAAATTTCCTGGATTCTCCATCGGTGGTAGTGTCGAAGTCGACATACATCTCGAGACTTCACCTTCTTAGTGTAGGTTTCATTATGCACATCCACCATTGTTGATGTTACTCCTCTCACGAAGTGCTCATATCTTGATTTGGAAAGAGTTTGAGAAAATTTGCGAGAGAGTTTTGAGATTTTACGAAAGTGAAAAGAATGATTTTGGAGAAGAAGATGTATTTATAGGGGAATAGATTGGAAAGAGAAACCGCCATTTTTGAAAACTTGAATTAATCTTAGCCATTTATTCAAAAAAGTTTTTCTTGAGTATTAATCAACGGTTAAAAACTAAGATAAGCGATTAGGATTCAGCGCGTGGATGTTAATCGCCTTTGGAATGCGTAAATAGTTACTTTATATTTGTTGATTTGTGAGATGTAGGTTACTTTATGCGAGAGAAGTAAGTATACACGACGTCGGCCTAGGGTTACCTTACTTCGGCTAAGGGTTTGTAAATCGAGATGAGTTTGAAAAAGCAGATTAGTTTAAAAAAAAAAAGCAGATGGGTTTGGAAAGTCATCGATAAAGTAACTGTCGATTCGAAAACCAGCAGACTTAGATGTAACTTTTTAGCGGTTTTAAAATGAGTTTAACTAAAGCAGAGACTCGAGACTTAATTTTCTAAAACTAGGTTGTTCATCCGTCTTGAAAAATGCAGTTTATTTAGGAACAAAAATAACAGAATAAGGAATTTGATTAAGAAGAAATGAAACAATATGATCTGTGACTTGTTCCTGCAAAGACATATACTCAAAAGAAACCATCAGAAGCTTAAGGTAAACCCGGATAGGATGCAAATAGTCATCTGTTTTCTTGAGGAGATCGGTGACTATTGTGTCCTTATGCGATTTACTCAATGTCGAACAAGTAATTATCAATTCAGATAAGGTCAATATGACTAATCCTTGATTCTTGATTCCTAAAAGGAGATCAATGATATCAGCTACCTGATTGTCCTTTGACACATATCTAGTCTGATGATTCTTTCTAGACATTAATTTAAAGAAAAGAAAAGATCAGAAATAAGGAAACATATGCACACAAATTAGAAACCAGCTAAAGATGCATCAAGTAATCCTAATTCTAACCACATTTCTTTAAACCTAGACTCAGCTAATGGTTTTGTAAGAATGTCAGCTCTTTGTGATTCAGTGGCAATTTTCTCAATCCTAATGTCATTCTTCTCAATATGATCCCTAATGAAATGATGCCTAATATCTATATGCTTACATCTAGAATGTAGAACAGGAATGTAAGTCATTGCTATTGCACTATTACTATCACAGTAAATAGGAACAACTGATGTTTGAATATTATAATCTCTAAAGTTGTTGACTAATCCAGGAGGAGTTGAGAACAAAAACTTCCGGTGCCATGTATTGGCTTGATTGTGGAGGTGGCAACAAATGTCTGTTTCTTAGATAACCAAGAAATTAATTTGTTGCCTAAGAATTGACAAGTTCAGAAGTGGATTTTCTATCAATCTTACATCCTCCAAAGTCGAATCTGAATAAACTGTCGGCTCAAAGTTGTCATCAGCTGGGTACCATAACCCTACTTGCAAGGTTCCTTTGAGATATCTAAGAATTTTCTTAGCCGTCTCCAGATGAGTTTTCTTGGGATTAGACTGAAATCTTGCACATACCCCAACTGCAAAGGCTATGTCTGGTCTACTTGCAGTGAGATAGAGAAGAGATCCAATCAGTCCACGATACTCCGTTGCATCAGTGGGTATCCCCTGCTCATCTGAATCCATAGAGAAGTTAGTTGCCATAGGTATTTTAACTTCTCTGCTAGTTGTCATTCCAAATTTCTCAATTAGATCCTTAGCATACTTAGACTGATGTATAAATATACCCTTACTCATCTGTTTAATTTGTAAGCCTAGAAAGTATGTTAATTCTCCCATCATTGACATTTCAAACCTGTTTTTCATGAGAATGCTAAACTCTTCACATAATTTCAGATTAGGTGAACCAAAGATTATGTCATCTACATAAATTTGAACTAGTAAGAAGTTGCCATCTACTTCCTTTCTAAACAAAGTTCTATCAATCTTGCCTTTAGAAAAACCATTTGATGTCAAGAAATCAGATAATGTATCATACCAGGATCTGGGAGCTTGTTTTAGTCCATATAGAGCTTTGTTGGGTTTATAGACCTTGTTATTGATCTTAAACCCAGGAGGCTGCTCTACATAGACCTCCTCAAGTAACACATCATTAAGAAAGGCAGACTTAACATCCATTTGAAAGACTTTGAAAGATTTATATGTAGCAAATGCCAAGAACAATCTTATTGCCTCTAATCTGGCAACTGGAGCATAGGTTTCATCATAGTCTATTCCCTCAGACTGTGAGTAACCTTGTGCAACCAGTCTTGCCTTATTTCGAACAATAATGTTGTTCTCATCATTTTATTTTTAAACACCCATTTGGTGCCTATAATCTTTACGTGTAAGGGTCTTTCCACTAGATCCCATACTTTTTGTCTTTCAAGCGATGCAATTCTTCTGCATGCATTTGTTATCCACTTTGGGGTCGATAGGGCTTCCTCAATAGACTTGGGTTCAAGAAGCGACACATAACAAGCGAAAAGACTTTGAGTCTAGCATCATTCGTGTACGCACACTACTAGATGGGTCTCCTATAATCGATCGGATGGATGATAGTTTCTCATCCTTTCCTATGTGAGGAGAAGGTTCCTCATCTTGAGTCTTAGTAGGCAACTCCTCGACTCAACCTCGGTGACGTTCCCCCTTCATCGGTGACCCCCCGCGTGATCGGTGATGTCAAGGGTGTGCATTACGATGGAGTCGATCGAAGTTGTCTTGATTATCGGATGGGAATTCTTCTTCATCGATTCTGAATCAAGACTAGGTAGATAGACAATTCTATGTTTAGTCTTGGGCGAGTTCAATTTTATTTAGACTTTGAAATTTGATTCACTTTATACGGCGGGAATACGAGTTCATCAAAAACAACATGAGGGGTTTCTTCCACACAAAGGGTTGTCTTGTTAAAAACTCTAAATGCCTTGGAAGTATTAGAATATCCCAAGAATATTCCATCATTTGCTTTAGCATCAAAAGTTCTTAACTTAGGTTTCCCATTGTTATGGATAAAACACTTACAACCAAAAGCCTTGAAGTATGAGATCCTTGGAATCTTACCCTTCCAAATCTCATAAGAGAGTCTTACCCTTGTCTTTGACAACTAAGCACTGTTGCAGGTATAGCAAATTTTGTGTGTTGATGGCTTTGCCCCGAGAACCTATGAGGGTATCATACTCGGCCTAACATGCTCCATTTGCTTCCTTCAAAGTTCTATTCATTCTTTCAACTACTCCATTTTGTTGAGGAGTTCTTGCTGAAGATGTCTCATGAATAATTCCACACTCATTGAAAAAATTAGATAAACAAGAATACAAAAATTCTGTGCCCTTATCACTCCTTATTTTAATAATATTAACACCTTTTTCATTAAGAATGCTGAGACAGATCGGGAATCTTGTTCATAGTCTCATTTTTTCTTGAAAAGAAATATAACCCAAGTGTATCTAGAAAAGTCATCTACTACAACAAGTGTATATTTCCTTCCACTTTGGGCGAGAGGTGAAACAGGTCCAAACAGATCCAGATGAAGGAGTTGTAACACTTTTTCAGATGAAGAGGAGTTAATACTCTTAAATGAGTGTCTAGGCTGTTTACCTTTTTGACAAGCATCACACTTAAGATCAATGGATAAAAGTTTTTCAGGTAATCCCTTGACAAGGTTCTTTTTAGCTAGCTTACTAAGAGTTTTGAAATTCAGATGACTAAGCCTCTTGTGCCATAGTCAGCTGATATCTTCTCCACCCTTAGCTATCAGACAGGTATCTTTGGGACAACTATTAAAGTTAGCCACATAGACATTACCATGTCTGAAGCCAGTTAACAGTACCTTATCTGAGGAATTATCTAAAATATCACATTTTTCCTTTGAGAATTTGACAAGAAAACCTTTATCACAAAGGTGAGAAGCAGAGATAGTGATTATGTTTCAAACCTTCAACAAAATATACCTCGAGATACGAATATCCTTGATAATCAGTACCTACACCTTTAGTCGATAACAATTATTATCACAAAATAAAACTCTTGGACCATCAATGCTTTGAAAATTTGATAACAACTTCTTGTTATGGGTCATATGTTGTGAACAACCACTATTAATGTACCATATTGAAGCTAAGATCTCTTCCTTGAGTGATGATCCCTGTGAATCCTGTAAAAGCAGTTAGTTTTGAGGTACCCTAATGATCTTGGGTCCTTTTGGGTCAAGAATCACTTTAGGTATCCAAATAAACATCTCATCTTCAGACAATAAATCAGACTGAGGTTTTCTACCAAGTCTGTCTACAATTATATCATTTTTGAATGATAACTTGTTGTATTGATTGAGTAATTTTCCTAAACTTAGGAAATGTAGGATAGCATTTGCTCCTTCCATCAAAAGGATTATAATAAGAATATCTTCTTATTTTGGTTCTTGGATTCCTTCTAGTCGATAAGGAGTTTTCATTTGAATTCTTGATTTGATTTGGAAGATGTAGTCCTTATCGACTAGTTGGTTTCCATGGACCAATTTTAATATCCTTTGATTGAGCAGATGCTTTCACAAATTTTCTAGGTTTTGAACATCGATTTATTGTTCCTATAATAACCAAGACTGTCTTGTCATGAGATTTTGAGAAATATTAAAAATATGATCTATTACTGATTGTGAATTATTAAGTTGACTAATTTTGAAGACAAGCTTCTCATTGTCTTTCTTAATTAATTCATTTTCAGCACAGACTACTTCAAATTTGTCTTTTAAAGTTTTCAATTCATTTTCTAACCTTTCAGGTAAGCTAGCTGATGTACTAGCTTCACTCTGAAGAAAACATTCCCCCTTGAATGTTTCCTCAGTTTCTGAGCAATTCATCACCTGCTTGCCTTTAATTAGAATTTGAATTTGATCCTTTAAAATCAAATTCTCTTTCTCTAGCTGTTTATAAGCAGCCAAAGATGTCTTTAAATCTCTTAATAACTCATGGATAACAGTTTGGTCATGATCAGATGCAGACTGACAAGAATCATTATCGATGATGAATAGTAGATTACCTCATTAGCCATGAGACGAGATCTCATCATCGATCCGAAATCGAGATGAGGATGATGAAGATGATGATGATTTCTTTGGCTCTTTTTCTTGGCCAATAAAGCTCTTTGATCTCGCAAATCTCTGTCTCTTTTCTTCCTCTTTTCTTCCCTTTCTTTAGGAGTCGGTTGAGGAAAGTCATAGCTGAAATATCTGGCTTGTTGCATGTATAGCAAGTGTCACTCCTGTCTGATCTGGGACTGGAAGGATTTCTTCTGACAGGTGATCTGTATCTTCTTGTCTGGCTCTTGTTTTTGTCATCATCTTAAGATTTATCCACCTTCCTATCTGATCTGGATCTTTGTCTATCCTTACCTGCAAATCTCAATTTATTTCTCTTATACTTCATTCTCAATTTATCATACCTTTTTGTAAGTAAAGCCATCTGCTCTTTCGAGGAGATAGATCAGCTCCTCTGAGACTCTGTTGACACCTTGTCTTCTTTACTGACAAAGGCAACAAACTTGGATGAGGTACTTGACTCCATCTCATCTTCCTCATCTTCTATCTGGATATCGTACTCTAAAGCTTTAAGATGAGAAAATAAGGTATGGTGAGTAATAGAGGATAAATCTTGAGTTGCTTTAAGGATATTGGATTTTTTCCGTCCATCTCTTGATTAATGATCTCAGAATCTTGTTATTAATTTCTTTCTCTGAATAATTCTTTCCAAGGTCAGCTGCTTTGTTGAGAAGATTGGTCAACCTTACATCAAACTGATCCACAGACTCATTTTCTTTCATTTTGAATGTTTCAAATGTATGCAAGAGATCATTGCTGACTTGTTTTCTTTGACTTGATCGAGATCCTTCACAAACATTGGCTAGAGTTTGCCACATCTCTTTGGCAGTTTTGCATCTTTTAACTTTTTCTATCCAATCCTTACTTAGAGTCTCAATAATTTCAGTTCGAGCTACTTGGTCAAGATTGTGGACCTTTCTTTCATCATTTGTCAATTCAGAACTCTTCTTTTCTTGTCTGGTTCTGGATTCAGCTGACTCAGCTCCAGTGCTGGTGCCTCCATTATAAAACTTTATAGGACCTTCTTCAAGGACCTCTTCCATCCTATCATGAATGGCCTTCAGATGATTTTCCATCCTAAATTTCCAGTAATCATAATCTTCAATAGAGAATTCAGGAAGATTCCTAGAATTTTTATTTTTCCCTAATGACATGATGAAACAAAGAACAAAAAACTCTACAAAAGCTTATTAGTAGCACTGTTAGTAATGGAAGAAAATGAAGAAAATCAAGATAATTTCAGAATCTTGTTCAAGACCTAAAATCAATATCAGAACAGCTTAACACTGCTCTGATACCACTTGTTGGTCCCGGAATGTTGAGTTGATTAAAACCTTGAGTTAGCTTCCTAGAACAAAATCTAGAAAGGGGGGGTTTGAATAGATTTTGTAGATTTTTCAAATCTTTCAAAATCAATTCAAAGTATCAGATTAAACACAGCGGAATATAATTGATAACTCAACTTTTAACAAGATCAAAAGCAAGGTTGATATTCAGATTTTAGATAAGATTCTGAACTTTAATCTTGAATTAACAATATTGTAATTTGAGCAGAAATTAAAGAAAGCAAGAAATAACACCAGGATTTATAGTGGTTCGGATTTTAATAATCCTACATCCACTCTCCTCCTCCAATCTGAAGAAGGGACTCTGCTTACTACTACTTTCTCACTTTCAACTTACAGCTTACAACTTGTACAAATCTTCAAGTCTTCAATCTCCTAAATCATTTTCTAAAATCTAACTATTACAGTGAACAATGGATTTTGAAGATTACAAGAAAAGTGTTCTAAAAACACTTAGAACTTTTTGAAAACTCTCTTGAAACACTTGTGAAAAGATTGTGATTGAAATCTGAGTAGTGATTAGTGTGAAAAATTAAATTTGCATAAGTATCTTGAAAAATAAAAACTAGTCCTATTTATAAGTCTGAAAAGACAGTTAGTTTGTTAGTTAGTTCTAACAAACTTGAAACTGCTTAACAAACTTAATCTAGAAAACTACTTTTGACCTCAGCTGATTCTTCCTACTCGTCTGCAGCTGACTTGGTGAAAACTCGCCTTTCTTATTCTACTCGGCTTATCTTGACCTCGTCTGAGCTCTTCATGTTTGTCTCCTGCAGATGACTAGGTTTGAGCTTGTCTTCAGATGACTAGCATGCTATCAGACCTCAGCTGACTAGGTCGGTGTCTAACCTCGTCTGATCAGCTTATCTTATAAACTTATTCTCTGTTGTTCTTCAGGTTGGCTGATCAGTCTGAGCTGCTTTTTAACTCATCAAAACTTCTTGATTCAACAGTTTCTTATTCTACTCAGCTGGTCTTGACCTCGTCTTGAGCTCTTCATTATTTGCTCCAACAGATGACTTCCTCAAGATCGTCTTCAGATGACCTCCTCTTCCTGGATTTCAGCTGACTACACTAGCTTCACCTAGTCTGATCAGCCTAGTACTAGTGTTCATTACATCAGCTGTTCTATACATATTCAGCTGGTCATCTTACCTACATGAGCTTAACCTAATCTATACAATTTAACTCATCAAAATAATACTTGATCTAACAATAAGTCCTACTAGAAGATATTAAAGGAAACTTTATTTAAATTTTGAATCATGTATATATTTTGATAATATTATTTTTGTTGACCAATTAGTTGTGATTAGCATAGAATTAGCCAACTAATTGTCATGTAATTAGTCCATTCAATCTTCCTTAATTTAGGAGATTTGTTGTACTCTTCATTATAAATATTGTATCCGTCTATCACCACAAATCACGGTGATATTTCTCACTCTCTCATAGTATCTTCCTTAATTTAGGAGATTTGTTCTAAACTATAACCATGGGATTGACGTTGACTTTGTGTGTTAAAGAACACAATGATTTTGTGCAAAATTCATACATGAGTTTTAGATAAAATTTGCAAAATCATGTAAATATGTACCGTAATCTCTAGGAAGAATTTAAATTAATGGAGATGATACGTAAATATTTCATCAGAAAGAATTTCAAAAGGTATGTAATGTTTTTTTATTTTATACAATATTATTTTTTCTTACAGAAATTGCATGTCCACACACACTTTACTATAAGTGCGAGTAACATTGTTCGTATATATCGAGATATATTTGACCGTTTGTCTGATGAACAAGTAAGTATTTATCAAAATATTTCCAGTAAAGACAAATTATTTTCAATTATTTATTTTTATTATCATTGCAGTTTATTTGGCAACCCTATGATATGACGTCGCCTGATATATCAACTCTTAGACCTCATTATTTGACAGAAAATTGGATGTCAGAATGTCCTCTAATCAATATTAGTATAGTGGACATTCATCATCCTAATAGGGTGATGAGACAATTCGGTATGATCCAAAATATTCCATATGCAATACAGGATACTCATGTGTCGTTACATGACATCGATCGTAGAGGTAAAGATGGTTAGATTGGGTTATCAAACATGCCGATTGGATTACATATTGGAATGGGAGAAGACCGTTCAGGCCTACAGTGCCAATCAATGAAGGTGTTACTGTGACGAATGACTATATGCAGTGGTACTATAACATTACACGACGCTTGATTTCACCTGATGAGTACACTGTAAACTTCCAACCACCAAGAACATCTGCAAGAGATGTTTCGGTAAATTATATATCTGAAAATTCATGTTATGTTTTCATCATAACATGTTATCAAAAATATGTATAACTGTCAATATATTATTTTCTTTCTAGGTTGGATGGTTCTCGCGTCTTAGAATTAGTTAGTAGAAATCGGGCTTCAATTGACAACAAAGGTTCTATTGTGGATCTACTTAACACTACAGGTCAATACATCGTGGAAGTGAGACCCATACTACAAGTACCTCCATATCTTGCGGATCTACCAGCTCCACAAAATAGAGAAGCAGACGAGGGAAATATAAGACAGAGAAGACAAAGTAGTGCAACATATGCTGATGTTGGGGCTTCAACGTCTAGAAGTCAAAAAGACGTTCCTCAGCAATGCAATATGAGTCTCCTTATACTCCACATGAGATGCTTAGAACTTTCACACAAATGCCCCATGTACAAAATGGTATGTAATTTACAAAATTAAAATAATAATCTTAATGAGGTTGTATTTTTTTTAATTATTATGTATTATATTTTATTGCAATGTGTAACAGATGCTTCTACATCAAGGCGATCATCAGAAAATTATTATGTACCTTAGTCTGGGCCTTCTATGTACACACCTCCAAATCCTGAAAAGGGTACATAATTTACCGATCTATACAATTAAATTTGTGTGTTGTTATTCATTTATTATTGATTGAAATTCACTAAATACGTCATGACAAACGATTTTACATCATGGCAACCCATTGCTAATCCTGAGATTGATGGTCAAGCACATATGTCATTTACAGCATTGTTGGAATCAAATTTTAATTTGGATGCCTATCAAAGATATGATCAATCAACATTTGGGCGTTCTTTTGATTCATCGCCCGTTCAATTTCTGAACATTAATGAATATGGTGGGTCAAGTGTGCGAACACAAGAACGTCATGATGCAGATCAACACGTACAGATTAATGAACCCCATCGTAGTACTCGAGATAAACGTCCGACAAAATATGGCACGGGAGGTCATAGACATTTTTACTGATTGTAATAAATAATATACTACTAATACATTAATTTTAATTACACATTTATTTCGTATTTATAAATCTTTGAATGTTCATCTAGTAGTTTAAATTTTAAAAAAAAAAATTGTTCATTAATATAACATTTGCATGGATAAAATTTTAATGTGTTTGGGTACACAAAAATCATCATACAATCACAAAATCAAAATAATTATCTCATAACACTTATCACACACATAACACAACTAAAATCATCATCTTATGATTACAACAAAAATCATAACCACATCATTATAATAATAATTTGAACAAAAATCATAACCCCATCATTACACCCATAGTAATCCGTTCAAATCATAACCCCATCATTACACCCATAGTAATCCATTGTGTGTTTAAAATATATACATACTAGTCTCATTTTAAAGATGCGATAAGATAAAAATATTATTTTCTCATCATATCGCACCTTCAAAATGAGACTAGTTAGAGATACAATATGTATACACACTAGTCGCACTCCTAAAGTGTGACAAGGCTTATTTCCATAAACAAAATAAAATCAACCATATTTAAGCTACTTATAAAAAAAATTACAATATTTAAATAAATCAGCCCAAAAATTCAATATCCAAGAGAAACATCATGTTAAGAAGGTTGTTTATGGCCAACTAAATCGGCAATACAAAAGTTACCGAAGTAAGTTACATAAACTTTATTTGATGATGAAAGAGTGTTCTTATCGATGAAGACGATTGGGAGCGGCTGGTCACTTATTTTGAGAGTGATGCATATAAGGTATGCAAATCTCTATTTTGTGTTCTATTTCGTATTGTGTAAGGTGAAATAAAAACTATACATAAACTGAATTTGTGGGGGTTTGTTATTCATCGCCAATTCAGTTTATACATAAAATTATTCATTGTTATTCAGTTTACATATAAATTTGTCATATGCTAAATTACATGCTGACTTATGCAATTGTATGCTAAATTACATGCTGACATATGTATTTGTATGATCTTATTTGCGTGTTTGGTAGCTGCGGGGTTGCAGTTTTTTTATCGTTTTGTTTCTTATTTTGTTACTGTGCTTGTAATTGGGGTGTATATCTTGTACCCCTTTGTATAATTAAAGCTTGGTTTGTTGTTACAAAAAATGTCCCTTTATAGATTTCTATTATACAATGCATCAATAATTAATTTATCCTGATTAAATTTACGTGCAGAAAATTTGTGAACGAAATAAGCAAAATCGCCAACAATTGAAAATGAAACATACCTGTGGGACAAAATCTATTGCACAGTCTTTTTAGGAAGATGTAAGTGAATTTAATATTATTCTTTTATACTGAAATTTGATATATATTTATAACTATAATTATACTTTGTTTATATACACGACAGCGTGATCCTAAGACGGGAGAAGAGCTAACATGAACATCTACATGGAAAAAAACTCGATATAGCAAAATGAAAAAAGAATGGATTGATGAACCTTCAAAGGAAGCATATGTAAGTATCTTCATCAAATAAAAAATTTATATTTATCCATCCTTTCATTTGCTTAGATTCTTTTTTATTTTTGTTCAATTTTTTGCTGCATTATAGCAATTCTGCTTTCTAAACTTTTCTTGCATCTATAAGTTGATTTCATTTTTATTGACAATTTATAAACAAGAGCATTTTCAAATGGTGATTTGGCTCTATTGAGGACCATCTATTGTTGTATAAATTTATTTTTGTAAGACATGTTAATTGAAAAAAATATGTAATGATCAAGAAAAAAAACCAATAAAAAATGCATTTCCTTGTTTAAAGAGTCTATCCTTCCATTATTTTATCTCTTTGTCATGGGTTTTGGGGGTGGGTATATCATATTTTATAGATTACATGAATTTTGAACGACTAAGTACGACTAATTTTTTTCTATTGTTTCATTTTCTCATCTTTTTATAACTTTTTCAGGATAGAATTGTTGAATTACAAGATGAAGATGATGCAATTCCTGAAGACGAAGCATTTGTGGAGGTGCTTGGCAAAATAAAAACCTATTCGACTACGTGAGGTGTGGAGATGGCTTGAAGCCACCCTCAGAAAAAATAAAGAGAGGATTAATAATAAACTGCAAAAAAAAAAAAAAAAAGAAAACTTAAAGAATGAGCTTGGTCAAGAGAAAGAAGCGGTGGAAGCATTGAAGATGAAAAACGAAGAGATGGTTTTACGATTGGACAACTTCTATTCTCAAAGATGAGGTATATGAGGAATGGCTTTTTGGTCCCTTTCGTCCAGTGGTTAGGACATCGTCTTTTCATGTCGAAGACGCCCAAGGGGAGCTCACTTATTTTTTTTTATGATTGTCCAATTTTTCGGGCTTTCATCATCCAATGACTTATCCGGTCACCTACCCGCTTACGAATCGGCATCGAACGATCACTTTACTTGGATTCTCGTCGAAGAAGCAAGCCAGTTCCACGGCTGTCGATTCTTTGTTACTTTGAATCTATCTCCCTTCCCGAGTTATATATAAGCTTGAATCTCGATTAGGTTCAGGAGACATGGTTTAGCAGTTAATTATATCTCGAAAAAGATCCCCTAAGCTAAGGACGCCAGCCAGTAGAAAACTATTTTGATATTTTGACTCGGGAAGATCTGCTTTTCGATTCAGGAAAGTAGAACCACCTGGCTCATACAACGAATAGAAAGACTTAACCAGACCAGAATATCACTTATGGCTGCGACACATTACGAAAACAAGTCGATAGGCAACACCTACCTTCCCTCGGATAGTTTAGAAGCCAAAATTCCTGAAATCCTTCAAACATTGAACCGAATAAGTCACGTTCCATTTTCTAATGTAAGTAATTAATTAGAATTTATTAGTATGATTTATCTCAATTTTTTTTAATATATACTTATTAGAATTTTTTTTTTTTTTACAGGCTTGAAAGATGACTTTTGAGTCAATTGATGCACTAGGAGTCTACGATAATTCATTATGTTATGTAATTTCTTTTAGATATTTGATTTTAGTTTACTAGTTTACTTTAGTCTTGCAACGACTCACACTCTTGGTTTAAGTATTGATTTATTTTAATTAAGAATTTATTACTAGTTACTACAAATTAGCACACACATATTCCAAGCGCATACAAACACTGTAGTTATTTACAATTGGGTTCAACCGTTACTTTTAATTGGACGATAACTACCCTTCTGAGTCTTCCCACGCAAGATTTATTTTTTTATTGTATCTGTCAAATCAGTTTGACTTTTTTGTAGCAGCTCTAGGGTTTCTTCTCCGAACCTCTGATATACGATTTTTGCTTTTTTTTTCGTCCTTCTTTGATTTTAAATTTGAAATTTTGAATTCGACTGATCGTTCACGGTCTATAATGGTTGGTGTTTTGCGTATTACCTATTCATTTTATGAATTTTTGTAGCATGTATTCTGTCCTTTCCGTATGAAATTGAGTCCTGATTTGGAGATTATCATGAAAGTTCAGTTTAATGGAGAGTGTAAGACAATTCTAATTGATTCTCGAACATCGTTCGATGATATTTTTAAACAAGTAGTCGAGTTGTGGCCAGAACTGTATGTTGATCAAATTCGGTATCGTTATTCAGCAGGGTGTGTGTCTAACTGTGTACTAAGGTCTGATGCTGATCTTTTGAATTTGATTTCATTATGCTCTCATATAGTAGAGAGATTTGTTGTAGTTGATGTGTCTTCTATTGAAAAGTGTGATGAGTTTGTTGAGGTTACCCCAATAAGCAAAGTGAAGAAGAGTAGATATTGTTATTCAACTGAGATGAACTCTTCTAATTGTAGTTATTCAACACCCCATTCTATGGAACAGGTCTGTCGTGCTAGACAGGCCTGTTCCACATACGATATTTGTCCATCTGTTGAGAAAACTCTGTTGCTTTCTGATTCTTGGGGAGATATTTTTGTTGGTGGTGTGGGTAGTGTTTTTTCTGGTGGTGCATCACAGTTTAGGAGTCAACTTATTAAATATGCTTCTTTTCAACAATTTCATTTTAATTATCTTCGCAATGATCGGGAATATATTCATGCTATTTGTGCGGAAAAAAACAGATGTGGGTGTAAGTGGTTTGTAAAGGCCAGGAGAATGGTTGCATCTGATTTTTTTGAGATATATAAGTTGGACCTTAATCATAATTGTAATAATAGATTTTCTTCTATTATGAATAGAAGGTTGTGTCCTATGATTATTGCTAATTTAGTTGAGGAGGAAGTTAAAGAAAATAGTAAAATTCGTGGTAAGAATATTGTTGAACATATGCGTATTCATTATGGCATTCGTATTCCATATTACAAAGCCTGGCGTACAATTGAACGTGCTAGAGATCAGTTATATGGATCATATGCAGAATCATATGATCAGTTACGGTGGTACTGTGATGCGGTTCAACGTACCAATCCAGGTTTCGTACATTTTTTATCGTGTTGTTATATACTCTTTTTTATTCAGTTGTCAGTTCAAGATATGTAGTTCAGATATCATTGTAATTGTTAGATGTTTTCTGCATTTCTTGGTCATATGTTGAATTCCATTCTTTTAATTGCGATACATGTTTTTATTATTGAATATTTTTGTGTTAATACCCTGTTTGTGTTTGTATTTGACTTTCTGTTATTGTAGGCAGTATTTTTGAGATTGAGGTCAATAAGGATACCAGACACTTTGAGCGTGTTTTTTTCGCATTTAAAGGTTGCCTTGATGGCTTTAGATACTGTCGTCCGATTCTATTTATAGATGGTACATTCATGCTTGGTAGAGCTAAGGGCACTCTTCTAATAGCAACTGCAAAGGATGGTAACGATGGTAATGTTTTGAATGGAGTTGTATTTTTGTTCTGTAATTTTTTTTCAGTTAGATTCATTTATTTTTTGTTTTTGCTCTTGTTTTGGTTTTGTATAAATTGGATAATTATGCATTTGAGGTTGAATACATGTAAGTTTGTTTCCAGTTGCAATGGCGGTTGTTTCTGCTGAGAATACTGACAATTGAGTGTGGTTTTTGTCTAACATTCGTGACTACTGTCGACATGATGAACAAATAATATTCTTTTTTGATAGGAATTGTGGACTTATGGCTGCATTTCCTATTGTTTACGAGAGGGCCTGCTCATTTTTTTTGCTTTTTCCACTTAATGTTGAACTTAAAGGGGCGGTTTGCGGGTTTTCGTAAGAACACCAAGCGCGTTAAAATTGTAGACCTTTTCAGGGACTGTGCATATGCACCTAATGTTCGCATTTTTGAAGATAAGTTGGCTATCAGGGAGTTTGGTGGTACCAGATCTGATGAATGGCTATCAGAGTTGCCCTTTGAGAAATGTGTTAGACCAAGATTGTTTTGATGAGTTAAAAGACTGTTCCAGATGAGCAGACTATGATAAAGAACTGAAGACTAAGTTCTAGTACGAAGCTGATCAGACTAGGTCAAGAGTAGTTCAAGTCAGCTGGAGACGAGGAATGACAAGTCATCTGGAGACAAGCTCAAGTCTAGTCATCTGCAGGAGACAAATATGAAGAGCTCAGACGAGGTCAAGATAAGCTGAGTAGAATAAGAAAGGCTAATCTTCACCAAGTCAGCTGCAGACGAATAGGAAGAATCAGCCGAGGTTTTAAGCAGTTTTCAAGATTAAGTTTGTTAAGCAGTTTCAAGTTTGTTAGAACTAACTAACAAACTAACTGACTTTTCAGACTTATATATAGGTCTAGGTTTTTCATTTTTCATATAGATAACACTTATGCATATTTGATTTACACAATTCACTATTCAGATTTCACAATCTTTTCACAAGAATTTCTAGAGAGTTTCAAAAAGTTCTAAGTGTTTTTAGAACACTTTTCCTGTAATCTTCAAAATTCAATATACACTGTAATAGTTAGATTTCTAGAAGAAGAGTCTAGGAGATTGAAGATTTGAAGAATTGTACAAGTTGTAAGTTGTAAGCTGGAAGTGAGAAAGTAAGCAGTAAGCAGAGTCCCTTCTTCAAATTGAAGAAGGAGAGTGGATGTAGGATTATTAAAATCCGAACCACTATAAATCCTGGTGTTATTTCTTGCTTCCTTTAAGTTTCTGTTTATTTTACAACTGTGTTACATCAAGAGTTAAATTCAGAATCTTAACTAAAATCAATATATCAACCTTGCTTTTGATCTTATAAGAAGTTGAGAATTTAATTTTAATCCGCTGTGCTCAATCTGATATTTTGAATTGGTTTTGGAAGATTTGAAAAATCTACAAAATCTATTCAAACCCCCCCTTTCTAGATTTTGTTCTAGAAAGCTTACTCAAGGTTTTAATCAACTCAACTCTCCGGGACCAACAAAATGGGCTGTTGCATTTTCACCTGAGATTAAACGTTATGGTGAGATAACTTCTAATGCTGCCGAATCATTCAATAATTGGATCAAGAATGGTAGGGGTCTTTCCATTACACACATGATTGATTATATTCGTACAGGTTATTTAATTATCTTACCTTGTGCAGTGTATGATTTTTTTTTCTATTGTTTTCCTATTTTGGTAATACGTTATTTTACAATCCTGAATTGCTGCAATAATGTATGCAGTTAATTGATTCGTTTGATTTGCTTTTGTCTATTTTCTTATTTCAGAGATAAGCCTTCTGCATTTCAAACGTAGAAATGAAAGCAACTCCTGGAGTTCAATTTTGTGTCCTGCTTCCTGGTACTGAAAAATGTAATTTTAATGCGTGCATCTATGATAAGATTCTTCCACCACAGTAGAAACGAAGACCTGGTCGTCCGAAGAATAGTAGGAATAAGTCCTTTGGTGAGCTTTGCTAATGTATTAATTATTAATTTGCTTTCTTTACTATATTAATGTACTACTTATGTATTTTGTTTTGGTCATTTTAATTATTAAATCGAACGAATATTCTCTGCATTGAGAAAGCAAATTTTATCATAAGTCTGTGATACGATTGCACAGAATTGCATTGCATTCAATTTTTTTTTTTTATTATTGGTTGGTGATTTCATACTTTATATATTGTATATGTTTCTTGTATCGGATTTTGTTTGTTTTTTAAAACAATAAATGTGTATTGGCAACAACCTTTGTTTTTAGACGAATAAGATATAAAAACTGAAGTTTATTTTTCACATTGCCTACCTGTCGATGAATAACATAGTGTTTTCAAGAGTTGAATGACATAAATACGCCTATACATACCATTATAATCATACATGTCAGGATATTTCCTATAACCAATGTTTGTAGCGTTATATCGTAGTGTCTTGTTTTGTTTTCTCCGTCTCTTACTCTTCTTGTACTGCTTGATGCTAATGGACTTGTGATGTCCTCGTCATCATTCTTTCGTCTTTGATAGTTGATCGACATGCACCAATGAGACCAACCATGATCTGGACAGTGGTAGTACAATCGGCCTGAGTTGTTTGTTGTTTCACTTAGCCGTATCCAACATACCGCACTGCATTTCTTACAAAATAATTTTATGTATTGGGGATAATTTTGTGTGGATGAGTGGTTGTTGGATGAAGACATGATGTGGTTTAACTTTTTTTTTTTTTTGTCAATTTGTGATATTGCTGTGTGTAGGTTGGTTTGGCCTAATATATATACGTGCATTTTGTGTTCAACGGTTATATATTAACGGTCTAATTTTGCCACTTTATTTGCGGTGCATATTTTATTTTATGTTTGTTTAAACTATATTACTAACGGTAACTAGGCTAATCAAAGGCATGTTTTTTTTTTTACTATCTAGTGATTGAAAATTTATTATTTTATTAAAATATTATATGGTTGTACCCATTTCCGGAAATGACTGAAGTGCATTCATTGCATTTTTATATTTATGAGATTGAAGATACTATTAATTGATTTTTTTGTGTTTTTTTTGATACTACATTTTTATTATTGTTGTTTAATGTTTTTTTTTTTTTTTGCATTAAATTGCAATAGTTAATTCCTCTTTTAATCTGTTTTTCTTTTAGTTGTTGCGTACATTATTCATCATTTCTTATATGCATTTAATTTAAAATTCAGTTCCATTTGTAATTATTGGTTATATACATAGATGGAATTTTTTATTATTACAGTCATTCAACCTGTATTTACTGTCGTTGTAATGATTAACTGCCTGTATATTAAATGTCAAATTGTGTCACATCATTCTGATAAATTGGATTATTGTATATAAATTCATTGGAAAAGGAAGCTACGGTTCACATTTCAAGCAAATTATTTTAATGTACTCGTAAATATAAAAAATGCATATTGTTTTTCTCCGTCTATGTTGAATATTTATTAATCATATTGGGTTGCGTAATTGGTTGTTCTCCTTTGTTGATTCGTTTTATGTAGTTTACAATGTATTTATTAGATTGTTTTAAAGGGTTTTAATGTAGTTTATGTCTGTAGCCGGTGCAAATTTTTTTGATTTAGTTTGGTACTCAATTCGATATTTCTGGTTTTCGTATTCGAATTTTGATAAAGTAGACATCGGGGAAATTTTTTTGTTTATGTTCTTTTAATAATTACATATTAAATATGTATAGGAATTTTAGAATATACTACCTTAACTAATCATAATATTTTAATATATTTATTAATAATAAATTGTTCCATCTTTGTTTTTAATGTTTGAATTAATTGTATAATGTACTTGCAAAGTTAAGACAGGGAGATTGGTATTCTATATGATTTTATGATGTTCGCATTTGAAATTTTGTTGTTCGTGTTTGAATAAAAATATCTTATTCGTGTTGATTAGTAATTAAATTCGAATAAAAAAGTTTGATTTTTGTTTCGATTCGGTTGCACTCCAAATAGTGTAATGTGAACATCTGACTATTGTTTTTTTTTTTTTTTTTGTCATTATTAAATATTTGATGTTCAATGTTCGGATATATATATGTAGAGGGATAAATATTTTTTTAAATATATAAGAACTTATTCTGATGGAAGATTAACTTTTATTTATTTTGAATATGCTGCAATGTCATTTCGCAATTAATGCTCAATTAAAACTTGCGGAGAATATAGATAAAGATTGCATAAAATATATTCGTATATATGTTATTATACTGATGTACTTTTTTTCGATTTGTGTAAGTTTTTCCTTTTTTTTTTTTTTTTTCTTGGATGACCTATTTTTGATTTTTTTTCTTTCCTTTTTTTTTTCTTTTTTTTTTTTTTTTTTTTGTATAATTGATACATGTATAACATATCAGAATTTTGCTAATTATATTTAAAAATTATGTTAGGAAAAGAAATTTGTATTTAGTTTTGATGTGTTAAAAGTGTAAAGTAAGATGACCAGCTGAAGACAATGTATAGTCAGCTGATGTAATAAAAACTTTATATAGACTAAGTATAGAAATAAGATAGGGTTGTTTTTGAAAGAAGTCAGATAAAGACAAGAACAGAAAACAGACGATGATGGAACCAGACGAGGTAGAAGATCGAGATAGAGAATCGAGACGAGTAGAAAATCGAGACAAGGTGGAGATTCAAGACGAGTAGAAAATCGAGACAAGGTGGAGATTCAAGACGGGGCAAAGAATCGAGACAAGCTAGAAGAGTTAGTTAAATTCAAGAATCGTTACAACCAATTAAGAAGCGTTTCAAGAATTAGTTAATCGATTACAACTTTCAACAAAACTGAATTCAAGGAAGTTACAATTGCCAAGAGAAGTTCTCTATAAATAGGAATAGAAATCTATTTAGAATTAACTTTGACACTTAGCACTCTTCATCATACTTTGTATACACAAGCAACAAAGAATTACACACATTCAAGAAGCGTTTTATACGTTTTCGGTTCTTAGTGTTTCTGAACATTTTTTCATTAGATCTTCAAGCCATAGATATTGAAGTTAGGGAGATTCATTGTAAGTGAAGATTCATCATTGTAAGTAAGGTAGCAAGAAAGAAGAAAGTAAGTAAGTGAAGGCCCTTCTTCAAGATTTGAAGAAGGAGAGTGGACGTAGGATCGTTTGATCCGAACCACTATAAATCTGGTGTTATTTCTTCTTCTTTGCTTATTTACTTGTTTTCATTGATTATTTCTTGACAACAAATTTGATATCCGAAAAGGCTTTAGATCCTAATTGAATTGAGTATAAACAAAATTTATTTCATTTGTAAATGAGTTAGGAGTTAATAGATCATCTAAACTTGCAAAAGTTTTGATAATCTATTCATCCCCCCTTCTAGATTATCACTAGAGGGTATCTTGTTTTTGTGTTTAAACTCGTTCTAAAGGGACCCAACAAGTGGTATCGGAGCGGTGTTAAGTACATTACGATAAAGATTTGTGGTCTTGAAATATACGAGTTTTTGAAATATCGAGTTTTCATTAAAGATCGATTCTTTATTCTTTGTGTCACTAACATTTCGATAAGTTGTCTTTTAGCATCTTGAATTACGATGTCTTGTTAAAAGTAAGAAATCCAGGAGTTTGCAGATTTTTCTATAGAGGAATATGATTTTTGGAAGTTGAGAATGGAGAATCATTTAAAGGCCATTCATGGCCGTATGGAAGAGGTTCTTGAGGAAGGCCCGATAAAATTCTACCATGGAGTTGTTAGTCTTTGGAGCTGAATCTTCTACTACAAGAAGTCAACAAGAAAAGAAAAGTCTTGATTTGACAAATGATGAAAGGAAGATTCACAATTTGGATCAGTAGCAAGGACGAGAAATTATAGAGGCGTTGAGCAAAGACTGGATAGAAAAGGTAAAGAGATGTAAAGCTGCTAAGGATATGTGGAAGACTCTTGCAAATGTTTGTGAAGGGTCGGAGCGAGGTTAAGGAGAACAAGTTACAATCAGTTTTACATGCATTTGATACATTCAAGATGAAAGATGGGAAGCGTGGATCGAGTTGGATGTAAGATTGACCAATTTGGTGAACAAAGCTGCTGATTTGGGAAAAATCTATTCGAGAAAGAAATTAATAATAAGGTGCTCGAGATCATTAAGCAAAAGATGGAGAGAAAAAGCAAATATCCTCAAAGCTACGAGAATCTGTCATCTATTTCACATCATACTCTATTTTCTCATCGAAAGCCTTGGAATATGATATACAAATTGAAGATGAAGAAACGAAGCGAGTCATCTGTAAAAAGCTGTGGCATTTCTTCATCAAGAAGATTCGACAAGATTTCTAAAGCATCAGATTTGTCGGTAAAAGAGGAAATGGCTTTATTGATCGAGGCGATATGAGAGACTCAAGATGAAGTATAAAAGGAATAAGAGAGATAGGTTTAATCGTCAAAATTATAAATCGAGACAAGGAAGAGAAGTATTGAGACAATGACAAAAAGGATCCGGTGAAAAGATTCAAATCACCAATCGAGACGAGGTGAGAGTAGTCCAAAGTCGAGAAAGAGGAGATATACATTATACCTGCAATAAACCTGGTCATTTTAGCTATGATTGTCCTCAACTCACTCCTAGAGAAAGAGAAGAAAAAAGAGGAAAAAGCGGGATAGGAGGTATGCGAGATCAACGAGCTCTTTTGGCGAAAAGGAGGTAACACAAGAGACATCATCATCCTCATCCTCATCCGATTTCGGATCGAGACAATGACATTTGTCTAATGGCTAAGGAGGTAAACTACTACTCATCCTCGAGACAATGATAATGATAACTTATGCGAATCGATTCATGTCTTATTAACAAACTTCTAAAAGATCGAAAACGAGCTTTATCTGCTTATAAACGAGATAGAGACTGAAAATTTAAGTTTAAAGGATCAAATTCTTAGTCTAACAAATGAATATCGAGACAGGGGACAAGGAAGAATCTAGATTGTACATTCAAGGGGAATGTCAATCAAAGACTTCTACTAGTTCCTCATCGAGAAAATCAATGAGTTGGAAAAAGAATTGAGTTCTTTAAAAGCTAAATTTTCAAATATCAATATGGAGAATGAGAATTTTAAAAGAACTAACAGAGATTTAAATCTCAAGTTAGGATATCTTAATAATTCTCGAGTCTACAATTGATAATATCTTGATACTTCTCGAAGCCTAGTGATAAGGCGAGTTGGGTTTTGATAGGAACACGAAAAATGATCCTATCAAACCTAGAGTTTTTGTCAAAGCCACAAAGACTATGGAAAAGACAGAAATTAGTCCAAAGAAATCAAAGGAGCAAGTCACCCCATCTGATATATCAAAGGAGAAAATACAGATGAGGAGAAATGTATCAAGAGAAATCTAAAGACTAAATCAAAGTTGTTTCCAAAGTATAATGGTTTTGATGGAAGAAGCAAGTGTTATCCATTCTTTCCAAGATATAAGACAATCACTAGAGATCAATTAAACAAAATTGATCTAGATAGTCTAATATTAGTGGATAGATATGGTTGCAAAATCAAATCATTGGTTCTGAAAAATTTGGATGTTTTTATTTGGATACCTAAGTATCAACTTGACGAAAAAGGACCCAATACACAAAGGGTACCTAAGAATTAATTTGTGATTGCAGAAAGATAAGGAGATAGTTGAGCAAGATGTTCTTGAAGTCATCGGTATATAGGCAGTGGATGTTCTAAGCATATGACTTATGAGAAAAGACTTCTTTCTAACTATCAGACAATAGATGGACCTCGAGTAATGTTCGGTGACAACAATTTTGGTCTAACCAAAGGAGTTGGAACTTTGATGATTGGAGATATTCAGGTTAATGAAGTATATTTTGTGGAAGGTTTGAAACATAATTTCTTATGCGTATCTCAATTTTGTGACAAAGGATATTGTGTTAAATTCACTCATGATGCATGTTTTATTTTGGATGGTTTAAATGAGAATATTTTACTTCTTGGAGTCGAGACGAGGTAATATCTATATTGCAAATTTCAAAAGTTGCTCTAATGATACTTGTCTTATTGCTAAGAGTTCGAGAAGATTTAAGTTGGCTATGGCATAAACGTCTTAGTCATTTAAATTTCAAAACTCTTAACAAAATAGCAAGAAAATCTTTAGTCAAAGGACTTCGAGATAAAATATTTTCTAAAAATCATGTTTGTGATGCTTGTCAAAAAGGAAAAGCAGACCAAAACTTCTTTCAAAACAATAAATGGTCACATTTTTGAAAGGATTACGGAACTTTTACACATGGATCTTTTTGGTCAGTTACACCTCTAAGTTTTAGTGGAAGAAAGTATACTTTAGTGATTATAGATGATTTTTCTAGATTCACTTGGGTTATTTTCTTGTACAAAAAGAATGAGGCTGTAACAAAAATTTCAGAATTCCTCAAAAGAATTCAAAATGAAAAAGGACTAAATATTGTCAAGATTAGAAGTGATAAAGTCTTGAGTTCCTAAACTCGTTTGTTACTAACTATTGTCTTGAGAATGGTATAGCACATGAAACATCATCTGCAAGAACACCCCAGACAAAATGGAGTGGTAGAAAGGAGAAAGCAGAACCTTGAAAGAAGGCTGCAAGGACTATGTTATACGAATATGACACGCCACACGGGTTTTGGGGCGAAGCCATTAATCTTTGCATGTTTTGTTCAAAATAGGTGTTTAATTGTGAAAGATAAATGCAAAACTCCTTATGAAATATGGAAAGGCGAGAATACCAAAAATTTCATATTTTCATATATTTGGTTGTAAGTGTTTTATTCATAATAATGGAAAATCAAAGTTAAGAACTTTTGATGCTAAGATTGCGAAGGGATATTCTTAGGATACTCATACGTATCTAAAGCATATAGAGTTTTTAACAAGATTACATTGTGTGTGGAAGAAACACCACATGTTGTTTTTGATGAAATTTCCAAGTCGAAGTCTGAGATGATGTCACCAAGAGATAGTGAAGATCTTAGCAGATTAAACATTAAGAAATCAGTCAAGTTCTACCTACCAGTCGAGAATCGGATGAGGAAGACACACCAGACAAGGATATAGATAAGGAAGGTGAGAGTTCTTCCATGTCATCGATCGGAGACAACTACACTATCAGATGGACAAGGAGATATTCTGAAGGTAATCTGAGAACTAATTGATGAAAATATTCAGATAAGACTTCATATCCAGTAAAAGATAAAGGTAAGCGAGTATCGACTTATCATCGGTGAGCAGAGATAATTGGAAGTTTAGACTCGGAGTCAGACAAGGACACGAGATAAACCAAAGTATATCATTTTAGTTGTTATGTATCGTTACTTGAACCTAAAACTATTCTTGAAGCTCTAACTGACTCAATTGGATAAATGCAATGCAAGATGAATTAAATCAATTTCAAAGACAAGATGTATGGGAGCTTGTTGAAAGACCTCATCATCAAAAAGTTATTGGAACAAAATGGGTTTTCAAAAATAAGAAAGATGAGAACAATATTGTGGTAAGAAATAAGGCTAGATTGGTTGCACAAGGTTATTCACAATCGAGGGAATTGATTATGATGAAACCTTTGCACCGGTTGCTCGTCTTGAAGCCATAAGATTGTTCTTAGCTTATCTTGCTTATAAAAGATTTCTTGTGTTCCAAATGGATGTGAAATCTGCATTTCTAAATGGAGTCATAGTGAAGAAGTCTATGTAGAACAACCTCCCAGGTTTTGTCAAAGGAGACAAGGTCTATAGGCTAAGGAAAGCTCTATATGGACTTAAACAGGCTCCTAGAGCATGGTATGATACATTATCGAGTATTTAATTCAAAATGGTTTTGTAAAAGGTAAAATAGATAGAACTTTATTTAGGAAAGAATCGATAAAGGTCTTTTGTTAGTTCAAATTTATGTTGATGATATTATTTTTGGATCAACTAACCTATTCTTGTGTGAAGAATTTAGTCATCTTATGAAGAAGCAGATTCGAAATGTCCATGATGGGAGAGATGACATACTTTCTTGGACTTCAAATTAAGCGAGACAAAGAAAGGAATTTTCATAAATCAAGCAAAATATACCAAAGATCTTATTGAAAGATTTGGAATAGGTACCCCGTAGAAGCCAAAATACCTATGATGACAAATTTTTCAATGGATCCAGATGAGAAAGGAGAAGACACCGATCAAACGCAGTATAGAGGTTTAATTGGATCTCTTTTATACTTTAAGCGCTAGTAGACGACATTTCTTTTGCGGTGGGTGTATGTGCACGTTTTCAAGCTAAACCTAAGAAGAGTCATCTTGAAGCTGCAAAGAAGATTCTAAAATATTTGAAAGGTACAATCTATGTAGGGATTTGTGGTATCGGTGATGATAACTTTGAGTTATGCGGATACTCGATTTGATTTTGGTGGGTGTAAGATAGATAGGAAATCTACATACGGAACTTGCCAATTTCGGGAAAAGGTGATTTCATGGTTGTCTAAGAAACAAACCTCTGTAGCTACTTCTCTCTCTGAAAGTGAGTACATGGCGGTGGAAGTTGTTGTTCTGACTTATCTGGATCGATCAGCGGCTAAGGGACTATAACATTATCACCAAAGATGTACCAATCTTTTGTGATAGTAATAGTGCCATAGCTATTACCCGAAACCGTCTTACATACGAGATGCAAACATGTTGACATTCGTCATCATTTTATTCGAGATCATGTGGAGAAAGGCAATATCGAGGCTAGAAAAAATTCTTCTTGATTTTCAAAAGCGAGACATTTTGACAAAGCCTCTTGCGAGAAACAAGGTTTAAGGAACTTTCAGTCGAATTAGGATTATTAGATGGTTCCTTAATCATCATTGATCAAATCTTCTTGAATTAACCTTGTTTTCCTTATCTTAGTATAGTATGTCTAGAAAGAATTATCGAGACAAGATTGTGTCAAAGGACAATCGGGTAGGCTGATATCATTGATCTCCTTTTATAGGAATCAAGAATCAAGGATTAGTCATATTGACCATATCTGACTTGATAATTACTTATCTGACATAAGTAAATCAGATAAGGATGTAATAGTCAATCAGATGACTATTGAACCTTATCTGACTTACTCACGGTTACTAACAATTTTTCTAAAGACGTGATTTTGGCAAGAACAAAGGTGACAAGATTGAAATACAAGTCGATGTCAATTTATTCAAAAGATACAAGGAACAGACAGTGATGCTATCAAACCAGACAAGGAGAAAAATCAGGAAGTTTTCTTACATTCTTTTAATTATGAATATTGGGTTCATATAATTAATATATGAATTTAATATCATAATTCACTCTATCACTCATTAAAAATGAAGTTATTCAGTAAAATAAAATATTTTGTTTTACAAAATTAAAGAATAAGGGTTCAAATTTTATTTTCTAAAAACTAATAATATTTTATTTTATCTCTCAATTAAGCTGAAAAGTAATTTCTCAAATTAGTAAGCGTGTGTCGGGAGAGAAGTTACTATGGACCCGAAATTTTATCAAATTCAATTTTGAAACACACTTGAGTATACTTCACGCGCGCGAAGTGGGCGGTTTACGAAATATGAATCGTCTCAACCTCACGCGCGACATATTAAATATTATTCTGTACACTTTTCAAAATAAATGCCATAATTGCATTAATGGCGATTCGAAAGGCTATATTTACACTTTTTCAGGCAATTATTATTCTAATAATTGTTTATTATTATATTTTCCATATAAATAGACATTCGTGTGCATTATTTGCATTTACGCACACATATATTCCTTCTTCTCTTAAAACTTCTTTTCCCTCCTAAAAACCTTCAAACACTCATCAATGGCGGACTTTGGAAAGAAGCGAGAATCAAATATGAATATGATCTCGCATCCATCGAGAGAACGTACAAAATCCGAAATGTCGTGGAATGGGACATTTCAACCGATCCGAAACGAGAGAGAAATCCTTCAATTATTTACAAGATAGAGGTTTAAAGAAATCTTGCTCAATGAAACCGACAAAACCCAAAACTCTTGATGATCTTGCCGCTGAATTCCTAACAGAGCCAAATCAACGAATCTTTGGACTAGAAACTCGAATTCGGACTCTTGAAAAGTCAGAAAAATTCATGTTTCAATCTACGATATTGGTGAAATTTTTGGTTTAAATACCACCGGAGGCAACCCATTTTTGTACAAGGCCGAAGAATATTTGGAGAGCTACAAAGCGATGGCAAGAAAATCCCCCGAGAAGAATAACAACGCAAATCGAAAAAGGGGATGTTACGAAGAAAGTATAGGCTGCTGATGCTCATTTTGGCGAAGTGTATATCTTGGGAGAGCAGCGAGAGTCATGACGGATTGACTAAGCCACGGATATCTTTGTCGAGGGCCATCATAGATGGGGCGGATATTAAGTGGGCTCGAGGCAGTGTACTCCCGTCGATGGAGGAGAGGAAAAAGTTCGTCGAAACAGAGGTATGGTGGTGATAAGATGGTCGTGACCAAGATAACAAGTATGATGGCAAGAATCACCATCATACTTGAACACAAGATGGAGCGGACAAGCTTGGTGGCGGCGGACGAGGGGTGAAAAAGTTCACAAAACGAGAAGGGTTTGCTTGTCGAGGATGAGAAACCTTTCGGTCACGAGACTCGAAGGAGACACCCCATCTCGAGTACAAAGGAAGAAGGCTTCTAAGGCCAAAGGAAAAAAAGAAAGTGGAGACGGTTTTAGCGATGAATCCTCATCGAGGAGGAGAAGAATCTTTGAAGAAGAAGAGGAGGAAAGACTGAGCTTCCCAAGGGGAAGTGTTCAGTGAGAGGTTGGTATATCGGGCCGAGACGGAGGCGGTAGAAGTCTCAAATGCTGGAGATGACTCGAGAAAAGGAAGAAGAAATCAAGTCACCCTCATCATCTTCATCCTCATCGAGGATGAAGTTCCTAAATTCATTTCTTCCCAACTTTGCAATGAAGAAGCGAGACAAGGGCGGCTTACGAGCCTCTAAAAGCAGCCCACTCCAATAAGTCCAACACCCACCCAAACTTCATATGATCCATTTTCTTTCCTACCCACAACCTCATCCCGAACCAAATCTTTTTCTAAACCTACCAAATCCATCGGAGAGGTGGGACCAAGCGAGACTTCACTCCGAATTCTTGGGAAAAAGTTCCTTCTCGAGACAAGAGTCCACTCTCAAAGATGAGCTTTGATTTGTTGAAAGAGCTTATTGATGTCTATCTGTTGAGAAGACTCGAGGCTTGGATCTTTTGAGGAGACAGCTATTCTCATAGGCGAGGCCGGAGAAACAATTTAGCCATCACGGGAAAAGGAGGTTCTCAAGAAAGCGAAAGTGAAATCATTCAAGATATACTCACTTTGAAAATGCCTTTGTTGATTACATTCTACAACGAGTATATCTTGGAGATGAGACTCGAGAGGAGATGAAATCAGGTGAGAAGGAGGAAGAGCAAAGGAAAGAAGATGTTGGTATGGAGGAGGAAAAGGTGGAGGAAGTGATAGGTGGGCTGCCGATGAGCAGTGGGATGGATACTGGTGAGGAGAGGCACAAGAGAGAATTTGTTGAGGTGCAACCCGAACCTGAATTTGAAGAAATAAATATTTACGGTGAACAAACCATGCCCTCCACATACGTATGCGTATCCGAGATAGATGCATTAAAAGTGAAGTTCAAAATTTTTGAACTGCACTGTCGAATGCTTTTCAACTAGTTCCAAATGTCATCTCATCATCAATCAAGGAGAATGTAGAAGCTGCAATTCACGAGAAAACCAAGATTGATCTACACTACTGGAATAAGACATGAGAGCAGATGGCTGCGATTAAGGCAGCGATTGCTAAAGAGATGAACTCACAAGATGAATGGGTAAAAGCAGTATGTTCGTTACGCCTTTGTTGAGATCAAAGATTGATTGAGGAGCAAGTAAAAGAAGCATGGAAAGCCAAAGAGGCATCATTTCATCAAGTCCTAAAGATGCGGCTTGCTCTAGAAAAGGATAGGCGGGCAGCGAGCATTAAGCAATTCATGGATGATGAGTTTAGAAAGGCTGAGGTCGGACGAGAAGAAGAGATATGACCAGCTTGATCATAAGGCGGGGCATGTACGAGAAGAGCTTGTAAGCCAAATTGAGCAAGTA
Source organism: Paraleonurus japonicus (assembly GCA_030762865.1). Classification (NCBI taxonomy): domain Eukaryota; kingdom Viridiplantae; phylum Streptophyta; class Magnoliopsida; order Lamiales; family Lamiaceae; genus Paraleonurus; species Paraleonurus japonicus. The sequence continues at coordinate 26,268,138 of CM061055.1, read as the reverse complement.
GCCACTATCTGCAATACTAGATTTGTTGATGCTAAAAAAGGGGAAGATAGTGCGCTCAAGAAAAGAGTAGGCGAGCAAGAAGATAAGATCATGGCTTTGAGCATGAAAATTGAAGAGTTATCGAAGAAATGTTAAAAGCGAGAAGAGAAGAAATCGAGAGAGAGAGAGAGAAAAGGTTGTAAGGAAGACAAGAATTGAACCCACAGAAGAGAAGCTCTGTGCAGAGAACTGCTCAAGCTCAAGCTCAAATTACATCTCATACGGATCATCTAGAACAGCTCAAGTTCCAAAGAAATCACAAGCTGAGATAGATGCGAGAAGAAAAAGATCGAGAAAAAAAGAAAAAGAGATGAGAAGGAGAAGTATAAGAGAAGGGAGGCTAAGAGAAGAAGAGAGCGGGAGAAGGCGGCGGGGAAAATACTATGATCGATCTCTTAGGCGATGGGTTGAGAAGATAACGAGATGAGCAAGGGGAAGAAGTCCTTAGGCCATATCATCGAAGCGAGGTAGTTCCCAAAGAAGTATTATTGATGGCGAGATCGAGGCAAGGTGGAGGCCATTCGAAGTGGGCTAGATTTTCGGTTTCATATGCGCAAAGTGATCAAGTGGGGACTCGATGAAGGCGAAGCTTTTCATAATTGGCTGGAAGAAAAGGACCCCCAGATGTATCAATATCTTATCAACTTTGGCAAATGATGAATTCAACGCAGATGTCATTGCACCAGCCTATTCTCGAGATGGAACCCCCTCTAACGGTGATGGTCATACGGACCTTGAGAAAATTAAGCGGTGATAATCAAAGCGGAAGCCCTGGTGGTGATCTGGCGAGAGGAGGTGAAACTATTTCACTAAAAAAGCGGGTTTTTGGTGGCTTAAGGTTCGAGAGGAGAATAGATGGTATGACTAGTCTTCTACTTATTTCATCTTATCTGTTTTCATGATAAGCGATATATGGATTGTGAATAAACTTTTGATCTACTCTCAATCTTTGTTGTTTTTCTAAAAACTAATCGATTAACCTCTTGATTTGAAGTATATTGATTCATTTTCTAACTCTTAAATATCGATTATGTAATCAAATTGTTACGATTATCGATTCATGATTTTACGATCATCATTAATAACAATAATTGTTCTAGTTATCGATTATGTGATTTAATTGCTTATTTTACATTTTTAAAAATTACTAACATTTCTTTTCTTGAGCTGAGTTTTAACATCATCAAAAAGGGAAATTGTTAGGAAAAGAAATTTGTATTTAGTTTTGATGTGTTAAAAGTGTAAAGTAAGATGACGGTGAAGACAATGTATAGTCGGTGATGTAATAAATACTTTATAGACTAAGTATAGAAATAAGATAGGGTTGTTTTTGAAAGAAGTCGGATAAAAGACAAGAAGCGAGAAAGCAGAGGCGATGATGGAATAGAGGCGAGGTAGAAGATCGGATAGAGAATCGAGACGAGTAGAAAATCGAGACAAGGTGGAGATTCAAGACGAGTAGAAAATCGAGACAAGGTGGAGATTCAAGACAGGGCAAAGAATCGAGACAAGCTAGAAGAGTTAGTTAAATTCAAGAATCGATTACAACCAATTAAGAAGCGGTTTCAAGAATTAGTTAATCGATTACAACTTTCAACAAACTGAATTCAAGGAAGTTACAATTTGCCGAGAGAAGTTCTCTATAAATAGGAATAGAAATCTATTTAGAATTAACTTTGACACTTAGCACTCTTCATCATACTTTGTATACACAAGCAACAAAGAATTACACACATTCAAGAAGCGTTTTATACGTTTTTGGTTCTTAGTGTTTGAGAACATTTTTTCATTAGATCTTCAAGCCATAGATATTGAAGTTAGGGAGATTCATTGTAAAAGTGAAGATTCATCATTGTAAGTAAGGTAGCAAGAAAGAAGAAAGTAAGTAAGTGAAGGCCCTTCTTCAAGATTTGAAGAAGGAGAGTGGGCGAGTTAGGATCGTTTGATCGAACCACTATAAATCTGGTGTTATTTCTTCTTCTTTGCTTATTTACTTGTTTTCATTGATTATTTCTTGACAACAAATTTGATATACAAAAAAGGCTTTAGATCCTAATTGAATTGAGTATAAACAAAATTTATTTCATTTTGTAAATCGAGTTAGGAGTTAATAGATCATCTAAACTTGCAAAAGTTTTGATAATCTATTCATTTTAAATTATAATCAATCGTATTAGGGATACTACCGATATCTTAAGGAAAAATGTTTCCAATTTTTAACTTATAGTTAATAAGGAAATAATGTTAACTTTTTTTTTTCTATTTGAAAACAATCAAGGGCATACACTATAGAAATCGTCAATCTATTTTAATATTAATATGAAGCTGGGAAGACTGAAAACTTAAATTAACACTTACAATGAATGTGTAAACCATATCATAACCAAATATGGACTAATATATATTATATGCTTAATTATATAAGTTTTAGGCATTCAACATTGGTATTGTAACAGTACATGTAAGTGGGCAAAACAAGGAACACATTAACACATACAAATATTTTGTTTTAGAAAATAAAAAAGATAGATTAGACCTTAAGTTGAATGATAGTTGTTCAACTGCTCAATGAACACGTTCTCCTCCTCCGCCACCTCTTGCTCCGATTTATTTATTTCTGCAACGGTATCCTCGTACACTAACTTAGATACCCCAACTACAGCAGCAAGTTCCTTCAGCCAAAATAGATGGTTTTTTAAGAGTATAACTTTGTCCAGTTGATTGTCCAGTTTCTGCTTCTTTAGTCGGCGATTCATTTTTGCAATCTACGAATGATAAAAATAGTGAGTAATGTATAAAATAAATATAAACAACAAATAACTATGAAAATACATATATTTCATATACAGAATTCCGACTTATGTAAAATGCATTTAGGTAATAACTTGTTGTTTGTCGCTTGAATCAATCGTCTGCATATCTATATCAAATTTAGAGATAAAAGCATTGTGTTCCTGGGCTCTGTGATCTAGATAATCGCGGTAGTTCTTCATCTCGTCATCCATTATGGTGATTATTTTTTCCATTGTTGGGTTAGAATGTATCCTAGAAGGAATGAAGTGATGTGGGAATGTTGTGGAGTGTACGTGGTTCAATAAGTGATCTACTTTAAATAGGCTTGAATCGTGGTTCAACGTGTCGTTTCGGGGGTCGCAATTAAAAAGTTTTTGTTTTTTGATGGAATGTATCTGATTTAATTTGAAAATATGTGAATTAGAATGGTAACCGTCCATGGCTTAATCGTTGTCGTATTTTCTTTAAAAAAAAAAAAGAGTTATAGTAATAATCTTTCTAAAAAATTAACGAATAACAGGGGGTGTAATTAGTCTGCAATAAATAAATAAAACATTAAACATTTGAATGCCGTAAAATAATATAAAACAAAAAAACCAACTAAACTTTGAAATGCCTTTATATAACAATAAAATAAAATTTAATTAAACAGACTATAATAAATCGGTATAAGTATAATAAAATATGTTGTAGGATAGATTTTAAAAAAATTAAATTACTAGTAAACTTGACATGACATCTGTACGTTATTAGTAAAGGCAAATAATTTTTTTTTCCACAACTGCTTGTATAAGTATTTTTTTGGTTTTCAAATTAACTTCAAATGTATGTTTTCTGTGTAAAATAACTGGTTATGTAATTTTATATGTGTTGAATAAATTATATGTTATTCAGTTTAAATTTCTGGTAACCAATGTGTGAAGAAAAAATTCATTTAGATTTAAAATATAATATATTTATCTGCATTACGTTAGAGTTTCGTGAGTAGTATTAATGATAAGTAACACAGACAACTATATTACATATTTTATTGTATTATTGCTTATATGGTAAAATAAAATTCATTGCTGTTTTAATTATTAAAATATAAAATAACAGTCTTTTCGTTCATTTTTTACTTTTTTTCCTTTTTTTTCCACTGATATTTAGGATGTAGTAATAGATGTTAAAATTAAGAAATATAATAATTATATTTTTGTTTTTTTTTATAATGTGACGTGTATAGACTCAATAAATTAGAATGGGAAAAAAAAGAAGGGGGGAAAAGAATCGATTGCTAATATAATTATAATTATATATTATTTTAATTTTTTATTCGTCACCGGTCATTGACATGTATCTGACAGTTACTATTCATCCATTTAATAGTTCTCATATCAATCAAACGATTTCGTGATTGCAGGCTTTCTGAATTACGAAGCATTGCGTTGATTCACACCCTGTCTATTTATTGGTGTTATTCAAGGAGTTTGTTTCATTCCTTCTTCAAAAATTTTTTTACCAAAAATATATCTGACGTCTTTGATAGGTTGGATTTGGAGATGAACAACTCTCGTTTGTATCACGAGAAGCGAAATGAGGAGCACGCTGAGTTTTTGACTCGGTTTCGGACAGTAATGGACAGTGTTGATATCCACGATAAGAATAAGGTCCATTCTTTTTTTGATGTTTTTATAGTGCTTGAATATCAGTTCTTTGTAGTAGTTGTAGTCTTTTAACTGATATTTTTTTTTATTTATATGTGGGTTGGTTTAGGTTGCCCAGATGTATCGTGAACTGGCGCAACAGAAGTTAGATAACCAGTGGGATTTGGTACAATTTTTAAAGAACAACGTGAGATGGTTGAAGGAGATACATTCTCTGGAGTTTATTTCTGAAGAGACGCGTGTTAAAGTTGTTGCTGAGGTGCAGAAAGCTGAGTTGGAAGCCGCGAAAGCGGAGGTGAAATTTTTCCTCCAGTTACGGCGATTTACTAGGAAGTACCCATTAATATAACAATCAGTATTTATATTCTAGTTTTTTTTTTCCTACAGTAAGAGACAATTTTATGCCTCTGAATACTTATTTTTATTTTATGTAATATATATGGATTTTTGTGTGTGTGTTATATATGTTGTTTTCCTGCTTATGTGTTCGTTATTTTTTTTTTTTTTACTTTGCTTATGTGTTGGTATTTTGTTTAGTGGATGTTTGTATCCGGTTTTTAGTTTCAAGGCTACGGTATAAGTTTATTTATGTGAAATATGTTATTCAGTTAATACAACAGATGTTCAACAATATATATGATTTGGTGATTTAATATTAGAATGTTCTGTATTTTCTAATGTTGTAAGACATTGCATTTTTTACCTTTTTATATATGTTGTACATATAATTTGTTTTGTGTTGTATGATTACTTTTTCTTTTGATTCGCTTGTAGAATGAGAACTTTATGTTTGGCTTGTACAATGTATGCGTAAATCAATTATGTGATTCGTTAACTGTTGTATAATGACTGTGTAATTCATATTTATTTTCTTAGAGGGACATAGGGCTTTTTCTTCTAATTTGTTCAATTGTAATATATTAATATTATATTTTTGAATGTTTTTTTATGTAATCTAGTTTTTTCCTTTTTTTTAACTGTAATTACCTTTTTTTTTCATTGTTATAATATTTTTTTTGTCTTTTGTTATTCATTTACTGTCTAATATGAAATTTGTATAATTAGTCACCTATTTCAGTTTGTTATATTATATGTATTATATATTTGATTTTTAATTGTAATGTTTCATGTCGTGTGTGTATTTTACATTTTGGTTTCCTTTGCTTAATTAATATTTTTATTTTTTGATCAGTAAATGTAGAATACATTATACACTATCTTAATAAGTTTTATCTCAGTATTAATATTTTTAATAAAAACTTTAAATTTAAGTTAACACATATATTTTCCCTTTAATTTTTTTTTCTTTTTCAAATTAACGTGTACCTATAATTTATCTATAAAATTTAACAGTGTATAAGTTTTGACTTCTCATTTTTTCTTTTTGTCATTTAGTTAATAAACATTTGTTTATGTGTAATTATGTCCATCTTAATACCATTGTCTCATGTTTGTGCTGGTTTTTTATTTTATATTATTGTCTACATACTCCTTTTAATATTTGGTTTAGTTGTTATATGATATATTTTATACTATCTATTCAAGAGTACTTAGTTCCCTGATAAAACTATGTTTTTGCATACTTTCTCCCTTGGGTTCGATATTTTGTTGATTGGTCTTAATAACTCTTACCCTATACACTCCAATCAAATGGCGCCGTTGCCGGGGAGTTAGTTTTTGCGCCTATAAGTGAGATTTGAGGATTGTTTGAAGTGGCTATTTGTTGTTTTTGTTTTTGTTTTTGTTGATTTTGTTGGTTAGAAGTTGATACTTGGATTTGTGGCATTGTAGGTGTATGCTAACAAGATCGAGTGGTGTTCCACCTTTGCCACTAAATCCGGAAATTGAGGCTACGTTGAGAAGGAATCGTGTGAGAAGAAGAAGGGAAGCTATGGAAGGAGAAGATCAAAGGCATGAGGAGAGACTAGTGGGTGAACCTCAAGTAGATGAGGTACATGGACAAGGAGAAGGAGGAGTAGAACATGGAGGTAATGGGAATCATTTCCATGCTCAAGTTGGCCCTTTCCGTCAAGGGATGCCACCACAAAATTACCCCTACCAAAATCTATATCCTTATCCTCCACAAGCTCATTAATATCCCTACTATCCACCTCATCCACAACAATTTCCATCATACTATCCCCATATGTCGTATAATCAAGAGCCACGATATCATGAGCCACCTCACATACCAAATGCCCAACCACAACCCGTAAATGAGCCACCACCTCAAGGAAGACCGTTGAGAGAATTCTTTGAACCACAACTTAGAGAGCACTATGATGGGATAGCAAGGCCGAGGATAGATGCGAATAACTTTGAGATAAGTCCCGCTTTGGTGAGAATGCTTAGGGAGAAGCAATTTGAAGGAAGAGATGAAAATGAGTGCCCACATCAACATATGGCACAATTTCTTGAGATTACCGACACTACAAAATACCATGGAGTACCCGAAGATGCGAAGAAGTTGAGGCTCTTTGCCTTTACATTGAAAGGAAGAGCAAAAGCATGGCTTAATTCATTACCGCCCGGGACCGTACGTACATGGGAGGAGTTGTCGAAGAAATTTTTGATGAAGTTTTACCCACCGTCAAAGACCGTGCAAGCTAAGGAGGCTATTTCTCACTTCCGACAAAAGAATGAGGAGACGATACCGGAGGCGTGGGAGAGGTATGGCATGTTACTTATCAATTGTCCTCAACACGGTTTTCCGGAGGAGCAAACCATTATGTACTTTTGCAATGGTTTGACGGATGGGGATAGGTCATTTTTGAATGCTTGTGCTAATGGATCGATTTGGTCTAAAACCGTGGGACAAATGAATGAAATAATGGAGAACATAGCTCAAGATTCATTCCAAGTGTCGGTTAATCGGGGAGCACACCATAGGGTGTCACAAGTGGATGAGATCGAGTCTATGAAGAGTATGATGATGACTATGATGGACCGATTGGGAGCTCTTACTACTTCACAAGGCCAAGCAAGCGTGAGTCCATCCGTTCCTCATGTTGATGTTGGTCCAAGTTCATTGTCGGTTGAAGAAGTGAGTTATATGGGTAGGCCTCCATTCCAAGGAGGCTATCAAGGAGGAAACTTTCAAGGGAATATCAAGGAGGAAGGCCTTACCAAATGCCTTATCAAAATAGGCCACAAGGAAGCTACCAACCTCAACCGCAAGCTCAATTTAATGGGAATACATGGAGGAGACACGAAAATTTTTCATATGCCAATCCGAGAGCCGCCGTTCAATTTCCTCCCGGATTTGATCTGGGTGCAAAGGCTCCTAACAATGAAGGAAAGACTACCACGGAGGAGATTTTGGGGTTGATTGTGAAGAAATTGGAAGCTAATGACTCAAGGCTTGATGATATAGGGAAGTAAATGGACACTCGTTTCAAGACGATCGAGCATCAAGTAGGGCAACTTGCTACTACGGTTGGGAAGCTCTCGTCTACGGTGGATGACTTGCAAAAGAAAGAATCAAATGAGTATTGTCAAGCTATTGAGCTTAGGAGTGGTGCACGATATGAAGGACCAAAATTGCCTTCAAATGGTGATGAAGAGGAGAAGCATTATGAAAGTTGTGATGAAGAAAAGCAAATGGTGATGGAGGAGGAAGAGAAGAAGAAGCCAAAGTGGTTGGTGGCAAGGGAAGAGAGAGCTAAGCAAAAGGCTGTTGAGAGGGATGAAAAAGGGGTTCCAAAGACGGTTGTTCCCGTGCCTTATCCTCAACGGTACATGAAGAAAGCATTAGATGAGAAGTTTGCTCGTTTCCTTGAGGTTTTCAAAACCTTGTATATCAACATTCCATTCTCGGAGGCCCTTGAGCAAATGCCCCACTATGCTAAGTTTCTTAAAGATTTGCTAGCAAAAAGGAGGAGGATTGAAGAGCCGGAGTTAGTGAAATTGACCAAGGAGTGTAGCGCCGTGCTTCAACAAGAGCTTCCACCAAAGTTGAAGGATCCGGGTAGCTTTACTCTTTTATGTGATCTTGGTAATGGGTTGGAGAAGCATGCCTTGTGTGACTTGGGGGCAAGTATTAACTTGATGCCATTTTCCATGTTTAAGAGGCTCAACCAAGGAAAGTTAGGAGCCACTACCGTAACTCTTCAACTTGCCGATGGGCCAACGACTATTCCAAAAGGGGTTTTGGAGGATGTTTTGGTCAAGGTAGAAGATTTTGTGTTTCCAGCGGATTTTGTAGTACTTGAAATGGAGGAAGATAAAGATGTACCATTGATCTTAGGGAGGCCGTTTCTAGCTACCACAAGAGCGGTGTTTCATGTGAATGAAGGAAGGCTTACTTTGAAGCTAGATGATGAAGAGCTTAATTTTTCAATGAAGGATGTGATGAAGCACCCCATGGAGAAGGAGGAATGCCATGTTGTGGATGTGATTGATTCATGCCTTCAAGAGGCTTGGGAGGACTCTTCTTATACTCTTTTCCCTAAAAATTATGTTATTCCATCATATAATCATGTGCTTAATGAATCTTGTGTTTCTTATGATTGTGATAGGGATGCATTGGAAGTGGAGGAGGTGAAAGAGATCAAGTTTGAAGGCTTTCCCAATCAACCTTGGGAGAACAATGAAGATGGGAAGCCAATTGAAGAGAAAGTGAAAGGAGCCCTTAAGCCACTACCCGAGCACTTGAAGTATGCTTATTTGGAGGAAAACAAAGGTTGCCCGGTAATTGTATCGTCATATCGTACATCCGATGAGGTAACTAAATTACTTGATGTTCTTCGTAAGCTCAAATCCGCTATAGGTTGGTCCATTGATGACTTAAGAGGTATAAATCCTTCAATTTGTATGCATAGAATTAGGCTTGAAAAGGACCATAAACCCGTAGTTCAACCCTAAAGGAGAGTGAACCCTAATATTCAAGAAGTAATTAGGAAAAAAGTTGTGAAATTGTTAGATGCTAATATGATTTTTCCTATTTCCGATAGTCCGTGGGTCTCTCCATTACATGTTGTAGCCAAGAAAGGGGGAATTACGGTAATTAAGGGTGAAAATGAGGAATTAATTGCAACTAGGGTAGCTACGGGATGACGAGTTTGTGTTGACTATAGAGAACTTAATAAGGCCACGTGCAAGGACCACTTTCCCTTACCTTTTCTAGATCAAATGCTTGATAGGTTAAGTGGATTTGAGTACTATTGTTTCTTAGATGGTTATTCCGGTTACAATCAAATTATGATTGCACCGGAAGACCAAGAAAAGACTACTTTTACTTGCACGTATGGGCCGTTTGCTTGGAAAAGAATGTCATTTGGTCTTTGCAATGCTCCCGCAACTTTCCAAAGATGCATGATGTCAATTTTTCATGGCTTAATTGAGAAAATCATGGAGGTATTTATGGATGATTTTTCCGTATTTGGTGAGTCATTTGATAATTGCCTTACTAATCTTGACATTGTTTTGCAAAGGTGTGAAGATACAAACTTGGTGCTAAATTGGGAAAAGTGTCATTTCATGGTCAAGGAAGGCATTGTTTTGGGACATCATGTATCATCGAAGGGATTGCAAGTGGATAAGACAAAAATTGTGGCTATTGAGAAGTTGCTTCCACCTAAGGATGAGAAAGGAATTCGATCTTTCCTTGGACATGCCGGGTTCTACCGGCGATTCATTAAGAATTTCTCTCAAATTTCTAAACCCTTATCTCATCTCTTAGAAAAAGATGTGCCATTTGAGTTTAATGATGATTGTTTGATTGCTTTTAGGTCTTTGAAGGAAGCCTTGACGAGTGCACCCATTCTAATTACTCCGGATTGGACAAAGCCCTTCATTATCATGTGTGATGCAAGTGATTTCGCTATGGGGGTCGTCTTAGGACAATTGAGAGACAAGAGGTTTCATGCTATCTATTATGCCTCTAAGACTTTCAATCCGGCCCAAGTTAACTACACCACTACCGAAAAAGAATTGGTTGCGGTGGTGTACGCTTTTGATAAGTTTCGTCCCTACCTTGTAGGGTCGAAAACTATTGTGTACACCGACCATGCCGCAATTCGGTATCTCATGTCGAAAAAGGATGCTAAGCCTAGGTTGATTCGTTGGATATTATTGTTGCAAGAATTTGACATGGAGATAGTAGATAAGAAAGCTAGTGAAAATGTCATAGCGGATCACCTTTCTAGACTTGAAGGAGTAGAAGAGATGAAAAAGGATGTCAAGGAAATTGAAGAGACCTTTCCCGATGAGGGATTGCTAAGTATTGAAGAAGTAATGAGTGTGGTAAAGGAAGGGGATGTTCCATGGTTTGCCGATTATGCGAACTTCTTAGCAAGTGGAGAATTGCCACCAGAGATGAATCCCTTTGAAAGGAAGTTTTTTTACAACCGAGCCAAACATTTTATATGGGACGATCCATACCTCTTCAAAGTGGGGGTGGATGGAGTACTTCGGAGGTGTGTGACGAGAAATGAAAGGGAGGAAATCATGAAACATTGCCACTCTTTACCGTGTGGAGGCCATTATAGCACTTCCAAGACCGTGAGGAAGATTTTATTGGCGGGATTTTATTGGCCAACCATCTTCAAGGATTGCGAGAGATTCATCAAGGAATGTGACAAGTGTCAACGGATAGGAAACCTTAACAAGAGGGAGGAGATGCCATTGAGCAACATCTTAGAAGTGGAAATTTTTGATGTATGGGGAGTTGACTTCATGGGGCCATTTCCACCGTCGGAGGGGTATCAATATATCCTCATAGGGGTTGATTATGTTTCTAAATGGATAGAAGTCATTCCGACCAAAAGCAATGATTCCAAAGTGGTGATAGCATTCTTGAAAAGGATCTTTACACGGTTTGGGGTTCCAAGGATTTTGTTAAGTGACGGTGGTAGCCATTTTGTTAACAAGGCCATGGAGAAGCTTTTGTTAAGGTATGATGTGAAACACAAGGTTGCTACTCCTTACCACCCGCAAATGAATGGCTTAGCCGAGGTGTCTAACCGCTTGATCAAAGGTATCTTGGAGAAGACGGTGAGGACGAGTAGAAAGGATTGGGCAACAAAGCTTGATGACGCGTTACGGGCGTATCGAACCGCCTTTAAGACGCCTCTTAACATGTCTCCCTATCAATTAGTGTATGGTAAGACTTGTCATCTTCTGGTGGAGTTAGAGTATAAAGCATTTTGGGCTCTAAAAAAGTTGAATTTTGATGAAGAGCTTGTGGGAGAGAAGAGGGCTCTACAATTGCATGAGTTGGACGAGTTTAGGATGAAAGCTTATGAGAGTTCAAAGATTTTCAAGGAAAAGACCAAGAAGTGGCATGATGCAAGGCTTAAAAGGAAAGAGTTCAAAGAAGGAGATCAAGTGCTATTATTCAACTCAAGGTTGAAGCTTTTTCCCGGTAAACTCAAATCAAGATGGAGTGGACCTTTTCGTGTTGTGAAGGTTTTTCCGAATGGATACTTTGAGGTGATGAATGACAAGGATGAAAGGTTTATAGTGAATGGGCATCGGTTGAAGCTTTATCATGTTCACTCACAAAAAGAGGTTTTGGATGCTCTTGATTTTAAGGATGTGCCCTCTTTAGGTAGTGAAAGGGAAGTGTGAACTCCTAAAGTTCCGTCCGGCAAAGGACGTTAAACCTAGCGCTAGATGGGAGGCAACCCATTCTTTGTTCTTTGTTGTTTTTCTTGTTTTGTGTGTTGCTTTGATTAATGTGTTTTTTTTGTGATCCTTGTAGGTGTGATAAATTGCTAGGAATTGAGGAGCTCTAGGATGTTTAAAGGAAGATGAAGATTGAAGACTTATGGGTAAAACACTTCCTTTCAAACTTAGACTTGTCTAAGTTTGGGGGAGGTGTTTCTTGGTGATTGTACTTTTGATTGACTTGATGATGTGATGATTTTGATGTTTTGGATTGATGGATGATTTTATTGATGCTATGATTTGCTTGATCTTTTTGAGCTTATTGTCTATTGATGATTGTGATTCGATGATCCTTTGGATTCCTTATTCCTATGATTCTATATTCTTTGATTTGAGCTTAATTGTGGATTCATTGATATATCTTTGAGTATCATTCTTAATTTAGTGAGTATGCTTGAGATTATGTACGTGAGCACTTGTGTGTGATTTGCAAGACTTATTGGATTTTGATGTGATCATGAGTAGATTTGTAGCTTGAAGCTAGTATTCTTGATTTAATTGTGTAAGGATGAATGTGATTGATGATACTTGATTCATTGCTCAATTTAAGCCCGTGAGCTTTTGTGCCTTAATGATCGTACATCTTATACGGTTGATATTAATCCTTTGTGAGTGCATCATTCATGATTTGTATGCTAGAACTTGCCACTAGACTTGTTGATATTGATCTTTGTGTGATGTCTTGAAAGTGATAAGAGGCCATGTTTGGAATTATGAGTTACTTTGCCAAAATTTTCCCTACCAAATACATTTGATTTCCTTAGTAAGCCATGTTAAGCCTTATTATCCTTATTCTTTGGCAAGCCAAGTGAGATTGAAACCATTGTAGCCTATTTTTATGAGTCTTTCTTGTCCTATATTTAGTAGAGCTTGATTGTTGGCTAATGATGGTGATTTGATTGCTAAGTGTGGGAAGATGATGAGCTAAGTGATGAATGAAGTGATAAAAGAAAAGAAAGGTTGTGAAAAGATTGAATGGTGAAACAGTGAATATGAAGTGAATGAAAGATTCAATTTGTGAGCTTAAAAAGAGAAAGCTCAAGTGAATGGTGGATTGAATTGAAGTCAAAAGGAAGAGTGTTGCTTGATGAAAAGTGAAGAGATTGTGCATTTGTATTGATTAGCTTACATTCAAGTCTCTACTACTTAGTCACTCTTATCCAAAAACATCCCACCTTTCCAAAGAGCCTACATTACAACCTAAGAGAAAGACCTCTTTGATTCTTGATTGATCACAAGTGATTTGTATTGAGATTAAGTCTTTTGGCAAGCATATGGTGTGCAAGTTCATGAATTTGATGATTGAGTGCATTGTACCTTGATACATATGAGTGAAGAGTGAAACACTCCATGGAAGGAGCAATGTGTTGAGTATTTGATTGAGCATTCGTTTGAGCATGATTCATCTTGATGGCTAGTGGATAGTTGCATTGATACAAGTGTTCATTGATGAGTTCGATTGTCTTTTATTTCGTCTATGGTGCCATGTGACATAATTGCAATCAATTCACTCCTTTGTTCTTAGTTTCTACGTTGCTCGAGGACGAGCAACAATTCAAGTTTGGGGGTATGATTGGAGTGAATTGATACATGTTTTTAGGGCCTATTTTAGTGCAAAAAGTGAGTTAAAGTGTGATTTTTGTGAATAAATGTGAAAAGTATCACTCTTTTGCCTAAAAAGTATTACGTTGTGAGATTTTGAGGTTTTTCGTCCGTTTTGCAGGTAAATCGGTGGAATTTTGCCAAACCGAGAGTATCATTATTCTTAGAATGAAGAGACGAACATACATGATGAAAACGGGGGTCGGGCCCGAAGCTCTTCTCGATAAAAATGCCCTGGTCTCGAGCACAGGTTGAGGGAGCAGAAGCCTCGACTCGAGGGTCAGGCTGGAGGGAAATATTTTCAAAATTGCAGGAATCTCGACTCAAGGGAGGAGCCTCGAGTCGAGGGAAGGAAAATTGGCAGATTCCTCGAGTCGAGGGCTGAGCCTCGACTCGAGGCAGGCGATATTTTGAAGAAGCGTGTTAGCGACTCTCAGGCCTCGACTCGAGGGCCTCAAGCTCGAGTCGAGGAGTGCCCAAAATCGAAAAATTCAGTTTTAAAGCCATTTGAAGCTAAAACAGAGCATATCTTGATTCTAGCAGTTTAGAGCAGTTTCTAGGAGGTTCCTTAGGCGAATTTTGCACTTTGTAGATTGATTTCCATTGTAATTGCCATAGATTGTTAGAATTAGATTAGATTCTACATTTAATCCATTAGATTAGTCTTTTGATTGATTGTAATTGAAAATTTCAGCTGTGATTTGGGTGTAGAGGAGTGGAATTGAAGCATTGTAGAAGATTAATCATTCCTAATTTTGTCTATTGAAGTTTAATTGGTGATGTTCTTACCCTTTGCTCTCTTTAATTCATTGCTTGTGTTGATTAGATTGTTAATTGCTTTCTTAGATTTTCTACCCATGGCTTTTGCTTGTAGCACCATGGGCTAATAGCTTTGTGCTTGGGATAATTGAAATTAGGGATGAAGTGATTATCTCATGCTATGATTGTTGATAATTGTGATCAATTAAATTAGCTTGCTTCCTAATTGTGATTCTTAATTGTGCTTCATGAAAAATTGTCTCTTTTGATTAATGGTTGATCACCCTAGCAATAGGCGAGAGTTGAGCTAACGTGATTAGGTGTTAATCGGGTTTCAATTTTGCATGATCGTATGAATTGGGGACTTCTACATTGAGAGATGGGAAGAACTAAGGATACTCACATTAGGCATTGTGATATTAATGGAGTGATTAATTTCATGATGGTTTATGCTTTCTAATTTGATTGATTTGCATTTGGATACAATCATAGCTTGTTAATCATAGATTCCTTGATGGAGATTATCCCTTACACCCAAATCCCCCATTGATTTTAGTATATTTGATCTTGCATTCTAGGTGTTTGATATATTGTTTGCATAATCTTGCCATTTAATTTCTTGCATGTTGTAGAGATTTTAGTCCTAAAACTTGTTGCAACTTTAGCCATTTAGAACTCTTATCCTTGAATTTCGTTTGCATACTTTCTCCCTTGGGTTCGATATTTTGTTGATTGGTCTTAATAACTCTTACCCTATACACTCCAATCACTTAATACCAATGCTAATTGATTATAAACCTTACTCGTTGATGCATTTACTCAGCCAGCCTCCTTGGACAAATTGTGCTCTGCACGAATGGAAATATCGTGCAGTAAGTCTCCTCTAACTCGGGTGCATCGATGGATCTGTAAGTCCTTAACTTTAGGTTGTATGCCACAAAGAGATCCAGTAGTTCGATGCAGAACAACAGTTCCTTATTATCGGGCTTCATTAATCATAGAGGTTGAATTCCCAGTGCCCACTCTGCATCATTTAACACCCCTCCATTAGGGAATACTATTCTTCTCCACAATCCTAGATCATCGTATATCTCCAGTTGCCACATCTCGTATCCTTCAAAAGAAAGGCAAACACTAGAAAAAAATACCAGCCTCTCATCATCAATAGCCCCAATGTCACCATATACGTGTACAGTTTCCATTCCTACTGGCATGTCAATCTTACCGAATGTATTTGTTTTGCAGCAGAAAGTAGTTATCCCCATTGTTGTATTACCTTCCAGTATCTACTAGTTGACCTTCCCGCCAATACAGACACCCGGAGTTCCCACTGGATTTTCATAAGGGAATTCTCCTAGATATTCCCAATTCATTGTATTTGTTGACATAACGTGCACTGCGGACTTTTTTTGGGGGTGTCTGAACCCTACGACACGTATGACTTTATAGTCATCGCCATCCATGTCATAACCCATTCCGAAAAAGGCTGCTCCGTAGGTACAGTTCTCTGGGAACTCTATCTTCGGGGTTGATATCTGGACCCTTACACCTGAGAGTGGGTTCTTGATCATAAACTCATCATACGTGTTGCATTCCAGAAGTAGTTCATTGCAGCTTGCTAATACGTACAAGAATGGCTCGTACTCGGACACTATTCTGCTATTTGTGTTCGCGTCTGCTTCATTCGGTATGTATCCAAGGGGGTAGAAACTGTTAAATCAAGAAAAGTTTTAATGAGTTAAAAGATCAATCCAGGTGAGCAGACAACGTTGAAGAACAGCTAAGATCAGAGTTCAGTACTAAGTTGTTCAGACTAGGTCAGGGTCTGATTAAGTCAGCTGGAGATCAGAAGTTGAAGGTCATCTGGAGACAAGCTCAGGTCTAGTCATCTGCAGGAGACAATCATGAAGAGCTCAGACGAGGTCAAGACAAGCTGAGTAGAATAAGAAAAGCGAGTCTTCACTAAGTCAGCTGCAGACGAGTAGAAGAAATCAGCTGAGGTCAAGAGAAGTTTTCAAGATTAAGTTTGTTAAAGCAATTTCCAGTTTGTTAGAACTGACTAACAAACTAACTGTCTTTTCAGACTTATAAATAGGTCTAGATTTTATTTTTCAACACATTTATGCAAATTTGATTTTTCACACTATTCATTATTCAGTTCACAATTCACAAAATAGTTTTTCAAGATTTCTTCATAGAATTTTTCTAAGTGTTTGTAGAACACTTCATTGCACATCTTCAAATACACTTCGGTTTCTTAGAGTTAGATTTCATAAGTTAGATTAGTATTCTGAAGAATTGAAGATCAAGTTGTAAGTTGTAAGTTTGTAAAGTAAGTAAGTAAGCTGATAGTGGAGACCCTTCTTCAAGTTGGAGAAGGAGAGTGGATGTAGGATTGTTATAATCCGAACCACTATAAAATCTGGTGTTCTTTACTGCTTTTATTTACTTTCCTGTTCAATTTACATCTTATAATTCAAAGATTAATTTCAGAATCAAAGTTAAAATCTAAATATCAGTTTTGTTTTTGATCTTATTAAAGTTGAGTCTAATCTTGAATTTTCGTTGTGTACATCTGGTACCTTGAATAAGTTTTGAAAGATTTGAAAAATCTGAAAAATCTATTCAACCCCCCCTTCTAGATTTTTCCTAGAAGGCTGATACACTTTTTCCTAATCTGCTCAACTAATCGGGACCAACAGAAATCGTACTGTGTTTGGAGGACATATCCAACTTGATTTTCCTTCTTCATCCTTGGCAGGTGCAACTTTGACACGAAGTATTTATCTGTTATCAGTTTCTCTCACTTACGGTTTACAGCTTTGAACCTCATGAGTGATCTTGTGGGCAACCTTAATAGTATATCCATCATTATATCAATTCCGAAAGTTGTGCCACCCACCTCTGTGGAAGGAACCGTCAAAGATTTTTTCATCTTACTTCTCTTTTTCTCACTAGTTTAACCTTTTATCTGTCTAATTTCTTTGTGTGCAGTTTGCCTTGTATTTATAGGCAAAGGCTAATGATTAATGTTTAGTTTACAGTATTCAGTCTTAATTTTTTTCCTTTTTTATGCTGATGTGTTTGGGTGGGACATCCAACTGTCAAATCAATTTTTTTCGCAATTTTTTTTCTTATATGTCATATAGCATTAGTTTCTTTACTTCCAAGTTTTATCCATAGATCTTTTGTTTTTTCCCTCTTTTTTTTTGGAGTGTTAAATAATTTATGTATATATTTTCACCACAAATATAAATATATATATATATTTGTTGGATATATTTTTTTCATAGTTCAATGAGTGTACCATGTTGTTACTATTTTTGTTAGTGTAGGGTTTGAGGAATTCAGTAATATTTTTTTACTAACGATTTCAACCTAATTAATCGAATCATTCATTTTTTCGTACTATCAACTCATATATGTATTTTCTAGGTTATGTTAATTTTATAGTTAAATAATTGTACACCGTTGTTTCTTATTGTTTTCTTTTTGAAAGAAGATATTATATTTGGATTAAACCATATACAATATTGTTATATGGGTTTTCCAAAAAAAAAAAAATTAACAAAAAAATGAAGTTTATATTATTAGATTTTCTTTGTTGTTTATACCTTTTTGTGTGTGTTATTTCTTATTGTATGTTTTGAGGAATACATAAATTTTTCTTTATTATTATTATCTTATTATTTTTTCTAATTAGTACTACACAAGTTGTAGAACCTAATCATTTTGTGACCCCCTATATGTCAATTGAATGACAGCAAGTTCCCTGTTTACATGACATAGTTGTATGTATATCTATTGATTGATTAATATTGCATTTTGTTTTTGCACACGTTTCTTCTCTTACACACCTTCTAGTTTTCAATTTTGTTATTGTTTGTTTATGTTTCTATTTTACACCCCACCTCACCCCACCCCCCCAACTCATTTTCTTTATGTTTATATGGCAATTGTATATATTTGCTTATTTTTTATGAATAATAGGTACTGTTTCTATTTGTATGGCAGGCTATTACCACACGTTCCATTTTTTCGTTTTGTAAATGATTGTTCTTGATTTATATCATATCTGACACATTATTGACCAAAATTTTTAAATTTGTAAATTATAGTCTACCTCAATCTACCGGTCGAATTTATAGAATACTTGATACATTGTCTGTCTAAAAATTTGAAAATTGTCAAATACAATCTACCTCAGTTCAACATTCAATCCATGCAATATAACACAATTATTTATCTACTCAACTGCATTTTCATGCATTTGTTATTCCGATATCTTGCTGCTGCTTGCTGCGTAAATATTTTTGGATGGGTATACTTTTGGAGTATTTCACTCTCCATGTTGCTGCAAACAACGACTCCACAATCCAAGTTGCCTGATACCTGTTCCATACATGGTACTGGTAGCGGCCTTATTTTTCCCTTGGTGCATATTATATGTGTAATGTTTGATTTTTTGTGCATTGCACTCAACCTCTCCACAACATAATCAGCCTGCAATATATAAAGTCACAATGTTACACTACAATGCGTCAGAATATTTGTTGAATTTTATATGTAATGTTTAATACTAGTCTTTTCTTACCAGCACTACACTCCTGTCCATGTGTACGTCCTTGGTGTAGTTAGTCTGTGGACGCAATGAGTTAAAGAAACTCTATTGACCAACATTTATATCAAACTTTAACAAAGTCCAATGGTCACCTGCAATCATTTGGTTCCTCGAACAGCTCTTGCTTAGCAATGAAAATAGCAATATATCACTTGCTCCGACATTTTCAAGGAGATCATCAACAAGTTTTTTTAAATTTCGATTCTCTCCTCCTCTATTTGCATTTACTAAGTCCTGGTTATTGCATACAATATGTCAGTGTGCTTAAATCCATATATGCTTTTGAATGGTTAGAGAGATGCATATTTTACTGTCCATATAGTCCGTACCAGGCAGGAAGATGAGAAAATGTGAACTTGTTTAGCAAATGGCAGTGATTCACTGTATCTTTCAATTAAAATCTCGCTCCATGAATTAATTACATGTATCAATGTAGACGGTTATTATTAATGATTGTTAGTAATTCAAATTGAGTTGATATAAATGTTGGGTTTTCCTGTATAACATACTCCGGTTGATAGTCGCTCGTTATGTAATATTGCAAGAATGTCATGTATATACACGATTGACATCCTATTTGGAGAACTCCATGCTACATACCTGTTTACATAGGAAAAAGATAAAATTAACATGTTAGTATTAAACCATACAAACCATTGATTATGAATATTACATTCATTTCATTATTATACGTACTCTTCCATTGACTCATTCCATGCCTTTTCGATTGCTTTCTTCACTGGCGTGCTTGTTTCCTGAACTGCTGTGAAGGATTCATCCCATCTTAGCTTTTTGAGATGCCATTTTCCCTTACCTATATTTTCCAATTCATCTGTACACAGCTGCGGTGAAATTTCTACTGCCTTTCTTGAACATTCAGTCGTCCTGACTTTCACTCTTCGCGTAAGTGTGCTTGGGCTTGGTAGTTTTTTTTTTTCTGATCACCCAGGGGTGTTTTGTTTTTGATCCCTTGTTCACTGTCCTGAACTGTAGACTTCTCAATGATCCTTATTCTTTCCTTCAGTTGGTCGTTCTCTAGTTTCAATATTCCATTCTCTTTCATCGCAATGGATAGTTCTGCAATTTTATCTAGGTGTGCCATTGTTTCCTCATTGCTCAGTTCATCTGTTGTAAAAACCTTTGAATCCAACCTATCCTCCAAGTTCAGAATTTTCTCCTTTAAGTCCTTAATTTCATCATCCTTTTTTGAGATCACCTCATTTCGCTCCTTCTCTTCCAAAGCTCGATCCCTTTCCGTCTTTTCAATCATGCCTGAAATTTTCTTATTTTTTTCCTCCAACGTCTTCATGAACTCATTCACTTGTTATTTTAATATTGCATTGTCGTTCTTTAACTGCTCCAAGTCATGTTCACAGGTGCACGTTTTTTTTTGCAGGTATGTGTTCCTGATTGACTGCGCTCACTATCTTCATTACATCATTATCATTTTTGTTATTCAACTCTCATTCTTGTGTCATGTTAAGGCTGGAATTAGGGGCATCATTCTGCATCATGTCTTCACCTTCTTTCTCTATGGGCTCGTCATCATCTGTCTCATCACCACTATCATCATTACTTTCTGTTTCGTCTCCATCCATTTCATCAGTTGAATTATCTACATTATCATTCAACTGCTCTGATGTTTGAATCACGAGATGATCTTGACACGTTCGAGTTGCACCATTGTCATTGTATTTGGCATTATCTATTTTCTCAATCCTTTCCATGTTGTTATCTTCATTCATGTCTCCATCGTGAATCTTATCTTGTTTGGTTTTTTAATTCAATTCATCCTTTTCATCCTCACTATTGGAACCACCGATCGCCGACTCTATAAAATTATCAGATTCGGGATCACAGTAAAAAATGCAGCGGAAATAAAACATACCTTTTCACCTTGATAGGTGAATTCGAACCAGTTCTAAGGTCAGAAATGCGGATCAAGGATGAGCCACGAACCTCACGATCTTCTGTAGTATCCCTATCCCTTTCCCTTTCCCTTGGACGTCGAGTGGTCGATGATCCTCCAAGGAATCAGAATCCGTTTCTCTCTGATCTCACATTTTTTTCACACCCTAGGAGGCTCTGATATAGGGTTTATTTATAGGCTACAACAGGGACCCTAAGGAGGAATTAGGGTTGGGCCTCCTGATGGGCCTAAACATCCTGTGTTCAATCCGAACACTCAACTTAAGCCCATAAATTATAACTCGGTCCACTAAAGAGTTATAATTGAATTACCGTCCTAATCCCATATTATAATATGGGCTCCTTTATTATGTGTAGGTTTATTTCCCCGTGTTTAAGATATCGAATGTTCATAAATTAATTAAATTACTGACAACTTAATTAATTTATATCTAATTTCAAGAGTATTACCACTCATCTTTATTATTATGTCGGATTAAATCCACCTGCAGGGTTTACATAATAATCTTTATGAGCTCCTCAAAGGGACATCATCATCCTAACTAATTAGGACACGGATTCCTTCTATAATCAACAACACACCATATAAACAGTGTTATCTCTCAATTCACCGAGCCTATTGATTTAATAAATCTCACCCATTGGCAAATTAAAGAAACAAACACTGAGTACACGTGCCTGTTATTATATAGGGATTAAGAAGACGTGCATCCATAATAACAGAGGTCTTGTTCTTTTATATAGTCAGTACAAATTGAACAACCTCATATGGTCCTGCTCAATACATATAAAATGTACTAGTGTAATTTTATAGTCAAGATAGACTAATACTAAATTACACCACAACCGTTCCAATGGTTTGTCCAAATCCATCTTGGTTGTGAGCTATTATTTATAATCTATAAGGAACTGATAACATGATCTTCTGTGTGACACCACACACCATGTTATCTACAATATAAATTAATCTGGACAAAAACAATGATATATGTAACAAACATATAAAGCAAGTATTTTGATCGTAAAGAATCTCATATCAAAAAGATGTTCATACAAAAAGCTAGGCTTATAGTATACATCCTAACACTCACTGCTTGATTCTAATGAATCCTCTTCTATCTCGTTTATTTCATCTTCTTCACTCTCTAATGTTGTCCAGTATTTCACCATATTTTCCAGTGCATTCTTCTCTTCTCCAGTTGGCTTTAGTATAGTCTGTCGTACCTGAGAGACATTGTTTCAAATATTAGTTGTCTTTCATTGTTTTTTGTAGGATATATTAATATTTTTTTTATATTTATTTTACTACTACCCTGTCAGACCGCAAATTTTTTAGGTTCAATTTTCTCAGTGCCTTGTTCAATTTACTGAGGTCCCATTTCAGTATTCTTGGCATTTTTTCACTTCCACTTCTTTCAACAATTGTCGTATGCTCACACAACCAAAACTGCACATTTAAAAATTGTATCAGTTTATGAAACCCCGATTAAAATTGAAGCTCCAAGCATCGGTTCATCAAACCACATTTAATACAGAGGTTTATAGTAGTTCATACCGGTAGCAATAGAGCGCATCCTCCAATGCTTGTGTTCTTGCTTCTTAAGATCTGTTGGTGGAGCAGGTCAACTACCAGTGTGCACCAATCATATTTCCATATATCTTCAATCTTAGCCAGATAAATTGAGTAATGCCATGGTACACTACCATTCATACCCGGTGTTAGTACTGTTACTAGTAAGTATAGGTGGGTTAGCCTTGCAACATCCCCCACACTATGTCTGTCATTTCTGAAAATGACCTCCATTAACTTGTCATATACATACTTTTTGTTCAGGATATTCCCACCCCGTCCTGTTTTCACATCTTTTCCAAAGCATCGTTTTATCCACTCAGGTAGCACGTAATCATTTAATTTTAGATCGATTCGAATATTACCACCTGAAACCCCAAATAGCAGATGAACATCTCTGTTTGTTATTTTCATTTGTTCCCCCCTAACAAAAAAGACATGGTTGGCTAATCCAAAAGCAATAGCACACTCTGAATATCCTCTTCATATTTCTGCCACCTAGTTTTGCATTTTTCATAGTCTGCATTCATTATTGTCTGAAACAGAATCCAAAACGGTGTCTTTTGTATTTCTTTCTTGTGCTCATCATTATACTTTAGACCTTGTAAATCCCTCACTGCTGATACCAAGTTGCTACGATAATAGGTTGTTCTCTCCTTGATTTCCATTTCTTCTGTTGTAACACGTAGTTCGAACAAACATGCAATTATTCCTCCTTTTTAACGTATTTTTGTGGTGCAACGAAAGTTGATTAACATGTTTAACATTATATTTGTGATAGGATTTAATGTAAGTTGAACTACTTACTGAATGAGTTCCTTGGTCTTTTTTCAGTTTCGCTGTCCTCGGATGTAGTTTCATTCAGCATCTCGTTTATCAAGCCTTTATCTGTGTTTTTGTCATGTTAGTACATTGTTGACATTTTAACATTGATTTTTCACCTTCAAAAACCAAATCCTGGACATACCTTTCTTATATTTCGTGCCCGGTCTTCCTGAGCTCAACCATTTGTTCTCATGATGACTTTTATGTGATTCGCCTGTTTTATATGCATGAATAATACTAAAAAATTAGTTCTTATCGTTGGTTTTGCTATCATTTGTATTCACGTATTAACTTCTCTCTATGCTATAATGAATTTTTAATCAGTTTCATAAAATACACACACTTCTCATACCTTTTTTACCACTTTTGTCCCTTCTTCTGGACTTCTCTTTTCTATAACTGTGGTATCCTTGTTCTAATGTATCTGTTTTCATTCCCAAAACAATGCATTGAAGAATTCATTTTTTTATGTGTTATTATTCCTTTTTTTTTTAATTTGAATACGTATGTTTTTACCTTCTTCTGAATTTTCATCATCAACAATTTTTCGTTTCCCTTTCTTTATTTCCTCACGCTTCACATCATTGTTCTTGCCTGAGTTATCTATTTTCACACAGTATGTTAAAATATTTCGTAGTGCGTGTATCTTTACTAAAGCTATTTAATTTACTCTCTACATTACATTCGAATACTGTATTACCTTCTGATGATGTGTATGATAATTGCCTCTGTACCTTCTTTTCCTCCTGTGCTGAACTGCTGCGCAATTTTCTCCTTGTTGATCCTGAAAATCAAATACGAAATTAGTACATTCTGTGCAAAAACAATTAAATTCTTGTTAAGACTATAAACAGTTCAACCCACACCTTCTACATAGCTTCCCCCTGCGGTCCCCTGTTCATAATTTGTTTTTTCTCCTGCCAAACCAAAGAGGCAAGTATATATTAATGCAGTCATTCTATCTATTATCGACAGTAGACATATATTAATCATTTCAATCCTTCTCTTAATTACGTCTGTATCGTACCTCTTCTTGCCTTTTTCCTTGGTCTTCCTCTTCCTCTTCTGCTGCCATCTTTATCAATTGTACGTTTTTTATCCAACTTAGGTCTGCCCATCTTATTTTTTTACATGCCCTGTTCACAGTAACTATACCCTTATTATACACATCGTTAATCACCCTAAATTTACATGAATATTCCTAGAGCTTAACAACAATATGTAGTTCAGTGTCTGTTTCTTGAAAAAATTGGGGGATTTTAACTTCTACCCTAAGTTTGTCTTCGGCTACCGTATTCGATATCAGCAAACTAGATTACATATGTGTTCAATACCACATTTAAATTTTCCTTGGATTCTGTGGTTATTATACCCATTTTTCTGCAAATAATTCCATACCGATGTCCGGATACACCAAAAAATCAGAAAACCAAATACGAAAAAGTAAATCGGTTTAAAATAAAAAAACGTATATATCTCATTGTCTGTTACTTGTATATCGATGATTATTACTCAACAATCCTTCGCTTCGTAACGGGCTCTTGATCTTCTCTGTGTTTCACCCTTGGACGATTTTTGCTACCGTATCTATTTCTGAATTTTTTGGAATGTGAATGGTTTTGTTCTTCACAAATGAACAGTATATGGGGTTTTTCCGCCTTGGAAATTGAGCCGTCCGCATTTATCATCCTGACCTGACTCTCTTCCTTGGAAAACACTCAAGCTACTTGTTGGTCCCGATTAGTTGAGTTGATTAAAACTTGAATTAACCTTCTAGAACAAAATCTAGAAGGGGGGGTTGAATAGATTTTGTAGATTTTTCAAATCTTCCAAAACTGATTCAAAGTATCAAAGGACACAGCGGAAAAGAATGATTAATCTCAACTTCAACAAGATCAAAAGCAACTGATATTATAGATTTAACTTTAATCCTGAAAATAATCCGTAATTAATGATTTTAAAAAAATTGAAAAGATACAAGTAAGTAAATCAAAGCAGTAAAGAACACAGTATTTATAGTGGTTCGGATTATAACAATCCTACATCCACTCTCCTTCTTCAACCTTGAAGAAGGGCCTTCACTTACTTACTTTCTTCCTTCTCACTGACTTACTTACAATAGTGAATCTTCAGTCTTACAATGAATTCTTCCTAATTCTGGATATCTATGGCTTGAAGATCTAATGTGAAAAGTGTTCTACAAACACTAAAACTGGAAAGCGTATAAAACGTTTGTGAATGTGTATAATATTTGTGGCTCGTGAATACAAAATTGTGTATATCGATGAGTGCAAAGTATCAAAAGTAATTCTATACTAATTTCTATCCCTATTTATAGAGATCTTCACTTGGTAGTTATAACTTCCTTGAATTCTGTTTTGATTAGTTATAACAATATAACTGAATCTTGTAACTTCCTCTTGGTTAGTTGAAACTGCTTCTTGAAACTTGTGTAACATTTCTTCAACACTTCATCGTCTGATACTTGCTTCTTCTTGTTCTCGTCCTCATTCCTTGTCTGGGTGTTTGTTTATAGTATTGCATGTCAACAGTCTTCTATGCGTTGTCCTTGTCTGATATTTTGACCTCGTCTGATTTCCTATCCTAATCTGAGGTTTGTCCTTGTCTGATGTCTTGACCTAGTCTGACTACTTATACTTAGTTTTACTTACAAATGTATACTTCAGCTGTCTATACAAGATACTCAGCTGGTCATCCTATTTTACACTTTTAACACATCAAAACTAAATACAATCTTTTCTTTTACCTAACACTACAGGTCTGTGTATTGGTCAGGAGGACAAATCCGTCCTTACACAACAGTCCTTTGTTTGTATTGGATTGTAATCAACACTCTTAATTTGTACCCTGTAGTTACCGGTCCTTTTAATTAATTATTTTCTAATCATAAGTTTTTTTTTTAATACGCAAATAGGTCATTTTATACGAATACAAAAATATCAAATTATATTGTCACTATCTTAGAATTATATAAATGCATTTGTCATAATATCATATTTTCATGTTATTTTAATTATTTTAAAATTAATATTTACAAAATTTTCTCGAGAATTTTGGGTTTTAGTGATAAGTACATTGCGACTATAGTTAAATTTTTTTAACACAATATTATAATATTATTGTTTTTATTAATTTTATTTTAAATATTAATATATTTTGATGAGATTTTGTAGTCTTTAGTGATAAGTAATTTTTGATTAGTGACACAATAATAGTGACTACTTGTATGAAGTTATAGTTACAACTAATACTTTGCGATAAAAATATAATATTTTAGTGGCAATAACCAATCATGACTATAGGACTTAATTATAGAGCCAAGTATCAAATGTAACTAAAATATCGAGTAATAGTTACAACAAAAATGTGTGACTAAAACAATCAGAGACAGGTACAAAAAAAATATGTGACTAAAATATTAAATAATAATAACAACAAAAATATGTGACTAAAACTTTGAACAATAGTGGCAACAAAAATATGTCACTAAAAAATTAAGTAAAAGTGATAAAAAATATATGTGACTAAAAAATAAGCTTTGGTGACAAAATATGAGTGTGACTAAAAATATAATTTATAGTAACAATTAAGACATTTTTGTCGGTAATCTTATAGCGGCACAATTTATAGTCACAAACTATCGACAACCTCTAAAATTGTCACTAACCATTTTTAGTGACAAAATATAAGAATATAGTGACAAAAATAATTGTCACTAAAAACACTTTTTTTTTGTAGTTATGCAGACTGATCCTGAAAAACTTGTTAAGTTTTGGATGTGGCAGGGTATGATCCCCCCTCCCCCTGTTCAAAAGTAGGTCTGTATTTATTAAAAGTTGTATTGCTTTATTATTGAAGTTTTTAATTATAACATTTATAATGGATGATCATATCAATGTTCAATATTATTTGTTGTTGTCTAATTAAATGCTTTATTAACAAGAAAAAAAACCTAAAAACCATAAGATCACAAACCGATCCAGAGGCCGGAGCCCCCGCTAAAAACCTTTCTAGGGTAAAACCCTCCTTAGGGAAACCCCTAGACGAGAAAAAGGGAAAACTCCTCTAACAGAGAAAACCGAACACAAAAATTAACAAACACGAAAGTAATCAAGATGTTTATCCTTTGCCGCAAGGTTCATGACAAACTCTGGCGCATTGTCCCACCAAATATAAGTATCTTGAGCCTCAAAAGTGGAGATAGCATCCGCCACCGTATTTCCTTCTCTATAGATATGAACCGCAACAAAATCAATACTTTAAATCTCCTCCCTCATCCAATTCCAAGACGACCTGAATTTCCAGGGAACCTCCGCCTTTGGATTATTGAACAACGAAATTACATAAGTAGAATCTGACTCTAGAACAAGCTTCTTCCATCCCTTCATTAGAGCCGACGACACCCCCTCCATTGCCGCCATAATTTCTGCCTCAAAGGCCCGTCCTTTGCCCATCTTACGGAAAAAAGCAGCCACAACAAATCCCATTGAGTCTCGAAACACCCCTCCTTCTTGAATCATTCCATTAACCTCACTTCCATCCGTATTGATTTTAATAAACCCCATCGGCGGAGGCATCCACCGTACCAAAATAGTAGAAGCTTGTGGCCTAAACTTCACATCCATACCCCAAGCACGCATACAAACCAAATCTGCCACAATGTTATCATTGAACCCCAAGTCCTCCTTATTCATTTCCTGCACCAAAATAACAAATTGCGTCGAAAAGCTGTTGAGGCGTGGGACTTTCCCCTTATGAATAGCTTTGTTCCTAGCACCCCATAACATCCAAAAACACGTAGTCCAAGCTATCCGCCAAATTTTATTAGTACGCGCACTGAATTTTTTCCACATAATCTGTAAAAAGGTATCATGGAAGTCGAAAGAAACATCAATGGAAACAACAAATTGATCAGCAATTTTACGTATAATAGTGGCAGAAAAATTACAAGAGCTGAATAAGTGATCCATGGATTCAGAATTATCTCTACAAAACACGCAAATAGAAGGGCCAGCGATCCCCCATGACGCTAAAACCTCCGCAGTTGGCAACTTTCCCCAAATTAGCCTCCATAACAACGTCGATCTGCTCGGCGGGATAAAAGAGCCCCAAATCCAAGTACTCCAGCTGACTTTCGGAAATTTGGTGCGGCAAACATTGAACGCCGCCTTTGACGTGACTGCACCTGTCTTGTGTAATGTCCAAACCAGCGTGTCCCTTGCCAAACTAGCAATTTTGACAGCAACAATATCCTTGCAAATCTCTGGGAATTCGTCTGCAAAATCAGACCCCAACACCCAGCTGTTATCCGCCCGAAACTCTGAAATAGATTAATCCATATTTGCCCGAGCCTCCAAAGGAACTCCCACCCTGTCAGCTATGGAGTACCCCAACCAATTATCAACCCAGAATTTCACCGAGGAGCACTGACCCGGGAGCCATCTAGATTCCTCGCGAATTGCGGAACGAATCCGATTGAGGCCGTGCCATATGGACGAAGCAATAAAGTACTTTACTTCAGTTTTTGCTGCTGTCGTGTGTCTCTGAAAGATGAAGCTATGACCTTTGTCTTTTTCTATTATAATCTCCCAAGCTAATTTATATAGAAATGCATTATTTGCAGCACGAATGTCCCTAGCCCCAACTCCTCCTTCTTCATATGGCGCGCAAGCCCGCGACCAAGAAATCATCCCGTAGTTTTTTTGCGAAGTATTCCCTTTCCAAAGGAAGTTACGCATTGTCGTATCCACCTTTTTCAACAAACTCCGTGGCCATTTATAGACAATCATGTTGTGTGTTAAAAGAAGAGGCAATAACACTATTAACAAGACAAATCCTTCCCGCCAGAGAAAGCATCGATCCACTCCACCTATCAAATTTCATTAAAATCTTGTCCGCAATTGAATTAAGATGCAATGCCTTTGGCTTTCCAAAAAATAAAGGGACTCCAAGATATGTAAAAGGAATTGTCCCTTCCGTGAAATGCAAAGAGTTGAAGAAATAATGCTTGAAGGCAACTGCAACTCGATTTCCAAAGAAAACTCTTGACTTGGAGGGGCTGATAACCTGTCCCGAAGACCTCCTATATAGAGTAAAAGTATCTCGAATGAACAAAACGTTCGAATGAGTAGCCATGCAAAAAATCATAACATCGTCTGCATATAACAGCGTCGTTGGAACCTCAACACCCAGCTTGGCTTCTACTGGCTGCAACTGATGCGCTCCCCCTTTGTAATTAATTAACTTCGCCAAAACTTCTTCGCCAATGGAGAAAAGCAAAGGCGAGAGAGGATCGCCCTGCCGTATCCCACGAGAACATGAAAAATAGCCTTCAAGCTTGCCATTAATGGAAATGGATAACCTAGCTGAATGAAGAATGGAACAAACCAACTCTCTAAAATGTTGATCAAAACCCATGCATTCCAAAACATACAGAAGGAACTCCCATCGCATCGTATCGAACGCTTTCTTAATGTCAATTTTCAAAGCCACACTCCCCGCGCCTTTGTTAATGCACTGAAGACTTTCCGAGCAAGTAGCAATACAATGTTGGATTTTCTTTCCCGGAATGAATCCATATTGCACCGGTGAAAGTGTCCTGCCAAGCAGAGGGCCCAAACGATTCACCAAAATCTTAGTGAAGATTTTTAAGAGAAAATTACCCAAAACAATTGGACGATAATCCTCAACTTTAGAAGCACCAGCAACCTTAGGAATAAGTGTCACAATATTAGAATTCAAACCAGCAGGTATCAAAGTCGTCGAAAAGAAGAAGCCTACAACATTATTTATGTCATGACCGATAATGCTCCATGCAGCCTGGAAAAATGCACCATTAAAGCCATCAGGGCCCAGCGCACTTGTTGGGGATAAACCAAAAACAGCCGCCTTAATCTCATCAATGGACAGACTTCGAGTTAAATCCTGATTTTGCGCCGGTGTTATCAAAACATGGAGAAGCTCCCTAACATAGTCCAGCGACCCCACCTCCCCTCCATCTTCCGAAAATAACTCCTTGTAATAGTTTTGAATGTGCTCCGAGATTACCCCCGACATCCTCACAAATAGTCCCGTCTATCATGATGGAAGACAAATTGGATTTTGCCCGGGCCATACGTAACGCACGGTGAAAAAACTCCGTGTTTCTCTCACCATCGATCAACCAATGTGCTCTGGTTTTTTGAATAAGCAATAAATGCTGCTGCCTGAGGAGCTCATTTATTTGTCGCATCAAATCACTTTCTTGCAGTTGGTGTTCCCCTTCACTCTCATTATTGAAATTCCTTTGCTGCAACTGACCAAGCTCAGCCTCCAGCGTATCTAAACGCGTGAAGACATCCCCAAAAGCTTGTCTGCTCAACTCTCTGAGGCAAATTTTGAGTCTCTTCAATTTTCGTATGCAAACTGTAATCGGATCCTTTGCTGGCATAAAAACCATCCACGACTCCTTCACAATATTTTCAAAATCCCTATGAGAAATCCAAAAATTCTGGAACCTAAACGATTTAAAAGATACTGCCGAAGTCGCCAGGCATTTCAGCAGCAGAGGATGGTGGTCCGAGTGAATCCTGGGGAGCACCATAGCTGAAACCGAAGCCCAGACATTAATAAAACCGTCTGAAACTAGAGCACGATCAAGCCGCGACATCGGGACTCTATTCGACTGACTACAACGCCATGTGAAAAAAGGTCCCGTAGGTTCCATATCAATAAGCCCCGCATCCGAGATGCATTGTCTGAACTCATCACAAGAAATATGAGAAAGATTCCACTGGCCCAATTGCTCCTCCACTCCAATAATAGCATTAAAATCTCCCATGAAGCAAATATTGCAATTCCCGAATCCCAGCATCGTGGCCCATAAACGTCGACGAAAAACGTACATGTTGGCCGCATGCACAAAGCCAAAGAAAACGTCCCCTTTGTGAGTAAAAATTTTAATCACCACCAGCTGATCATCCTTATACACAACAGATGGCACCACTGAAAGAAAAGATCTGTATGTAATCCAAATATTGGGTCGCAGACCTCCTCCTCTATGATTCTCATCCAAAAAAGTCAGATGCAGTTTCCTCCAAGATCTCCAACTCACATCCTTTCGCAGAATCTTAGGTTCTGCTATGGCAACAATATCCGGTTTGTGTGCTCGCAAAAGCTCCGCAAGCACACAACGGGCGGGGTCATTGCCTAACCCCCGTACATTCCAAAAGTGGGCATTCATCGACCTGGCCGACAAGATCCGTGCTTCGGCGGATTATCATCGTCCTCGCATTGGTCAGCCCAACTTCTCGATGCAACAAACTTCATTGATGCAAGCGCATTATTATCGACATTAGATGTTATCGTGTACGAGGTGTCATGCGGGGGAGAAGAATTCAGTTTTTGGCCCCCATTACCACTCGCCGGCTTGTTACGCAAATAATACTCCTTGGTAACATGACCCTTGCTTTTTGGCCCCTTCTTTCCAGCCATTGTCGAATGAGATTGCGAACTATCTGTATCCGAGGAGGTTTGCACCCACTGCACATTAGTTGTTTGTACAACCTCTGAAATTTGCACCTGTGCCTCAGTTGCTTGTGCTCGCTCCTCCAAATGACAATCAACTAGATTGGCTCCCCTAATCTCTTCTACCTTTGAAACAAATCCTCTATGATTTTCTAAGTCCGTTGGATTGTCATTCCCCTCACCTTCTAAGCCTGCAAGAGCCGCAAAGCAATTTGCAGAAATTGATTCACCATCTTCAACCTCCTTTTCCACCTGAGGCTGCTCCTCCCTTTGAACCCACTCTCCCTCCCGCTGCTTAAAACTCATCGATTTCCCAGCAGGTTTACTACCAGCCTTTTTCTCATCCTCTCCTTTCCGGGTTTTAACCGATCTGCAATTTTCTAATGAGTGGCCTACAATTCCACAATAACTACAAAAAGGAGGCAGCTGCTCATATTTTATTGAAGCAAACATAACTTGGCCCTCTGACTCAAACATTATATAGTCCTCACACCCCTTAGTCATATCCACCTCAATTAGTGCCCTAGCATAGTGACACATTGTCCTATTTTTTGTGCGATCATCCAATTTGAGAACTGTCCCCAAAGCCAAGGCAAGAGCATGCACAATCTTCGGCTGAAAAAATTCCATAGGAATCTCATATATACGGACCCAAACTTGAGCTATAGTCGAGTTCACCTTATAAGGATTAAACCCACAGACCCAACGTTGAAGCCTGATCAAAACCGGCTTTAGGGACCATGTACGTTTGTCAAGAATTTGATCCCGATCCGCAAGATTAGGAATCTTGATATTATAGAACCCTCTTCCAAGCGGCACTAACTGCCATTCCCCCACGATTCCCCAAGTTAGACTAAGTTTTGCATACAAACTTTCCAGCGAATATGGGGTGTCCCCCGTAGTTAAGGTGACTTTGCTAATCAAAGAGTGTGCGAGTTCTGAAACACCATATTTGACTAGGGCATCGTCAATTTTAACCGAAAGAAATTCCCCTTTTCTTTTGGCTACCATATCGTTAGTATTCTCCATAGAAGATTCCGGGATAGAAGGCGATAAAATCTGACGATACGATGGGCGGTCATGCGTTTGGCCAACCACCATAGGCGGTTGGATCGTAGGGCTAACCTCTTCAGTCGAGACATTATTAGGAGGGGGCAATGAAATACCTGTTGTTTTAACAGTATTAGGGTCCTTTGCAGGGTCAGAGATGTTTGTCGTAGCAGGGAGAATGAGTTGCGCGGCCACAACGTCAGCATGTGATTTCAAAATTCCAGAAAGGAGAGTCAGAAGTTGTTGTTTGTCGATGTTGTTGATCCAGTCAGGCATAGGCAGAGATGGTGGGTCGGCCATGAAGACCGGACGCACGCCGGAAAACTGGCGAGAAACGGAAATTTTTTCGCTAGGGTTTTTTCGCTACATATTAATAATATTCAATTATTTTTTTATGCTGTGCAAATTATATATTAGTAATGTTCAAATTTTTTTTTTTCATGTGGTGCATTTTTTATTTTTAATAAATCCTAATCTTATTGCTAAACTGGACTCAAACTAATAAGATACACTGAGTCATAATTAAACTAATGTTCATTTAAGCGCAGTTAAAACAAAATTGGGCCCCGTAAAAAAAAACTTTACTCTTCTGTGCAAATTATATATTAGTAATGTTCTATTTTTTTTGTTTCATGTGGTGCCAAAACTTTACTTTTCTGGACTCGAAATTGAGTATAATGAAATTGTAATTTCGCTTAGTATATTCTATTCTGGGCTTAGTAGTAATTATTTTTGGGTTTGAAGCAAACTCAAACTAATTAAACTAATGTTCACTTAAGATCAGTTTGCACAAAATTGGGCCCAGTCAAAAGAGTTTACTCTTCTGGGCTTAGTAATAATTATTTCGGGTTTCAAGCCCACTCAAACTAACAAAAAAAAAAAGATAATAAGTTACTTTATAAAGAAAAATGCAAATGTGCAATTCTTTTCAGATGTTGTGCAAATTTTATACTACTAATGTTCAACTATCAATGTTAAATGCATATTAATGTGCAATTATTTTTTGCGATGTTGTGCAAATATTATTTTATAAATGTTCAATTAGTTTTTGTTTACATTATTTTTACATTGAAGCCCATTCATAAATGGTGTAGTATTATTTTTACATTGAAGCCCATTCATACAAAGTGCAAATTGGGCTGGTACTTTGAATTTAGAAATAAATTGCAAATTTTTTCTTTTAATGTGCAAATTATTTTTGCACTTTTCAAGTTTTTTTAAGCCAAAACTAAATCATTTGCACAATAATTAGTTCTATCCCAGATCATTAACATCAGTTCAAAAAGACCACAATAAGTGCAAATCACCAAAATATTGGTCTTAACTAATAAGTGCAAAAGACCATAATTATGTTCAATATTACACATATTCTAATAAATTCATTGTCCAAAACTTCACAAAAGACCAGAACACTGTCTTAACAATTGACAACAAAATTTTCATCATCCAAAAAGAATTTTAACATTTTCGATTGATAATTGGAAGCTGGAGCCACACTGTATTCTCCTTTCCTTGTACTCCAAATTTCTCAATTAAATTACAGACAACCACACCACAGTCAAGTGTTCCAAGCGTCTGTTGCAAGCTGTCCTCTGAAACTGGTGAGATTAATCTCTTCATAAGAAAAGAGTGTGCATGCCTGTGCTTTGTAAAAGCCTCATACATCCTGCTGTGCACATACTTTACCTGCAAATAGTAATGTGTATTATAATAATTTTTTTGCAAAGTTTCTTCTACCAAATAAAAGTTGTCCTATGAAATCTTACCACGATCAAAGCTTCTGTCAAATTTTGATTAGCAACACCCTTCCTTCTAGGACGCATCGAATTAAAAAAACTTCCATTTTGATCACCAACCCCCTGAATGAACTACCCGGCATTCCAACCATTATAGAAAATAATTAGAGCCGTCAAGACGGACTAGCGGGGTGGGGCGGGCCAAAACCCACAAAAGCCCGCCTTTCGGCAGGGCGGGACGGGCTGAAAATATGACGGGCTACGAAAATCCCAGTCCAACCTATTTAAAGACGGGCTGCAAGCTTTGGCGGGCCGGCCCACATTTTTTTTAGAATGAAAATTTAATTAATTATATAAAATAAAATGACATAATTAATATACTTTTATCATATTATTATATTACATAATCTAAAATTCATATATCACATGATAATCAATTAAACATATCTCACAAAATAAAGTTCATCAATTATCAAAAGATAAGTCAACAAAAAAATCCATAAATATAAAATATTTGCCTCCAAAACATAAAGTCCACAAAATGAAAATAAATAATCCAAAGACATAAACTTAGAACAACATCTCTCAAAGTTCATCAATCATTACATCATCAAAATCATCTTCATTTTCTTCATCATTCTCATTCCCGTCCCCGTTCTCCAAAACATTAGAGCCCTCACATGATAAAGTTGAATTAGTATTTGTACTTCTACTTCCATATTCATCATCTACATCGAAAAGATATTAGTTAAATACTATAAAGATAATACAACAAAATATGAAGTAAATCATGCAATTTAAATATGTATAAGATAATTCAACTTACCACTAACTTCATAACTATGCAGTCAATTACGAGTGCAAATCAACTGATAAAAATTGTCAGAAAGCATGGAACTTCTATACTTGGTGAGCACACGACCACCGATTGAAAAAGTTGATTCAAATGCAACAGTAGTTATTGGGATGGACAAAATATCATATGTCATTAATGCAAGTTCGGGATATCGATTCTTTTGACTCTTCCAATGTTCTAAAACATCTAAATCTTTGTAGAGTGTAAAATCATACTTTGGCTCCTCCAAGTAGAGATCTAATTGAGACTTTCCCACAATTTTTATAGCTTGGGTATCAAGAGCTTTAAAATCCTATATTAAAATCAATATTTTGTTATAAATAACATGTTATCAATTAAATAATACAAGTAAAAATTGACAAAATAATACTTACATCAAAAAGACTTTTGCTAGTTACTTTACTTGGTCTACTTGGATCTAGTGCAAGTGCATGAGAAGATGGAATTGAAGAACTCGACTTGCTCGCATTAACATATTCCTCAAAAAGTTTATACAACTTGTGTCTCATACGAAACAACTTCTCTTGACATTTTGTAGGATTGGGCTCAACCCTTGAATAGACTTGCTCCAACATTTGAAGTTTCACTCGTGGATCAAGGACAACCCCAAATGAAAGCACTGTACTATATTCACTCCAATACTTATCAAATTTCTCAATCATTTTTCCACACATATCACCGACCGTCTTATCTTCATTACAAGTTATCCTTCAACAAACTTTCAATCTTCCAAACTTGCATAAAGTACACATTTGAAGTAGGATAAGTAGAACCCGAAATCAAGTTGGTAGTCTCATAAAATAGTTGAAGAAACTCACATAATTTTTCTGCTTTTTTCCAGTCATCGGTTGTTGGACACTACTTATAAATTGAATCATGGACTTGTAAAGAAGAAAAAAAAATTTTGTACCTAATGACACTATCTAACATCAAATATGTTGAGTTCCAACGAGTTGGCACATCTAATCTCAAACCAACACTCGTGTCAATGTTGCCAACTAATCTCACACATTCCTCAAATTTCTTCATCCTACTTTCTGAACCTTTCACATATTTCACAGATTATCTAATCTTAAACAAAGACTCAACACTCAATTTTAAACCACATTGAACAATAAGATTCAATATATGGGCAGCGCAACGAATGTGAAAAAATTCACCATCACACAACAAATCATCATGCACCATCAGTTGTTCCTTCAAAATATTTTGCATAGAATCATTACTTGATGCTTTATCCAAAGTCAAAGTAAAAACCTTTTTTCCAATCCCCCAATCCATTAAAAAATTGAGTATTTTTCCAGCCAAATCAACTCCACAATGTGGGGGAGGAAAGTGGTCAAGGTAAGAATCTTATTGTTCAATTTCCAATTTTCATCAACATATTGGGCTGTCAAGCAAATATAACCCTCACCATTACATGCAGTCCACAAATCAGAAGTTAAACAAACTCTATTTGGAATATTAGCCAAAACTTGCTTAAGTTTAGCTTTATCTTTCAAATAAAGTTTGTTAACATCGGAAACAATAGTATTCCTAGAAACTCCAAGAAACGTAGGGCACAAATACTTGTGAAAAGCCCTAAATCCTTCATACTCAACGAATGAAAATGGCACATTATGCTTAATAATTGCAAAAGCAAGCATTTCACGTGCAATCATGGGGTTCATCTTTTGATTCTTTAGCTTCCCATCTTGATCAATAAACATTTGTCCCACATCATGAAATTTTAAATTTTTGCAAACTTCCATATGACGCCCCAAAGTAGAAATTTCATACCTTTTACCCCCACTCTTATACACTCTCTTGCATCCCTTACACTCGATCACTCGATAACGGATTCATTATCTACCTCTTTCTTTGTAAAAACGTTCCAAACATCAGAATATGCTCTT
Organism: Paraleonurus japonicus; assembly: GCA_030762865.1. Lineage (NCBI taxonomy): Eukaryota > Viridiplantae > Streptophyta > Magnoliopsida > Lamiales > Lamiaceae > Paraleonurus > Paraleonurus japonicus. Next base: position 26,230,623 of record CM061055.1, on the reverse strand, counting down.
TTCTTTCCCTTGTTACCATCCGAAGTGATGTCATCAAGATTTGTACTTTTAGTAGAATCCATGAGTTTCAATCTGCAATAGAATGAAAAATAATTTAAGTAACATGATTAGCTACAAACTACAGTGATTAATAACTTAATATTGTAACAACAATTAAATACTAATAGTCAAAAGATAACAACTAATTAAAGCATAGCTAATTAATAATCATAAAAAAGAGTATTAAATTACTTACAGTTACTAAATAGCATTGTATTTTTTGGTTTCTTAATAAATGAACTTATTAGACTAAATAACATTGAATTTGTATATTAATTTAGCTAATAAAAAATGAATGACTCAGAATCACTTAGAATTCCTCATATATATAATTTGATATGCAACAAAAATGTCATAGTAATTAATTATTTAATATAATTATTCAATCAAAATATAATTATTCACTCAGAATCCCTCCCCGGTTTGATGGTCTTACGAATTCCATTTAGCATTCTGTATTTTTTTTTGCAAGGTATAATTCAGTATTTTTAATCTAATGGTCTTATAAATTCCATTTATGATATTATTATTGTTATGTATTGTTAGGATTAGAATTTGTATGTTTTGATGATGTTCCTAAAACCTAAGTGTAATAGGACCAGCTGAACCTGTTAGTCAGCTGATAATCTAGATAGGGTTTATGTCTTAGTATAGTTAAACTTGCTAGGCTTGACCTGAAGAGCTGTATTGATTGAGAACTGAAGGCTGCTGATAAGAAGACTTAAGGATTTAAGAAAGATCTCGTTCGAAGTCATCTAGAAAGGCATCGTGAAGATAAAGAAGAGATAATAAGACATATGCAAAAAGGGTGTTATCAAGAAAGGTTTAAGTGAAGATAGCAAGGTTGGAATCCGTGCTACAGCAAGCTTTGGAACTGTGCTGGAGCAAGGTGTAAGGTTGCTAAAGTTGACTTTGAGAGATTCGTCAGGGTTAACGAAAGTCAGAAGGATAATTCAGAGATATCCATAATCAATCTAGAGAAGATTGGATTATCAATTAAGATCAATCAAGATATAATTGATTGATATCAGACAATCAATTATCCAAAGTCAAACAAATCTTCCAACGATCACTTACAATTTCTTTGAAGACCTGATTGACAAATTAGTCTAACGGCTAGTCAATTTCAGGATCATATAAAAACTGAAGTGAAGGATTTTTGAATATACACACGCGCGAGAAACATCAAGAAAAATCCATCTTCACTCATAGCAATACACGTATAATTCTTCGTACCAGAAATCGATTCAATACATTGATACTCTTAAAAGAGAGTTATTTTTGGTCAAGGAAGTGTAAATCACCTTTCATTATCTCTGTACGAGAAAAGGTTGATTGTTTCAGATCTAAGAGTTAACACTCGAAGATCACATTGATTGTACCAAGGGCAGGAACTTGTTAAACTTCCTGTGGTCGAATCCTCGAGGAGATTAGAGGAGACAAGACCAGTTTTGGTGGATAGTAAGGCCCCTGTGGAATCAGGGAGAGTGGACGTAGGATCGTTATATCCGAACCACTATAAAAATCTCTGTGTCTTTACAAGCTTTCTGCATTCATACTTATAACTGCTCATTCATCATTGTTTTAATAAACTTGCACTAAACTTGCTAAGTATTCATCTCCATGGTTTTCATCAAAAGGGTTTTTTAAATACACACGAGATTAGCTTCCGCACCATCAGAAGACTTCGAGGTTCCGAAGTCTGCTGATCACACCTAGCACACTCTGAGTACCTTGCTGTAGAAGACTTCAAAGCCTTCTAATCTCACACTCAGCTCACGAAAAGTCGAAAAAGTTTTGAGTGTGGTAAAGTCTATTCAACCCCCCTTCTAGACTTTTCACCTCCTTTCACATCTCGTCCGGGACCAACAAGTGGTATCAGAGCAGTGGTTCAATCGACCACTGGCTTTGGTTACCAATAGTCTTTGAGGAAAGACTGTTGTGGTCATCTGAACAGATCTTTTTGAAAAACTGTTTTCATAAAACTCATTGCATTCTGTGCATATCGTTTTTATTACTAACAATGAGTTCTCTTAAGAGCAGTAAAAGAAAGCTACCAGAGTTTTCTATTGAAGACTATGACTACTAGAAATTCCGCATGGAAAATTATCTTGGTGCAATTCATGATAGAATGCTTGAAACCCTTGAAGATGGACCAATAAAGTTTTACTTTGAACCAGTAAGTTCTAGAAGCGGTGGAGCAGAAGCATTTACTCGACAGAAGATTGAAAAGAAAAGACAGGAGATGTCAAATGATGAAAGGAAACTATTTAATCTTGACCAAGTTGCTCGGACTGAGATCATAGAGACACTAACCAGAGAGCTTACAGAGAAAGTCAAGACATGTAAGACTGCCAAAGAAATGTGGAAAACTCTAGCACTCATGTGTGAAGGATCGGAGCAAATTAAAGAGAACAAGTTGCAGTCCATTCTACATTCATTTGACACCTTCAAGATGAAGCCTGATGAGACAATAGATCAATTGGACTTAAGACTGACAAATATCATCAATAAAGCAAGTTCTTTGGGAAAATCTTACACTGAGAAGGAGATCAACAACAAAATATTGAGATCTCTAACTAGCAAATGGAGAGTCAAGATTACAGTGATTAAAGATACAAAAGAACTGAGCAAAATCAGTCATCATGAGCTATTTTCGCATTTGAAAGCTCATGAATATGATCTAAAACAAGAAGAAGACGAGGATGAAGGGAATTCAAATTCCACGGGAAAGGAAGTTGCTTTTAAAGTCACTTCAAATCAATCATCTAAAGAACCTATTGGAGAGGATTTAAGCTTGAAAGAACAGATGGCTTTGCTGACCAGAAAGTTTGATAAAATGAATTTAAAATTTGGGAAATATAGAAGACATTTGAAGAATACAAAGAAAGCTGGTTTCAGATCCAGAAACAAATCTTCAGACAAGAGATCAGAAGATTCCAAAGAAGACAGAAGGTTCAAGACTCCAGAAAGAAGAAGAGAAGATAGCCCAAGAAGAAGAGATTTCTCTCCTAAAAGGGATTCTAGCCCAAGAAGATCTTCAAGAAGTGATGCTTGTTATAATTGTCATAAATCGGAACATTTCAGCTATGATTGTCCAGATTTAACTCCTAGAGAAAGAGAAGAAAAGAGATTGATGAGGAACAGAAAGTTTGCTGACAAGCGTGCTTTAGTGGCTGAAGAGGAGGATACTCTTTCAAGTGATTCAACATCATCTTCAGACTTCTCTTCAGACAATGATCTGTGTCTTATGGCAAATGGAGATGAGGTATTTTTTGATTCCTGTTCTTCGTCCGCTTCTCGTGTTTCTTTTGCAGAAGAGTTTGACCATAACTTTGTTGATAAGTTAATGGAAGATCTCAAAACTGCTATAAACGCTTACAACTGTGTGGAAAAGGAGAATGTGAGCTTGAAAGAAAAAATTGATCTATTTACACAAGAATCTATTAGCAAGACATCTGAGACACTAACAGATCTTAATCAGATAACTTCAGAAGAGTTAAATACTCTTAAAGTGAAGTATACTGAATAGGGTCTGCTGGTAGAAAGGTTGCTTGCTGAGAATCTTGAGAAAACTGATCAGTTGAAAATTCTACAAGCAAAGTTCGGTGAACTTTTCCATCAGCATTAGCGTGTAAAATCAAGTGAGGAACGTTTAAGTTTGAGGTTGGATCAACTGAACAAAGCTTCTCATGCAGTTCAAACAATAGTTGAATCGTCTCAAATACCTAACGTAAAGAAGGGAATTGGTTTTACCATTGCCCAATCCTCACAGGTTCAAACAAGTGTACTTAAAAAGAGTACACATGTTAAGGGTAATGATTTGGTAGGAGAGGGTTCCAAACCTAAACCTACTGATAAGGGTAAAAAGGTTGCTGACCCAGAAAATCAGTTGAATGGGAAGAAGAGTGATTATACTCAATAACCTAAACAACTGATAAGGTATCAAAAGAAGGGGGAATCCCAACTTCAGAAACCTCAGCAAGGTCAGAAAAGTAGACGTCAGCCGAAACCATCTCTGAGGAGACAGTCTCAGCTGAAGACTACACAAACTAAGCAAACTTCAAAGCTTGCTGAACGGTCTACTAAGCCTTCTGTGCCTGTGAGATATGAATCTTTTGATGGCTCAAGTAGAACATATCCTTATCATCAAAACCCTCAGACCATTGCACAGCGACTGATCACTCCATACAGAAGACCTCAGAAGGGTCAGAAGTCTTCTGGAAGGAACACAGTCGACACCCATAGACATACATTCAAGAAGGCACCAAAGGATGAGATTGTCTATGTTGATATGTTTGGGTACTCGTTGATAGACCAAAACATCAAAAAGTGATTGGAACGAAGTGGGTTTTCAAGAACAAGAAAAATGAGAAAGATGAAGTCACCAGAAATAAAGCAAGGCTTGTTGCGCAAGGTTACTCACAGTCAGAAGGAATTGACTATGACGAGACGTTCGCACCTGTAGCCAGATTGGAAGCTATAAGATTATTCCTTGCGTACGCAGCATATATGAAATTCAGAGTATATCAAATGGATGTAAAGTCTGCGTTTCTAAATGGAGTTCTTGCTGAGGAAGTATACGTTGAACAACCCCCAGGTTTTGTTCAAGGAAATAAAGTCTACTGTCTAAAGAAAGCTCTATATGGACTAAAACAAGCTCCTCGAGCTTGGTATGACACACTATCGCAGATTTTACTTAATCATGGATTCAGTAAAGGAAAGATTGATCGAACCTTGTTCAGAATTGAAGAAGAACGAGATATTCTATTAGTACAGATCTATGTGGACGACATCATCTTTGGATCTCCAAACAAGAAGCTTTGTGAAAATTCAGTGAATTGATGCAAAGTAAGTTTGAAATGTCTATGATGGGAGAAATGAATTATTTCTTAGGTCTTCAAGTCAAGCAAACTTCTAAAGGAATATTCATAAACCAAGCAAAGTATACCAAAAACATGCTAGAAAAGTTTGGAATGTTAACAAGCAAGGATGCAAAAATTCCAATGATAACAAACTATAAGATGGATCCAGATGAGAATGGTGAAAGTGTTGATCAGACCATGTACAGAGGATTAATAGGTTCCTTGTTGTATCTAACAGCAAGCAGACTTGATATTTTCTTCGTAGTTGGAGTATGCGCCAGATTTCAAGCACAATCCAAAGAAAAGTCATTTGGATGCAGCAAAGAAGATTTTAAGGTATCTCAAGGGTACAGCAAACTTAGGTCTTTGGTACCCTGCTGATGACAATCTGTAACTCAGTGGATATTTTGATTCAGATTATAGTGGTTGTAGAATTGATAGAAAATCAACCACGGGCACATGTCAATTTTTTGGAAGTAAGCTGGTTTCTTGGTTTTCTAAGAAGCAAACTTCAGTGGCTACGTCAACTACAGAAGCAGAATATATGGCTGTCGGGAGCTGTTGCTCACAATTACTTTGGATAAGTCAACAATTGCAAGACTATCACATTGTCACTAAAGAAATTCCTATCTTTTGTGATAGCAACAGTGCCATTGCTATTACTCAGAATCCAGTACTTCACACAAGATGCAAGCATGTGGATATACGTCATCACTTTATTAGAGATCATGTCGAAAAGAAAAACATTCGAATGGAAAAAATTCATACAGATCGACAGAGAGCAGACATTCTTACGAAACCATTGGCAGAAGCACGGTTTAGAGATCTATCTGTAGAATTAGGTCTACTGGATCCAGGAAAATCATGTTAACACATTGCTGAAAAAGGTTACTAAGTATAAAGCCTGCTGAAGAGAACATTAAGCTTGTTGAAGAGAACATTAAGCTCGCTGAAGAAAGCATTAAACTTGCTGAAGAGAGTATAAAGCTTGCTGAAGAGAACTTCAAAACCTGCTGCAGAAAGTTCTAAAGCTTGTTGCTACAGTACTCAGTGGTATCAGTTGATTACAATATCAACTGACAGATATATTTCTCTCTCTCTCTTTTTGTCTCTCTCTCCTTTTGCTCTTGTTCACTCATAGCAATACACGTATAATTCTTCGTACCAGAAATCGATTCAATACATTGATACTCTTAAAAGAGAGTTATTTTTGGTCAAGGAAGTGTAAATCACCTTTCATTATCTCTGTACGAGAAAAGGCTGATTGTTTCAGATCTAAGAGTTAACACTCGAAGATCACATTGATTGTACCAAGGGCAGGAACTTGTTAAACTTCCTGTGGTCGAATCCTCGAGGAGATTAGAGGAGACAAGACCAGTTTTGGTGGATAGTAAGGCCCCTGTGGAATCAGGGAGAGTGGACGTAGGATCGTTATATCCGAACCACTATAAAAATCTCTGTGTCTTTACAAGCTTTCTGCATTCATACTTATAACTGCACATTCATCATTGTTTTAATAAACTTGCACTAAACTTGCTAAGTATTCATCTCCAAGGTTTTCAACAAAAGGGTTTTTCAAATACACACGAGATTAGCTTCCGCACCATCAGAAGACTTCGAGGTTCCGAAGTCTGCTGATCACACCTAGCACACTCTGAGTATCTTGCTGTAGAAGACTTCAAAGCCTTCTAATCTCACACTCAGCTCACGAAAAGTCGAAAAAGTTTTGAGTGTGGTAAAGTCTATTCAACCCCCCTTCTAGACTTTCCACCTCCTTTCACATCTCGTCCGGGACCAACATGTATATATATATATATAAACCACTATATATATATATAAACCACTATATATATATATATATATACACACACGCGATGTATTTACATAAAAGAGAACCATACGATTAATGAGATTAATAATTAATACGGCAAATCAAGCTATGACATTTGGAAGCGTAGCACAATTGTGAGAAGTCGTAATCATGTCAAAAAGTTAATCGACAAAAAGTCCTATATAAAAGGTGTAAAGATTCATGCCGTCGATGATAAGAAACTTACCGGAAATTAGAAAATTCATGTCGTCGGTGATGCCTTTAATATCACCTCCGAGGCTCCGACCGATCTAAGAGGATTAGAAGATTCACGTCGTTGGTGATGCGGGTTAGGGTTTGAAATCTTTGGGGGTGTCCTTTCCTTTTAGGCAGAAGGAATAAAATAAAAAAAAAAAATGCAGTCTACATAAATCGCTGAATATGCTATCATTTCTAAAGTTTTTATTAAGAATAAAAAAATTAAAAAAATAAAGAAGGAATGGCGGGCCAGTCCGCAAAACCCTGCCCCTCCCCACTAAAGCCCGCCACCCGTTTGGGCCAGCCCGTGTAGGCCCGCTTTTAAACGGGCCAAAATATCCTTGGCCCAACCCTCGTTTTATACATGGCGGGGCGGGCTGACCCAACGCAGCTCTAGAAATAATTAGGGGTGGATCGGTACGGTATACCGAAAATACCATTCCATACCGTATACCGTACCGAAAATTTCGATATGTAATTTATCATACCGTTACCGTACCGAAGTTTTCGGCATACCGAAATTCGGTATACCAAAATTTCGGTATAAAAAAATTATTTACCGATACCGTACCAAAATTTCGGTATATCGATTTTTTGAACGGTATCGGTATATACCGGTCCATACCAAAATTTTGGTATACCAATTCATACCGAAATTGCGGTATACCGAACATACCAAATACCGACACATATTTTTTTACCGAAAATACCGAAATACCGAGTATACTAATTTTTTTTCGGTATTTCGGTATATACCGAAATATCGAAAATTATAAAAGTGCATACCGTTACCGCACCGAAAACATATGGTACGGTATCATACCGTACCAAAAATTACGGCATACCGAAAAAATCAGTATTTTCGGTATTTTTCGGTTCGATAAGTGCGGTATACCAAAATTTTCGGTATTTTTTCCACCTCTAGAAATAATAGACTTCCAACATCTAAACAATCTTCAAGCAACTCATCTATCAGCTTCACCAATGTCCATTGCTTTTTTTTTCTATTACCTTAATTAAAGACTGCATTTTTTACTACACATGTTAATAATATGTAAACATACCAAAATATATCTTACTTAATCATATTAGTATAAACAAAATAACTAACCCAACATTAAGATGTGAAAACAACAGTTCGGTTAGTCTCCTCATTCTCGGCACCAAATTTGAAATTCATTATTTCACCCCATGCATCAATCACCTAGTTTAAATGCAGGTTATTCTCACACATTCTTATTATTTAACATTATACAACTAACTATGAAAAATAACCATGAGAATTAAAGTTTTACCACATTAGAAATTCTTTCGTTATGCAAAATTGCAACAATGTCCCTCACTGTCACCTCTGCCAGTGGACTTTTCCCTCTCCAAATTACATATTTGCAACAAATAAATGTATTAATGATTTGTCGTCATTTATGAGTTTAGTGTATATGAAAATAAAAATTTGGTATTCTAAGTTGAATTATTTCTTACCCTGATCCTTCCGCCTTCCAGAAATATTTGTCTATCACGAGCTTCTAATTTCTTCACAATTATGCTCCTATTGTCAAGTTTGCAGTCATTTGCGCATCCATCATGCTGATTTGATTGTCGTTCTTCATCTACTTTTGTTTATTCATTCAAGATTACCAGCTCACTAATTCGTAATTTTCTTCACTTTCTCCACGGTTGTTATTTCTCTAGCTGTACATACATTAACTTGTCCCTCGACATTCACCTGTCCCTCGATTCTGAAGTTCACAATAGCATCTAATTGGGCCAAGTTTTCTGGATTATTATACACTTGCGTAGCTGATGGGATTGTAGCTTCTTCCATTTTCCTCAGCAATTCCTCATTCTCTGTCCTCAGCTAGTTAATTATTTGTTCTCTCTCTTGCATATCAGCATTATATTTTTTTCTTTAGGATTTTGTAATCGCATTCCAAACTCTTAATCTCTACACTCATCCTTTGATAAACTGAGTTTTGATCTTCAGCTTCTGCTGAACAGTAATCAACAGAATCCTTCTTCACTACATCCGTTGAAGCATCCACTTTGACTTCGTACAATACGTCCTTTCCTTCATCACCCAAATCCGAAATAACATTTCTTATTATATCAGTTGGTGATTGTGGTATATCCATCTCTCGAGTCATGTTCAGACTGAATGATGGACAATTGGACTGTCCCAATCCGGTGTTTAGTGATTTAACCATTTTTTTAAAGTAGATTCTACCCCCTTCAATTGATGTTGAGCCCTTATGATTACCATTCTCAATTGATCAAAATCCAATATGAATGTATGGTTATATTTGTAGGTTAAAAAGGTTGTTTTGAAGACTACGGCCAACGAAAAAAAATCTGAGTGGTGTGATCAAATTTAGAAAGAACTTTTTTTTAGAAGGACAATGAAAATCTCAAAAATCCAGAGGAAGTTGGAAAGGATCATATTGGTGAATATGCTGAGAAGTCAGGTGAAATGCTGAATTGTTACTTACAATTCCATTTTTCGAAAGTTTTACTTGATTAAGTGCTTTGTTAATATCGTTCATGTCCCATTTCAGAAACCTTGGAAATAAATCAACAACTTTGCTTTCAACTAAACAACTATGCTCACATAACCAGAACTGTCCAAGGAAAAAATTAACATGACATAAAATAAAGTAAAAGGATAAAAACAACATCAAAGTAATACTCCCTCTGTCCACCAAAAGTATGCTCACACTGTCTTTTTCATTTTGCTTCACCATTCAACCATCACTTAATTTTTTCAAATGTTATTGATTTTACACTCATGAACAACCACTTAACTTATAAATGGACCACACAATACCTTAAAATACCCTTTTTTTTTATCTACTTTATCTACGTTTTTCTAAAACCTGCCAAAACCAAATGAGCACACTTTTCGTGGACGGAGGGAGTGTGATTTAACAAAGTAAAATTTAAAACACGTACTGGATAGATCATTGCACACCCCCTGCTTTCATCCTCTTGCTACACAAAATCTAATTTTTTAACAAATCTACCACATATACACTCCAGTCATAATTGCACATACGTTCCAAATCTTCCATATACACAGTCAAGTGAAAAAAAACTGATCCATTCTGCATTGGACTCATAATAGATGCTAAAAGATAGCAATGAACCAATCTACACACATCCTCAATATCATCTAAATCCTCACTCATTAAAAGACTCCTAATTTTCTAAAATACAACAGTTTTGTACAAAACAAATTGTGTCTGTGTTGCATCAATTTCTCTCCCAAAACATCTCTTTATCCACCTAGAAACCATGTAATCAATCCCCTTGTTGCCTATCTTTTTCCACCCTTCACTAATCCCAAATATTAAATGTGCATTATTCCCCACCAACTGCAACAGCTCACCCCCTATAACGAAACTCTTACTTTCAAAATCAAAAGTCCTAATAATATCTCTAATGTTGTCCTCAAACTTGTAACACCTCTTAATTAATGTGTCATGGTCATCAATGCATATAACTTCAAATAAAAGTCAAAAGGGACTCAACTTTATCCTTGTTACGTGTTGATAAGTAAACTTGAGTGTGTTTATTTCCTTTATAGCAGTTCGAAAGTTTGGTCTATAGTAAGTCTCATTTTTTACTACTGAAACATCTCCTACATTAATTAAGAACACAAACAAATATAATAAAAAACAAGCTTTTCAAATACAAAGTTTAACTTCAAAACTATAAAGTTTAAGTTAGAACATCACCAAAACAATTTTTTGCCTTGAGAACTTTCATCCTCTTCAACTCCATGCTATCTTCACTGCTATCAAATGTTGAATCTGATTCAATATCATGTGCTCTTTTCTTCCGACGTCTATCATTACTTTCTACATGAACAACACATAAACAATTTTATAAAAGTGCGTTCAAATATTTTTTGCACTTTAGACAATAGTACATTGCACATTAACTCATTTAATTGCACTTCAAATTTAAAACTTGCACACAACCTAGCACACATGCACATTAATTCAATTATTTCCACTTCAAATTTAAAACTTGCACATCAACTTAATTTTTTACACTTCAAATGTAATACTTGCACACAACCTAGCACACATGCAACATATTTTTTGCACACAATAACACACGGTCAAAAGCTCAAAACAATGTTGATGTTACCTTCTGATTCAGAACTACTTGTTTCACTATATTTTCTTTTTCTTCGCTTCTGTATTCTTTCAATGATTACACCATCACTCTCCGAATCTACAAAAAACAAACAAATAGTTTTTCAGATTGCGCAATGTATTGATGAAGAACAAATTTGATTAAGGGAATACTAAGAAAAAACCTGACTCGGATGATGAATAAATGTATCTAACAATCCGTTTCCTTGTAGAAAAATAAGCTATTTATAAATAATTATCTAAAATTATCAACAACATTATAGTAGAATTTCAAACCTTTCTTCTAGTTTGTCTATCTTTAAAACGTTTAATATGGGATACTACATCTCTTTTGTAATCCCGTTTTCTAGGTTTCTTTTTATATTTATCCCGTGCATCTCTTTCATAAACCACAGTCTTCTTCGTGCGAGCCATAATCAACTGGTTAAAAAATTACTCATATACGAAGCAATTTTGAAAATACACGAAATGAGTTTGAATTTTTTGTTACCTTTTTGTGTTCTTCGTTACAATAGATCGACAAACTCTTTCTCGTATGCACGAAGAATCAATTTTCAATCACCAGATTATGAAAAATTCACTTTCAAAGCTACATTAACAAAATTCAAATTCACTCCCCAAATGAGCGAAAATGAAATTCCTCAGCTATAATATGGTGAAAATCCCCCAACTTCGCCTCGGGAAATGCATCGGGTCAAATCTCACACTTTTTTGCCGCAAATTGGGTTAAATTAGCTGGGGCATGACCGTCTTTTTTCCACCTTTTTTTTACACCTAATTGTAATTTTTGAAGCCAGTTTTTTGGTTTTACACCTTATTGTAATTAGGGGTGTCTCTTTACACCTTATTGTAATTTTTTTTTTTTTTTTTTTTTTTTTTGCATTCATATTGATTTTGTTCATGTGGTATTTTTCTCCATATAGTAACATTGTTGTGTTTATATGGTAACACATTTTTTAATACTTTACATGAATTATTATGAGGATAAATATTTATTTATGTAAGGTGTATTACTAGTTCTTGTTAGGATATAATTGTCTAGATTTTGATGATGCAAGATATATAATAGAATAGGTTCTTTGCTTGTATGAAAACTTATAGTAATTGTAATAGTGATTGCTAGAGAAGATTGGAAGTAACAGACTATTCAAGGCTTAAAAGAATATATCTAACTAATATAATTGTTAAGTGTACTTGAGTATCAAAAAAGTACCTAGCCAACTAACAAGTCAGCAAACAACAATCAACATAGATGTAAAGACGAAAAGAATCAACAGTAGAAAAATCGACAGCTAGTGTCGACAACTGAAGAGTCGACAACCATAAGTTTTTCTAACATCTACAAGTATTGAATTAATAGTTAATTACTTAATTAACCTTGTTGATTAAACTAAAGCATTTTTTCAGCTTAGTAATAAGTCTGATAAAATTTATAAGCTAAGAGAAGGAAGTGTGTGTATCTCGTGCTAGCTTTACTCGAACATGGACATGTGACTCTCATGCATACAACCGTCAAACAATAGTGATGGTGTTATAATCGAAGGATTTTCATGGAAATGAAGTTGGAAAGGCTTTCAATAGTTGTTATATTTGAAATATACATGCCCCCCAATTTAGTAAAAAATGAAACTTATGTTATGTTCAGATGTTTAGGCTGTGGGCTGAAACAAATGTCTCTTGCATGTGTGAAATGATGGCGGTTAGGCTTTGACCTCCATTAATGTTTGATTTTTACTCTGTATTTGTATATAGATATATGTTGTAAGTTTTTGTGAAGAAATAAATGAAAAGATATGTGTATTGCTTAAGAGAGGATTACATTATGACTTATGCCACATAATTCATTGACTTGGAGTTTTTATGTAGACTTTTTCATTTATAAGACATGTGATGTCCTACCTTTATTGGCTAAGGATTTTGCTTATATCATATAGTATACATAAGCAATGCATTAGTGGGGAACATAATCATTACATTGCAGGTTTCCCTTAGAGCTCCAATTGTCAACTCTTCATGCTAGTGGAGGACCTCGGACATCTTCATGGCTTGGACAATAAGGCTCAAATATTTCGGCTCGGATGCAGCTCCATAGGATTATGTGAAGCTTCCTGAATACAATAATTGGTTACACAAGTTGGACATCTAGGGTTGAACAAGGTGGGCTACCGACCACCTATAACAATTGCCCTCATATCGTGCTATGAGAAGTTGTCAGAGTGTGATATGTTCAACCTCTATATCTAACGTGTTAGATAGTTTGACCACAGTGGTGTCCGACCTGGGAATGTCCAACCCGCCACCCATGACCTCATCTGTTGAATGGTTGCCTGTATTGCCACAAATTGTGTTAGTTAATATGACATGGATCGTCACATCTGCAGCTTTTCTGGTGGCGCCAGTCATGGGGCAGCGCGCACTCGTCTTGGGCTCACCACATGGACCACTCCGGTTAGACCCAAAAAATTTCGAACATGGTCATTGAAGGGAAGGGCTATGGCGCCTAGAATTCAAATTTTGATTTGGACGGTTTTTGGTTTATTGGGCATGCAAACCGTCACTTTACCTCTATAAAAAAACAAATACCAGGATTTCCCCATTATTCATTTCTTTTGCTACACTTCCAAAATATTCACTTTCACTCTTCCATCAAAGTTGTGTCCGAGCTCTATCCCTGAGTAAGTGTTCTTCGTCTTTTTCCCTTATTTTTCTCTTACTTTTGTTTTTATCACTATTTTTTTAGGGGATTTGGTAGTTATGCAAAGTATATCCCCTCCTTCAAGTATCATATTAGTAACTTTCACCATGAGTGATAGATCGGTGAATGTGGGGAATGTTCGATCATTTGGCGAACAAGGTTAGTGACTCAGGTGATCACACATTATTAACACTCTTACAATACCATTTAAATTTTAAAAATGTCACTCTTGTTTTAAAGCATGTTTGCAAACTCTATTCTAAAAGTAAAATCATTTTTAAAAAAAAAAAATCATTTCTCAAGTGTTTGCAACTACTATATTAAGCATTTATAATTAATTTTGGAGAATAAACTAATACATGTTTTTGGATTCTAAAGAATCAATTTTCACCTTGCTACCTTAGGATGCACAAAAGGTGTATCTCTAAAAAAAAAAAAATTAATTAAAATTATTATTAAAATATTTTTTTTGCAAACACTCACTTCTTGGAATCACTTTATTTTCAAATAATCTTCACTATTCATTTTACTACAAAAATCACTTAATTTCACTTTTGAATTTCAATAGAGTTTCAAAACAAACACTTACTCTTTTTTATTCTCTCCTATAATTTATCTAATTTAACCACCCAAAATACCCCTACACTTTCTTTTCTCTCATACATTTTATTCTAACAAATAATTTTTCTTAATCTATGTGTCCAGCAAAATATCTAAATTATCATGAGACGGAGGAAATATTATATTTATTGTAAACTAATTTACACAAAACCAACAACACAAGGTTCAAGTGTATCGGATTTCATAATTCATTTTTCCGTAAACTGACTGTGCCCTGCAATTACGATGTCTTGAACCGTGAGTTCTTATTCATTATTTCTTTGAGCCTCTTTGCTTCACTAATTTTTAACTCGTTCACTTTTTTGTAGGGCTTGCTATTCTAGATTTTGAGTCACTATCTCTAGGTTTTTTGGAGGAATTCAGCAGATTGCGCTTTCAAAAAGAGTTGGACAAAATGATCCATGGTGTGACCCTCAAATGACTTGAAGTTGTAGGTGTTATCCCCAAAGCAGATAGGGCCGACATCCTCTCGGACACAGATAAATGTCCAAGTTGTTTTGTTATACTGTTTAACCTAGGCATTTATATTCTTTTAATAATTTATGAGATCTTAATATTGTCTTTGCATACTTGATGTAGACTAAACCTCTAATGTCCGAGCAGAATTTTCAAGAAATTTCTTCAGCAAGGGTCACATATGCCAATAGAGCAACGTCCAAGTTGCTATGTCCGAGCCATGAAGATGTCCAAGGTCCTCCACTATCGTGAAGAGTGGACACTTGGAGCTTAAAGGGAAACCTGCAATGTAATGATTGTATTACTCATTATTGTAATGCTTATGTATGGACAATGATGTAATCAAAGCCCTTAGTCAATAGGCCATAATTAATCATGCATAGGGAATGACCATATAAGAACCATTGGTCAAATACTTGTAAAAGGGAATTTTCATTATACACACCAATCAATACAAAATATATCATCTTTCTCCTCAATAAAATGTTCATATAAAAACACTTAGCAAAAAACCAGATAAAAACGACAATCGAAGCCAAAAAGCCACTATACCAAACATGCAATGGTACTGTGTCCGAGCCCTTGGACCTTTACACAGATTCAATTTATTTTCCATCGAATTTGGGGCATGTTTCGATTATCACAGCTGCTTGAGGCCCTCAAAAGTTCAATCTCACGTAGATATCATGTCAATCCATCAATATTGTTGTTTGGCGGTCGCATGCATTCAAGTCACATACCCCCTGTTTGAGCATAGCTACCTGTAGACATCAAAATTTTGAATTTCATAGTCTTATTATTTTGTGATAAACTCTAATTTTGGAGATAAGAATATAAGAATATCTCCAAGATTTGAGAATATATTTTTCCTTATTTTTCGAGTCATTGATATCTACGAGATTTTTGGATATTTTTTTAGTCTTGCTCTCCAAGTTATTCATCTCTTATAAATAAAAAAAAGTTAAAATAGAGTTTTAGTAGTCCGATGGGATAAGTCACAAACAACTCCATCAACTCCATACTACCAAATTGTAGGTCAAATCACTCTATCAAATCATAGTAAATCTGGAATAAGTCGCTAAGACCCCAATACTACAAATCAAGTATGAGTTTTTGGAGAGCGGAATCAAGAGATCAACGAGAGTTGTAATCCACAAATTCTGAATGAAAAAAAATATATGTTTACCATTCTTCTTTTCTTCGCCTTTCATATATTTATTTGCAGGTTTTAAAATTTATTGATTTACAAATTGGCACGCCCTTGGGACGATTTTCGCTCTTCATCTCCGCTCTTTAAAGATCCATAGAATTCATGGGGCATGTCAAATTCACCTTCGGGGCATGTCAATCACCTTTTGAGTTCTACATCAAAATTTTGAGATCAAGTTGCAGCCGTCATGTGTCTCTACAACAGGTCTCGAGGGGGCATACGTAGACATCGAAATTTTGAATTTCGTAGTCTTATTATTTTGTGATAAACTCTAATTTTGGAGATAAGAATATAAGAATATTTTCAAGATTTGAAAATATATTTTTCCTTATTTTTTGAGTCATTGATATCTCTGAGATTTTGGAATATTTTTTTGGTCTTGCTCTCCAAGTTATTCATTTCTTATAAGTAAGAGAGTCAAAATAGAGTTTTAGTAGTCCGATGAGATAAGTCACAAACAACTCCATCAACTCCATACTACCAAATTGTAGGTCAAATTACTCTATCAAATCGTAATAAATCCAGAATAAATTGATACTCCGGTAGTATAAATCAAGTATGAGTCTTTGGAGAGAGAAATCAAGAGATCAACGAGAGTTGTAACCCACAAATTCTGAATGAAAAAAATATGTTTATCATTCTTCTTTATTCGCCTTTTATATATTTATTTGCAGGTGTTGAAATTTATTTATTTACACTACCGTTAGCCCAAATAACGACCATTAACAATCTGACACTAGAAGAGGGCCCTAAACCAAGAGTTTTATTTCTCTAAGGACTAGTAATGCGTATCTGCCCTATAGTAACACATACTTGCTCTTATAATAACACAACTTGATAGCGAATTTTTATTTTTATCTATCTTTTTTCTTGTTTTTATAGGCGGAAACAAGAGATCACATTTTACAGGTGGCGGCACAATTTCTATAAATTTTAATAATCAGGTTAAAAAAGAATAAAAAAATCATTGAAACTTTGAACATACACACATATATATAGTCGACTGTGATGATATCAAAATATTGACAAATCATTACGCTCTTATTTAACTAACCACCATTGTCAGAGCACCAGTTTCTTACTTCGGCAACCAACCTCACCCACATATCGGTAAATTATTCACTCTTATACTTTTTTTTTTAATATCGAATTTCTTGTATGACATTAACTATCATATTTTATTGTAGGTATGAATTCTGATGCAACGACTAAATATGCTCCACCGCCTCAAATGTACACTTCACTAGGCTCGTCTCTTTCGATGTTGTTGTCGTACAACGGGCAACAACCAGCTTACTGATTGGAGTGAATTGATACATGTTTTTAGGGCTATTTTTAGTGCAAAAAGTGAGCTAAAGTATGATTTTTGTGCCTAAATGTGAAAAGTATCACTCTTTTGCCTAAAAAGTATTACTTTGAGAGGTTTTGATGTATTTCGCCCGTTTTGCAGGTAAATCGGTGGAATTTTGCCAAACCGAGAGTACCGGTATTCTTAGAATGAAAAGACGAACATACGGGACGAAAACGGGGGTCGGGCCCGGAGCCCTTCTCTATAAAAATGCCCTGATCTCGAGTTGGAGTCGAGGGTGCACAGACCTCGACTCGAGGTTCATGCTGGAGGGAAACCATTTCAAAAAGACAGCGAGCTCGACTCGAGGGAGGAGCCTCGAGTCGAGGGAGATGAAAATTGCAGCGAGCTCGACTCGAGGGCTAGGCCTCGACTCGAGGCAGGAGAGATTTTTAAAGAAACGTGTTAGCGACTTTTAGGCCTCGACTCGAGGGCCTGAAGCTCGACTCGAGGAGTGCCCAAAACCGAAAATTTCAGTTTTTAAGTCATTGGAAGCCAAAACAGAGGGAGAGTTGATTCTAGCAGTTGAGAGCAGTTTCTAGGAGTTTCTTTGAGCGAATTTTACATTTTGTAGCTTGATTTTACTTGTAATTGCATTAGATTGTTAGAATTGAGATAGATTCCACATTTAGTTCATTAGATTAGTAGATTGGTGAATTGTAATTGAAGTTTGCAGCTGAGAATTGAGAGAAAGTGAAGTTGAATTGAAGCATTGTACAAGATTAATCATTCTTATTTTTGCCTATTGAAGCTTAATTGGTGATGTTCTTACCCTTTGATCTTTTTAATTCATTGCTTGTAGTCATTAGATTGTTAATTGCTTACTTAGATTTTCTAGCCATGGTTTTTGCTTGTAGCACCATGGGCTAATAGCTTTGTGCTTGGGATAATTGAAATTAGGGATGAAGTGATTGCCTCATGCTATGATTGTTGATAATTGTGATCAATTGAATTAGATTGCTTCCTAATTGTGATTCTTAATTGTGCTTCATGAAAAATTGTCTCTTTTGATTAATGGTTGATCACCCTAGCAATAGGCGAGAGTTGAGCTAACGTGATTAGGTGTTAATCGAGTTTCAATTTTGCATGATTGTATGAATTGGGGACTTCTACATTGAGAGATGGGAAGAACTAAGGATACTCACATTAGGCATTGTGATATTAATGGAGTGATTAATTTCATGATGGTTTATGCCTTCTAATTTGATTGATTTGCATTTGGATACAATCATAGCTTGTTAATCATGGATTCCTTGATGGAGATTATCCCTTGCACCCTATTCCCTCATTGATTTTAGTCTAATTGATCTTGCATTCTAAGTGTTTGATAAATTGTTTGCATAATCTTGCCATTTAATTTCTTGCATTTTGTAGTGATTTAGTTCAAAAGCTTGTTGCAACTTTAGCCATTTAGAACTCTTATCCTTGAATTTCGTTTGCATACTTTCTCCCTTGGGTTCGATATTTTGTTGATTGGTCTTAATAACTCTTACCCTATACACTCCAATCAAATGGCGCCGTTGCCGGGGGGTTAGTTTTTGCGCCAATAAGTGAGATTCGAGGATTGTTTGAAGTGGCTATTTGTTGTTTTTATTTTTATTTTTGGTGTTTTTATTGGTGAGAATTTGATACTTGGATTTGTGGCATTGTAGGTGTATGCTAACAAGATCAAGTGGTGTTCCACCCTTGCCACTAAATCCGGAAATTGAGGCTACATTGAGAAGAAATCGTGTGAGAAGAAGAAGGGAAGCTATGGAAGGAGAAGAGCAAAGGCATGAGGAGAGATTAGTGGGTGATCCTCAAGAAGAGGAGATACATGGACAAGGAGTAGGAGGAGGAGAGAATGGAGGTAATGGGAATCACTTCCATGCTCAAGTTGGCCCCTTTCCTCAAGGGATGCCACCACAAAATTATCCCTACCAAAATCCCTACCCTTATCCACCTCAAGCTCATCAATATCCCTACTATCCACCTCATCCACAACAATTTCCACCATATTATCCCAATATGCCGTATAATCAAGAGCCATGATACCATGAGCCA
This sequence comes from Paraleonurus japonicus, assembly GCA_030762865.1. Classification (NCBI taxonomy): domain Eukaryota; kingdom Viridiplantae; phylum Streptophyta; class Magnoliopsida; order Lamiales; family Lamiaceae; genus Paraleonurus; species Paraleonurus japonicus. Next base: position 26,211,121 of record CM061055.1, on the reverse strand, counting down.
CCCCAACCACAACCACAACATGTAAATGAGCCACCACCTCAAGGAAGGCCTTTGAGAGAGTTCTTTGAACCACAACTTAGAGAGTATTATGATGGGATAGCAAGGCCGAGGATAGATGCCAATAACTTCGAGATAAGTCCCGCTTTGGTGAGAATGCTTAGGGAGAAGCAATTTGAGGGTAGAGATGAAAATGAGTGCCCACATCAACATATGGCACAATTTCTTGAGATAGCCGACACTACAAAATACCATGGGGTGCCCGAAGATGCCAAGAAGTTGAGGCTCTTTGCCTTTACATTAAAAGGAAGAGCAAAAGCATGGCTTAATTCATTACCGCCCGGGACCGTACGGACATGGGAGGAGTTGTCGAAGAAATTCTTGATGAAATTTTACCCACCATCAAAGACCGTGCAAGCAAAGGAGGCTATTTCCCATTTCCGACAAAAGAATGGGGAGACGATACCGGAGGCGTGGGAGAGGTATGGTATGTTACTTATTAATTGTCCTCAACACGGTTTCCCGGAGGAGCAAACCATTATGTACTTTTGCAATGGTTTGACGGATGGGGATAGGTCATTTTTGAATGCTTGTGCTAATGGATCGATTTGGTCGAAAACCGTGGGGCAAATGAATGAAATTATGGAGAACATAGCTCAAGACTCATTTCAAGTGTCGGTTAATAGAGGAGCACATCATAGAGTGTCGCAAGTTGATGAGCTAGAGAGTATGAAGAGTATGATGATGACTATGATGGACCGATTGGGAGCTCTTACGACTTCACAAAGCCAAGCAAGTGTGAGTCCATCCGTTCCTCATGTTGATGTTGGGCCAAGTTCATTGCCGGTGGAAGAAGTGAGTTATATGGGTAGGCCTCCATTCCAAGGAGGCTATCAAGGAGGAAGCTATCAAGGGAACTATCAAGGAGGAAGGCCTTATCAAATGCCTTACCAAAATAGGCCACAAGGAAGCTATCAACCTCAACCGCAAGCTCCATTCAATGGGAATACATGGAGGAGACACGAAAATTTTTCATATGCCAATCCGAGAGCCGCCGTTCAATTCCCTCCCGGATTTGATCCGGGTGCAAAGGCTCCAAACAATGAGGGAAAGGCTACTACGGAGGAGATCTTGGGGTTGATTGTGAAGAAGTTGGAAGCGAATGATTCAAGGCTTGATGATATAGGTAAACAAATGGACACTCGTTTCAAGACGATCGAGCATCAAGTAGGGCAACTTGCTACTACGGTTGGGAAGCTCTCGTCTACGGTGGACCATCTTCAAAACAAGGGAAAGTATCCATCTACTACCGAGCCTAATCCTAAAGAATTTTGTAGTGCCATCAAGCTAAGGAGTGGTACTAGCTATGAAGGTCCAAAGAGGCTTAGAGATGGGGATGTTGAAGAAGAAGTGATGCAAGAGGAAGAAGTTATTGAAGAAAATGTGGTTGTGGAGAAAGAAGAGTCAAGTGAAGAGCAAGCAAGAAGAGAGTCCAAGAAAGAAGAAGAGAAGTCCAAGAAAGATGCATGGGGAGTGCCTATGAAAGCTAAGCCGGTTCCCTATCCTCAAAGATTAGTGAAGAAAAAGCTAGAGGAGGAGTTTGGTAAGTTTTTGAAAGTCTTAAAGAGCTTGCATGTTGAAATTCCACTAATGGATGCCCTTGAACAAATACCCCACTATAATAAGTTTTTGAGAGATATCATGTCTAAGAGGAGGAGTTGGGATGAAAAGGGTATACTTAAGCTAGTGGAGGAGTGCAAGGAGATCTCGGAGAGACACTTACCACAAAAGAGAAGGGATCCGGGGAGCTTCATTATACCATGCGAGATAGGTGAGAATGTGAACATCCAAGGTTTGTGTGACTTGGGAGCAAGTATAAATGTCATGCCTTTGGCAATTTTTGAGAAATTGAAGCTAGGAGAGGTGACTCCTACTAACATCAACCTTCAATTGGCGGATCAATCATATGCTCATCCATTTGGGATCATTGAAGATGTATTGGTAGGGGTTGGCAAGTTCCTATTTCCGGTTGATTTCATTGTTCTTGACATGAAGGAGGAGCTTGAGGCACCGATCATACTTGGTCGACCTTTCCTTGCCACGGGAAAAGCGATTATCGATGTTGAGAGAGGGGAGCTCACGTTGAGCTACAATGGAAAAGAGGTGACATTTTCGAGAGCTCCATTGGAAGAAGTTGCCCAAAGCAAGATGGAGAAGAAGAAATGTGGCTATATAGAGATCATTAATTCATGCCCTTCCATTGATAGGGATGATTCTTTACCTTCTCTTTCTTCTAACTCTTTAATTAAGGAGCATTTTATTCCTTCTTGTAATGTGATGGCTAACAAGTCTTGTATTTCTTTGGATGATTTTAGGAAGGAGGAAGCCTTAATTGATTCTTTGCTTGACCTCGGTGATATGAAGCTTGAAAAAGAAGGTGAGAAGGAAGTGACCAAACTTGAGCAAGGCTCAAGTTTGGGGGTGTTAGAAGAAAGGAAGCAACCGTTTGAGAAGAAGGTTGAAACCTTTGTGGTTGGAGACCAAGTAGTATGGAGGGAGTCGAATTGGATGAGACTACTAGGAGTAAAAAGACTCAAAGAGGTGTTGAAAGTGAAGGAGATCAAAGAAGAAGGAAAACTCCTAGTGGAAGACGAAATGGGATGTTGTCTATTGACAAAGGAGATTTTGGTTAGGCACAAGGACCCTTCCACCCCAAAAGAAGTGCCTAACATTCTTGTAGATGAAAGGGAAGTATGAACTCCTAGAGTTCCATCCGGCAAAGGACGTTAAACCTAGCGCTAGATGGGAGGCAACCCATCATTTTATTGCTTTTGTGTGTTTGTGTTTTGCTCTTTTTGTGGTTTTTGCCTTGGATTCTTAGGAATTGCTCATGCTAGGAGAAGGTGTTAGTTGATAGAGAGCGTATTTGGTTTTTGAGCTTAATTGTTATATCATTTAAGGGGTTGCATAATTGTATCATTTGCATACTTAATTTTGAATGCATATCCTCATCCAAGTTTGGGGGTGTGTGTATCTAGTTTTGAAGTGCATTCCTTATTGATGTTGAGTGGATGACTAATGATGCCCGTGTGTAGGTATACTCACTACAAGGATTGGAAAGGATCGAATTTGCAAAGGAATCGAGGATTTGGGAAGAAAGGAAAGCTTAAAAGTTGGTGAAAATAAACATTAAGGAAGAGAACCCGGTCTCCTCGATCGAATGAGCGACCGGGCTTAAATCGAGGGACCAAAACGGTAATTTCTTGCATATTTGGGTTCATTAGGTGTGTAGAGGTCGATTTTGGGAGTTTTAGGGGTCGGGTCGGACTTGGGATTCGTCAAAAATGCCCTGGTCTCGACCCGAGGTCGAGCTTGCATAGACCTCGAGTCGAGGTACTGAGACTTAGAAAAATTTCGGAATTGGCACAATCCTCGACTCGAGGGAGGAACCTCGAGTCGAGGCTTTTGAAAAAGTGGGATTCCTCGAGTCGAGGCCTGACCCTCGACTCGAGGCTGGTGTCTGTTATAAATATCGCGATTCAGTTTTAGCAGTCACGACTCGAGGGTTTTCTCCCTTTCACGATCCTTTCCGCCATTCTTCCTTATTTTCGACATTTTGCAGCAGTTTTCACCGATTAATCATCTCAATATCATAGCATAATCATCTTCTTGCATCAAAGAGTGGATTTTGAGGGTTTGATAATCATATTTGGGGCTTTTTGAGGAGAATTGTGTGGGTGTTCATATCTTTCATTCTAAGCCGGTTTATCTCAATTAAGGTATGTAATTTCGTCTCCTTTGGCTTTCAATTTCATGATTGGTGTTGATTATTGCTTGGGTGTTGATAAAAGTGCTTGAATTTATTTGAAGTGGAATTTCATTTGGGCATTTTGTCAAGCACTTGGTATGCATGATTGATGTTGATAAATTGAAGCCATTGTTGAGGATATTTGAGTTGATTGAGGATTTTATGAGCATGTTTAGGATTGTATATGATGAGTTGCTTGGTTATTTGTGGAATTTGGCTTGAATGGTGATTTTTGGCATATTTTTAGGAATTCCTAGTGCATTTGTGGTGTAATTGATCAAATTGAGTGGAGTATGGATGATGAAGAGAAAGTTTTGTGATGCTATGTGTTGAATTACTTGCTAGTTGGCTTGTTATTATTTGATATATTTGTGGAGCATATTTGAAGGATTTTTGGTGAGTCTACATGATGATTTTTATTGGCTAAAGTCATTCTAGTAAGTATGTATATGTTGAGGATTAGTTGAGCACTTCTATTGATTATATTTGATTTGATTGACTCATTGACCATTTGTTGAGGATTGATTGCCTAGTCATTAGGAATTTGTTGGGCTTGGAAATTATAGTTAACTCGTTCATGGTTTAGAGTGATATTTCGAGCTAGCTTTTTGATTGATGGACTCATTTGTGCTATTGGGATTATTTGTGCAGGAAGTATGTTCCGAGGAGTGGATGGCCACAATTATTCGGATGCTGAGATCCGAGAGAGAGAAGATGCTATACGCTTTGCACACCGAATGCCTGCTGAATTGGGAATTCAGTGGGATGAATACAAGTGGAGAAAGCACATTATTTTGTATGCTGAGTTGTACAAGAAGGTGGTCAGGACTCGTCTCGTAGATCACAACTGCATGCTTTCTATGGGGATTGAAGATGACATCCCTAGATTGTTCGAGCAAGTAGGCATGGGAGGTTTTCTAGCTAAGAGACCTCGGACCTATCTTGGACTCACTCTCGAGTTTTTATGCACCGTCAAAGTCCACAAGGCTAGGAGGAACAAGTTTGCACGGAAGATCACTTTTGAGCTCATGGGGAACGAGTACGAATTGACGTTGGATGAGATTAATGAGCTACTGTTGAATATTAGAGGGGAGTACAATGCCAAGAGGTTCTGGAGGCGTATTTCTGATTCGGGGGCTCCGAGTCAACCCGAGTTTGTGCCGGGGAAGTCTAAGAGCACACACATTCGGAACCCGGTGGTCCGATACTTAGAGAAGATCCTCGCGAGTACCATATTCGCGAGATCAGAGGGAGGAGTCGTGGTCTCTGAAGAGCTATATGTATTGTGGTGCTTCTTACATGGAGTGAGGTTCAATGCGGCAGCATACCTTTGTTATTTGTTTGAGAGAGCGACGAGCACTAAGTTCAAGAAGATAAATTTTGGTGGGATGATTACTCTGATAGCTGAGCACCTTGGTATTCCGACTCATAACCTTGTGGCACTAGATGGTCCAGATTTGACTACAGACACTATGAGGCGCATGAGGACGCTAGATCGTATCGGGAGGACGTGGTGCCTACAGCAGCATCATGGTGGCCGGTTTCCTCTTCCTAATAAGAGGTTGACGACGGTTTTTGGATCTCAGGCATTTGTGACTATTAACTTACGTATGTGGTTGCAGCGTCACACCGATGCCATCGATGCCTACACAAGGGAGCATGGGGACGTGCTCAGAGATGAGGGGGATGATGATGATCAGGCAGGTCAGCAGTCAGGGTCAGATTCCGATTCTTCTGATGATGATGGAGATGCAGTTAGAGCAGATGTTGCTGAGGAGGTTGAGACTGAGGATGAGGATGACGAGGAGCCAGAGCAAGAAGAGCAGCCTGTCCAGATGGAAGAGGAGTATCAGCCAGAGATTAATATGTATTGGCAGGATGAGATGAGGAGTAGAGAGTACGAGGCAGGGAGTTCGTCTCATAGACCATGGGTTCTGACGGAGGAGATGTGGGCAGACAGTCAGAGGATGCACATTGAGAGTCTAACCCGGCAGGATGAGATGTACCGGATGATGGAGGAGTCACGTATGTTCAATGAAGAGACAAGGAGGATGCAAGAAGAATCAATGAAGACGCAAAATGATATGTATTCCCTCCTTCAACAAATGAGCTCGTGGAATTTCGGGCCAAGCTATCCTCCTCCACCACCACCTTCCGACTACTAGGGCTATCCCCTATTCCTCATTCCCTCTTCTTAGTTTTAGATGCTTATGTTTTGGTGGATTGTACTCGTATTTTGATTAAGGTGTTTTGTGATGACTTGTGATGATTTGATGTTTGGATGTTTTGGATGGATGATTTAAGTGATGCTATGATTTCCTTGATATATTTTTAAGCTTATTGTTTATTGGTGATTTTGACTTGATGATCCTTTGGATTTCTTTATTCCATGATTCCATGTTCTTTGTCTTGAGCTTAATAGTGGATTAATTGACATATTTTTTAGTATCATCTTGATATAGTGAATATGCTTGAGGTTATGTACATGAGCATTTGTGCTTGAGTTGTAAGACTAGTTTGAATTTGTTATGATCATGAGTAGATGTGTAGCTTGATGCTAGTTGCTTGATTAATTATGTGAAGATAAATGTGATTGAAAATTCTTGATTCATTGCTCAATCTAAGCCCGTGAGTTTTGTGCTTAATAATCGTACATCTTATACGGTTGATTTGATTCCTTTGTGAGTGCATCATTCATGATTTGTATGCTAGAACTTGCCACTAGACTTGTTAATATTGATCTTTGTGTGATGTTTTGAAAATGATAAGAGGCCATGTTTGATATGATGAGTTACTTTGCCAAATACTTTCCTACCAAATACATTTGATTTCCTTAGTGAGCCATGTTGAGCCTTATGATCCTTATTCTTTGGCAAGCCAAGTGAAATTGAAACCATTTAGCCTATTTTGATGAGCCTTTCTTGTCCTATGCTTAGTAGAGCTTGAATGTTGGCTAATGATGGTGATTTGATTGCTAAGAGTGGGAAGATGATGAGCTAAGTGATGAATGAAGCATGAAAGAAAAGAAAGGTTGTGAAAAGATTGAATTGTGAAGAAAAGTGAAATGAAAAAAGAAATGATTCAATTTGTGAGCTTAAAAAGAGAAAGCTCAAGTGAATGGTGGAATGATCATTGAAGTTCATAAGAAAGAGTGTTGCTAGATGAAAGTGAAGAGATGTGCATTGTATGGATTAGCTTACATTCAAGTCTCTACTACTTAGTCACTCTTATCCATAAATATCCCACCTTTCCAAAGAGCCTACATTACAACCTAGAAGAAAGACCTCTTTGATTCTTGATTGATCACAAATGATTTTGATTGATATTAAGTCTTGTGGCAAGCATATGGTGTACTTGTTCATGCAATTGATGATTGAGTGCTTTAAACCTTGATACACTTGAGTGAAGAGTGAAACACTCCATGGAAGGAGCAATGTGTTGAGTATTTGATTGAGCATTTGTTTGAGCATGATTTATCTTGATTGCTAGTGGATAGTTGCATTGTTACAAGTGATCATTGATGAGTTCGATTGTCTTATTTTTCGTCCATGGTACCATGTGACATAATTGCAATCAATTCACTCCTTTGTTCTTAGTTTCTACGTTGCTCGAGGACGAGCAACAATTCAAGTTTGGGGGTATGATTGGAGTGAATTGATACATGTTTTTAGGGCTATTTTTAGTGCAAAAAGTGAGCTAAAGTATGATTTTTGTGCCTAAATGTGAAAAGTATCACTCTTTTGCCTAAAAAGTATTACTTTGAGAGGTTTTGATGTATTTCGCCCGTTTTGCAGGTAAATCGGTGGAATTTTGCCAAACCGAGAGTACCGGTATTCTTAGAATGAAAAGACGAACATACGGGACGAAAACGGGGGTCGGGCCCGGAGCCCTTCTCGATAAAAATGCCCTGATCTCGAGTTGGAGTCGAGGGTGCACAGACCTCGACTCGAGGTTCATGCTGGAGGGAAACCATTTCAAAAAGACAGCGAGCTCGACTCGAGGGAGGAGCCTCGAGTCGAGGGAGATGAAAATTGCAGCGAGCTCGACTCGAGGGCTAGGCCTCGACTCGAGGCAGGAGAGATTTTTAAAGAAACGTGTTAGCGACTTTTAGGCCTCGACTCGAGGGCCTGAAGCTCGACTCGAGGAGTGCCCAAAACCGAAAATTTCAGTTTTTAAGTCATTGGAAGCCAAAACAGAGGGAGAGTTGATTCTAGCAGTTGAGAGCAGTTTCTAGGAGTTTCTTTGAGCGAATTTTATATTTTGTAGCTTGATTTTACTTGTAATTGCATTAGATTGTTAGAATTGAGATAGATTCCACATTTAGTTCATTAGATTAGTAGATTGGTGAATTGTAATTGAAGTTTGCAGCTGAGAATTGAGAGAAAGTGAAGTTGAATTGAAGCATTGTACAAGATTAATCATTCTTATTTTTGCCTATTGAAGCTTAATTGGTGATGTTCTTACCCTTTGATCTTTTTAATTCATTGCTTGTAGTCATTAGATTGTTAATTGCTTACTTAGATTTTCTAGCCATGGTTTTTGCTTGTAGCACCATGGGCTAATAGCTTTGTGCTTGGGATAATTGAAATTAGGGATGAAGTGATTGCCTCATGCTATGATTGTTGATAATTGTGATCAATTGAATTAGATTGCTTCTAATTGTGATTCTTAATTGTGCTTCATGAAAAATTGTCTCTTTTGATTAATGGTTGATCACCCTAGCAATAGGCGTAGAGTTGAGCTAACGTGATTAGGTGTTAATCGAGTTTCAATTTTGCATGATTGTATGAATTGGGGACTTCTACATTGAGAGATGGGAAGAACTAAGGATACTCACATTAGGCATTGTGATATTAATGGAGTGATTAATTTCATGATGGTTTATGCCTTCTAATTTGATTGATTTGCATTTGGATACAATCATAGCTTGTTAATCATGGATTCCTTGATGGAGATTATCCCTTGCACCCTATTCCCTCATTGATTTTAGTCTAATTGATCTTGCATTCTAAGTGTTTGATAAATTGTTTGCATAATCTTGCCATTTAATTTCTTGCATTTTGTAGTGATTTAGTTCAAAAGCTTGTTGCAACTTTAGCCATTTAGAACTCTTATCCTTGAATTTCGTTTGCATACTTTCTCCCTTGGGTTCGATATTTTGTTGATTGGTCTTAATAACTCTTACCCTATACACTCCAATCACTTACTCGGGCGCTGCCGCCGCACCGCCATTGATAACTCGAAGCAGAGGAAGAAAAAGTCTGTGTGTTTTTAATTTTTGATCCGATTTTGCAAGATTAAAAGTTTCTTTTTTTAACTATACTTTTACAGTAAAATATTTTACACAAAATCATATCATATATATTATCATGGTAATCAATTTTTCGCAAAGTTAAATTGTAATATCCCAAAATCATAACGTGAATTATTTATATTTGTATATAATTATTTTTAATAAATTGAATATTAATATTAATAATTAGCTTTTAATTAAATTATATAAACTTTATTTAAAATAGATTGTGTGTGCAAATTAGTGTGGGGTGCGTGTGTTTAATATATATATATATATATATATTATAGTTATAATATAATAATAATAATATATAATAATAGTATTTAATATAATATAATAATAATATTAAAATTAAAACTTACTAGCTAAGTTTCATAAGGCGGTGGCTGATTATCCATCCATCTATATATATATATATATATATATACCACACGCACAATCGTATCCACTCGTAGATTATAGAATTATAATTAGTTTATTGATCTGACGCTCGTAGCGTCTGAAATTGTAGATTATTAAGAATATATGTTATTTGTAGGATATGAGGAGAAACATGAGACCATTAAGATTATACATTATCAAAGAATTGAGAATCACTAAGGGGTATTGCATTGCATCATTTGTTGCAGTTACTGTTTTTAAGGTGAGGGCAATCTCCACTCTTAATCGAGTTTAACATTCAATGTTATGATTGCTATGTTAAATTGCATTATTAATCAAGACGGGTAATAACCTGCACTATGTTCAAGCCGGGTAATGACCCGTACATTGTTCAAGCCGGGTAATGGTCCGTACTATGTGCAAGCCGGATAATGGCCCATGTAATATGTTCAAGCCGGGTAATGGCCCGTGATATTATGTTCAAGCCGGGTAATGACCCGTACAATGTTCAAGCCGGGTAATGACCCGTACTATGTGATAAAGCATTAAATGTTTCACATGAGCTTTATAATGAAAATATCATATATCGCATACGAATGTTATTTAACTGTGCAATCATTGATGTTTCCCTCACTAGGTGTATTTTCAAACACTCATCCCCCAACAATTATGATTTTCTACAGGTCAGAGGAGCACGAGCAGGGTACGAGGCGATGGTTGCATGTAATTTATTTTACGTTGTTTTCCGCTGTAAATCTCAAATGATTATTTTTTAACAAATCTCGTTTATTCAATTACAATTTTCTCTTTAATTGAGTTAACGGGTCAATTTGGTAGCGCCTTAGCTATTATATGTTATTATTAAATTTGGGGCGTTACATAAATTAAATAATTTTGTTAAATAAAATTTATAACGAGAACTTCCCGTGCTTTTTTATTAATTTATATTAATGCCTTAATAATTAATTTCATGCGCATCATTATATTTTAGTAGAATATCATATCATATAATTAGTCAATCTAAATATGTGATTTTCTTTCAAAGACCATATCCATGAAATTATAATTTCCAAATGTAGGACTACTAAACTGCAATAATTCCTGCTTACTACGTGGGATAAAAAGAGTAAGATATTCATTTTAGGTTAAATATTATTCCATTAAGGAGATACATTAATTATAGAAGTTAATAATAAAAATTGATGACAATTGATTAATATTAATTGCATGGTATTCTTATGCAACATTTTTAAATTTAATGATTAAAATTATTTGTAGAAGATGTATGACTAAGATTACAAATTTAAGTAAATTTTCATGAGAATACAGAAATTCTCAAATAAATATTATGGTGAAATATTAGTTAGGATGTCGTATAACACAATGATGTAATCTTGTTACACCGTTAGATTAGTGAGTGTTTTTTAGGAGAAAGAGATATGCGTGTGATATGATGTTTGGGAGATCAAATCATATCTTTGATTTTTTTTTAATAATTATATTTAATATAAATATTTTATAAGAATTATTCTCTTTCTCATAAAAGATACATGCACATTGTGTACATTCTGACCGAAGAAATATAGTTGATGTTGAATGTGGTGCTAATTAATCACATAAACTTCGAAAAAAATTTCTTTATATTATACTGGCATAATTTAGGGTTGAAGAGAATTTTATATATTTTTTAAAAATAATATTTAAAAATAATTTAATTATTTAAAATATAGTGATTTTTTAAAAATAATTTAATTATATAATTATTTAATTTTGATTAATCTTGCATGATCAAAATAAATTATTTTTAAATGGAGAATAACATGCATCTAGTATCATTAAAATGTAACCTTTTAAATAAATTTAATATATAATATTTCTATCATTATAATTTATATTGCTCAAAATTAATAAATTGATGTTATAATTTTATTTTTCTATACTTAACACAACAAAAAGAACAATTTTGTCCTCTTAAATTAAACTCTTACAAATATCTTTTATTTTTAAAAAATTAATTTGAAATTTTAAAAATTCAAAATTGTGTGAAAATTAAAAATTGAAGGAGATTTTGTATTAAGACTCGTCAGGAGTAGAAAATTATCAATTAGATGAAAGAGAAGATATTGGAATGATTAATTATATAATTTTAAATAATACATATAAGCTAAAACTACAAGGGTATATATATAGATATATATTTATTAAGAATGAGTGAAGAAAAAATTTATATAGGGTTTGTAAATAGAGATTGTGAATTTATAGTAAAATATGGAATGAGATGAATGGTTGAGATTAGAAGGGAAAAATCGATGATTAAGATCAAATTTTAAAACTTAAATGAATGAGAGGAGAGGAATTTTGAAATAAAAGAATGTGACTTTGTCACATCAGCTTTCTAAACTTTAGTTTTATAAGGGTATAGATAAAGATAAACCGGATTTACAACTCATTTGTAATAAATGGTTTCTAAGAAAAAGTATTCAAATTTAATTAAGAGAAAAATATGATTTCAGATATACCATTTTACCTTATTATTTTTAGATAAAAACTTTAACGAAATATTTCATAGATCTAGGATCCATAAAATAATCCATATAATGAAATTCGCGGATCCTATGTAGGTCGGGTCGGTTCTAGAGGATTTAAAAAAAAAAACTCGCACAAGTGCAAAAAACTAAATTTCGCTCTCAGGTGCTCACATGAGTGTTACTATATTGTAATACCCCAAAATCACTATGTGAATTATTTATATTTTTATGTGATTATTTTTAATAAATTGAGTATTAGTATTAATAATAAGTTTTTAATAAAATTATATAAATCTTTTAAAATAGAAAATATAATATATTATATATATATATATATATATATGTCATGTGTGTCTAATATGTGTAGTATAATAAATAATATAATAATAATAATATATAATAAAATAAAGAACCTTACCTAGTAAGATTTGATTAAGGCGGTGGCATGAATAAGATATACACACATAAAAGAGAAATCAGAAGGAAAGAAAGAGAAAGGAAAAAAAGAAAAAGAAATAAGCGATGGCGCATGAGAGAGAAACATTTTGGTAAGTATTCGATCTTTATTAATTGTGGTATTATATATCAATATGCTCGTATTCACTCATAGATTATAGAATTGTAATTAGTTATTGATCTGACGCTCGTAGCGTATGAAATTGTAGATTATTAAGAATATATGTTATTTGTAGGATATAAGGAGAAACATGAGACCATTAAGATTGTGCATTATCAAGGAGTTGAGATCACTAAGGGGGTATTGCATTGCATCATTTGTTGCAGTTACTGTTTTTAAGGTGAGGGCAATCTCCACTCTTAATCGAGTTTAACATTCAATGTTATGATTGTTATGTTAAATTGCATTATTAAACAAGATGGGAAGTAACCCGCACTATGTTCAAGCCTGGTAATGGCCCGTACTATGTTCAAACCGGGTAATGGTCCGTACTATGTGCAAGCCGGGTAATGACCCGTGTATATGTTCAAGCCGGGTAATGACCCGTAATATTATGTTCAAGCCGAGTAATGGCCCGTATTATGTGATAAAGCATTAAATGTTCTCATGAGCTTTATAATGAAAATATCATATGCGCTTACGAATGTTGTTTAACTGTGCAATCATTGATGTTTCCCTCACTGGGTGTATTTTCAAACACTCATCCCCCCACAGTTATGATTTTCTACAGGTCAAAGGAGCTCAAACAGGGTACGAGGCGATGGTTGCATGTAATTTATTTTACATTATTTTTTGCTGTAAATCTCAAATGATTATTTTGTAATAAATCTCGTTTATTCAATTACAATATTTTCTTTAATTGAGTTAACTGGTTAATTTGGTAGCGCCTCAGCTATTATTTGTTATTATTAAATTCGGGGCGTTACAAATGGTATCAGAGCATTTCGGTTCTGTACTTGCTACTTTATTTTTCAAAAAAAAATTATTTATAATTTTAAGTCAACTTCTCTTTTAAAAGATAGTTTGTAAATTACTTGTTTCCATCTTCCCTGTCTCGACAGCTCCACAAGGTATGAAATATCATTATGTTCAGTTTTATTAAAATTTTGGTTTTATATACAACTGTGGGCTTAGAGATTTTTAAAATTCATTTGTAATTTTTTATGCATGTGTACCCTATTGGATAATTATAAGTTGCTTGATATGGGATACTTCGTGGACTATAATGTTGATCTTAGTTACCTTAATTCTGCATGATGTCATTATAGTCAATATACCTAGTGTAATCGCCGCCACTGAGCCGCTGAACCACGGCAACATGTGCTCGTGAGCGTGTGTGGTCATGCTGGTATATTGATGTGTAGTGTGTGTGCAGTGAGTTTAAGTTTTGTGGTTTAGATTTAGTGCAATGATTTAAGAATGAAATTTGTAGTGCATATGCAGTGACTTATGGTTTTGTGGTTTAGATTTGAAGCAATAATTTAGGAATGAAATTTGTAGTGTGTATGCAGTGAATTATGTTTTGTGGTTTAGATTTGGAGTAATATTTTAAGAATGAAATTTATTATTCTGATATGGATTTTGGATTGTGGTATAATAGTTGTTATGCATTTGGGCTATCTTTTAGCACTAAGTATGGAGAAAATAGAGTGATGAATATAGTATAATCTATGCATTGTGTAACATAGAAATTATTTTGGATTGATTCGCTAATCATAAGGATTAATAGTATAGATGTGAACAACCAGGTGGCTTAGCTCACATGGTCATTGGGTTCCTCACTTTAGTGGGAGACCTGAGTTTGATTCCACTTGAGAACGAATATTTACCTATCAAAAAAAATAGTATAGATGTGAACCATATTTGGAGTTAGAAGGATGAAGAAATAATTTTTAGGATAATTTAGCATGGAAAGTGAGTTGTGATGATTTAAGCTATAACTGAATTTCGAGGACGAAATTTTTAGAAGGTGGGTAGATTGTAATACCCCAAAATCACTACGTGAATTATTTATATTTTTATGTAATTATTTTTAATAAATTGAGTATTAGTATAAATAATAAGTTTTTAATAAAATTATATAAATCATTTAAAATAGAAAAATATATATATATATATATATGTCGTGTGTGTCTAATATGTGTAGTATAATAAATAATATAATAAAAATAAAATGTAAACTTACCTCATAAGTTAATAAGGCGGTGGACTAAATAGGGAGGAAAAATAAGAGAGAAAAGAAGAAAAAGGGGGAAGGAAGAAAAGAAAAGAAGAAGAAAATGGCACAGGAGGAAGGAAGAGAGTGAGAGGAAGAAAGAGAGAAGAGAGAGAGATCTTGAAGCATTTTGGTAAATGTTCGATCTCCGTTAATTGTGGTATTATATATCAAAATGCTTATATCCACTCATAGATTATAGAATTATAATTAGTTATTGATCTGACGCTCGTAGCGTATGAAATTGTAGATTATTAAAAATATATGTTATTTGTAGGATATAAGGAGAAACATGAGACCATTAAGATTGTGCATTATCAAGGAGCTGAGATCACTAAGGGGGTATTGCATTGCATCATTTGTTGCAGTTACTGTTTTTAAGGTGAGGGCAACCTCCACTCTTAATCGAGTTTAACATTTAATGTTATGATTGCTATGTTAAATTGCATTATTAATCAAGACGGGTAATAACCTGCACTATGTTCAAGCCGGGTAATGGCCCGTACATTGTTCAAGCCGGGTAATGACCCGTAATATTATGTTCAAGCCGAGTAATGGCCCGTATTATGTGATAAAGCATTAAATGTTCTCATGAGCTTTATAATGAAAATATCATATGCGCTTACGAATGTTGTTTAACTGTGCAATCATTGATGTTTCCCTCACTGGGTGTATTTTCAAACACTCATCCCCCCACAGTTATGATTTTCTACAGGTCAAAGGAGCTCAAACAGGGTACGAGGCGATGGTTGCATGTAATTTATTTTACATTATTTTTCGCTGTAAATCTCAAATGATTATTTTGTAATAAATCTCGTTTATTCAATTACAATATTTTCTTTAATTGAGTTAACGGGTTAATTTGGTAGCGCCTCAGCTATTATTTGTTATTATTAAATTCGGGGCGTTACAAATGGTATCAGAGCATTTACATTACGTACTTGCTACTTTATTTTTCAAAAAAATTATTTATAATTTTAAGTCAACTTCTCTTTTAAAAGATAGTTTGTAAATTACTTGCTTCCATCTTCCCCTGTCTCGCTTGACTCCACAAGGTATGAAATATCATTATGTTCAGTTTTATTAAAATTTTGGTTTTATATACAACTGTGGGCTTAGAGATTTTTAAAATTCATTTGTAATTTTTTATGCATGTGTACCCTATTGGATAATTATAAGTTGCTTGATATGGGATACTTCGTGGACTATAATGTTGATCTTAGTTACCTTAAGTCGCATGATGTCATTATAGTCAATATACCTAGTGTAATCGCCGCCACTGAGCCGCTGAACCACGGCAACATGTGCTCGTGAGCGTGTGTGGTCATCTTTGGTATATTGATGTGTAGTGTGTGTGCAGTGAGTTTAAGTTTTGTGGTTTAGATTTAGTGCAATGATTTAAGAATGAAATTTGTAGTGCATATGCAGTGACTTATGGTTTTGTGGTTTAGATTTGAAGCAATAATTTAGGAATGAAATTTGTAGTGTGTATGCAGTGAATTATGTTTTGTGGTTTAGATTTGGAGTAATATTTTAAGAATGAAATTTATTATTCTGATATGGATTTTGGATTGTGGTATAATAGTTGTTATGCATTTGGGCTATCTTTTAGCACTAAGTATGGAGAAAATAGAGCGATGAATATAGTATAATCTATGCATTGTGTAACATAGAAATTATTTTGGATTGATTCGCTAATCATAAGGATTAATAGTATAGATGTGAACAACCAGGTGGCTTAGCTCACATGGTCATTGGGTTCCTCACTTTAGTGGGAGACCTGAGTTTGATTCAACTTGAGAACGAATATTTACCTATAAAAAAAAATAGTATAGATGTGAACCATATTTGGAGTTAGAAGGATGAAGAAATAATTTTTAGGATAATTTAGCATGGAAAGTGAGTTGTGATGATTTAAGCTATAACTGAATTTCGAGGACGAAATTTTTAGAAGGTGGGTAGATTGTAATACCCCAAAATCACTACGTGAATTATTTATATTTTTATGTAATTATTTTTAATAAATTGAGTATTAGTATAAATAATAAGTTTTTAATAAAATTATATAAATCATTTAAAATAGAAAATATAATATATATATATATATATATATATATATATATGTCGTGTGTGTCTAATATGTGTAGTATAATAAATAATATAATAAAAATAAAATGTAAACTTACCTCATAAGTTAATAAGGCGGTGGACTAAATAGGGAGGAAAAATAAGAGAGAAAAGAAGAAAAAGGGGGGGGGGAAGGAAGAAAAGAAAAGAAGAAGAAAATGGCACAGGAGGAAGGAAGAGAGTGAGAGGAAGAAAGAGAGAAGAGAGAGAGAAATCTTGAAGCATTTTGGTAAATGTTCGATCTCCGTTAATTGTGGTATTATATATCAAAATGCTTATATCCACTCATAGATTATAGAATTATAATTAGTTATTGATCTGACGCTCGTAGCGTATGAAATTGTAGATTATTAAAAATATATGTTATTTGTAGGATATAAGGAGAAACATGAGACCATTAAGATTGTGCATTATCAAGGAGCTGAGATCACTAAGGGGGTATTGCATTGCATCATTTGTTGCAGTTACTGTTTTTAAGGTGAGGGCAATCTCCACTCTTAATCGAGTTTAACATTCAATGTTATGATTGCTATGTTAAATTGCATTATTAATCAAGACGGGTAATAACCTGCACTATGTTCAAGCCGGGTAATGGCCCGTACATTGTTCAAGCCGGGTAATGGTCCGTACTATGTGCAAGCCGGGTAATGGCCCATGTAATATGTTCAAGCCGGGTAATGGCCCGTGATATTATGTTCAAGCCGGGTAATGACCCGTACAATGTTCAAGCCGGGTAATGGCCCGTACTATGTGATAAAGCATTAAATGTTTCACATGAGCTTTATAATGAAAATATCATATGTCGCATACGAATGTTATTTAACTGTGCAATCATTGATGTTTCCCTCACTAGGTGTATTTTCAAACACTCATCCCCCAACAATTATGATTTTCTACAGGTCAGAGGAGCACGAGCAGGGTACGAGGCGATGGTTGCATGTAATTTATTTTACGTTGTTTTCCGCTGTAAATCTCAAATGATTATTTTTTAATAAATCTCGTTTATTCAATTACAATTTTCTCTTTAATTGAGTTAACGGGTCAATTTGGTAGCGCCTTAGCTATTATATGTTATTATTAAATTTGGGGCGTTACATAAATTAAATAATTTTGTTAAATAAAATTTATAATGAGAACTTCCCGTGCTTTTTTATTAATTTATATTAATGCCTTAATAATTAATTTCATGCGCATCATTATATTTTAGTAGAATATCATATCATATAATTAGCCAATCTAAATATGTGATTTTCTTTCAAAGACCATATCCATGAAATTATAATTTCCAAATCTAGGACTACTAAACTGCAATAATTCCTGCTTACTACGTGGGATAAAAAGAGTAAGATATTCATTTTAGGTTAAATATTATTCCATTAAGGAGATACATTAATTATAGAAGTTAATAATAAAAATTGATGACAATTGATTAATATTAATTGCATGGTATTCTTATGCAACATTTTTAAATTTAATGATTAAAATTATTTGTAGAAGATGTATGACTAAGATTACAAATTTAAGTAAATTTTCATGAGAATACAGAAATTCTCAAATAAATATTATGGTGAAATATTAGTTAGGATGTCCTATAACACAATGATGTAATCTTGTTACACCGTTAGATTAGTGAGTGTTTTTTAGGAGAAAGAGATATGCGTGTGATATGATGTTTGGGAGATCAAATCATATCTTTGATTTTTTTTAAATAATTATATTTAATATAAATATTTTATAAGAATTATTCTCTTTCTCATAAAAGATACATGCACATTGTGTACATTCTGACCGAAGAAATATAGTTGATGTTGAATGTGGTGCTAATTAATCACATAAACTTCGAAAAAAATTTCTTTATATTATACTAGCATAATTTAGGGTTGAAGAGAATTTTATATATTTTTTAAAAATAATATTTAAAAATAATTTAATTATTTAAAATATAGTGATTTTTTAAAAATAATTTAATTATATAATTATTTAATTTTGATTAATCTTGCATGATCAAAATAAATTATTTTTAAATGGAGAATAACATGCATCTAGTATCATTAAAATGTAACCTTTTAAATAAATTTAATATATAATATTTCTATCATTATAATTTATATTGCTCAAAATTAATAAATTGATGTTATAATTTTATTTTTCTATACCTAACACAACAAAAAGAACAATTTTGTCCTCTTAAATTAAACTCTTACAAATATCTTTTATTTTTAAAAAATTAATTTGAAATTTTAAAAATTCAAAATTGTGTGAAAATTAAAAATTGAAGGAGATTTTGTATTAAGACTCGTCAGGAGTAGAAAATTATCAATTAGATGAAAGAGAAGATATTGGAATGATTAATTATATAATTTTAAATAATACATATAAGCTAAAACCACAAGGGTATATATATAGATATATATTTATTAAGAATGAGTGAAGAAAAAATTTATATAGGGTTTGTAAATAGAGATTGTGAATTTATAGTAAAATATGGAATGAGATGAATGGTTGAGATTAGAAGGGAAAAATCGATGATTGAGATCAAATTTTAAAACTTAAATGAATGAGAGGAGAGGAATTTTGAAATAAAAGAATGTGACTTTGTCACATCAGCTTTCTAAACTTTAGTTTTATAAGGGTATAGATAAAGATAAACCGGATTTACAACTCATTTGTAATAAATGGTTTCTAAGAAAAAGTATTCAAATTTAATTAAGAGAAAAATATGATTTCAGATATACCATTTTACCTTATTATTTTTAGATAAAAACTTTAATGGAATATTTCATAGATCTAGGATCCATAAAATAATCCATATAATGAAATTCGCGGATCCTATGTAGGTCGGGTCGGTTCTAGAGGATTTAAAAAAAAAAAACTCGCACAAGTGCAAAAAACTAAATTTCGCTCTCAGGTGCTCACATGAGTGTTACTATATTGTAATACCCCAAAATCACTATGTGAATTATTTATATTTTTATGTGATTATTTTTAATAAATTGAGTATTAGTATTAATAATAAGTTTTTAATAAAATTATATAAATCTTTTAAAATAGAAAATATAATATATTATATATATATATATATATATATATATATATGTCATGTGTGTCTAATATGTGTAGTATAATAAATAATATAATAATAATAATATATAATAAAATAAAGAACCTTACCTAGTAAGATTTGATTAAGGCGGTGGCATGGATAAGATATACACACATAAAAGAGAAATCAGAAGGAAAGAAAGAGAAAGGAAAAAAAGAAAAAGAAATAAGAGATGGCGCATGAGAGAGAAGCATTTTGGTAAGTATTCGATCTTTATTAATTGTGGTATTATATATCAATATGCTCGTATTCACTCATAGATTATAGAATTGTAATTAGTTATTGATCTGACGTTCGTAGCGTATGAAATTGTAGATTATTAAGAATATATGTTATTTGTAGGATATAAGGAGAAACATGAGACCATTAAGATTGTGCATTATCAAGGAGTTGAGATCACTAAGGGGGTATTGCATTGCATCATTTGTTGCAGTTACTGTTTTTAAGGTGAGGGCAATCTCCACTCTTAATCGAGTTTAACATTCAATGTTATGATTGTTATGTTAAATTGCATTATTAAACAAGATGGGAAGTAACCCGCACTATGTTCAAGCCTAGTAATGGCCCGTACTATGTTCAAACCGGGTAATGGTCCGTACTATGTGCAAGCCGGGTAATGGCCCGTGTATATGTTCAAGCCGGGTAATGACCCGTAATATTATGTTCAAGCCGAGTAATGGCCCGTATTATGTGATAAAGCATTAAATGTTCTCATGAGCTTTATAATGAAAATATCATATGCGCTTACGAATGTTGTTTAATTGTGCAATCATTGATGTTTCCCTCACTGGGTGTATTTTCAAACACTCATCCCCCCACAGTTATGATTTTCTACAGGTCAAAGGAGCTCAAACAGGGTACGAGGCGATGATTGCATGTAATTTATTTAACATTATTTTTCGCTGTAAATCTCAAATGATTATTTTGTAATAAATCTCGTTTATTCAATTACAATGTTTTCTTTAATTGAGTTAACGGGTTAATTTGGTAGCGCCTCAGCTATTATTTGTTATTATTAAATTCGGGGCGTTACAAATGGTATCAGAGCATTTCGGTTCTGTACTTGCTACTTTATTTTTCAAAAAAAATTATTTATAATTTTAAGTCAACTTCTCTTTTAAAAGATAGTTTGTAAATTACTTGCTTCCATCTTCCCTGTCTCGACAGCTCCACAAGGTATGAAATATCATTATGTTCAGTTTTATTAAAATTTTGGTTTTATATACAACTGTGGGCTTAGAGATTTTTAAAATTCATTTGTAATTTTTTATGCATGTGTACCCTATTGGATAATTATAAGTTGCTTGATATGGGATACTTCGTGGACTATAATGTTGATCTTAGTTACCTTAATTAGTGCATGATGTCATTATAGTCAATATACCTAGTGTAATCGCCGCCACCGAGCCATTTGAACCACGGCAACATGTGCTCGTGAGCGTGTGTGGTCATCTTTGGTATATTGATGTGTAGTGTGTGTGCGGTGAGTTTAAGTTTTGTGGTTTAGATTTAGTGCAATGATTTAAGAATGAAATTTGTAGTGCATATGCAGTGACTTATGGTTTTGTGGTTTAGATTTGAAGCAATAATTTAGGAATGAAATTTGTAGTGTGTATGCAGTGAATTATGTTTTGTGGTTTAGATTTGGAGTAATATTTTAAGAATGAAATTTATTATTCTGATATGGATTTTGGATTGTGGTATAATAGTTGTTATGCATTTGGGCTATCTTTTAGCACTAAGTATGGAGAAAATAGAGTGATGAATATAGTATAATCTATGCATTGTGTAACATAGAAATTATTTTGGATTGATTCGCTAATCATAAGGATTAATAGTATAGATGTGAACAACCAGGTGGCTTAGCTCACATGGTCATTGGGTTCCTCACTTTAGTGGGAAACCTGAGTTTGATTCCACTTGAGAACGAATATTTACCTATCAAAAAAAATAGTATAGATGTGAACCATATTTGGAGTTAGAAGGATGAAGAAATAATTTTTAGGATAATTTAGCATGGAAAGTGAGTTGTGATGATTTAAGCTATAACTGAATTTCGAGGACGAAATTTTTAGAAGGTGGGTAGATTGTAATACCCCAAAATCACTACGTGAATTATTTATATTTTTATGTAATTATTTTTAATAAATTGAGTATTAGTATAAATAATAAGTTTTTAATAAAATTATATAAATCTTTTAAAATAGAAAATAATATATATATATATATATATATATATATATATGTCGTGTGTGTCTAATATGTGTAGTATAATAAATAATATAATAAAAATAAAATGTAAACTTACCTCATAAGTTAATAAGGCGGTGGACTAAATAGGGAGGAAAAATAAGAGAGAAAAAAGAAAAAAGGGGGAAGGAAGAAAAGAAAAGAAGAAGAAAATGGCACAGGAGGAAGGAAGAGAGAGAGGAAGAAAGAGAGAAGAGAGAGAGGTCTTGAAGCATTTTGGTAAATGTTCGATCTCCGTTAATTGTGGTATTATATATCAAAATGCTTATATCCACTCATTGATTATAGAATTATAATTAGTTATTGATCTGACGCTCGTAGCGTATGAAATTGTAGATTATTAAAAATATATGTTATTTGTAGGATATAAGGAGAAACATGAGACCATTAAGATTGTGCATTATCAAGGAGCTGAGATCACTAAGGGGGTATTGCATTGCATCATTTGTTGCAGTTACTATTTTTAAGGTGAGGACAATCTCCACTCTTAATCGAGTTTAACATTCAATGTTATGATTGTTATGTTAAATTGCATTATTAAACAAGACGGGAAGTAACCCGCACTATGTTCAAGCCGGGTAATGGCCCGTACTATGTGATAAAGCATTAAATGTTCTCATGAGCTTTATAATGAAAATATCATATGCGCTTACGAATGTTGTTTAACTGTGCAATCAGTGATGTTTCCCTCACTGGGTGTATTTTCAAACACTCATCCCCCCACAGTTATGATTTTCTACAGGTCAAAGGAGCTCAAACAGGGTACGAGGCGATGGTTTCATGTAATTTATTCTACATTGTTTTCTGCTGTAAATCTCAAATGATTATTTTGTAATAAATCTCGTTTATTCAATTACAATATTTTCTTTAATTGAGTTAACGGGTTAATTTGGTAGCGTCTCAGCTATTATTTGTTATTATTAAATTCGGGGCGTTACATATATGGTCAAACAAATGTTACTCTAAAGACAATCATGTGTTACTGTAAATCAATTAATATATATTTTTTTTTGTCTAAAATACTCACCCAATGACAAAAGTAAAAATAGAATAATTGTCAAATACGAAGGGTGTATTGCTTGTGAAGTCTGTAGAATTTTTTTAGACTTTCAAAATCTAAGGGTATTCAATCCGAATTTTCAAAAGTCTTTAAAAATCCTGAGATATTCAATACACATTTTAAAAAATCTTAAAAAATCTTCAGGTATTCAGGAATCTATGGATTTTAATACTCTATGGATTTTTTTTTATTTTCTTTCCAAAATATAAATAGATTTCACTCTCCAAAATCTCTTCTAACAATTAGAGATTTATACGTATTCTCTCAGAGAACTCTAAAAACGAAAGGTTAGAACAAAAAAAACCTTTGTTGTTCTTCTAACAAAGGTACTACACAATTTTTTTCTGCTCTTTATTTTGGATTTTGCCGTCGAGACTTCTGTTCGTGATCCCAATTCAGTCTCTCTCTCTCTTAGTTTTTTATTTTTTATGCAATCTGATCAATATGATTCTGGTTTTATTTGGTTCGTGTTAAATTACTCAATTCTTGTTTGATTTCTCTCTTTTTTTTTTCTTATGTTGTAGTATTTAGTGGTGTTGGCTCTGTTCTATTCGCGTTTCCCTGTATTGATTAGCACCATTTTTTTTAATGTTTGTGAGGAACTATTTAGAATTAATGAATGATCTCTACCAGATAAATAGTGTCATTATGAGATAATTAATTTTGCAAGGGGGCGCTTGGTTGGGGTATTAGAATTAGGTAATGGGAATGACTCATGATGCATTTCCATTGATGATGCTTGGTAATATTTAGGACCCGCTTGATTGATAATCAAAATAAATTAGTGATTATTTTATCAAACATCATTCATGGGAATGAATCATGAGTCATTGACATTATTTAATTCTAATACCCTAACTCATACGATTTGTGTTTTTTTTTTTATTAATTAATGAGTTTTGATTTGTTGTTAATTAGTGTTTCTCTTGTTGGAGTGAACGAGTTAACCTTAGCTAGAATTGCATACTTTCTTTTGTCTATATTAGTTTGTTTTCTCAAAAAAAAAATTTAATTATTTTACGTCGCTTTAATTATTTCTCAAAAACATTTTGTGGTGTGAGATTTTTTTTTTTTTGACGGACTTTTGTGGTGTGAGATATGCATAAACTATTAATGTATTAACTAATATATACTATATACGTATATATCATAATAAGCTATTTTGTGTCTATTAATATAATAATATTATCATGGGGATCCACAACAAGAAACAAAAAGGAAGACATTCTATGAACAATGGACTAAGGAACAAAGCGACTTAATGTTACAACTCATGGTTGATGCTGCGGCTGGGGGATGGCGTGATAATAGCGGTATTTTTACCAAAGCAATGGTGGAAGAAAGAATACTTCGTGTTCTTAATGAAAGACTTAGGTGTAATAAAACCTATAACAATTACCAAAGCCGTCTCAAATGGTTTAAAAATCGTTGGTTATCTTATTCAAACCTTATGAGGTTTAGCTCTGGTTTTGGGTATGATCAAACTACTAAAAAGTTTACAGCTTCAGATAAAGTATGGGATGCGTACTTAGAGGTAAGCTTCTTAAGCATCATTTTACAATAATATTATAGAATAATTTTATTTTGGGAATATAGTGAATTAATAATTTTTTTTCTTTATTTATGCAACGCTCACTCAAAAGACGTGAACTTGCGCTATGGGGAATGTCCTTATTATGAGGACTTGGAAATTGTTGTAGGAAATGGTGTTGTTGTACGGAAAAACTCTATTGGGTTGGGTAGTGCTACTGATGCAAAGACATTAGAAGATGATGAAAATAGAGGTGTACGCATAGACGATTTGATTATGATGCTGAAAATGAGATGTTTGTAGGACTATCTCAAAATAATCCACCATTTGGTTCCACACCACCTTCAGGGTTCCCTGAAGCGTCCGAGGTCTCCACTCAAAGAAGAAGTTAACCCAAAAGAAGTAGAGCTCAGTATGAAGCAAAGTCTAGCTCTAGTGAAAATATCCCTCAGAATGGTCTCATGGAAGAGATTAAAAAACTAACAAGCACTTTTGAAGGAGTTCATAGTCTCTTAGAGAAAAGAGATGTCATACTAGAGAAAAGAGAAAGAGAAAGAGCTTATAACTTGGAATGCTATTAAAGAGATCTCAAATTTGGATGAAGACATTCGCCTCAAGGCCTTTGACTTGCTTGACACCAAGTAAAAAAAAAGATGGTTTTTTTAAGATGACTATTGAGGAAAAGCTAATTGGATAACTTACAAGGTTATAGGATATTGATTAGTTGAGTCATGTATTAGATATTATGCTATATTTTGCTGGGATCTTTTTAAGACTTTCTTTTTTATCACTATTTTGTTGGAGATCTTTTTAAGACTTTCTTTTAATCACATATTTGAAATTAATGAATTCCGTATTTTTATTATTATTTGAGTCATATGTTGTTTTAAGTTGTATGTATTTAAATATATGAATCCTTGAATTTGTGCTTGATATGATATATTTGTTTAATTCATAATGTGCGGTTTAATTAATTTTATTTACCATGTTCTCATTATTTATATGCAGCATGAAAAATTGTGAAATATTGGAAGAAGAAGAAGAAATGGAAGAAAAAATAGATGAAGATTTGGAGATGGAACTTTACGAAATGGTTAAGCTCTTGACGTTGGCAATTAAGGATAGTTTTATTAGGAAAGATTACTATGATGTCTTGGCATATTGAACCTTCTTTGAAGCAACAACCAATTACTAGAATTGGATATCATTTTGTACGTAATATGATCGAAGGTAATCCACAAAGTTTTCGACAGTTGTATAGGATGTATCCGGATGCATTTCTAAAGTTATGCACTATCATTAAAGAGAATAGTCATCTAGAAGATATAAGATACATATGTGTTGAAGAAATGGTGGCAACATTCTTGATCATTGTAGGACACAACGATCGATATGGTAATGTTCGCCAAAGGTTTGGTCGTTCGCATTTTGCTTCCAGTCGAAATTTCAACTAAATCTTAAATGCATTGAACACTATAGCACTAGAAATGATGGTTAAGCCGTCTACAAGGATGCCCGCTAAAATTCAGGAAAGTACAAGGTTTAACCTTTTCTCTAAAGTATGAATCCTCTTGGTAATATTATATATATATTTGTAGTTTTCTTTTATTGAATGTTCACTTTATTTTAGGAAGTACCACCACAAGGTACTCTGGAATTCACACGATCAACTTTATTATTGTGGTGGTTGATATGGCGGGAAGTGTCCTTGACTCACGTACCAATTGTACATGGCTTCTTGCATTCTTGCTTGCTCCAAAAGCATGGTCTCGATCCTCTCTTGACGTTCTTCGACTCCGGTCATCCTCAGATTTAGTCTTTCCACTCCCCTCGTCAAGTTTTGTAGATCGGACCTCCTTTAACCACACACCATGTTATCTACAGTATAGATTAATCTGGACAAAATAATGATATATATAACAATCATAAACAATGCATCAGAGCTATAGATGGTCATATCCCGGCAATGGTAACAGGCCGAGAGAGTAAGCAGTTATCGTAATCGTCATGGTATTCAATCGCAAAATATTTTGGCAGCTTGTAACTTTGATTTGCAATTCATGTATGTGCTTAGTGGGTGGGAAGGTTCGACACATGACTCAAAACTTTTAAATGATGCACTATCAAGAAGAAATGGGCTTCAAGTGCCTCAAGGTACAATATTTTTTATTGTGTTTATAATTTTTAAATAGTGACAAGCTAACTAATTAAAGAAATTGTATTTTTAGGTAATATTTTCTCGTGGATTGTGGATTTGCTAATCTACGTCAAGTTTTAGCTCCATTACGTGGTGTTCGATATCATCTAAAAGATTTTGGTGGTCAAGGTCGTCACCCCAGAAATGCAAGTGAGTTATTCAATATTCGTCATGCATCATTAAGAAATGTAATTGAGAGAATTTTTGGTATTTTCAAATCGCGATTCAAAATTTTCAAAACCGCACCTCCGTTGTCATTTCAAACACAAGTAGAGTTAGTATTGGCTTGTGCTGGATTACACAACTTTCTTCGGAAAGAATGCCGCTCTGATGAATTTTCAGTCGAATATGAAAAAGATCAAGATTCACCACATCTCGACATGGAAGAGAAAAATTTGGAATTGCTTTCTCAAAGCCAACTACAACAAAGAACGGAAGCTAATGCATGGAGAACGAGTATTGCTAATGCTATGTGGGAAATGGGGCCGAGGTATAACGGTGATGGAAATGAATATGAGGGGAATGAAGATGAGAATAATAATGATGAATAATAATGTATTTTTTTGGAACTAATGTGTTTTTGGTATTTTTTCTAAACAATTTGGATAACTTTTTTTATATACAAGTGTATTCCATATACATTTGCATCAATAGTTTCAGCGCTGAAATCTATGGAAATCCATGTAAATCAATAAAAAAAAGTCAGCCAAACTCAAACATGGAGTTTATGG
The DNA here is from genome assembly GCA_030762865.1 of Paraleonurus japonicus. Lineage (NCBI taxonomy): Eukaryota > Viridiplantae > Streptophyta > Magnoliopsida > Lamiales > Lamiaceae > Paraleonurus > Paraleonurus japonicus. The sequence continues at coordinate 26,183,440 of CM061055.1, read as the reverse complement.
ATTTTCTATTTCACAGACTTTTTAAAATTTAAAAAATCCAATAGAATCTCAATTTAATACACCCCTCTAAGTTTCCAATCTTATACATGTAGATCAAATAAGTCTATAATGACGTGTTTTACTAATAGAGTGTGTATCTATTAAGATAAGGGACTTTGTTTGATCAAATAGGTCTCTAATCATGTGTTTTACTAATAGAGTGTGATTAAAGAAGTCTCTAATCTTATACTCCCTCCGTCCCAGGGAACTTTTCACACTTGACTTTTTCAACGGTTTTTGTGTGAGAGTTATTTCATAGTAACACATTTACAAAAGTTATTTTATATGAATGATATGCTAGTTAATAAGATTAACTAGCATATCATTCATATAAAATAACTTTTATAAATGTATTACTATGAAATAACTCTCACACAAAAACCGTTGAAAAAGTCAAGTGTGAAAGTTTCTCTGGGATGGAGGGAGTACATATGATCAAATAGGTCTCTAATTATGTGTTTCGAATAGAGTGTGATTCTATTAAGATGAGAACTTATTTGATATCAACATTAAAGAAAAATGGTCTAAATGTATCAAGAAAAAGTTCATGGGTCTATTTGATCCTCACGTATAAGATTATATGTAAATATGTGTTACTATAAGGGCAAATATGTGTACTAAACTCTTGCAAAGGCAAAAATAAAAACACATTCTCATGTTGTAATACTATAAGATCAAACATGTGCTATTATATGTAAAAAAATATGTTACTATATGAAATAAAAAGTGTGTTACTGCAACGATAAATATGTATTACTGTCTCACTATCAGGTTGTGTTATTATACGGTCAAACATGTGTTACTATATAAAAAATTATTACTATACGAACACAAAAGTATTATTGTATAGAGAAAGATGTGTTAGTATATGAACAAATCAAAAACAGAATAACAGTTGTGATATTAATTCCAGATTTTGGGAAAAACATGCAGTGTGTAGTCGCCGGCACCCAAAAATAATATTTGTAATTCACCTTAACAGATCCACTAATATGTAGTAGGATAAATAAGGGGTCAATCCCAAAGGAAATATGAAAATTATTTAAATTGTCTCAACACGACTTATGAGGACTTAAATAACAAAGGGGGTTTTAATGAGACAAAAGGGGCTTAAAGATAAGAATTAAACAAAGAGACAATTAATAGGCACAGTTCATTCTTCACTTGCTTTTTACTATGTTAATTTAAATGTAACGATTGTTCCATTTTATCCCGGATTAATGACCCTCAATAAATAACAAACTCTATTTATTGGTTTTATCCCTTAATATTATTCAATTGAAATAAGCTCTTCAACGAACCTTTTTAAACGGATAACCTAGATATGATCTAAATTTAATCTGATAAAAGCATTAAACTCTAAAATAAAGGTCAAATAAATTTCTGAATACACAAGCTCGATTCGAAAGAACTCAATCTATATCACCCTAGTAAAATTACTAGTTGCTACTGATTGTCATAAATTCACAATAATTACGGATTATGAATATGAACTAGAATACATGTAAGAATAAAACAACCTAGGTGGTCAATCTAAATTAATTATTCTAACAAGGAAGCAGAAAAATAGATGATACAAATAATCCGAAATAAAATTTCACAAACGAAATGAGTTCAATTAACAATCATCAAAACACAAGTTTAGAAATCCCTGGGATTGAAATAAACAAAATTAGTTTAAAAATAAAACTGCAAAAACTAATTAGAATAAGAAATCAAATCAGATTTTATCAGTTTGTTGAGATATGGCAAAATTTGTGGACTATCTTTATTCAAAATTCAAAATTCAAATTCTGACACTGGGCCACCAGTGTGGGCTGAATTGCATGTAATTGAATTTCTTCTAAATCATATTCTCTTCCCCAAAAAAGCTCTAACTCATCCAAAAATCATAAGAAAAATATTTAAGTGAAGATTTAATCATTAATCATCATAAGTACGAAAATATGCAAATATTAAAATGAATAAGTGTAAATAACCATACTTTTCATTACTAAAACTATGCATAATTTTCTACTTATCAACATGCAACTAGTAACAAATATGATCCAGATAGCAGCACACTTCAATTTTGATGTTGTTGATAAATTTTATTATTATTTTGATCAGATCTATAGCAATTATTTGATAATTTTCAAAAAAAATCATCCAAAGCTTCTTTTTTTTTATCTGTATCTTTGCTTATTTCTCTTCAATTTGACGTCGTCGATAAATGTCACTATTGTTATCGCAGGAATTCTATGTTGAATCGCCTCCTAATCCACTTTGCCATGATTTTTTTTCCCGGCATTTCTGTGTTTCTTTTTCTTCGTCGTTGTTCTACGCCCTAATCTGCGCGTTATTCATGTTTTGACCCGTTTTCGCTGGCGACCCACGAGTTTTATGGAACTGCCTTCTATAATTGATATTTCACGAAAAAATATTTTACAAGAGACTAGCTCTTTTTTTTATCGGTAAATATTAGTTTGTTAATTGTTAGTAGTTAGTTTACCAAGCACCCAAACACTCCTAGATTTTTCTCTAAGCCACCTTATAACTCCATAATTCATTCCCAAAGGGAATCGAACTCGGGTCTTCCACTAAAGTGAGGAACCCGGTGGCCAAGTGGGCTAAGCCACCTGGTTTCACAAAAGACTAGCTCTTATTTTTATTACCCATCTTGATATTGTAACCCAAAAGACTCAAGTACAAATGTCATCCTCTTCTTAATTTAAGGGATGATGTGACGTCCAATATTTTGAAAATTGGACCGGACCAGGCGGTTCGACCGGTTTAACCGGAAATCGATTATGGTGCCAGTCCAATTCTTTCTGTATACCAGTTCTTAGAAAAATCAGTAAGAACCGCCAAAAAATCAGGTTCAACCGGTAAACAGGTGAACCGATTGGTCCATTTTTTTTTAAAAAAAAAATTAATTTTCATCGTCTTTTCAGTTCCACTTCGTCACTTCCAGTCTCCACTCTCCAAAGTTCCACACTTCGTCACTTCCAATCTCCAGAATCTCAGTTCTCAATCTCCAAATTTTTCTATTTGTGATTTTGTTCTACGTTTATCACAAGCACAACGACGACGTGACGGCCAAAAAAATTCGCTGTTGTGGATCAAGATTGTTACTGTAGTGAGTTCCATTTATTTGAAGTTAGGTGATTTACTATCTATCAAAATATATATATATATATACACACACACACACACACACACTGTCAGAATATTTCTATATCAAATAAGAGTGTGAGAGAAAGAATAATGAGAGGAACAATTATAATCACCGTTAGTTTTGGTGATTAAGTCTCCAGCTATATATAATGTGGAATTGGGAATATACAACCGATTACAAAGTGCCAAATCTAATCAAATATACACAATATATAAAATATTCTATACATTTTGAACTAATCAATCCTTATAAGATGGAAAATATATATATATATATATATCTAGAATATTATATATATATTGAACTAGTCAATCCTTAACAATGAATGATATTGTGTGTGGTTTTACCATTAATTTTGAAATGATATTGTGTGTCAGCCGTAGTATTTCATTTTTATGTTGTTTCATGCGGTTAATGCTTCCACCTCTAATCGTAGCACGATAAAATTCACAAGTCAATGTCTTCTTCCCATCGCTAAAATTCCCACGAGCGAAAGGGAATGTTGAAAGGGAATGTTGCCTCTTGTACTAAAGTACCATCAGATGTTCGATTTACATTCCAAGGGGCTCTAAAAGAGACTATTGAGAGAGAAAAAGGAAGAAAGGGAGTTGTTGATATTGATGAATTTGAGACATATGATGATGGCGATGGAAATATGCAAGCACCAACTCAAAATATATCATCAATTAGTGGAGGAGCTCAAAAGACAGGACAATCTTCTTCCTTACAAAAGAGGAAAGCCATAACTCCATTGAAAAGTTTTCTTCTCAACCTTCTATTAAAGCTTGTCTGCAAAATAAGAAAAAATGGCATGATACTGATTTGACAATTGCAATGTAGTTTTATGATTCTTGTATACCTCTGAATGCTATTAATTCTCAAAATTTGCAAATAGCCATGAGTAAAATTGCAAGTATGGGTCATGGTTACACTGGACCTACTATCATGCTTTGAGAGTTTCTTTATTGTAATATGCTAAGAAACATGTAGAGTTATTGTTGATCCGTTTAGGAGTACGTGGATAGAAACTAGTTGTACCATAATGGGTGATGGGTGGAAAGATTCTAGACAAAGAGCATTAATTAATTTATTGGTGTATTGTCCTAGTGGAATTTCATTTTTGAAATCTATTTATGCATCTGGAATCGAAACAAATGCTGAAAATCTTTGCAATTTATTTGTTGAGATTGTTGAAATGGTTGGGGCTTATAATGTGATTCATTTGGTTACTGATAATGCAAGTACCTATAAGGCTGCTAATCACTTATTGTCTGATAAGTACCTATCCATTATTTGGTCCACTTGCGCTGCTCATTGCATTAATTTGATCATGAAAGATATTGGTGAACTGTCTCATGTTAAAGATCATGTTGTTTTGGCTTCTAAGATCACCTTTTTTTTTTTATAATAACAAGTGGCCATTGAATTGGTTGAGAAAAAGAGAAGATAGGAGGGAAATTCTTCGCCCAGGTGACACTCGCTTTGCTACTACCTTTATTGCATTGAAAAATTTGAATGATTCTACAGGTTATTTTCATCATATTTAGGATTTATTTTTATTTCTTCTTTTAATTACGTACTGCTAATTACTCCCTCCATTATTATTTACATGTCGTTTTGGTTTTAAACACACATATTAAGAATATATTTTTATTCCAAGTATACCCTTAATTATTGTTAATTAGCTATAATAATTACTCTACTTATTCAACACTTTTTTACTCCGACGTGACCTTTCATTTTCCTACATTTATGCCATCTATCTTGATAACTACCAAAGCTCTTTGGGCTAAATTAATGTAATTAGTTGACCAATTAAAAAAAACTTCCGCCACTATTTTTACTTTAAAAAAAAAACTGCCGATATACTCCATTTAAATGCTCCATTAACTCTTTAACTTTAAAAAAAAAAAAAGAATACAACCGATAATTTTTGGAGTTTTTGGAACAAATTTAATGTAATTAGTTGACCAATTAAAAAATACTTCCCCACTATTTTAAAAAAAAAAAAAAAAAAACCTGCCGATATGCTCCATTTAAATGCTCCATTAACTCTTTAACTTTAGAAAAAAAAAAAAAAAGGAATACAACCGATATTTTTTGGAGTTTTTGAAACAGACTTGCGCTCAAATTTCAATCTTCAGTGCCAAAATTTTCAATAAGAATTCAAAGCTACAAAGCTTTTTTATTTTGCCTCCAGCGCCATTACCAAAAGAATTCAAAGTTACAAAAATTTCAAATTTACGCCAAAGTTACAGAGATTTAAGAAAAATGATTTTAAAAAAATAGCTACAACAAAGGTATAAAAAGAAGAACAAGCCATCTTCCCATTGAATCTAATTCTTCCCATTGTCAACATGAATATTGATTTAAATCAACCTCCCATTGACCATGAATTACATAATGAAGAAGAACTATCAATTCTCGTGACACCTTCGTCTTCTTCGGGGAATATCATAGTTGCATTTAATAACGATAACAATGAGATACAAAATCCTGTTATAGAGCTTGACTTAAATCAGTGATATGAAGAAGATGATGATGGAATGTGGTCAAATTCATCAGATGAAGAGATTGACCAACAAACAGGGGATAATGTTGATGACCAACAAACAGGGGGTAACAATGATGATCAACAAACAAAAAATAATATTGATGGCCCACAAGTATTGGATACTGATGATAGTCGAGGTACTATTATGCTCGAAACTTTTTTATTGAAGGAATTCTGTCACAATTTATTTATTTCGTTTTTATTTGATTTGGGAGATAACTCAAAATTTAGTTGTGTAGATATAAATTTTGTAAGTGTACTGAGTGGATGACATCTTATGTTTTTTAAAAATATAGTAGCCGAACTGATAGGAAACCAAGAACAAGCCAACTTCACGATGAAGAATTTTGTTTTATATGGTTCTAACAATTGTGGAGTAATTAGTGGAGCAATTTTGTTGGAGAATTTTTTTTTTCACAATTTATAATTTTTTTTAATAAAGATTTGTTTCAGAATTAGTGGAGCAATTTTGTTGAAAACTTTTTTTTCACGATAATTATAGATTCTTTTTAAAGATTCTAATAGTGCATAACTAATTAGTGGCCAACTTTTTGTTGGAAACTTTTTGTTGCATAATTTTTTTAAAGATTTTTTTCATGATTTTTTAAAAAGATTTATAATTAAATATTTTTTTAAAGATTTGTAATTTTCCAAAAGTAGTAGTCAATTTTATATTTTCACAATGTTTAACTTTGTTTTAGTGAAATAGGACCACTTGGATAAATTTAATATCCTAAATGTTTACCTTAGATGGTCTATATATATTTATATGTGATTTTTTTTAAGAGTAGTAGAATCATAACTTTGTTTTTGTGGAGCAATAATGATGAAATAATATGTTTGTAGCTAATGTTGGAGGAAGAATAAGAAAAAGGGCACTAACGGACATTGAACGATGGACAATTTATCGCACTTTATTGGAGAAAAGTGTTAATGGAAAATTGAAGAAAAACACCACAAAAGAGGTGCAAGTTATGTTCAACGTCAAGAGTTTGAGAACAATTCAAAGAATATGGAGCATTCACAAGAGAACTCCTCAAGGCACGAATGTGGATGTTTCATCAAGAAAGGCAAGAAATTGTGGTCGCAAATGAATTGAAGTCGATTTAAGTCACGTGCCACAAATAGAGTTACATCGACGAACAACACTGACATCTCTTTCAAATGCTTTAGGCGTCAGCAACTCTAAAATGTATAGCCTTTTTAAGCAAGGCGTCCTCCGTCGTCACTCAAGTGCCATCAAACCACATTTGAAAGAGGAAAATAAAATATCCCGAATTGAGTTTTGCTTGTCGATGATTGATGAGAGCACACCGAATGATCCAAAGTTTAAGAAAATGTACAACTATGTGCATATCGACGAGAAATGGTTTTACTTGACAAAGAAGGATCAAACATATTACTTACTCGCTAATGAAGATGATCCTGATCGTTCATGTCAAATTAAAAATTTCATTGCAAAAGTGATGTTTTTAGTAGCCACGGCCCGTCCCAGGTTTGATGATGAAGGAAGGGTGGTATTTTCGGGGAAAATTGGTTGTTGGCCATTTGTCACCGAACAACCGGCCCAAAGAAGTAGTAGATACAGACAAGCGGGCACCATGGAGATAAAGGCGATTACATGTGTTAAAAGGGAGACAATAAAGATGTTTTTAATTGAAAAAGTTATTCCAGCAATTCATGAGAAGTGGCCAAGAATAGATTATGGGGAAACTATTTTCATCCAACAGGACAATGCTAGAACACATGTTCCTCCCACTGACCCCGATTTTCTAGCTGTTGTGTCTCAAAACAGATTTGACATTCAGTTAACTTGCCAACCCCCAAACTCTCCTGATCTTAATATACTTGATCTTGGTTTTTTTAGGGCTATTCAGTCGCTGCAACAAAAAATGCGTGCAAGGACTATTCCTGAACTTGTCCATGCAGTAGAGAAAGCATACGATGATTATTCACCTATCAAACTTAACAATGTGTGGTTGACATTGCATTTATGCATGAAAGAGACCATGAAATTGGGAGGAGGAAATCGATATAAAATTCCACACATAAACAAAAAACGACTTCAAATGCTAGGTCACCTTCCTACGCAAATTTCATGCGAGCCAACATTATTGCAAGCGACTAAAGACTTGCTAGCCACACGAATGGGTAAGTTAACTTTTAATATTTATATTTTCCTTTGTCTACTAAATTATTAATGATATCTTATTTTTTGTAGGGATTGGTTTTACTGGAACTACACAAGAAGTATGAGTGGTTGTGATGATGAGCTAAACTTTTCTACTTGTAATAAACTTTTTGTTTCTTATGATTGTTGGTTGAGTCGTAATATTTTTGTTGAATCGTAACATCTTTTTTCCTATCATAAGGAACTAAATAGCTAGGCAAAGAATGCATAACATTTTAAAAGAAGCAATTTTACTCACAAAAGATAAAATTTTGAAATATTTTTTTAAGAACATGAAATAGATAACCTTAATCATCAACCCATGAACAAGTGCATGAGAACGTAAAAAAAAAAAAAGTTCAAAAGGTGCAATCCTTGATTGACAGTAATCTTAAAAAGAGTCCATGAACATAATCAAAGTACATCTATTTTATCTTAAAATAATTTGGAAGTAAAATCCTAAGCATATTGGTTGTAGAGCCTTCCACATCTTCACTATTGGTGCTTGACTTCTCTTCAACATTAACGGCATCTTCACCATCGATACTCGGCTGTTTCTCGACCTTAATAGTAGCTTCACCATCGACCATCGACTTCTCTTCAACATTAATTGCAGCACGACAAATGAAAGGTATAGAAGATCGGGGAACACTGTCTTCAACGTCTGAATCAGACACGTACTGATTTGATAACTTGAGCACATCATTAATTTCCACAGCGAGAGAATGAGTCTTCTCAATTAATTTTTTTGCCTCCTTAAGAGCCTTTCCGAAGGATATTATTGCCTCCTCGTCCACAACCATTTGATGAGATTGCATATCCAATTTTGATCCATTATTTTCATTTGCATCCATAATTCAAAACACAAACTACAGTATATATCACTCATTAAACATTGAGAAAATATAAAGCTAAGACATATGACGTGAAGAAAAACATAACTAGAACACTATATTTTTTTTTCTTCAATTGAAACTACAAATAATCGTTCTTTCAATATAAGTTGAAAGATACTGTTTTGTCATCTTAATAACCTCTGCATAATTTTTCAATACCCCAAACCAGAATATTACTAATCTTTTTTATTTAATTTTAGCATCATAATTTTTTTTTCTTATGAATAAACTGCATAAAGGAGAAAGGGGGTGGGATTATACAAAAAAACCAGTAACCATAGAGATACTCACAAGGGGAAAGGGGGCGGGATTATCAATAGGAAATTAGAAAACAAGATTAAGAGATTCACAACCATATATACAAATTAGATTGATAATCTAGATAGCAAAATGATCTAAAATGAAGAATCTTGAAATTGTCAAAACCGAACAAAAACACAAACGAACATAATCTACAAACGTCGATTAATAATAAACTATGGAAGGAAGAAGAACAGACTTAATATCGAAAAAAATCGTTTTGTCAATAATAAGGATGAATACGATCAACAAACGATCGAAAAATCTTTCGTCAATAAACGTTGATCAATAATTAAAAAAAAAACTTAGAATAAAAAAAGAAAGCTAACCTTTTCTTCAATAATAAGGATGAATATGATCCAATGAAAGATTAATCACTTCTGCAAATGGGTGATTAATGGATATAACAAGAGGAAGAAAAAAAATGAAAAGAAACATGGAAGAAAGAAGAAGAAGAAATCTCATCGGTAAAATTGAAAAAGAAAAGGTTTTGGAAATGGTAAGGTAGATGTCTTGGGAGAAAATAAAGTCTGACTAATAATTAATAGGGGTATAATTGTGAAAATTAAAAAAAAAAAAAAATACCTAAAGTGACATCTATTTGAGATTTAATTAGAATTGCCAAAACGACATGTAAATAAAAATGGAGGGAGTATGTTTTTATTTTTTATGCGGGTTCTAAATCTTCTTATTTAAAATCGTAACAATTTGCCTTTTTTTTATTAGTTGGGGTCTATGATTGATTGAGAATTCATTTCATGTTCCAAGCAAGAAACCATGTGTGGACTTTTCTATGTGTGTGGGATGAATCAAAGTATGATAAGGTGTGAAACTAACTTTTCTAGTTAGTCAATGGTAAAATTTGATTTTTAATTTTTTATTGCAAATTACAAAAAAATTCTAATGTATAATGATCTTCATCGTAATTATTATGATTTTTTTTCGCCGTTTGATTATCCATTAATAAATATTGATTGTGTTTATATTTTTATATGTAGATTATATGATTATGTTTTACAAGAAATTTAGTAGATTTGTTTATTCGTCATAGGTCGATCTATGCTAGTATTATTATTCATTGGTGTTCATATAATCTAAATATTTTATATTGAAGAAGATTGATGACAATGAAGGTGTTGGACAGTCAATTACTTAGAAGTATATATAGCTCTGAATCTTGATAATGATAATGATATATATAATATATTTAATATAAATTTAAATATTGGATCGAAAATTAACGAATATCGAACTAAATGTCTTAATTTTATATTTGTTTTTTAATTGTAATAAAATCATATTGAATAAATTGAATTCGAATCATAAAATAAGAAAAAAAATTACAAAAAAATTGCACCTTTCATAAGATACAAAAAAAATTTTAACTTAATATTTATATATTATACTTTATTTTTGTAGGATACTATATTTAATTAAGTTATAATTACTAAATGTATGATGTAACAGACATAATATAATAGAATACAAATGAGAATAATTAATATTATCGTGAATTATAATAGAATTATATTAATTAATGCACTTAATACTATTTTTATGATTGTATCTATAAATACTGATAAATTAATAAATATAAAGTATAAAGTATAATCATGATACTATATTAATATATAGTATATTGTTCGTTCTAAAAAAATATATAGTATATTGTTTTAAAGGAATAGGAGAAGGAAGAGAAGATTTGTTGGGATTATCATGGGAGTGATAAGTGACAACTCAGTGTGGGTTTTGAAAGTTTGAAATTTTGAAGATGTCACCCAACTAATTTTGAGATATTTGGGGCTCAACTTTTAGTTAAAATACAGTAAAATAATAATTTATAAGTATCCTCTTAAAGAAATATCTCATAATGTATATATGTATTGTTATTTTAATTTTTAAAATAATAATAATTTAGATCAGAAAATTTGGAGTATTTTATAAATATTTAGGACGTTTATTAGAAGTATTCAAAGAACATACAAAACTTAAGATATATTTATTTTATATATATCATAAATATTTATTTATATTTATTGTGACTATTTAATAAGGATATTTAAAGAAGGATATTGCAAAAGCGGTCAAACAAATTATTTTAGATGAAAGGTTTTGGATTAATTGTAACATCAATGTAAGGATTGGTGCTCACCACTGTTACGTTTGCTGCATATTTGTGATTCTGATGAGAAGCCAGCCTTGGTTATGTCTATGAAGGTATGTACAGAGCAAGGAAATGTATCATTGAGTTGTTTAGAAATAAAAGAATTTTGTATCAACCATGCACTAATATCATTGATCAAAGATGAGACAGGATGTTGCGAAAAAGTCTACATGCAGCAGCATATTATTTGAATCCGGCCTTTCAATACGATAGAGATTCTTTCATTGTTAGTCCTGAAATTATGAATGGGTTGTTGGACATTATTGATAAATAGGCTGGGGGTGCGAATTAAAAAATATATGAGGAGATATCTCTTTTTTTAAATAGACTTAAGAGTTTTTCCAGACCAGCTGCTCTAACTACTGCTAGATCAACTCGTCTAGGTAAATTTAATTACATTAGTTTTATACTTTTATTTTCTTATCCAATTTGCATACCTGATTTCTTTTGATCCTATTTCATAATGATTTTCTTTTTGGTATAGATGAATGATGGAAATCATTTGGTACTGATGTCCAAACTTAAAGAAGTTAGCTATAAAAATATTGAGTCAAACAGCTTATTCTTCTGGATGTGAGCTCAACTGGAGTGTTTTTTAGCGCATTCACACTAAAAAGAGAAATAGGTTGGAGCACCCAAGAGTTCATGATTTAGTTTATATACACTGTAATTTGCGCTTACAAAATACGTATTTCACTATTTTTTTTTATTTCACTTTAATATTTACTTATTTTATATATTATATTATTTTTATGCTTTGGATATCATAGGGTAAAATATAGTATGCGACCATATGATCCAGTTGATTATGAGTGCATTGACAAGATGGAATTTTGGGTTTTGGAAGAAATATGTGATGATGAACTTGATTACGATAGGTTGGAAAATATGCTTGAGGAAGAAATGCCAAGAAATTTGGACTAATCAAGCTTTGAGAAAGGTACTGAATAATATTTTCTTTACAAGTATTTTTAAATTACTTAATACTCATCATCTATTTTTTTTTTCCAGATAAGGAGAATGATGTTGAGACAATTCATGATGCTGAAATTGAGAATTTTGTTTGTCAATATGATGTCGGTTGTAGCAGCTCTAATGTTCGTGCAGCTGATTGTGCGGGCTGTAGTAGTTCCTTTAACGTGATGGATGCGCATGAAGATGATTGGAATTGATTTTGGTTGAAGATTTGTAATTGCTATGAGTTATTTTTAATTGTAAAATTTAAATTTAGATTTTATTTTTATGGACATATAGTGTGAAGTTTTAATTTTTGCATAAAACGTTAATCGTATACTATGTTTTATAATAATATTAAATTTTATGTTATGCCTTTATGAAAGCCAACACTCACCCTTCAAGTGTAAAGGGATCGTGTAGCTAGTAAGTTACCCGGTTAAATTATCGATTCACGGAAATCAAGTGTGAGATAGCCCTAAATTTACTAATTTATTCGCAATTGTAGCACAAGTCATATAATAGGATCAATTGGTTTTATGTAAATAATTCACTAATCAAATAACTAAACTCTACTAACAACGAAATTCAATCAATAATAAAGACGTGATCGGGTGCTTATCAACAAATGGGTATCAATCATGCAACAAATTCAAATGAGCATTTATCATGTTAAACAATTAATAAGAGCAAATTTTTAATCAAACAATAATTCCGTACTTGGTAAGCCTAGGAATTACGCTACGATTTAAGCTCGAAAGTTTGAGAGGACTAAGTCACCCTTTCCTCCTGGGGCTGGAACACAAGTCAATAGGTTCCCCTAGCGTGTCTCCCCTTCGATACTAAGACACCTTACCTATGGTCTCTTCACTAATCACTCGACTACTAATCTAAGCAATTAATGCGGAATTGATGTATTTCTAATGGTATTAACCAGTCTCCTTGCATTAAACCAATATTAACCCTAATTACCCAATTAATTTCCTCACCCAAATGAGTTATCTAAATACCCAAGTCTCCTTGTGATAATTAAATAACTATGCATGGAATTAGAAATTAATTAAACAAATAGATCAATCAAACCTTATCAATCCAATCAATTAATCAACAATCAAAATCACCCATAAGAATTCCTCACAAAATCAATCGTCCATAAGTATCAAAACACCCTAGCACTAGGAATTTAGTTGATCATAATTAAAGAAATTGAATCCTTGAAATTAATTGAATAAACGAAAGTCATAACAAGAAATTGAATCAATAAAAATGAAATTAAAAGAAGAATATCACCTAGATGGCGTCCAATCATAAAGAAATCATCTGATGATCGTCTAAATTGAAAAAGAAATCGAAACCTTAGCTATGTGTGTGTGAAAGTGTGTGTTCTTGATCTTCTTCTCTACCTATTATACATAAATATATAAATAATCAAATAAATATCAAAGTCATCCGATTTTTTTACAACGGTTCAACCAGTTGAACTAATGAACCAATGATCCAGTTCATTATCTGGTTCACTGCCCGGCCCGGTTTTAAAAACATTGGTGGCGTCCTGTCCTTTTGAATAATCTCCTATGTGTCATTTTCCTTTTTAAATGCAAAGTTTTCTCTTATTAATTTATTATAAGAGATCTTCTCTTTGGATATTGTTGACTAATTGTTGGATCAAGAGGTTTTGATGAGTTAAAGAGCAGATCAGACTAATCAGCCAAACTGAAGAACAACTGAGAATGTAAGCTGATCAGACGGGGTCATGCATTAAGCTAGTCAGCTGAGGTTTGATAACATACTAGTCATCTGGAGACAAGCTCAAGTCTAGTCATCTGCAGGAGACAATTATGAAGAGCTCAGACGAGGTCAAGATAAGCCGAGTAGAATAAGAAAGGCGAGTTTTCACCAAGTCAGCTGCAGATGAGTATGAAGAATCAGCTGAGGTCTAGAGCAGTTAAGTTTGTTAAGCAGTTTCAAGTTTGTTAGAACTAACTAACAAACTAACTGTCTTCTCAGACTTATATATAGGTCTAGGTTTTTCATTCTTTAAAAAAAAATCAACACTTATGCATATTAGATTTACACAATTCACTATTCAGATTTCACAAGAATTTCTAGAGAGTTTCAAAAAGTTCTAAGTGTTTTTAGAACACTTTTCCTGTAATCTTCAAAATTCAATATATCTTTATGTGATTAGATTTCTAGAAAAAGAGTCTAGGAGATTGAAGATTTGAAGATTTGTACAAGTTGTAAGTTGTAAGCTGGAAGTGAGAAAGTAAGCAGTAAGCAGAGTCCCTTCTTCAAATTGAAGAAGGAGAGTGGATGTAGGATTTTAAAATCCGAACCACTATAAATCCCCAGTGTTATTTCTTGCTTTCTTTAATTTTCTGTTTATTTTACAATTGTGTTACATCAAGAGTTAAATTCAGAATCATAACTAAAATCAGTATTTCAACCTTGCTTTTGATCTTATAAGAAGTTGAGAATTTATTCTTAATAACTGTGCTTAATCGATACTTTGAATTGGTTTTGAAAGATTTGAAAAATCTACAAAATCTATTCAAACCCCCTTTCTAGATTTTGTTCTAGAAAGCTTACTCAAGGTATTAATCATCTCAACTCTCCGGGACCAAACTAATCATATATATATATATATATAATATATATATATATATATATATATATATATATATATATATATATATATATATATATATATATAATAGGAGAATGTTTCTCTTCAAATGATGTCAAGGGTCATCATTTATAGGCTGCCAAGTGTCCACCGTTTTTTTTAATCTCTAAAAGTCACCTCTCCATCTTTTTTTCTTTAACTCTCTTCTTTTTTTAATTATTATTAATTGAAGTAATACAACTCGAAGAAATCAGTGCGACTACAGTGTGAAGGATCACCGTCTCATCATCGTGTCCTTCACTTATAGATTAACATAACAACAAGGTGGACTAAAGAATCCGAAAGTACATCTAGCCCACTACAAGATCTGTAAAAAGAAAAAAAAAACAGTTTGCCCCAAAACAAATCAAACCTAAATAAAAATTGTAAAAGCTCATCAAAGGGAAGACAACCACAAGGCATGAAGGATCTCACAAGTAGGAACCTAAATGAGAGGGAAAAATCCAAAAGCTAAACACAATAAACTAAAGGAACTTTAAAAAAAACACTAAAAATATAGAACTAAAATAAATAAAAAAACAATGATCCAACGAGTCAATCTTCTAAGTGGACACCGTAGTCACAATGTCTTTTGAGGAGACCGACCCCGTTGATCTAAAAAAATACCAGTAAAAATTTTTTTATTAATCAAACGATAGATATAGACTTTTTTGGGTTCTCCCATCGAGAGACGACAAAAGGGCAGAAACGAGAGCAGTGATGGTGGCGGCAAGGGACGACAGTGGCAAGGGGAGGTGACAGAAATAGATTAGGATTCTTTTGAAACAAAGAAAACGATTCTTTTATAAATTAGAAAAAAAATTCAAAATAGTCCCGTGCATGACACAGGGAAAATCTAGTTAACGAAAAAATTGAATTTTCTGAATTCTTAGAAAGAAATAAATTGATAAGGATATTCATTGACTATTTGATATATATTTTTTAAACATTTATGTAAACCTCTTCAATTAACAACTATTTATATTACAAAAGGTTAATAAAAAAAAATATCACAAGCTTTAGAGTTTTTATCAATTAAATAATATATATTTTTTATGCAATTCAATACATCGCATTTTTAAGTTTTGCACATCTATCATTTTTTAATATTAATTAAATGATGTGGCTATTGGAGATACCACACAAATATCCACGTGTTCATAAACAAATTTTTTTTTTTTTAACTGAAAGTAATGACTTTTAAAAATATTTTCAACATAACTTAAAATTATAATTTCTAAAAAAAAATAATTAAAAGACGTTACTTTCCTTTTTCTAAGAAAGTTTTATTTGTTGGACGATCATGTCATTTAATTGTGGGGAAAAAAAATGTTAGATAAATTTAAAGATTTTTGGTGTATTAAATTTTGAAGAAAAAAATATGTTGTAATTGATAAAAATTCTAGAGTTGGTCTCTTATGAGGTGGGTGCATGTATGCACTCGGGTCATTTTGACCCATTTTAAAAAAGGGTCAAAATTATATATATATATATATATATATATATATATATATATATATATATATATACTACTGAAAACAAATTATTATCATTATTCTTGCTTGGTCAAACGGTGCAAAGCGTGTATTTTACTTTTGACATGCAAGGTTCAACTCTTTCTCATCACACCGCAGGAACGATGAACCACACCTATAATTTGTATCAAATTATGAGGACGACTGCAGGATATCACTTATCAGTATAATTTAATGGCACTTATCATTTTTTTTCAAACATATTTATAGTATTTTATAGTTCTTAGTTATTCTAATTGTGCAAAGTGAGAATTTTAACTTCGAGGTGAATGATTCAATTATTCTTCGTGACATTTTTTGTTGTGTATCATGTTCCTTTTGTATTACTTTGCAGTTTTAATACGTGACACTTTTTATTAATAATAGATTGTAATACCCGGACCCAAATTGTGCTTTATTTACTTTCATGTGTGAGTGTTATTTTTATTCTTGAATATTCTTTCAAAAAGAAACTTAATTTTTATTCAAAATCTTCGATTTTGAGTAACAGACGAGCAGAACTGGACCGACAGTGTAACACCCTGAATTTAAAAATAACATATAATAGCTGAGGCGCTACCAAATTTGGCTCGTTAACTCAATTAAAGAAGATTATAATTGAATAAACGTGATTTATTACAAAATAATCATTTAAAAATTACAGAGGAAAACAACGTAAAATAAATTACATGCAACCATTGCCTCGTACCCTGCTCAAACTCCTTTTGACCTGTAGAAAATCATAATTGTAGGGGATGAGTGTTTGAAAATACACCCAGTAAGGAAAACATCAATAATTACACACTTAAACAACATTTGCAAGCGGTATATAATATTTCAATAAAGCTCATGAGAACATTTAATGCTTTATCACATAGTACGGGCCATTACCCGGCTTGAACATATTGCACGGGCCATTACCCGGCTTGAATATAGTACGGGCCATTACCTGGCTTGAACATAGTACGGACCATTACCCCGCTTGAACATAGTGCAGGTTACTACCCGTCTTGATTAATAATATAATTTAACATAACAATCATAACATTGAATATTAAACTCGATTAAGAGTGGAGATTGCCCTCACCTTAAAAACAGTAGCTGCAACAAATGATGTAATACAATACCGCATTAGTGATCCTCAACTCCATGATAATGCATAATCTTAAAGGTCTCAAGTTTCTCCTAATATCCTACAAATAACATATACTCTTAATAATCTCCAATTCTAGACGCTACGAGCGTCAGATCAACAAACTAATTACACTTCTATAATCTACGAGTGGATACGAGCATTTTGATATATAATATCACAATTAACGAAGATCAAATACTTACCAAAATGCTTCGACGATCTCTCTCCCCCTTTCTCTCTCTCTCTCGCTCTTTTTCTTTTCTTTTCTTTTACTTTCTTTTTCTTTCTTCTTTTTTCTCCCTATTTCTCTCTAAATGGATGCAGAATGCGTGTGGTATATATTCCTCCACCGCATTTTGTTAACTTCATAGGTAAACATTCTTTATTTAATATTATTGTTATTATATTATTATTATATATTATATTAAATACTATTATTATATATTATTATTATTATTATAAAACTTATATTATATTATATTTTATATTATAGTATATTATGTCATAATATACTCAACTAAATATTTCTATTTAAATTAAACATATCAAGTTCTAATACTCGATTTATTAAAAATAATTACATAAAAATATAAATAATTCAAGTAGTGATTTTGGGATGTTACAGATAGCATTATAGAAACCCTAATACTGAACGAACCGGTACTTAATAATCGAAATGTGGATAAAATGCAAGTCCAAAATAAGTGAATAAGTTGTTTGTATTAATAACATGAGAGTTTTAATTTAGTCACCGAAAATTGGGCGAAAAACCCTAAAAATGCTGAATTTCGAATCTACCGAACAAAAACTGACCCAACCGGGAACCGAATTGATAAAATAAGTTAAAAGTCTTCTTAATTACCAACTTTTAAGGATGTAAAATTATTTAGTGATAAAAGGAACGAAACGTAACTTCCGGAGCCCCAAAATCCCGAACGAAGCCCTATTTTCTTCAGTATCGAATCACACGCCCTGAACCGAAGGACCACCACAAGCCCTATGTCCTCCCAACCCGTCAAACCTGGGAATAGGAATCCGTGTGGAGAACTGGAAACTAGGGGATCAATTTGGACTTCTAAACTCATTAAATTGAATTGGGCTTTTAAAGCCTAATAAATTAAATTGGCCTCTAAAGTCCAATAAATCAAGTTGGGCCTCCAAAGCCCAATAAATCAATTTGGGCCTCTAAAGCCCAATAAATCAATTTGGGCCTCTAAAGCCCAATAAATCAATTTGGACATCTAAAGTCCAATAAATCAATTTGGGCCTTTAAAGTCCAATTAATTTAATTGGGTCTTTAAAGTCTAATGAATAAATTTGGGCCTCTAAAGTCCAATTAATTGAGTTGGGCTTCTAAAGCCTAATAAATCATGACATGTCTCTAAAGCCGAACAAATCAAATTGAAAAAGGCATATTCCTGTAGATGCCGGGAATATTCTATATTATAAATAATATTATGAATTAAACCTAGGGTTTCCATCATCTATAAATAGGGTCTCATTTTAGCCATTTTAGAAACACACAGAAAGCATCGAAACACACTGAATTTTGAGCTTTGCGGATCAAGTCTGGCGATTCAAGGAGTTCTTCGGGTTCTTCATCAAGAACGGCGTTCAATCGGAGATCAAGGTGCTAAACCCCTCAGATTGGCATTTCTCCCGCAGATTTCTTCAAGTTCTTCGTCAAAGACGACGTTTGATCTGAGATCAAGGTGCTAAGCCCCTCCAATCGACGTTTTCTCCTCCGAAGTTCGTCAACAACGGTTTTCAACCCCGACAAACCCAGAATTCAAGTCAAAGTCAACTACGAAGAGAGAATCATAGGAGTTTCTAGAGATTGTACCCCGAACAATCATTTTATAAATAATATATTATTTTTGTAATTCCATTTTTCGTTATTTATTTATTTAAATACGAAAATTTGTGTTTACAGAGATGGCTTGAGCTGGTGAAAGACTATGATTGCACGATCCACTACCATCCCGAGAAAGCAAAACGTTGTGGCCGACGCCTTGAGTAGGAAGGGAACCACAACAATCAACGCCATGCCAACAGGACAAATGACACTAATCAGGGACTTCGCTCGAATGAACTTGGAGTTCACAAAGCAATGTTGTACAGATGTCATGATCTATGCTATCACGCTACAACCAACCCTGAGAGACAGAATCAGAGACGCTCAAAGAAAGGATAAATTCCTCGAAGGAATGAGATTCTGAGCTGAGAAGGGAACCATCAAAGGCTTCACTTTGAACATCGATGGAACCCCAATGTTCGAAGGACGAATTTGTGTGCCAAAGGACGAAGGACTGAGGGATGAAATTCTGAAAAAAGCACACAACACTCCATACTCCGTACTCCCTGGAGAGACGAAGATGTACCGAGGACTGAGAGATATTTTTTGGTGGAGAGGTATGAAGAGAATGATAGCCCCATTTCGTAAGGAAATGTCTGACCTGCCAATAAGCTAAAGTCGACCGTCAACGACCGTCGAACTACTTCCCCCTTTAGAAATACCCGAGTGGAAATAGAAAAATATCACCATGGACTTCGTCACAGGTTTTTCCAAGACCGTAAGGAATCAAGACGCTATTTGGGTAGTTGTTGATAGGCTTACCAAAACTGTGCACTTCATACCCATCTGTATGACTTATTCCTTAGACAAATTAGTCCAACTATACGTAGAACAGATAGTCAGACTGCACGGTGTACCAGTTTCGATAGTTTTCGATAGAGACCCTCGTTTCACCTCTAGGTTTTGGAAGAGTCTACAGCAAGCCTTAGGAACGCAACTAAACTTCAGCACCGCTTGCCACCCGCAATCGGACGGACAGTCAGAAAGAACCATTCAGACTTTGGAGGATATGTTGAGGGCATGTGCTATGGACTTCAAAGGAAACTGGGAAACTCACCTACCACTTGTGGAATTCGCCTACAATAACAGTTATCAAGCTACGATACAAATATCACCTTTTGAGGCACTTTACGGGAAGAGATGCAGATCACCCATTTGTTGGATCAAGAAGTTTTGATGAGTTAAATGAAGCAGCTCAGATGGTCAGAAGATCTGAAGAACAACTGAGATTGAGATCATAAGCTAGGCTGATCAGACGGGGTCGAGAACCAATCTAGTCAGCTGAGGTCTGGAAGAGTACAAGACGTATGGAGACGAGCTTGAGTCTAGTCATCTGCAGGAGACGAACATGAAGAGCTCAGACAAGGTCAAGACAAGCTGAGTAGAATAAGAAAAGCAAGTCTTCACCGAGTCAGCTGCAGACGAGTAGAGCAAAGACAGCTGAGGTCTAGAGTAGTTTTCAAGATTAAGTTTGTTAAAGCAGTTTCCAGTTTGTTAGAACTGACTAACAAACTAACTGTCTTTTCAGACTTATAAATAGGTCTAGGCACTTCTTTTTAGATACACACTTCACACAGAATATTCAGAATACACAGAATTCACAAGTTATTTTCCAGAACTTTATTCTCTCAAATCAAAAATTTTCAAAGAGCACAAAATAGTTTTTCAAGATTTCTTCATAGAATTTTTCTAAGTGTTTGTAGAACACTTCTTTGCACATCTTCAAATACACTTCCTTTTCTTAGAGTTAGATTTCATAAGGTTGGTTAGCATTTTGAAGAGTTGAAGATCAAGTTGTAAGTTGTAAGATTGTAAAGTAAGTAAGCAAGCAGATAGTGGAGACCCTTCTTCAAGTTGGAGAAGGAGAGTGGATATAGGATTGTTATAATCCGAAACACTATAAAATTTGGTGTTCTTTACTGCTTTATTTACTTTTCTGTTCAATTTCCAATTTATTGTTCAAAGATTAATTTCAGAATCAAAGTTAAAATCTGAATATCAGTTTGCTTTTGATCTTTATAAAGTTGAGATTAATCTTGAATTTCCGCTGTGTACATCTGGTACTTTGAATCAGTTTTGAAAGATTTGTAAAAATCTGAAAAATCTATTCAACCCCCCTTCTAGATTTTTCCTAGAAGGCTGTTACAAGTTTTTCTAATCAACTCAACTAATCGGGACCAACAACACCCATTTGTTGGAACGAAGTAGGAGTCCGTAAGATTTTAGGGTCAGAACTTGTGGAACAGTTAGTGAAAATTGTTTCTCGGATTAAGAAAAGGATCAAAGCTACACAAGACCATCAGAAATCGTGCGTGATACCTGCCGGAAGGACCTACATTTTGAAGTTGTAGAGAAGGTATTTCTCAAGGTAGCACTGATGAAAGGACTGATCCGCTTTGGGAAAAGAGGCAAACCCCGTTACATCGGACCTTTTGACATACTAGAGAAAGTTGGAGATGTAGATTATCGCTTAGCTCTACCCCCTGACCTATCCCAAGTACACAACGTTTTCCATGTTTCTACGATCAGAAAGTATGTAGGTGATCCTGAGCACATTGTCAACTTCAGAGACTTAGAATTGGGATGAGTCCTGGCATACGGAGAGACACCCGCGAAGATTCTAGGAAGAAAAATGCACAAACTTAGGAATCGAGAAATCCTTTTAGTTTTAATACAGTGGAGTAGACACAGGAAGGAGGAAGCCACTTGGGAGAGAGAGGACGAGATTTTAGCAAAATACCCGCAAGGCCTAGACTTGATTAGGTAAGCCAAATTTCGGGGATGAAATTTCTTTTAAGGTGGGTAAGATGTAATAGCCGGACCCAAATTGTGCTTTATTTACTTTCATGTGTGAGTGTTATTTTTATTCTTGAATATTCTTTCAAAAAGAAACTTCATTTTTATTCAAAATCTTTGATTTTGGGTAACGGATGAGCAAAACTGGACCGACAGCACTCTAGAACCCCTAATACTGAACGAACCGGTACTCGATAGTTGAAATCTGGATAAATGCAAGTCCGAAATAAGTGAATAAGCCGTTTGTATTAATAATACGAGAGTTTTAATTTAGTCGCTGAAAATTGGGCGAAAAACCCTAAAAACACGCATTTCGAATCTACCGAACAAAAACCAAACCAACCGGGAACCGAATTGATAAAATAAGTTAAAAGCCTTCTTAATTACCAAATTTTAAGGATGTAAAATTATTTAGTGATAAAACGAACGAAACGTAACTTCTGGAGCCCCAAAATCCCGAATGGAGCCCCGTTTTCTTTAGTATCGAACCACACGCCCTGAACCGAGGAGCCAACACCCCAAGACAAATGCTTTGACTTTTTTTTGTACATGTACCACCCCCTCCATTTATTTCTTGTCCTCCCTTTCTTCTCCACCTTCCAAATGTTTAAATCCAAGCCATCCATTTTCACCACATGTCCATTTAATTGCTTGGGCTTTACTCTTCACCCTCATACAAGACATCAAAAAAAAAAACACCCTCTTCCCTGCCTCACTCAAACAATCGGTCATCACTAAAGGGAGAAGGAAAAATATTTCTTCTCCCATTTTCTCTCACAAACAAGACCCTCAACTCTTACCTCAAGCCATCCATTCCATTCAAGGAGTAAAGAAGTAGAGTAATCCATAGGAAAAAGCTTGAAGAAGACATTTTTGGCCCTAGCCTTTTAAAGAAGACCTACTACAAGGTGACCTCACCTCAAATCTTAGTTTTGTTTTTCTAAAACCCTTGATAGGAAGAAAAACATGTGTTCTCCTTGAAGTTTTGCTTGTTTCATGATAGCATGGTGTTATATGTTATTAATAATGAAAGAGATGAAAGTTTCATGGTTTATGAAAGTAGAAAAAGGATTTTAAGTGTTCTTAGTATGTAAATAGATGAACAATCTATTTTCTGTCGAAAGTTTAAACTGATACTTTTTCTTGACTTGAAACTTTTGAATGTTTGTTTGCATATTTAGAAATTAGGTCAAATTGGCTTTCTTTTGCCACTGGTCTCATGCATTTTGGAGTTATATTCAATAATCTATGAATTTTTGAAATAGTGCGACAATCTGTGACGTTTTTGTGACTTTTCAATTTTCCTGGTATGTCTCACTTCGGTAATTATTTTTATAAAATTCAAAATAAAATACTACATGATGTTAGCTTCATTTCTGGAATCTGTCATGATTGTAGGAATAGTTTAAATAGTTTTACAAAAATTATTTCTCTAGTTGATACGTGGCTGGAAAGAAAGAAAAGTTTATGTGCCTTTTTCAAAAAACGAGCCAAAATACCTTTTTTCTTTCATATTTTGCCTAAAGTCAAAACTTAGAAAGTGTTAGAAACTTCATAATGTATCTACTTTAAAAATTTCATGATTTTTGGAAGTGTTTTAGTATTTTTAGAAAAAATATTTCTATGGTGTCACAACATAAAAAACTTTTCTGGATCACTGTTTCGTCTTAGGAAATAAATTCAAAAACCCATTTTCCGTACATCTTTTTAATGAGACCATATTTTATGTGTGATACACTTCAAGAGCATACCTACTGTACATTGTCAAATTTTTAGATAATTTATTTATATTTTAGAAAATACCTCAAAGTCGAGAGTGAGCTGTCGAAACCGGACGGATTACTTGAAAGTTTGTCTAAATGCATAAATCGTTGCTTTTATTTGAAAAGTATGTTTTATGTTTTACGTGTAACATTTAGGAGCATGTTAGTAAGAGTCTAAGATATATAGTGTGTCAGAAATACCGTTTTAAGGATTCTCTAAGTACAACTCTACGTATGTTGAAAAGATTAAAGTTACAATAAATTACGACTAAAAGACGAAAGACGTGTAAGTGACCAAAAGTCCTTCGGGAGGAACGAGTGCGACCGGTCGTTGAATAACTCGGACGTCTCCCCCCTTCAAGTTGTACTTACCGAACTTCATTCGAGGTGGGTGGCACAAACCGTATTGCCTTAATTCGTATTGTAGTTGAAATATCATTTGCTAAATCGTATTGTTTGATGAGTGATGGTAGTTCATCTCAGTTTACGAGCGATGTTGGTATCATCTCGGTTTTTTATGAGCGGAGGTGGTCCGTCTCATTTATGTTTTACGAATGGAGGTGGTCCGTCTCGGTGTTTACTTTTCTGTAATAATATGATGTTGTTTATGATACTAAACTTTATTCACGATAGCGTACGGGCTACCCACACTGAAAAATTCAAAATTCTCATGCCTTTTTTTTAATATTTTTCAGGCGAGCCGATGGAGTGCTGGGAGCGGCCGTGGACTCAGCCTTCCCCGCCAATAATTGAATGCCTTTAAGACCTTTAACTTTCGTCCGTCAAATTAGACTCTTTATCAGTATCTGTTAAACATGGGCTTACGTCGGGCCTTTAAGCTTAGTATTAATTCGTTTAATTATGTTTCCTGCTTAATGATTGAATTTAGTTAAATGCTGAAATCACTAAGTTAAGAATGACTCAATTAATTTCCTTAATCTTTCACCTTTATCAAATTTCTTTAAAAAAAAAAATTTGTCCCACTTTTTCCTTTCACTAAGTGACGACTCAAATTCGGATAAGTAAGTAGAACTATCCGCGTTCGGGGCGTTACATAGATAGCACTCTTCGGTTTAATTTAACAGTTTTCTTCCAGACATATTTATAGTATTTCATGTTGATGTTATGACGAGTGTTACTCAGAATGTGCCAACATTCTGGTCACAACATCAGAATTCGTCCTTCCACTTTCACTAACCCTTAACCCACGTTTTGTCTTGTTCATTGACTTGTTCTTTCCGGATTGAAGACTTACGGCAGTTACCGAAGTCATGCGGTTGAAAGAGGCAAGCAAGAGAAGTTATAAAGATCATGGGGAAGTTACATAGAAGTTACCTATTTTCAAGGGAGATGTGGAAGTTATCTTCAAGCACTAAGAGTGTCCAGAATTCTATAAATACACGCTGCTTATGAAGATTAAAACTTGAAGTTGAGAGAAACACAATCTAGCATAGATTATAGAGTTTATTGTTCGTTTCATACTCGATACTTCCGTTGGTGAATGTTCCAACATTTCACTCAACATTGGGTCATTATTTGTATTAGTGATAGGTTAGATTGAATATTATCTAGTCACTATATACGTAGATCCATTCACGGTGTAGCTTATGTTTTCACCGATTGTATCACTTAACAATTATTAGTGATAATTCGCCGTTTGGCAGTATAGACTTATTTATAGTCTATACAAAATTTTGATATCCATCTTGCAACGTGTTTAAGACTTCCATTTGTACATTTTCGATTATTTATTTGTGCGTGTTGCTCTTGAATGTGCCAACATTCGTGACAACTTTCTACGCAAAACACGTACGCACACCTTCAATTGGTGGCACGAGCCATAAAACTCGTTATCGAGTTTAGATCCCGTGTTTGGTGTGATTTATTGAATGGATTATCCTATGACAGCTCAATTAGGCCACCCGTTCTAGATGGTACAAATTATGCAATTTGGAAGCCTAAGATGCGCATGTACATCAAGTCCATTGATGAACGTGCATGGAGGAGTATATTGATTTGGATGGACTCCACCGATTGTTCCGGTGATGACAACACTGAAGCTCAAATCAAAAAGGAGCTAGAATGGACAAATGATGAGGTGACAACGCCCGGCTTCAATTCGAAGGCACTCAATGCCTTATTTACCTCTACGGATGTATCCATGTTCAAAATAATTTCTAATTGTGTATACGCAAAAGATGCATGGGAGAGATTACAAGAACATTGTGAAGGATCGAGAGTGTAAGAAGGACGAAGTTGAGGATGCTTGGAACCAAGTTCGAAAATCTAAGGATGAAGGAAGATGAGACCATATCATCTTACAATGAGAGGATTCTTGAGATTTCCAATGAATCTCAAGCATTTGGTGAAGCCATATCCAATACAAGGTTAGTACATAAAATCTTAAGAAGCTGTTCCTAAACGTTTTGATGCTAAGATATGTGCTATTGAGGAAGCCAAGAATACGATGCTATAACTCAAAATGAATTGATTAGTATTTTGAAAACGTACGAAATGAATTTTTCCCAAAGAGATAGTGAGAAATCCGAAAGCAAAATTTCTGTTTTCAAAGGAGATTCTTCTTCATGTGTTGATAAACAACCGTTTGTTACTGAAATAGATTGATGAAGATGTTGGTGACGATTGTGCGACAATCTTTGAAAACATTGCTTTCTTAACTAAGCGAGTTTAATTCTTTTTTGAAAAAGAGAGCAAATAGACTTAGAAATAATTTGCAAATTAAGAATCAAGAGAGAGAACAGACTGGTAGTTCACGTCAATTGCCTGATAGAAATCGAAATGTTAATCAACCTAGGCAATTTGATAGAGGTAACAAGATCAAATATGATCCAGAATATAGAAAAAATGTTAAATGTGATGCATGTTCTGGTTTTGGTCATTATGCTAATGAATGTGCCAACACTCTTTTGAGAAAGATGGTAAATTTCAATGCTACCTTAAGTGATGAGTCGATTGTGAAGAAGATTTTGATAAAAATGAGGAGTTTGCTTTTTCTCGCAAGAATTTTGTATGATGATACGCTTGATGATTTCTTTGGATGATTCGATGTTGAGTCAAATGTGCCAACATTTGAGGAAACATTGGAGGTTCGAGAATTTAATTGTTTCTCAAGTTCTTGTGTAGATGAAGCGGGTACTTCTAATATTGTTTGCAAAGATTGTAAGTCCAGTTATCTAAAGCTTGAAAAGGAGTTGGAATCCACTCAAAAAAGCCTTGAAGGACATGACTATTGAAGAGTCATACCAAAAGGAGTTGGTAATAAGATTTGAAGTCTTATTGACAAGAAAAGATCTGGAGATATGTAATCTCAAGGAGCGGCTCAAAGGCACAACTTTGAACTTCAAAAGATATTTAGAAAGTTCAGCTAAACTTGATGATGAGGCACTCGACAATTGGAAGTACAAGTAGACATGGTCTTGGTTATAATGGTAATATCACTCAGTTTTTAAATAATAACAAACTGTTGTATTTATAAAACCTTCTTTTGAACTCTGAAAAGTTGAAAAATAATTTTGAAAAGAAGGATGTTTTGTCATTATTGTTTTTTGAAGGACATAAGAGACCAAATTGTTTAAGAATGAGACAGGATAAAGAAATTTTCTAAAATGTCTTTGAAAATGTTGCCACATTCTCCTCAACATTCGAAAGCAATTGTTCAAAAATCATTTCAAAAACTGTTCAAAAATCTACTTGGGTGAAAAAGTCACATCTGTATGTAATGTTGTCTATACATCTTTAAAAGCATGTGTTTAGGGACTATGGTATTTTGATAGTGGGTGTTCTAGACACATGGTGGTGAGCAAAGTTATCTCACTGATTATAAGATTTATGATGGAGGAAATGTTACTTACGGAGGAGGTTCAAAAGATAAAATCATTGGGATAGGTACACTGAATGTTCCTGGTTTTCCTAACTTGACAAAAGTCTTACATGTTAAAGGTTTACTTGCAAATTTGATTAGTATTAATCAATTATGTGATGATGACTTGCATGTGAAGTTTGACAAAAGTTCATGCTATGTGTTAAACAGTGATGATAAATGTATTATGGTTGGTAATAGATCGGTTGATAATTGCTATTTGATCGATTCAAATCAAGCATGCTTTAATGCTCAAACTGATGAAAGTGTACTTTGGCATCAAAAACTTGGACATGCTCATTATAGAAACATAATCAAATTGTTAAAATTTGATGCTGTTAAAGGTCTGCCTAAGTTACAAGTACGCATGTCGAATGTATGTGGATCATGTCAAAGTGGTAAGCAAGTCAAAATGTCACATGAAATGTTGACACAATGTACTACGAAACATTGCTTTGAACTTTTGCATATGGATTTAATGGGACCAATGGAGACTGAAAGCATTGGTGGAAAGAGATATTCTTTTGTCATAGTAGATGATTATTCAAGGTTTACATGGATTGAGTTTCTTAAAGAGAAATCAGATGCTTTTGATGTATTCAAAATTCTTTATAAAAGGTTTAAGAATGTGTATAACACTAAGATAAAGAGAATAAGGTCTGATCATGGTAGGGAGTTTGAGAACAGTTTATTCACTAAATTTTGTGAAGATAAAGGCATAATACAAGAATTCTCTTCTCCTAAAACACCTCAACAAAATGGTGTAGCCGAAAGGAAAAATAGAACTCTACAAGAGATGGCTAGAGTAATGCTTTTATCCAAGAAACTTTCAAAAAGGTTTTGGGCTGAAGCTTTGAATCTTTGCTGTCATATTTCAAATAGAGTTTATCTTAGACCTAATTCCACAAAGACACCTTATGAATTTTTGAATGACAAAAGCCTAATCTGAAATACTTTCATGTCTTTGGATGTGTTTGCTACATTCGAATGATAGAGACCAACTTCATAAATTTGATTCAAAAAGTGATAAGGGTTTCTTTCTTGGTTATTCTAGAAAGCAGTAGAGCTTTTAGAATTTATAATCTTAGGGTAAATCTTGTTCAAGAGTCTATGAATGTTGTTTTTTATGATAATGCAAGTCTTGCAGATAATACTATTGAAGAAGATGTGTCTCGATCTTATTGAGCGAGATGCAGTTTCGAAAATTTGAGGCGGTTGAAAATGTTGCTACAAATGTGCCCACATCCGAAGCAACATCGCCTCAACTTCTAGAAACTAACGAGAACTATGCCTTATCCTGCTCTTGTACCATCTTCTAGAATTCTCAAAAATCATCCACAACAACGAGATCATAGGTAAGCCTCAATCAGTGTACAAACAAGGAGGAAATTAAGTTTTGACGCAAGGCATGTGGTAAGATCAATTTGTATGACTTCTATGTGCAACAAGGTGAACTTTGAATGTTTTCATTCTCTCAATGAACCTAAAAATGTTGATGAAGCTATGAAAGATGAAAAGCTGGATCAATGCAATGCATGAGGAGTTGAACCAATTTGATAGGAATGATGTATGGATGCTAGTACCTAGGCACGATGATGTAAATGTAATTGGTACCAAATGGATCTTCAAAAATAAAAGCGATGAATCTGGTAATGTTATTAGAAACAAAGCTAGATTAGTTGCTCAAGGCTATACACAAGTAGAAGGAATTGATTTTGATGAGACATTTGCTCCGATTGCTAGAATTGAATCTATAAGACTATTACTTGCTATTGCATGTTACATAGATATAAAATTGCATCAAATGGATGTCAAGGCCGCATTTCTAAATTGAATTCTTATGGAAGAAGCTTATGTAGTACAACCAAAGGGGTTTGAGAATCATGAATTTCTGATCATGTTTATAAACTTAAAAAAGCCTTATATGGTTTTAAAGCAAGCACCTAGGGCATGGTATGGTAGATTAACCGATTTTCTTGTTGAATTTGGTTTCTATAGAGGTGAAGCTGATAGAACTTTGTTTATAAAACATTCTGGAAATGATATTATGATTGCTCAAATATATGTTGATGACATTGTATTTGATTCTACATGTGAGAAAATGCTTGAATTATTTGTGCATGAAATGACCTCTACCTTTGAAATGTCAATGGTTGGAGACTTAAATTACTTTTTAGGTCTTCAGATTAAACAATGCAAAGATGGTATTTTCTTTTGTCAAAGTAAATATGCCAAAAATCTTGTGAAAAGGTTTGGTTTAGACAATGCTAAACACATGAAGACACCTATGGGATCGACACAAAAGTTGTGTAAAGACAGTGTTGGCACAAATGTTGACCCAACATTGTATAGGTCGATGATTGGTAGTCTTTTGTATCTGACTTCTAGTAGGCCAGACATCATGTTTAGTGTTTGTTTATGTGCACGTTATCAAGCTGATCCTAAAGAATCTCATATGAATTCGGTTAAGAGAATAATTCGATATGTGGCAGGCACATGTGATTATGGAATATGGTATAGCAAAGATACTAATTGTTCTTTGATTGGCTATAGTGATGCAGATTGGGCAGGTGATAGTGATGATAGAAAGAGTACAAGTGGAGGATGTTTCTACATGGGTAACAATCTTGTTTCATGGCATAGCCGAAAACAAAATTGCGTGTCCTTATCTACGGCTGAATCAGAATACATTGCCACGGGAAATTGTTGTACTCAGCTTCTATGGCTTAAAAAGATGTTCGATGATTACGGTTTGGAGAACAATACTCTTACTGTTTATTGTGACAATACAAGTGCAATTAATATATCCAAGAACCCTGTGCAACATTCATTAACTAAGCATATAAGTATAAGGCACCACTTCATTAGGGACCTTGTAGAAAAAGAAGTTGTAAAGTTGGAATACATTTCAACTGAGAAGCAAATTGCAGACATTTTTACTAAAGCCCTTGATAATGAGAGGTTTTCTTCTCTTAGAAAATCTCTAGGTTTATGCACAAATTAGATCTGTTATTGCTATGTGTTGTGACAAATGTGCCAACATTTTGAAGCAACACTAGAACATTTTATTTTAATTTTTCTAAATATTGTAATATTTAGTGTTTTCGAACTCTCTTGTGTAAATAGTATTAGAACCTGTAATTAATAAATTTTGTCCTGGACACACTTCTCTTAAATGCAATGTAATTAACTCACAATTAGATGCGAT
Organism: Paraleonurus japonicus; assembly: GCA_030762865.1. Taxonomy (NCBI): domain Eukaryota; kingdom Viridiplantae; phylum Streptophyta; class Magnoliopsida; order Lamiales; family Lamiaceae; genus Paraleonurus; species Paraleonurus japonicus. The sequence goes on along the minus strand of CM061055.1, from coordinate 26,152,390 downwards.
GTCACTAAGTAACTATGGGACACGGAGTTGACTACTACGATGATCTCTTTTCAAAAGGTGACTTGAATGCATCAATATAATCACAATCCATTGAGTAATTATGGGACACGGAGCTGACAACTACGATGATCTCTTTTGGAAAAATGGATCAATGTGATTAAATGTGAGAAAAACAAAAGATAGTGCAACACAAATGATATTATATCATGTAAAAACTGTGTTGAGAAGTGTGTGTGCCGACATTGTGCGAATAACATTTTGGTTCTTGTATGTATATTTACCTCTATGAGTTTGATAATTTCTGAATATTATTCTATAAATGAATTATTTATTTTAAATTGTTCCCAGCAATATTAGTTAATCTAATTTTATTTTTTTGTGCACGTTATTTTATCTTATTAAGCGGTTATTTGCATGTTTCTTTTATAACTTCCACACTATCGGTAATGCCCTATTTCTTAGGGATGTGATTAAATCCTTCTTCTCAACACCGATGTGGACACAACTTCTACGTTCTTTCTTTTCCCTATTTAAGGTCCTTAATATTCAGTGTGCTCTACACATTGATCTTTGTTTTCGAATTTGATACAAGTGTTTGAAGGTATTAATTGTTGCACTTACTGGTATTAGTTAATAATCAGCCTTTATTGTTGTAATTCAAATTGATTATTTTATTAATATAATTTGAATAGTGTGTGCAGATTATTAATTATCATGGCTGATGGAAAGGGCTCTTCACCTTCACATTCGAAACACTCAACCTCTCCTGCAACATCATCCTCTTCTTGAAACCTTCGACTCTTAGCTTCAATGGCCGCTGAAAATGTTTCGGAAAATGTTGGCCCTTCTAACCCAACATCACCCTCTTCGATTAGGGTTGGCTCGGTTGATGTTCCTCTCCCAGCCTATGATATTCGTTCTGAAATCCAAAACCCTGATATTAAATCCTCTGAGAATCCGATTTTGGGCGAAACACCACAAAATCCAAATAGCGATGCAGCTCAAGAAGAACCCGTCATTGAAACCTACCCTATGTCGGTTGACCTTTTTGAGGAGCCTGGCCCGATCAAATCGTCCACGCTTTCAAGAATCTTGCCAAATTGACAATTTACCCGGTTGTCAATGTTGGTAATAGAGAGGTAAACTTTGGCGATTATAGACACTGGTCTTTTCTCCTACGAGTCTGCCCAAGATACTCCAATGAAAGAAGATGCTTGATTCTACGGACAGGAGAGCTCTTTGCCCGTTTTCAATCTATTCGGCAAAAGGCGACGAGCTCAAGGGGACAAGGTCAGAAACGACGCTCTTATAGGACAATGGGTCATCGAGTTGATTACTCGAAGGCGGGAAAAAGCGAAGCATGATGATGGCGTTGCTTCAAAACCTATCCCGGTATTCGACTCGAATCCTCGGCGATGAAATGGAAGAGGCGAATCCAGAAGAAAGTGGCTAGTGAAGAAGGCGATGTTCGGTGCTTAGCCCAGGGGAGTGCGAGGATTACGAAATGGATCAAACATTGGCTCAAATGGCTGCTAGCTTGGAAAAGCGGAAAAAGAAGCAAAAAGTAACGCAGGATGTGCCAGACGATGTTGACACACCCATGGCCACATCATCCTCTGAGTCCGAATCCTCTGAATCAGAACACAGTAAGGAAAATGTTGCTGAGGTACATACTGACTCCTCTATGCATATATCTTCGTCTTCTGATTCTGATGATTCTTATCATGGCATTGATAGTGATAAGTTTAGAACATTGAGGAATAGATTGATTGTTGGGGAAAGGATTATTAAAATAGATGATTTTGTGTCTATGAATTTAATTGGATATCTGACTGATAGATCCTTAATGCACTCTCTACAATTTGCTACTCCTTATATTGTGGATTGGATTTATGAGTTTTATGCAAATTTAAAAGTCAGAGTTTCTGAAGTTAATTCAAGGCACTTTGGAAAAGTGAAGTTTAGGGGAAAGGTTATTGTGATAACTCCGGCTGTTATTAATGAGGTCTTGAAAACTAGGGATGGTGATGATCCTCAAGTGGATGATTTGGATGAGGTCATAAAGGTGATCACTGGGGGAAGAGTTAATTTATGGAGATATAGGATGAATTCCTCAGTCTTAACAAGCCTTTACAGTGTTCTTCACAAGTTAATTGTGTATAATTGGCTGCCTTCTTCAAACACAACCACTTTGACCAGTGAGCAGGTTATTTTAATGTACAAGATTGGACATCTGAGGGAGTTTAATCTTGGGAAAACAATCTTTGACAATATGATGACATATTCAGGGAGAGTGTCAAGCAAAGGGTTGCTGCCATACCCCAGTTTGATTCATATGTTAATTTCTGCTCAAGGATTTCAAAGAGAAAGAAATGAAATTATCAGCTCATTTGCACTGAGTTTGGGAATTTCTCATGTTCTGAGAACTGGTCCAAGGGTGATTGACCTTCCAATCAGAGATCCAAATGAACGAGCGAAGCACACTGCGAAACAGGACATTCGATGTGCCGCAAAATGTTGGCACAAACACTGCCAACATTCCAGAACTCCAACCTCAGTTCCTTCAAGATCAAATTTCAATGGCAGCTAATTCAATTTCTAATTTGAAATGTATGCTAACCAACCTTGAGATGCAGAAACGAATATGGGAGAAGCTACTTTCTACTGTCACAGGGGGAGTAGGACTGCTTGATTCTTTGCTCTCAACTGCTGCTTGATGTTCTTTGTTGAGCAGACTCCTGCTTTGCTATTGGTGATGGAGATCTTTGGAGGTGCAAATGTTGATGTTGGTGTAACCGGAGGAGGACGAGATCTTTGATATATATGGAGAGCTGGAACAAGTGCGGCTCACGATCTTTGGAATGGAAACAGAAACACGAGAATGTGCCGGATGATGTGCCGACAAACCCAACCAACACTACCGATGGACCCGGCGGTTCAAACATGGACGTGGATCTTTGAGAAGATCGAGGCAAGAGGCTCGGGAAGATGATGACCTCGGTGTCTTTGTATGATGATCTAGATGATTGGGGCCATCGGTGATCCGACTAAGGGGAGCATTCAAGAATAAGGAAGCTTGAAGAAAGGGGGAGTTCGTGCAGACTCTAGAAGATGCAGCTGTTATTTATTATCAATCCAATCCTCTCCTAATCTTCATTTACAAGCTTTTTCTTATTCTTATAATAGACTCATTTTAATTTCTGTTTTATGTGTTTAATTTCTATAAACTTATAGTAGTCTAGGTTTGTGTGTTGATACCTATGCTTTTGAATTTATGAACCTATTAGTTTAGTATGAGTTTGAGTATGTATGTTTATGTCTTCATTTTTATGCTCTGTTTTTAGTTCTGTTTAAAGTCTTATTTATGTTCGTATTTTTTGTCATATGGTCTTTTCATATTACGATTAATGTTTTCTTAGTTCTGGGTGCTCTGATTTAAGTTTTGTTAAGTCTAGTATTTTGTCTTTGTTTTATTGTTCTGATTTTATATTATTTTATGTTAGCTCTGATTTTGTTTAGTCTATGTTTTGTTCATAGTATAAGTCTTTGTGATGTTAAGTGTTTATTGTTTTTATTTATGTTCGTTTTGGCTAAGTAAAAAGATGTCATTTACTTGATATTAATTTACTTATCTCTATTGTGTACACATTCTGCTTTTTGTTGCAACATCAGGTGTGTTCCAGTAGAAAGGCCGAATTGGGGGAGATTGTTGATGTTATGACGAGTGTTACTCAGAATGTGCCAACATTCTGGTCACAACATCAGAATTCGTCCTTCCACTTTCACTAACCCTTAACCCACGTTTTGTCTTGTTCATTGACTTGTTCTTTCAGGATTGAAGACTTACGGCAGTTACCGAAGTCATGCGGTTGAAAGAGGCAAGCAAGAGAAGTTATAAAGATCATGGGGAAGTTACATAGAAGTTACCTATTTTCAAGGGAGATGTGGAAGTTATCTTCAAGCACTAAGAGTGTCCAGAATTCTATAAATACACGCTGCTTATGAAGATTAAAACTTGAAGTTGAGGGAAACACAATCTAGCATAGTCTATTGGCATAGATTATAGAGTTTATTGTTTGTTTCATACTCGATACTTCCGTTGGTGAATGTTCCAACATTTCACTCAACATTAGGTCATTATTTGTATTAGTGATAGGTTAGATTGAATATTATCTAGTCACTATATACGTAGATCCATTCACGGTGTAGCTTATGTTTTCACCGATTGTATCACTTAACAATTATTAGTGATAATTCGCCGTTTGACAGTATAGACTTATTTATAGTCTATACAAAATTTTGATATCCATCTTGCAACGTGTTTAAGACTTCCGCTGTACATTTCTGATTATTTATTTGTTTGTGTTGCTCTTCGAATGTGCCAACATTCGTGACAACATTCTGCAAAACACGTACGCACACCGTCATTTCATAGTTCCTGGTTATTCTAATTATGAAAAGTGAGAATTTTAACTTCGAGGTGAATGGTTCGATTCTTCTTCGTGACATTTTTTTATTGTGTATCATATTTCTTTTGTATTACTTTACAATTTTAATGCGTGACACTTTTTATTAATAATAGGTATTACTTTTCAATTTAATTTAATGGCACTTATCATTTTTCTCCCTCACATATTTATAATAAGTAGCACTTTTCAGTAAGAAGTGCTAGCACTTTTCATTAAGAAGTGTAGCATTTATATAAATATAAATAACACATTTTTAGTTATAACATCTAGCACTTTTTATTAATAATAAGTAGCACTTTACTGTTTAATATTATGACACTTATCACTTTTTGTCACGCCCCAATTTTCATAAATAATTTATTTTGAAAAATTAATAATTTTAAGAATAGAAGGCGTGAGCTTAAAATTTAAAATATGGAAAGACCATGTTTTTCAAAGAACAATAAATGTTACGGCGGAAACGTAATCTTAAAAGAATTTTATTAAAAAATAAGTTTGCAACCACTAAGTACAATTTAAGCAATTTGATAATTTAATAAGAAATATTTTGTAGAAACACATTATCTATTAGGTTGAACATAAATATATTTATTTTAATAAAAACTAGATAGAAAACATAAACACGATGTGTCCATCACGTCGCTTCCGCTGCGCCCTCTGATTAGCCTGAAATGGGGTTTAATGGGGGTGAGTATGCAAACACACTCAGTGGGGGTTAAGTTATTCAAAATTAAATATTAGAATAAATAGTTTAGACATCAATGCCAAGTAAATAACATTCACATAACTTTGTCAACATTGTCATTAATACTTTGCCACTTTGTCATTGATACTTTGTCAACATAGAAATGGAGTTGTGAGCCTTCCCAAAGCCATTTAAAGACTCTGGTATTCTCACACGTGGAATGGAGCACGGCGAGTTAAACCCGAAGATCCGTCGATCCCGGACCCCATTAGGGCCCCTGGCTATTAAACTTTGCCATTGAGCACGGCGGGATACACCCGAAGGCCCATCAGTCCCGGACCTCATAAGGGCCCCTGGCTATTAGAATAACATGGAATAATAAAATTCAAGCAGATAATCACATAATTACAAATAGGCATTAAATATTGAATAAAACATGCAATACTCTATGATACCACTATAGAGATTAGAGCAATTAAATCCCCACCTCAAGAGAGTAAGTGCTAGAAGCAAGTTGTGATAGCCTCGAATAAACTAATCCTCATAATCTTTGTCACCTAACATTAATAATTATTTACATTTCATATAAATTTGAGTATCGAATTGCAAGAGTTTCAAGTAGTTGGGAACTTAATTATAAATAATTATAAATTAATTTATGATAATCCAAATCCCTAAATTAAAATCTATACATATAATTCTTAATAGAATTAAATAAAATAATAATAATAATAATAATAATAATGATAATAATAATAATAATAATAATAATAATAATAATAATAATAATAATAATAATAATAATAATAACAACACACAACTCACGCCACACACAGAGTAAACACACGCCCACACTAACACCAATTCACAAACACATACACAACAATACACTAACACCCACACACACATCAACACACACATACTCAGTTCACACACACGCACACACCATCATGCATTTCACACACAGTTCATACTCACACGCACACACCATCATGCATCAGACACACACACGTAGCACTACACACACTAATAAATCTGTATTTATATATATATATATATATATATAATTAGTATCATACGAGGGATTAAAATATTTAACATCTCATGTACATCAAATTAAACATGGAGATGCAATAAGAATAAAGAGATAATATAGTATTGATCATATTAATTAATTAAAGACTAGGAATTGAAAAGATTTTGGTAGAATGAAAATATTGTTATTCTTGAAAAATTGAAAAGCTGCTGCCGTTGTTGAAAGTTATGATTTTATTTTTGTGTGTGTAATTTTCTAGGTTAAAACTCTTATATAAATAAATATTAGGCATGGGTTTGGGCTTGGGTTTGAATGAAATAAAGACTAATATTTAAATATTGAGAGATTTTAAAATCTTTATTTAAAAGATTTAGGAATCTAAAAATAGGGAAGAAAATATATTTTCTAGTGAGAAAAATTAGGCATTTGTATCTCATGGAAAACCCAAGATTTGATTTTAAGTAAAAGATTTTTTTTTAGAAAATAATGAAATTAAAAGATATTATTTATTAAAACTTGCAAGATATTAAAAACATTTAATTTAATAAAACTCAATATTTTGAAATTAATAAAGATAATAAATAATACTAGAAAAATTAGGGGTATTACACTTTTCTTCCTCCCACAATTACAGAGAGCATGAATGCAATACGAATTTGGTTTGAAAATCCCAAAACCACATTTATTTTAGATTTTATTTATGTAAGACAATGTTAATTTCTAAGTACTGTAATACTTTTATTATGACATTTTTCAGTTAATTTTGCTGGCAATTTTCAGTTATAACATCTAGCACTTTTCAGTTATGACATCTAGCACTTTTCATTAAGAAGTGACATTTCAGAAACTATTAGCACTTATATAATATAAATAATACAATTTCATTTATAGCATCTAGCAATTTTTATTAATAATAGATAGCACTTTACTCTTTAATTTTATGACAATTATCACTTTTCTTCCTCCCACAATAATTTTACAAGAGATATATTTTATTGTGGCACTTTTCAATTAATTTTGCTATCATATTTCAATTATGTAACACCTAGTACTTTTCTGTTATTATAACTGACATTTTTTAATTATAACAAGTGACACTTTTAAGTTATAACATCTTGCACTTTTTTGTAATAATAAGTAACACTTTACTGAAGGTATTAAATGTGTACGTCAATTAATTCCTCATTGCACAATAAAAAACTTATTGAATTAATGACTTATAATTTCAGGATAAAGTAACTATTTTGTCCCTTCATTGAATAAAGTGGTAAAGACTTTGCTTTCCGACTTTCTAATAAAAGACAATAAAGCAAAGCTGCTTCCATATGTATCTATACGACATAATCTAGATATATTCCAAGGTTCTGCTAAGGAGTATATGTAAAACCCTTCACTTTAAAGTAAGAATAATGATCAGATAACAAAAAGATCTTCATTCGAATAATTATTTAACTAATCATGGTGCAGGAAATACAAAGTAAATCATCCATTTCTAAGAAGTAACTTATATGAGTGTATCCTCACTTTAGCTTTGCATGTAAAACAAAATAGTCTATATGTCTCTTGCTCCCCTCATATCAACACCAAACCTGCATTAATATTTACATATATGAAACTACTCACATCATGGAAGTGAATAAAGTGATATAAGCATCACTTAATAGCAGTTGACAAGAAATAACAAATTATTAACCTTGCAAAATTTTGAGAAAAATGAACTACTCTGAGGTTGATATCAGCTAATGTAGAAATTGCAGACACAGATTCTTGAAGCTTCTTTCTTCAAAATTATCAGTAGAAAGATTATCTAAAACACATAGATCTTGATTCAAGAAAGGAGAATTATATTCTTCTAAAATACCTACTGATATTAAATTAGGTTACACAATAAATTTTAACATAAGACAATACTCATGAATTTTTTTTTAAGCATACAACCTACAAGTGCTACACAACTTCACAAACTAACATATATCAACAGTAGAACAATTGAACTAGGAATTACAGAGAAATTACAGAAAAATAATAATAATTGAAAAAAAAAGGAAACATAAAATTTTAAAAAATCAAATAGCATTTACAACAGAAAATTCCTTAATGTAAACATAAAACAACAATAAATCAATGTTCATGATGAGCCAAACAAACAAACAAAAAGATCAAGAAATGAATATAAAATCCGAATCCCCTAATTTCAAGCAAAATAATTCAAAATCAGACCATCGACGCACATACATACACCAATTCCTTAAAACACAGACCAAAATCGACAAAAAAGGGAAATATATTAGGGACCTGAGAGGTTGTTATTCCGATGTTGGTTGCGATTGAGTGGAAGAAACTGCAGGCGAAGGAGAACCGTAGAGTTCCAAAACCTCTTGTTACTCTCTCTCTCTCTACATATATATAATTTAAAAAGTTATATATATCTTTAATGGAGGAGGATTGTGTTGCACAGGTGTGTGTTGAAGATTGGTATTGAGAACTCTAAGTCGTTGAAGTAGTCATTTAACCATACACATATTATTATATATATTGCATATAATACTCACGGTAATTATAAAATAAGATTAAAACTAAGTCTATATTATATCTATATATATATATATATATATTCATACAATATTTATTTGATTTATAACACCAATAATCAAATAAATTGTATTAGTACTCAAACACCATTAAAATTTTAATCACTTATAAATTGATTTTCTCACCACTAAACATATAAAGGCATATGTAATTAATCCAGTATTTAAAAACACAATAATACAAGATAGGATAATTCAAAATCACAAGTAGCACATAATTAATTAAAAATGCACTCAATGCATAAAATATATTAGTTAATGAGTAGTGAGAAGCTCGAGTATCATAATAATTATCAATTCTTATGTTAGTGCTAAAAGTGGTAACAATTGAGCAATACAAAAAGAATTAAATAAAATCTTATAATAAAGTTAATTATCAGTTAGGGTTGTCTCACCACTAAATAGGTATAAACATATATTTAATTCAATATATAAAACAAGATTAAATAGTGCAAGATTACAAGTAGTACACAAATAAATAATTTATAATGCACAAAATACATGAAGCATATTGACTTATGAGTAGTTGACACTTAATTTACTTATATTTCTTTAGATTTAACAATTTAGGTAGAAGTTTATGACTACTAATTCAATAACATATCATATATTTTAAACTTAAGGAGTAAAATGAAAAGAATTATAAATAAGTAATGTGCACTCATATAAGTTAATAAAAATGAGTAATTTTATTGGTAAATAACTAATGAGAGATTCGGATATCACACTGTGAGGTTACTGTATATGAGACCTTGCCAAAATTGTAGAAGTTTGTGAATTTATTTTCCAATTAATCCTATTCATAAAATATTTTATTCATATCTAGGGAAGGTTAAATAAAGGAATTACTATACTATAAAATAAGTACAAAGTAATAAAATGGGTAGAATAGACTGAAAATGTGAAATAATATGTGTAGATTAATATTAGAGATGTTAAAAGAGCCACAGATTGACGGGCTGGCTCATTTAGTCTTGTAATTTATAAGATTAGGTTCATAATTTTGGTGGTTCGTATAAAATCGGGTTCCTTTGACCCACCGATTTAAAGGGCTGACCCGTCAGTCCGATATTTTAAAAAATTAATTTATTTTTTTACTAATTTACTAATTAATCTATATGCACTACACGTCACAATCCATTTGATTTTTTTTTTTATTATTAGTTTTAGTTCATTATCTTTCATTACAAATTCACAATTAATCAATACTCTTTAGCTCATTATCTTTAATTCTTAGTTCATTATTTTTCATCGAATGCCGAAAATTAAAAAAGCTCAAGATATTTATTATATTATGGATTACTTATTAATATTTGAATTTTTGTAATTATGTTTATTTTGATGTTGTAGTGCCCCAAGTTCTCTTTCTTTTTTAAAATAATATCACTTTGGGGCTGAGGTGCTACTAAAATACCATTTCAAACTCATTTCCAGAGATAAGATAATAAAATTATTATCTTTATAAGCGGAAACTATAGCCAAATTAAAAATATTAACCCCAAAGCAACCAGAAATCAGTGATACGTACTTAAGAAAAGAGAATTTAACAAACCTTGCTCACAGGCGATAATTATACATCGAAAACAGTAAAAGCAAAATATATTTTTGTTACAGACGTTTCACCAAAACACCATTATCTTTCACTCCAGTTTGCAAAACTTATAATATATATAATAATTACACAACTTATCCAAAAGTACAGTGTTGCATCCTCATCGTCCCTCCACATCAAACTCAAGATCTGTAATAATGGATATGAGGGGTGAGTGTTTCAAATACAACCAGTGGAATAATCTCAATGATTGCACTGATAAAATGCATATGTAAATAACATATAACATGAAAACATAACTCTTGTGCACATTGTACGGGCCATTACCCGGCTTGAACATTGTATGGGCCATTACCCAGCTTGAACATAGTACGGGCCATTACCCGGCTTGAACATTGTACGGGCCATTACCCGGCTTGAACATAATACACATAATACGGGTCATTACCCGGCTTGAACATAATTTCACAATTGTTGCATAATCATGACATATATTACTCACATATTACACCTTAACATAGCAATCAAAACATAGAATGTTAAACTCAATGAAGAGTGGAAATTATCCCACCTGGTTTGATATGAACACTGTTTTGGAGCAGAACTGCTTTTATGCTTCAGGTTCTTCTGGCCCTACAAATGATATCGTGCGCTCAGAACATTGTAATAGATATGATAATTAACTTATAATAACTATAATAAGAGCTTCCTAGAGTTATAGGACCACTGGATTTGGTCTAGAGGTTAAAGGGCAAACCAGTCTTTTTCTAAGGATTTTAAAGTTCGATTAATGTGTTAGATGGTCAAAAGACAAACTAGCTAATTTATTGATAATATAACCCTATTTAGAGCGTGTAGAAACTCGTTGGGATAAAAACGGACTTGAAACGAAGAATTTGGATTAAAAATGGGAGTTTACGGCGTACAACCGTTCAGGGGTAAAATGGTCATTTTTATAATGTTGTTCGTCCCGCGATTTTAGAATTAAAATATAGATCTTTGAATTTGGAACAATTTGACGCTGGTTTGGATCAAATCGGATGAAAAACGAAGATTCTACATGTGTTTGAAAATGAGGGGCAAAATTGTAATTAAATGGAAAGTCAACATTGACCGTTGACTGGTCAACTGACCAGAATTGAGAATTTACATTTTAGTCCCTAAAGTTAATCTAAATCTCTTTGGCCTCCACTCTACTTTCAAGCTTTTGTACAAGAGGTCCCTACGGTCATTCTACACCTCCGATTGAAAAACCGAAAATACCGTTGGAATCCTTACAATCTCGGCTTCCCATTTCACTCAAGCCCCGCCTCCAACGGCCACCGGAAAGGCGACGACCATTTTAGCATAGAACGACCAAATGCAACCTATGTCATTAACGTCCATTTCAAGCTTTTGATACTCCATTTTTATCGTTTCCTACTCACCATTAGGCCTATGACCATTACTACATCCCATAATGACTCAAAACGTAAGAATCAACAAAAATAAATTTTATTTCTAAACGTTGAAACCCGTTTCTACGCGTCACTTTCGGCTTATTTTTCTACTGATTTCATACACCAATTTTAACAATGGAGAATAGAATTCTACTCTACGCACAACAGACTTCACAACGGTATAAGCTTCGCCACCTATCGTTTGCCGGAACGATGGTGGTGATTGAATGAAAAAGCACATTTAAACACTAATTTTCGAAGCTTCGCACTAAATTATCGGACGCTACAGGAATTGAAACAACAAGCTGATCTTATTTCTACAATCTATGAATCGCTACGAGCATTTTCATATATAATATGATAATACCGGAGAAAACTGCCGGCAACAGAATAAGGCGGCGTAACGGCGAAACGTACTTACCTGTTTCTCCTAGCTTACCGAGGAAGCAAATGAAAAAGTGAAGAAGATAGGATTGTCGTAACTTCTGATAACTTTTATTTACTTAACTTTATCTATTTAATATATAAATATTTATATATTTACTTAACTTTATCCTTTTTATATATATATATATATATATATATATATATATATATTCTATTTAATACTTCTGATGAAAATATATTTGTACATAAATACACATTATTAAACACTACAAAATTTTTAATTTCTATTTCAATTAGAAAAATTATCAAATTATAATACTTAATTTATTAAAATTAATAACATGTATTAATAATTCATATAAGGATTTCGGGATATTACAGATGTAATTTAATGAATTTATAAATAATATATGAATTTTAAATTTGAATGGTATTAGATTATGGCTACAGTTTTACACTTTATATTATTTTTTATAAAAAATTTCGGAGCGCGTTAGTAACACATTTAGCCCGCAGATCGCAAGGGTTATGTTACATCCCAACAATTACAATACCATTAATATTAAGCCAGTAAAATCCTGGACCGTTTAGACTCGTTGTCTTGTAGGATTAATCCTAATTGATTAGAACCAACCCATTTAACATCTCTAGATAGTAAAATTGAAACGCGAAAACTAATATAATTAAAATGTAACAAAATACTTGTATCTAAAATTCTTACAACATGTAAAGGAGGATTTCTAAAATCTCAGAAGACACAAACCCCACATCCGTGCCACATACCCTTGATCAGACAGATTATAAATCGAGTGATGTGCATGAGCGACAGCCCTGCAAGGGAGAGAATTAACGGGCCACGAATCTAATAACAACCTCTTGAAATATTTTAACAAAAAATTATAACACAAATTTAAACGTGCAACATCGTAGTATTTCCATACCAATTAATTTACCATCTGTTTATACCCGGTCCAAAAGTGACCTATCCCTAAGGGTATGTTCTTTTGGGAATTCACACAGATGGAATTAGGACTTTGCGGCTCCCGTCCCATGTAAGTTAGGGTATGTTATTTTTGGGATTTAGGTGTGTAGAGTGAGTCATTTCTCTATAGTTATGAGCTTTGAAATCCTGAATGAATAGTAAAAGTGTGTATTTTTTTAAAAAATTTGAGTAGAGTGAGATTTTACTTTATGTCAAACTAGCACAAAACCCGCGTATACGCGGGGTTGAAGAGAATTTTATATTTTTTTAAAAAATAATATTTAAAAAATTATTTAATTATTTAAAATGTAGTAATGTTTTAAAAATAATGTAATTATATAATTATTTAATTTGGATTAGTTTTGTATGATCAACATAAAAATAACATGCATCTAACATCATTAAAATGTAAAATTTTAAATAAATTTAATATATAATATATACTTCTGTCATTACAATTTATATTACTCAAAATTAAAAAATTGAGGTTATAATTTTATATTTATATACCTAACCCATCAAAAAGAACAATTTTATCTTCTCAAATTAAACTCTTATAAAAAATTTTTATTTATAAAAAAATTAATTTAAAATTTTAAAAATTTAAAATTATGAGAAAATTAGAAATTGAAGAAGAAAATTTTGTATTAAGACACGTTAGGAGTAGGAAATTATCAATTAGATGAAAGATAAAATATTGAAATGATTAATAATATAATTTTAAATAAAAATTAAATATAAACTAAAACCATAAGGATATATATAAATATATATTTATTAAATAGTCACAATAAATATAAATAAATATTTGTGACATATATAAAATAAATATATCTTAAGTTTCCTATGCTCTTTGAATACTCTTAATAAACATCCTAAATATTTAAATACTCCAAATTCTCCGAACTTACAATACCTGTGAAATTCAATATCCATAGTAATAAAATGTTTAAATTATTAATATTATTCTTTTTTAAAAAATAAAAATAAAAATACATATATATAGTATGAGATATATATTTTTTTAAGAGGAAACATATAGATTATTATTTTACTGTATTTTAACTAAAAGTTGAGCCCCAAATATCTCAAAATTAGTTGGGTGACATCTTCAAAATTTCAAACTTTCAAAATCCACATCGACTTATCACTTATCACTCCCATGATTATCTCAACAAATCTTCTCTTCCTTCTTCTGTTCTTTTTAAACGTAGATCTTATATGTTAACTTAATGAATTTGTATATTTGTATATGATGAATCTAAATCATATATATATATATATATATATATATATATATATATATTTTAAATATCTATATCTGTATCTATATTTGTTTATTATACATTTTATATAATTTGTATATATCATCAAATAAATTAAATATACACTTTCTAAATATTTGAATACAAATTGACGAATCTTATTATAGACATTGAAATAATGAATAATTTTATTAAATTAAATTAAATTTATTATAGCAAAATATATAGAGTTTACCATAATTATATTAATTTGACTCGTTTAATTGATTTTAAATTTTTATTTTTGTTAATTTATAGTAAATCAAATTAATTAGTAATTATACTAAATTTAATTTAGTATAAAAAATTAGATATGGTATTCATTGTTAATTAAAAGTTATATTATTTATTTTTTAGGTTGACTCGATTTATATATTTGATAATGATAACTAATTATTGAATTGAATATCTAATTTAGTATGAAAGATTAGATTTATGTAATCTTTCTTAATGAATTGAATATTTGAACACAAATTTTAAGATAATTTAAAATTTCAAATGTAGATTTCGTATAAAGAGTTTAATGAATAAATAAATCAAAATTTCCCGATACTTGTACGAAATTTTGAATGAAATATAATATAGAATTTACAAATTTACAATCAATGAAAAAATGAATACAATCAATACATTAATTCCTATAACAAAACTAATAAAATATATTAATCTTATAACAAATTGAAATAATTTTTGAATCGGATAATATAAACAAATTCGATGGCTTTGAAGGAGATGTTGATCTCTATCAATAGCATAATTTGCAAAAATATGAAAAATCACTCTGTAATTGAACATAAAATCTAATACATATGATAATTAATTAAAAAAAAATATAATTCTGTTAATTGAAGTTTAACGAGAATTGATAATTGAACAAAAAAAAAGTCACACATACGTGTTTATTATAATTGAATAAAATCTAATACATATAGTTTCCTTAATAAACCGAATCAAGACAATAGAATTAGGAAAGTCACAAAAAAAAAAAAAATTAATTCCTTTAACCACCTAATACTGCAAGTGGTTGAACCACCCATTCATCAAGTCCAAAAGACACGGTTGAACAAAGGGGAGAAAGGGAAACCCAAAGCCGATCATCCAGTCGATCAAACCAACCTTTAATTTAAAAACTGCAATGAATAAAAATGAACAAAATGATTAAGACGTGTAATTATAAAAAATAATCAAACAAAATCGTAAAATAAATACATATGTTGAAACGATACCTTCATTCTCTGTAAATATAAAATCTGCATCCGCAAAAAAGGAAAGAAAAGAAAAAAGACACAAAAAAAAAGATTAACACATTTATAGACATAGAAAAGAAAGAAAGATTAACACATTTATAACACAAAAAAAAAATTAATAAAGAGAAAAGAAAGAAATTAGAGATCTACATAGAAAAAACTAATAAAGAGAAAAGAAAGAAACTAAGGTTTGTGATGAAAAATAAATGAGAGATATCAAATATTTATAGACTAATATATAAATAGATGAATGATTGAGATTAAAAATTATAAAATAAATGGTTGACATGAAATTTTAAAACTTAAATAAATGAGAGGAGAGAGATTTTGAAATAGAAAAATGTGGTTTTGCCACATCAGCTTTCTAAACTTTTAGCTTTATAAGGGTATAAATAGATAAATTACATATTGATTTGATATAAAAAAAACACACACTTTTATTATTCATCTCGAATTTCAAATTTCATGACTCTACAGCCATGACTCAAACCTCACACCTAAATCCAAAAAAGAACGTACCCTAAAGGCCGCGCGGTTCAGGAAAAAGCAAATCCATGTACTTCCCGCCAAGCCATTTGCCGCTATTCATTACACCATATACGAATAAATCTCCCCAAACACGTTACTCCTTTCTCTCTCTTTCTAGGTTTTTTTTTTTTTTTGTTTGCGGCTTCACTTCATGCTAGTAAGATCTTATTTTGCCTGGATTCTTACCAGATCTTAGGGTTTCTGCTATTTTAGCTGATTTTTTGGACCTTCATCCATCCTCTGGTGATAATCATCTAAATTATCGACTTCATTGGGCGGAGGACGAAGGTTTGGCTGTAAAGGTTAGGCTTCTTGCCTTTTAATTGAATATCGTTTCTGGTATTTGTCACTTCTCAGCGTTAATTATGTTATGGTGCTTCGTTTGTAGGAAGATTTAGGACTTAGGTATAGGATTTGACATTCAAATACTGGTTTGAACCAGATCTCAATCCTCAAGCCAATTGAATTGATTTTCGATTTTTTTTGGGTGGGGGACTTTGATGACTATGATTTTCTTGGCATATTGATAAAATCTCTCACATGTTAAGGAGTTTCAATGTTGGTCATATTAACCTTGCAGTTTTTTATTAATTTCACATGTGGCCTGCTGGCATTTTACGAGATCTCAATTTGGTATATGGGCGGCCTTTTCTTGAATTTCTAGGTCATTTTAGGTGTGTTTTCTTCTGTTGGCCGACCATATTCTTAGGGCATTATGGATTAGAGTGTAGTCTAACGGCAGATTATATGCCAAGTTTCTGCTGGAAATTAAAAAACTTTTGCTTGAATCAATAGGTTAGAGATAATCTGCTAGTTTTGTAATTCAAAACTTGAAAAAGATATGGGATTTTTCATTTAAAGCATCACATCTTTCTCTACAGTCTGATTTTGTAGCACATATTACCAAATTGGTATTGAATCATTTTTTTGCTGATCTGATATAGCTTTGGTGCTGTTGTTTGTACTCGTGATTGGAGAGAGCTCGCCTGTTTCTTATTTCTGCAATAATGGAGCCGTGGACTTGTGATACTACACATTTTATCCAAACTATTAAGGGTGGGTTTGTGCAAAAAGTGTGCAATACAACTTCCGATGGAAGGCCATTTATTAGATCCAAGTTTTTAATGGATATATATGGAAGTGAAGATGCAAAAAGGCTACAGAATCATCCTTCAGGTTTTGTATTTGAACATCAACAGGTTAACCACAAAAATCCATGTTTTCCGGTGGCTGATAGAATGTTGCGGGAAATTAAACCTGAGGTTGTTGAGTTTTCTCCCCATGTTGATGATTTTGGCGGTGATTCAGATGACACCACATTGAAACAGCTCAAGAAACGGTTGTTAACAAAGAAACGGAACCGTATTCCCATTGATGAGGATTCACGGAAGGAAGATGAAAATGAAAAGGCAGCACAAGATGATTCCGATCTTAATGAGCCAATCATTAATTGGAAATCTAAGCGTTCCATGGCCTCAAAAGCTAAAAGGAAACGTTTGAAAGTGTGTGCTATGTCCTCTTTAACCACTGACATTGCTATTAAATCTGAGGAGAATTTGGTTTCTGAATGTTCCCCTCAAGTTGGTGGTGAACTTGCCCTAGTTAGTCATGTCAAAGTCGAGTATCCAGATGCTGAGCCATTAGGATGCCTGAATAAAATATCTTCTGGGGATGCCTCATCCATTGGGCATAATGAGGTATCAAATCTTGGTCAGAAGAGGATTCTAAATGAATATAACACAGAACCACCATTGTGTGTGACCATGAGTGAAACTTGTGTTACTAATCAAATAAATTACGATGATTTGGAGGATGATGTTCCTATGTCTATTCTTTTCTCAAGGGATGGAACTAGTGTCGCATTTCAAACTTCCGAAAGTGCTTGCAGAGAGTCTGTAGATTTACCTTCTGTGGAAGTTGAAAAGCAAAGAGAGATTCAAGACTCACACAGAGAGTCACTTTCCGAGGAACCAAATGTGGATCTGTGCAATCATTCCGGAAGTTCTTCGAGTGCAGAAGATACACCTGAGGAAGGGTATATTTCTGGTTCACAAGTTCCTGATATGGCTATTGATGGCTGTGTGAGATTTCATCAGGAGTGTAACTATGAGGATAAAAACGAAGCAGATTTTACAAATGAGCCAAATGACTCTCGGAGTAGCCTTGACAATACCTGCGGCACCAACCTGGTTTCAATCACTCCCTCAAAGACTATAGTCGATGAGGAGCAACCTTCAACATGTACCATTGTGAGGAATGAATTGAACTGTGTAGGTCATATTGAAGATGAGTTAGTGAAGGTTGTGGACAGGCAGAATTCAGCATTGACCATTACAGAGGCCTCTTTAGAGAACATGCCATGTGGTAGTGCTGAGACAACTTTGTCTCTTAAAACACACCAACCTTCTGAAAGACTCCTTTCATCACGTAAGGTAATTGTAATTTTCTGCACGATATATTTAGTTTTACATATAGCTGCTGGGACCATTTGAAATTAATTGATCTAAATCTGCAGGCCTTCTCTCCATCTTCTCAAGAGCAATTGCGATTGGCAATGAAATCTGATGAAGTTTGTAATGATTCCAATAGAAATAGTAAGCAAAAAGCAGAGTTCCCCTCAACTTTTGCTCTACTTTTAACCTTCTCTGTCATTGTTAAAATATATTTCTATTAGCCTCCCTCAAGTTTCTCTTCTTTGTTTAACTTTCATTATAAATAAATATTTTCTCATTGTTTGACCAACAGACCAAGCCTTGTATCACTTTATCAATACAATCAGATTCTACTTCTCACAATTTTAATTTGTGTTTAATCTTTGTGCGTGTGTGTGTGCGTGTCTGTTCATTTAATTCTATTTGTTGTCTCATTACTTTTTTCTCCAATATCATCTTGTTTGGTTTGCAATTTAAAAGACATACATGGACAAGTAGAAATAATTTTAAGTAAAATTCTTTTCATCATTTTTCTAGCTAATATTATTACTTCATAGTGCTCATTAAAGCTCTTGAAATGTGTCAACTGTCTTAAAAGCATGCGACAACTTTTGTCTTTTTCATTTATTTGTCTTCATATTTTCCCTGACCATCATTTTCAATGGTTGCAGTTGTTTTAGAATGCAAGGAGAAGCTCTTCGAAAACCAAACCGAGAAGAACGACTCATCTCCCAGATCCAACATCCAGAATGATGAAGTGATGGTCAATAATAAACATCCTGGGGAGGTTAGCCAGCGGAGAGTCCCCAGACGCATCATAAGGAAATCATCGATTGCCAAAGGCAATCTCGAGGGTCCTCGATATTCGCGCACATTACCAAGTGTCAGTTCTGCATTCTCGTCTGTGCAAGGTTGTTCTGAAGGCGCTATTGCATTCTCACAGCGTCAGATACAAGACATGGAGACCCTTGCAGAGAAGCTGATGAAGGAGTTGAAATCCATGAAGGAGATTGTGGAACAAAAATTACTTTTCGAAGCTTATCGCAATGCTTCCCTAAAAAATGATGCAGATGAGGTATGTATCCATTCTTAAATGCATATTTTAAGTGTTATCTGATTGTCTTTCTGTTATTAGAAACAGAACTGTAGTTATAGAATTTGGTAGTGGTAATAATATCATTATTCCAGTAGAATTAATCCTTATTGGAAAATGGTATTTGTTTCATTGTTTAGAGCTAGAATTAGAAATGTAGAATCTTGAAAACCTCATGATATTATACTACTGTCCGTACTCCCTCCGTCCCGCGATTACGTTCACTCTTGCCTTTTCCGGAGGTTCAAAGATTACTTTCACACACCAAAACTAGAAAATCTTTCATAAACTCTAACCTCACAATATCCACAATTTTACGCAAAATGCCGTTATTTTTGGGCCCACATATATAAAAAATCCAACTTTTTTCTTTACTTTATACATAAAAGTTTACCAAATTACTCAAAACCCTTCTCATTACTCAACTTTCTTAATATGTGCGTCCACCTCCATATGAAAGTAATTATAGGACGGAGGGAGTAGTTGATGTATATTATGTGCCAATTGTTTTTCATCTATCTTTCTCTTTTTCAAGTTTCTTATTTTGAGCTTTTTCTTTGCTGGAATACTTGTTTGTTGATACCAAATTTTAAAGTTTTCGCATCTGCTAGTTGATTTAATTATTGAGTCTATTATAAAAAATTCTTAAAACTGCAGTAGAGCATGTTGATCAATATACTCTTTCTTGTTGACAGGTGAAGTTGGCCATCACTAATGCTACGAAAGTAGAGGACATGGGTAAACGGTGGATGTCCATGATAGCAAGGGACTGCACCCGTTTCTGTAAAATAATGGTATTTTCCCTTCTCGTTATACTCTGTCCATTCTTACATGCTCGACAAATAATGCGTTTGAATTCCTACGTCTCCTAATTTACTGTTGTTGGTGCTTAATCTGTAGAAAATGACTCCAGAGAGCACACCTGCTTCGACGGATAATTCCCCCAGGGAGAAGAGGAAGATTAGGTTTGCAGATGAGGCTGGTGGACAGCTCTGCCATATCAAATATTTTGATTATGGCATACCTGCTCCAATGGCCGAGTCTGATGCTGCTCAACAAATGTAGTCTAGTAAGATTGTTTGTACATTCTAATCAATATATTTTTTCCAATTACATTCTCTATAGACCACATTCCTTGTTCTTGAGGAATGGAGAACTTGTGCAATTATTATTTGAGATTTTCTCTGGTGTGTGACAGTTATAAGATGAATCAAAATGTATTAAATATACTTCTAATTTGAATTTTTCTTTGTAACTAATTAGTTAATTCCCATCATTAGGGGGTGGGTGTTTAGATTTGGCTGTAGTAGTATTTGGGTGCACCATCATCAATTGGTGCACAACTAATACTATTTATTGAAAATTGATACTTCTTCAGTGCATAAAGTTTATTTTCACTGATTTTATTTATCCGTCCATTAAATTTATTCTCACTAATCTTTTTTTTGTCTGTCTACCAAGTTTATTCTCATATTGTTTATATCTATCTTTCAACCATTATTTAATCAACAAGTTGCTATTGAAATTTACCCTATAAATAATTATTTGATTTTATTTATAAATGAATTTCACAATATTGTCACGATATTTTTATTTGGGCTTTTCTATGGTCAGATAGGTTTTGTTCTGCCAGTATAGTGTTGGATCGTTGATTCAACATATGAAATTTATTTTAAATAACTGCACTTCGCATTAGTGAATTTGCATCGTGTTATATGTCGCGTTGTTAATATATTAAATTAAATAATATAAAATAACAAAAATATCCTTTTAATTTAGAATAAAAAAATTATAATTATTAAATTACACACACATATATATATATATATATATATATATGTATATAAATTTTTATTATCATTTTTAAATCAAAATATTTAAAAATATAATTAAAATTACAAATAAAAATGTAATTAAAAATTTACAATTAATTATTTAGTTCATCGATTATTGATTAATATAAATTAGCACAGAAGGTTGAATTTGTAATTTTGTATTTTTTTTAAAAAAAATATCATAAGGATATTTTAGTAATTTTATATTTTTTTTAAAGAAAATTAATTTTGTCTTATTTTGAAGCTATATTACTAATGACAATGCTTGTTGACATGTCAGTTTTAGTTGGATTCCTAACATTAGGTAAAGCAAACAACCTACCCGTTATTTTGTCTATTTTTTTCTTAAAATTTGTGCATGTTTCATAGAGAATAATACTCTTTGTGGATATTGTAAACAACTAATACTCCCTCCGTCCCACATTAATTTTCATACTAATCTGGACACACATTTTAAGAAAAAATATAATGAGTGGAGTATTGAAGGGTAATTTTGTAAACTTTTATTATTAAAGTAAGGGAGGTGGTTGGATTGAGTGTAAAAGGTAATGACATTTTGTGTAAATATATGAATATTGTGAGGGTGGAGTTTAAGGAGGGATTTCCTTTAACCAGGTGGCTTAGCCCACCTGGCCACCGGATTCCTCACTTTAGTGGGAGACCCAGGTTTGATTCCCTTTGAGAACAAATTATGGAGTTATAAGGTGGCTTGGAGAAATTCTTGGTGTGTTTGGGTGCTTAGTGATCTAACTACTAACAACTAACAAACTAACATTTACTGATAAAAAAAAAAGGAGGAGTTTCCTTTTCTGAAATGTAAAAACTAATGTGGGACAAATCGAAAAGAAAAGTGTGAAAATTGATGTGGAACAGAGGAAGTTCCTTTTAAAAAAATATACTTAAGTTGCACCATACCTAGAATATTTGAGTAGTTAAAAAGTAATAGAAAGTATTATTAATGCTAGAGAGTAGAGAAACATTTTGAATTAATGACAGGAATATAAAAATAAATAAAGAATCACTTTCTTATGAAACTTCTTAATAGTATGAAACAGATGTCATTGCAATCATTCGCCTTGATGCCATTACATACATTTACTAATACCATAAATATTTTATATGATATTATTTTATAGACAAAAACTCGTATGAGACCGTCTCATGTATGAGACGGAGTCACTTTTTAATAAATTGTTATCACTTTTTAAAAAAGTGATACAAATTAGTATAAAAGTGATAACAAATTGAAAAGTGATAACAATTTATAAAAAAGTGATAACAATTTATGAAAAAGTGATAACAATTTATTAAAAAGTGACTCCGTCTCATGTCCGTCTCACACATGAGACGGTCTCACACAAGAGTGCCCCTATTTTATAAATGTAATAGTAGCACTAAATTAATTTTATGGTATCAATCAATGAATGTAATACTATTAATTGGTTTCACACTAGATTTTGTAAATACTGAAACAATTTATAGATATAATTATTATCCAGAGAAAACATCGTTCAACACCTGAGTGAAAGCCTGTACAATGACCTTGTGATGCAATCTTGAATTAAGTGAAAGGAAGGTCATGAAAAGCTCTTCCAACTCAGTTGGTCCAAATATGTGTTTCTCCACAATCATCTCTAACATGGACTTCTTAAAATCCTCGTACGGATCCACAGACCTCTTCTCCACCACAAAACTCTCATTCACTTTGTTTTCATCTCTTCTCCAACCGTAGTGCTTAGCTCCTCTACCACTTCTCCGCTTCAATGGACGGTTCAAGCGCGTAGCAGATGAAAGTAAGCCGTCTCTCTCGACACTACTTGCCCTTCTCGTTTCTTGGGGCGATACGGCATGAATCGTGAACGGTGTGGAATGTGGCGGGGTGATCATCGAAGGTGGGGGGTCGGGAAAACAAGGGAACGAAACATCGAATACTTTGGATCTTCCAGCAGATGAAGAAGGGGTCTTGATCATTGAAGAAGGGTTCTTTGGACGACAGATTTGAAAAGACTTGAGGAGAGAAAGGCCATGCTTGGAATTCATTTTGGCCATCTCTTGGAGAACCAACTAATACTAATTAACCAAAATCTTGTGATATATATACAATTATAGAATTATAGAAGGCAAAAACTCGCATGCCACCGTTTTATACATGAAACGAGATTTAAAGTTTCAAAGTCAATAGGAGTATTATATATGTGAGTAGTGGTATCAAATATGTGAATCGAAATATCAAGTATGTAAGACGGGTTAGGAATGAGACCCGTCTCATGTATGAGAACGTCTCACCCAATAGTGCCAGAATCATATTCAAATGTTTATATTAAGAAATAGAGGCCGGCTGGTTTGCTTAATTTGCTCAAAAACTGACCAAATCTTAGTGATGCAAACAAGTTTATACCTGAAAGCAACAGGGAATATTTTTGAT
The DNA here is from genome assembly GCA_030762865.1 of Paraleonurus japonicus. NCBI lineage: Eukaryota > Viridiplantae > Streptophyta > Magnoliopsida > Lamiales > Lamiaceae > Paraleonurus > Paraleonurus japonicus. The sequence continues at coordinate 26,128,385 of CM061055.1, read as the reverse complement.
ATTGCTCATTTCCTGGAAGAACAGGTCAATTGAAAGGGTCAACTTTAAAATTCCAATTGGGTCTTTTATTTGTCTATATTAAATAAATGAGTATGTTTCGTGTGAACCAAATTTTACGGTGATTCAGTTTATCTTTCAGCTATCCCGACTAGTACTCTTTAGTAATATAGGTTATACCCTTCTGTTGTTATGACTAATACCCTTTGTAATGTTGTCCTGTTGTAATATAGGTCATTTTCTTCAATTATCATGATTAATACTTTTTAGTAATATAAGTAATACCCTTTAGTTATCACGATTGGTACCCTTTAGTAATATGTAACATACTCTTAAGTTATCACGACTGATACCCTTTAGTAACATATATAATACTTTTCAGTTATTACAACTGATACTATTTAATAAATGAATTAAGTTTCACCAGAGGGTTCAAGTGGTGTTTGCCTAAATAAATAACTCATGAACCTTATGACTATGGATTTAAGTTAGTGTTTAGGTTCTGAAAGTATGAGTTCTCTAGAATTAGGATTTATCTATGGATCATTATTATTGGGCAATTGCAAACACCCAATAATCCTCTCTAAAGCAATCAAATAAAGACCTACGAATACCAAATCCTAACCTAACAATTAAATGAGCATACCCATACCCATTCCCTTCCAAGGCATATCAAAACCAAATGGTACGAGTTTTAATAAAAAATGTTGTTTATTAATATTAAAAAATGTAATGAAAGATAAAGGGATTTTTTCAAATTTATCGGAGTGAACAATTGAGTGTGAGAGATTTTATTATATTGGAAAATTGAGTGATATGGTGTGTAAATAATAAATATTTTATGAGTTTAATTTGAGAGGATAAAATTATTTTTTTACTATTTTCGGTATGAGAAAAAAAAATTGTAACGTATAGTTTTTAGATTTTGAGCAATTTAAATTATAATAGAGAATTATAATAGAGAGAGTAATTTTGTGTTGCCTGAGACCACATTGAAATTAATATCATGCAGAATTTCAACAATATACAAGCCACATGCCAACTTTTCACAATGTATAATATACTTTTATAGAATTTTTTTCAAGATCAGAAGAAATACTTCAACTTATACAGCTTGATGAGAAATAACACCAAATACAAGGATACAAAAAAGGGAAAAAATCTCACATTGTTATGACTCGATCTTGTTGATCCATAAACCGCGAACAATTTCTTAGGCTCAATTTGGATGAAGTCATTTGAAATTAAGGGATTCGAGAATAATACACTAGATATTCAAAAATCAAAATGAAGAAAAAGTAAATGAATGGATTTATTTCACACAAAGATTACTTACAAGTGGAAGAATTTTGAATACCCAACAAAACTTTGTCATTTAAAATCCTCCCACTTGTAAGTAATATTTGTGTGAACCAAATTCATTTGTTTAGTTTTTTTTTTTTTTTTTCATTTTGATTTGTGAATATATGGTAGATTATTTTAAAATTTCTTGATTTCAAATGACTTCATCCGAATAGAGATTACAGAGAGTCCAAGAGATGAAGCAAGATTCTCAATTTGGTTCGTTCTCCCTCAGGAAGCTGCTTTTTTTAAAAAAAAAATTGGGAAAAAAATTAAGAAGTATCACATTCACAGCTAATGTTCTACACATAATTATACTTCCTCCAACCTATTTGATTGCTCAAGCCAAAGTGACACGAATTTCAATAAAAAAAATATTTATTAATATTAAAAAGTGTAAAGTTGATGGTAAATGAGACATTTCAACTTTATTGGAGGAATGTTGTTTTAGTTTAAAAGGGTATAGTGGGTAATTGAGTGGCGTGAAGTGTAAATAAAAGATATTTTGAAGAATTTAGTTTGAGAGATTACTTTTTTGCCATTTTTAATATGCAAAAACAGAAATAAAACATCGAATTTTAAATTTTGAATAATTTAAAATGAAACAAAGATAGTAACATGAAATATTACTGCATACGTATTATTTCAGAAATATTTGCAATACTTACCAGAGTGAACTTGTTCGAAAGTGGGGTGATCAGAATTGAATAAAGTGCCGTTATTACAAGAGACAAAATGCATATTAGCATTCTATTTTATTTTAATTAATACTCTCTCTGTCCAAATGAAAGTGTTCAAATTGAGCGAATCTCTTATAAAGTATTGTACGGTGAAATTATAATTAAAATTGAAAAGAACACAAATTTTTGCGGATCAATCAATTAAACGGGTCAAAATATGAATAACGTGCAGATTACGACACAGAATAACAACAAACAAAAAAAAAAGCACAAAAATGCCGGAAAAAAATTGCGATGGAGTGGATTAGGAGGCAATTCAACATAGAACTCCGGTGAAAACAATAGTGAAATTCATCGACAACATCAAATTGAAGAGAAACAAACAAAGATACAGATAAAAAAAGAGAACATATGGATGATTCTAAAAAACTGGAATTAATATCGCAATTGTTAATTTGTTTCTGATTTGTTCATATAATAACACATCTTTGTGGTTTTAATTCCTAAGGATAAGGGTCAGGTGTGGGTTGAAGATTTTAGACCTATTGTTCTTGGTAATTTTTTGTTTAAAATTTGCACATAAAATATTGCTACTAGATTTGGTCCAACAGTTGCAAGGGTTTTATCTAAGTTTCAGTTTGATTTTGTTCCTGGTAAACAAATTAGGGAATGCATTTCTCTTGTTTCGGAGGGTTTTAATTGTCTCAATCTTGGGAGAAGTGGTGGTATAATTTAAGGTGGGATTTTTGCTACTGGTTTTGGAAAAATTCGATTTTTCTGATTTTTTGTGCATTGTGTGGAGGCTATTTTACATTCGGGCTGTCTTTCGACTATGGTGAATGGTCTTTCTAGAGGCTATTTTGCTTGCATTAGGGGTGTGAGGCAAAAGGATCCCTTGTCCCCACTTTTGTTTTGCCTGGCAGATGAATTGTTAGGGCTGTTAGTTACTGATTGTATTCGCCATAATAAAATGCGTCAAATTTCAGCTAGACGAGATTTATTGGTGCCGCCGTTTGCTTTTTATGCGGATGATGTCATTTTCTTTTTAGCGGCTTCCGCTGCTAATATTAGTAAGATTAACAATGTGTTAGATGTATATGCCTTGATGTCTGGTCAAGTGGTAAATCCTAACAAAGCAAAAGTCTATTTTGGTAATTCTGTGCATAAACTAACTAAGAATTTTGCTTGTCAGCTTTTATATTTTTCTATGAGGGCAGATTTGATTACCTACCTTGGAGCTCCTATTTATAAAGGGGCCCTAAAGGCTAGGTACTTCTGTTATTTAATGGATGATATTACTAGCAAATTTTTGTCGTGGAAAGGAAAATCTGTGTCTATAGCATGTCGCTTGTGCTTAATTAAAGTGGTCATTGGTTCCATTTTTGTGCATTCGATGAGGGTCTATATGTGGCCTATTGCTCTTTTGAAAATGGTGGAACGTGTAATGCATAACTTTCTATGGACGGGTTGCACGCCAGATAAGGGTAAAGAAAATGTCACACTCTCTTGAAGCTGGAAACAAATTCATTCAAAAATGCCACCTGAAAGTGGATGGACAGCTGAGATGTATCCCATCTTCTATTGCTGTTGAATTTCGTAGAAATTGGTTCATCAGTGCTAATTCCAGATGGCTTTGTGGAGCCAATTCAAGGGTAAAATTATGGACAGATAAGTGGCTTGGGTACACTATTATGGATAGAGAGCAAATCCCAGTGGCGGCAAGAAAATTCTTTCAGCATCCAATTAGTAAGTATTTCCTGGATGGAAAATGGTATATTGAGAACAACTTTGTGATTTCTTATCCGGATATTGTGGATGCCATTTTGGAATACGATTGACTTTTGGAGGCGGGAGATCGTCGGGTGTGGACAAGTTCTTTGCGGGAATCTTAGCTCTAAACTTGCTTATCAACAAAAAGCGCATTACCTGACGGTTAATTGGGCTTCTTGGATGTGGGGCACTCACATACCTCCTTGCAGATCAGTTATTACATGGAAAATCATTCATGGGAAAGCTGTAACGTGGAACTGGCTTCAGGCTCGTGGGTTTGAAGGTCCTTCTAGATGTATTCTTTGTGGCATTAGTGAGATAACCTTGATCATTTGTTTATTTACTTGTCTTTACTCAATATTTCTGTTAAATAATTTTTTTTTCCTTTGAGGTTACAGTACATACTTGCTTGGATGTTCCAAGTTTTATTATACATGTTGTTGCAAAGACATTTAGTGTAATATCCGGACCCAAATTCTGATTTATTTATTTATTTGCGTGAGTGTTATGTTATGCTTGATTTTTCTTTCGAAAAGAGAAACTTCGATGTTATTCAAAACCTTCGATTTTGGGTAACGGACGAGCAGAATCGAACCGACAGTGCTCTAGAAACCCTAATACTGTTCGAACCGGTACTCGATAGTCGGAATGTGATTAATATACAAATTCAAAATAAGTGAAGAAACCGTTCGTATTAATAACACAGGAGTTTTCTTTTAGTCGCCGAAAATTGAGCGAAAAACCCTAAAAATGCCGAATTTCGAATCTACCGAACAAAAATCGAACCAATCGAGAACCGAATTAATAAAATAAGTTAAAAGCCTCCTTAATTACAAACTTTTAAAATTATAAAATTATTTAGTGATTAAACGAACGAAACGTAACTTCCGGAGCCCCGAAATATCAAACGGAGACCCGTTTTTTAGTATCGAACCACACGCCCTGAACCGAAGGGCCACCACAAGCCTTTGGCTTGTGGGGCCCACATTTTGGACGTCCAAGGGGGTTTGCAGCCATCTTCAAGTGTTGACCCATAGTACTTGTACCCCCTCCTTTTAATTAATTTTTGTCCTCCCTTCCATCCCACCATCCACTTGCTTTGATCTTGACCCTCCATCTTTTCCCACATGCTCTTTTAAGTTGCTTGGGCATCACTTCTCCCCCTTATTCAAGTCATCAAAAGAAAGGAAGCATTCCTCTTCCCCTTCACCCCCATTTTCGGCCATCTTCACAAGGGAGGAGGAAAACCTTCTTCTTCTCCCAACTTTTCCCACATACACACATACAACCCTCACCTCAAGCCATTTCTTCTTCCTTCAAGGTGCAAAGGAGTAGAGTCATTCCTAGGAAGAGCTTGAAGAAGGCATTTGGCCCTAGCCTTTTAGAGAAAGACTATAAATGTGACCACACCTCAAACCTTAACTCTCTTCCTTAAAACTCTTAATGGAGAAAATGACATGTGTTTTCTTGAGGTCTTGTTTATTTCTTGGTAGCATGATTTTTTCATGAAAGAGTTGAAGGTTTCATGTTTTTTTGATAGTAAGAATAAGTTTTTAAGTGTTCATAGTATGTAAATGGGTGAACAATCTATTTTTCCGTTAGAGGTTTAAACTGATACATTTTTTTAACTTACTAATTTGGCATGTTTGTCTGCACATTTAGAAAGTAGGACAAAATGGCTTTCGTTTTCCACTGGTCTCATGCATTTTGGAGTTATATTCAATAATCTATGAATTTTTGAAGTTAGTGTGACAATCTGTGACGTTTTTGTGACTCTTCGATTTTTCTGGCATTCCTCACTTCGTTTATTATTTTTATAAAAATCAAAATAAAATACTACATGATGTTAGCTTCTTTTCTTGAATTTTCCATGATTTTAGGAGTAGTCTAAATTGTTTTACAAAAATTATTTCTCTAGTGGGTAAGTGACTGGAAAGGCAGAAATGTTTCTGTCCCTTTTCCAAGAATGAACCAAAACACCCTTTTCCCTTCGTATTTTGTCTACAGTCAAAACTAAGGAAATGTTGGTGACTTAATAAGGTATCTACTGTAAAAATTTCATAATTTTCGGAAGTGTTTTAGTATTATTAAGAAAATTATTTCGATGGTGTCTCAACACTGAAAACTTTCTGGAACACTGTTTCGACCTAGAAAATAAATTCAAAAACCCAATTTTCGTATACGTTTTTAATGAGACCATATTTTATGTGTGATATACACTTCAAGAGAGTGTCTACTGTGATTTTGCCAAATTTTTAGATGATTTATTTATATTTTAGAAAATACCCCAAAGTCGAGAGTGGGCAGTCGGAAGTTGCCATAATGCTTGAATTACTACTTTTGAAAAGGTGTTTTCCATTTTTACGTGTCATACTTAGGAGCATGTTAGTAAGAGTCTTATATATATATATATATATATATATATATATATATATATATATTTTTGTGTCGAAAAATTAGAGTTCCAATAATTTACGACTAAAAGACAAAAGACGTATAAGTAATCAAAAGTCATTTGGGACCAACACACTGTATTTATTCCTCGATAAGAAACTAAAACCCAAAAGTTTTCTTTAGGAACGAGAACGACCGGTCGGTGATTTGCTCGGACGTTTTTCCCTTTCAAGTCATACTTTCGAACTTCTTTTTAAGGTGGGTGGCACTAACCGTATTGCCTTTATTTATGTCATAGTTGAAATATCATTGCTAAATCATGTTTAGTTTACGAGCAATGTTGGTATCGTCTCGGTTGTTTTACGAGCGGAGGTGGTCCGTCTCGGTTTACGAGTGATGTTGGTATCATCTCGATTGTTTTACGAGCGGAGGTGGTCCGTCTCGGTTTACAAGCGATGTTGGTATCGTCTCGGTTGTTTTATGAGCGGAGGTGATCCGTCTCGGTTTACGAGCGATGTTGGTATCGTCTCGGTTGTTTTTCGAGCGGAGGTGGTCCGTCTCGGTGTTTACTTTTCTGTAAAAATATGATTGATGTGTATGATATTAAACTGTATGCATGATAGCGTACGGGCTACCCACACTGAAAAATTCAAATTCTCATGCCCCTTTTTAAATATTTTTCAGGTGAGCCGATGGAGTCTTGGGAGCAGCGGAGAGACTCGGCCTTCCCCCCGCCATATAATATTTGAATGCTTAAACGCTTTTATTTCCCCTGTCTCGCAAATTTTAGACTCTCTATCTGCTTTTGCTAAAACTTAGACTCACAATACTTTCTCCGCTGCTACGGTTAATTATGCTCCTGTTTTAATGATTAGGATTTTAGCTTGATGCTGAATACTTTAAGTTAAGAATCATTCAATTGTTTTCTTTTATCTTTTCCCTTATCGATTTTCTTTCTTTTAAAAAAAAATAAAAAAAAATTTGTTGTCTTACTTTTTCCCTTTCACTAAGTGACGACTCGAACTTGGATAAGTAATTGGAATTATCCGGGTTCGGGGCGTTACATTTAGTCCACTGGTTCTGGCTCTTTGGAGGCTTGCTATAGTGACTTATTTTTTAATTATATATGGACTCTCAGGAACAAGACTCTTTTTGATGAGGTTTTGTAACACCCCAATTTAAAATATATAAATATTAGTGTTGAGATATTACTAAATGATCATATTTATCTATTTTAGTATTTACATTTAATAGAAAACACATTCTATATTTTTTTAAAAAAAAATACTTGTAGTATAATAAAACATGTAGAGCATAATTATTAAATAAAAATTACCGCGAAAGATATTTAATAATAAAGCTTATCCCAGAATACGTAAATTCATGAATTAATTTCATAATTAATTACAAGCCATAAGTCTTTCCTTCGAAAATAAATAAAAATATTGTAGTAGTAATTTATTATCCCTTTTTATTTCCTGGCCATAGCATCCCAAATCATCCCTCCTTGTCGAATTCCTGCACTGAAAAATATTTAAGGAAGGGATAAGTGTGTGAAAATACACTTAGTGGGGTAACCTCATAATTGCACAAATTAAATTCCAATAATGTAAATAATATATAACTTGTAGAACTTGTAACAGTGCTGGCATTACCAGATTTAACGTGGAATTTGCTGGGTGGGCCAGACGTAACATGAATTTGCTGGGTGGGCCAGACTTTAACATGAAATTGTTGACTGGGCCAGGCTTAACATGATTTGTTGGCTGGGCCAGGCTTAACATGAAATTGCTGGCTAGGCCAGACTTAACAGGAAATTGCTGGCTGGGCCAGGCTTAACGTGATTTGCTGGATGGACCAGGCTTAACATGAAATTGCTGGTTAGACCAGACTTAACATGAAATTGCTGGCTAGGTCAGACTTAACATGAATATTAATTACATAATAAAATTTAATAAGAGCAATTATAATACTTGAATGTTATAACTCAATTAAGAGTTGAAGTAAATTCCCACCTTCTGTAGTGCAAAAGAAAATTTTAAAAAAAAAGGTCTCTGGTGTCTCGTGATTTTCTTCTAGTAATAAAGTGTGTGTTTCCTTATATTTTTTTTTTCTTCCTTTGGCACAAGTAAAATTGGAGGTGCTATTTATAGAAGCAAAAATTGATAGCCTATATACTCTTTGGAGGCTAGGCTAGCTTCATTCTACCATTTTATCACTACTGCCACCACTTGCCAATTGGGTAACTTATCTTCATTTATTTTATTATTATTTTATATGTGCATGTTCATCTCACCGCCACCACTTTACCTTTTATAATTGACGGTGGATTCATAAGAATACTTTCTTTCATGCATTCATGCATGTATTATTATTATTATTGTTATTATTATTATTATTATTATTTTATTATTTTATTTACTTTTAGGTAATTATGCATGCATGTCATATTCTATATAGTAAATAATTAAGATATTCATGCATGTATATATGCATAATTTAATTATTATTCATCTGCAAGAAGTAGATTATATATGTATAATTTTGTATGTATGTCGGTTTAGTTATCAAATAAGTAATGTAGTTAGTTAACTAGGCTTCTTAAAAATTAATAAAGTAATTTTATATGTTAAATTCATGAACTTATTGCTCAAAATATATAGTGAAAAAAATAAAGCAAAATATATATATATATATATATATATATATATTATTTTGAAAGAATGTACTAGTGTGTAATTTAGTAAATACACTCTCTTGTAGAATTTGATGAACTTATACATAATTTGCTATAATTATTTTATGTCTAGGAAACTATAGCTATATTTTTTGATATTTAGAAAATAAATTGTGTGTGCATATATACATATACACAGATTCAAATATTATGCATAATTATTGTGGGGTGTTATAGGTTTTCAGATAAAAGGAGAGCACGGTGGCGATGTTTTGGTCTCTCATGGCCGAGATGAATAAGGCACTACAAGAAAAATGAGATTCTACAACGCCTGAAACACAATGATTTTTAAAAAACTGTTGTCTAAAGTAAAAAAACCGTTGTTTAAGTAGAACCGTTGTCTTTCAGCACAGGCTTGCGCTGATAGACAACGGTTTTAGCCAACCATTATAGTTAGGCATAGCGAAATCAGAGTGAAAGCGTTGAACGACAACAATTATATTTAACCGGTGTAGATCCTCATTTATGCGCTGATAGACAACAGTCTGGACTGTTGTAGTTCTTTGTTGCCAAAATTTAGAAAATACAACGCCTCATGATCGTTGTTTAAACGTTCTCACTTTTCAATTCGTTGAAATAACACTTTTATGTATTTGAATTAGCTCTTTTATGTATTTGAATTAACACTTTTACATATAAACCTTTAAATTAACACTTTTAACTCTTTTAAATAACACTTTTAATTTAATAAATTAAGTTAGCACTTTTAATGCACTTAAAATTTATCTCTATTTGAATAACACTTTTATTAAATTAAATTAGTACTTTTAATAAATTTAGAAAATAAAATTAAGCTATTTGAATAATTTTTATTAGCTAGTTATAATTTTGCCGTTTATTTTGTTGGGTTAAATGTTGCTCCTGATTGGCTTTGGCTTTTTCTTTGTAAAGATTTACACACTGAATTTTTCAGATTTAATGAGTCTAGAGTGTTGTCCATTTTTCCCTGAGTCAGGGTTTTCTTTCTAAGTTGGGTTTTAGTTTTTCAAGATTTTTTAGTGGGGGCCCGGCTACTTGATCAACTTGTTATCTTGTAGTTTTAGTTTTTTTTTTTTTTAATATAAAAAAAACTTTTATTTCCTCTTAAAAAAAATACTTTTATTTATCTTTCTTCCTACATTAATACGTTTGTGTTCATATAGTAACATTTTTTTAATAAAAAAACTCGCTTAAATGCAACAATAAAATATTGTTCTCATGTGTGTTAATATAAGGCCAAGCATATATGTGTTACTATAAAATCAAATATGTGCTACTATAAGGGCAAGTACGTGTTACTACTTTTTAAAAGAATAAAATATTTGTTCATATGTTATATTGAGTTTGTTCATATAGTAACACATTTTTCTTCATACAAAAACACGTGTTTGACCTTAAAGTTACAGAATCTGAGAGTGAAATTTTATTTTTTGCGCGAGTTTTGTACACATATTTGCCATTACAGTAACACATATTTACTTCAAATCTTATACGTAGGGATTAAATAGACCCATGAACTTTTTCTTGACACATTTAAACCATTTTTCATTAATGTTGAGATCAAATAGTTCCTCATCTTAATAAAATCACATTCTATTAATGAAAATAAAGTAGAGACTTATTTGATCCGCACATATAAGATTAGAGATTTATTTAATAGTTTTTTTTTTATTTTTTATTTTTGCATTTGGACGAGTATTTTAATCAAATATGTATTTTAGATCCGGGAAATATTTCATATAAGAATTCATCGTCCAGATTTGCTATTTTCATTCGTCCCGATTAAAGTGTTTCATTTCTTTTTTGAAATATCCCAACAATATATTTGTCCCTATATATTATATACATATTTACACAAAATACCACTCATTCATATATTTCAATACATCTTTTTATCTCTCTCCTGGGTTTTCATCACATCACCTGTACTATATTATATTATTTTACTATATTTCTTAAATATTATGCCAAAAGGTCATGACACTCTCTTATTTGGACGCAGGGTGTATGTTTAAACATATAATTTACTCTATGTTTAACAATAATTAGATGAAAAGAATAGAAAAACTTAAGCTGCGAGCCAGCCTTTAGATCTAGCCCGCCGATCAACCCTCGAGTTGATCGATCTGGGCCAAAAGACTCAATTTTAAATAGGCCACCAAAATCATGATAACGGGTATCTCTTAAGTGTCATTAGACGTATACATGTGATTAATAAAAGACTAACGATGCCAATTAAGAAAAATGAAAAAAAAAAATAAAAAACAAAAATAGAACTTGGCAAACGAAATCGTGCCCACACGACATCCTATGTCCAAGGAACACCCTAGGCAAACATTCTTTGACCTCCCCCTCTCTGTCATTTCCATTAAAATAACTCAAGAAAGAAGAAGAATAGAAATAGAAGACCAAGCCGGCTAAAGGAAATTGAAAACAAGTGGGAAGAAGAGAAAGGAAGGCCTATAACAATTACTAATCCTCATATTCCTTCCCTAAAACTCTTCTCTTGTAGATTTTATTTGTCATAAAAAAAAAGAAGAAAAATCTAGATTAATTCAAGATTCCGGCAAGGTGTGGCGGCGCAGCCTTGCCGGCGAATGGTGAACATGCGAAAATTATGCCCAAATTTGGACAAAGAAGGTGGTTTAGAGACGGTGTTAGAGGTGCCCATACCGGAGGAGATGTTTGACAAGATGGGCAGCAACGCCCCTCTCCGGTGGCACAATATGCGCAACCTCATGCGAGCACACAACCGCACCGCCGCCGACAAGTGGGCGGCGGTGGCAGAAACCTCTTCCGCCTCCACCTCCGGCTCCGGCAATGATCAGTTCTCTCTGTTGCTAAAGCTTGTAGGGTCAGCTTTCATACCTCTTCAGGCACAATTGGATCATGCTGATACCAAACCCATTAAGGATGGTACCATTGTAAGCTTCATTTTTCTATTTCATTTTCCTTTCCTATGAATTACCAAATAAAATCATTTGTTCCATAACGTGATAAACATGTTAAAAAATATCTAATTAACCGGTAAAATACATTAAAAAATGGAATCGTAAGAATTGAATTGATGAATTACAGGCTAGAGGTCCTGCTTGTCTAATTAAATTGCTAAACCTGTTTATAATTTTAACACAAAATAAATAGTGATAATCGAGGTGGTCAAGTACCAATGATCCTTATTTAAAAAAAAAAAAGAATTACTACTGTTCAAAATTATATTATACGAATTTTAATAAAAGTGTTGTTTATTACTGCCTCCGTTCAATAAATTTATTCTTCTTTTTTTTTTTTTTTGAGTGAATTTATTCTTCTTTTTTTGAACATGTGTTAGTGAATTAATATTTTATGTATAAAATAGAAATGTGTGTTAGATATAAAGTCTTTAGAGGGTGATATAAAATTGTGTGAGATAGAATTATTTCTAAAAATAGAATGAGAATAAAATTTTTGAACAAACTAAAAAGAAAAGTAGGAATAAATTTATTGGACGGAGAGAGTATTATCAAAAGGGTGTAAAGTAAAATGTAAATGAATTTTTTCAACGTTATTGGAGTGAGTAATTGAGTGGAAGAGATTTAATTACAGTGGAAAATTTAGTGCCATGAGTATAAAGAAGAGATATTTGTAAAGATTTAGTTTGAGAGGGTAAAATGAATTTTTTGTTATTTCGGGTATGACAAAATAAAATTGTAACTTTCATTTGGATTTTGCAATTTAAATATGTAACGAAGGGAGAACCAACCCGCGGATTAGCATGTGTAAAAATGAAATGAATGAGTACGAATTTAAGGGTTACTTTTGTACACATTTATGTATAAATTGAAAAATAAATTAGATTGTGTGTATACCCAAAAATAATGGTATTTTGTATAAAATTGAGGATATTGTGATGAACTATTCATTTTAAGGACGTGAAATGTATAATGAGACAGACAAAAAAGAAAAGTGGGGATTCTAATTTTAGATTAATTTTTTTGAACATTTATTTTGTTTTGAAAGTAAAAAAAAAAAAAAAAATTAGATTAATTTGATTATACCTGAAATAGAGTGCATGATTTGGATTGTTTCTTGAAAAAATAAATGACAAATATTATTTGACAAATAAAATACTACTCCATTATCTAAATGTCGTACATTAATTTATAAAATGTAATAATAAAAAAATTGATCACAATTGATTAATATTAATGCACACTTCCACATATTTAATACTCCCTTTGTCCCTAACATACTTGCACTCTTTTTTTTTTTTTTCACGAAAATTAAGAAAAATTGCCTTTTGCATTGATGAGGAGGGAAAATGAAGAGTATTGTTGTCATTTTAGTGTATTGGTAATTAAGTTAACCATTTAATTAATCATTCCCTCCAATAGTGTATGGAAGGAATTTTGAATTAAGTTTATGTAATGGGCAGAGTTTAATTAGGGAAATAAATTTGGGCCGGATTAATTAGGATTAATTAGTTGGTTTAGGTTTTAATTATAATAATAATGTAATGACATTTTTTAAATTATGTAAAAAAATTGAGGGTACGAGTTTTTGCCATTATTAGTGTGCAAATAGGTATGAGACATACTAAAAAGGAAAGTGTGCAAGTTTGTGTGGAACGGAGGGAGTATTTTTTATTTAATGATCAAGATTATTAATAAAATATAAGACTGTGATTATAATTTTAATCAACTTTTCATGTGAGTTTAGGAATCTCAAACGAAATAATATTTTGAAATATAACTATTGGAAGAGAAATGTGGTGCTACCATGTAAACTCCAAAGAGTTTATGTTTATGTAATACAAAGATGTTTGAGTGAGTCTAGATTTGGTCTCTAACAAAAGATACATAAACCCAAAGTGCACTATAAAGTGCACCTTTTGAAGGTTGAAATAATGAAAATTTGATGATTAAGTGTACAAGATCATATATATAATCTTTTAAATTTGACATATGATTAGCTCTCTTTTAAAATATACAGGAGGCTTCGACAGCAAAGTATATAGTACAACAATATGTAGCAGCAACGGGAGGGGTGGCTGCACTTAACGCGGTGAATAGTATGTACGCGGTGGGGCAGGTAAAGATGGTGGTGGCATCCGATATTGGTGTGGAGGCTGCTACACGTGGCTGTGACTCGGGAGGCTTCGTCGTCTGGCAAAAGAATCCCGATTTATGGTACCTTGAACTCGTTGTTTCAGGCCACAAGATCAGTGCTGGTAGTGATGGCAACATGGCCTGGAGTCAATCTTCCTCCAATTCTAATCCCTCTAGAGGCCCTCCAAGGCCCCTCAGGCGATTCTTTCAGGTACTTTTGTATGAATTAATTCTTTTTTTTAAAAAAAATATTAACTAGTACATTTTATTATCAAAATTGTATAGTGCAACTGGTGCACATAAGTTTTTACCATTAAGCTGATGTGTTTTTATAAATTAAAGGGGCTGGATCCAAGATCCACGGCCAATCTTTTCTTGAACACAGTTTGCATTGGGGAGAAGGTGGTGCAAAACGAAGATTGTTTCATTCTGAAATTGGAGACAGGGTCAGACATCCTCAAGGCACAGAGCACCCCCAACACGGAGATAGTGTACCACACCATTTGGGGATACTTTAGCCAGAAGACAGGCCTCCTTATTCAGTTTGAAGACACCAAACTAATACGGATGAAGACAAGCACAAAGGACGACTGCGTGTTCTACGAGACGAGCATGGAATCAGAGCTTCGAGATTATAGGCCTGTGGAAGGGATCAACATAGCGCACAGTGGCACAACAACTGCCTCATTGTACAGATATGGTAAGACACTTAAAAGGAAGTGGAAGTTGGAGGAGACTTGGACCATTGAAGAGCTTGATTTCAACATTTCTGGCCTATCAATGGATTATTTCTTGCCACCAACAGATGCCAATAAAGAAAATGAAATATGTGATAAGTAATGATGTTTAATACTAGGATTAAGACATTAATTGTAGATGAATTTGATTGTAAATATACTCTGCTTGTTAATTTATTGTTACCCCCAATTACTTTGGGTCAATAGCCAATTAGAATTAGTTATGTCAATAAGTTATTCAATTACATGGAAATGAGTGAGCATCAAACAAACACATGAGCTAAAGGATACTAAGGTTTATCCTCAAAAGAGCCACATGACAAAAACTACAGTCTATGTCAGGCCAAGAACAACCGATCAATTTCAAAAAAATTATTGAATTAGAGAGGATGCTTATCAAATAATTAATGATAAAAGCGTTAGTACTCACGAGCCAACCTGGCATTTGAAGTAAAAGAAAAGATAAAATGCAATTGAAAATTTCATCTCTTCAATGGAAGTTTTAAGCCTTGATATTGTAAAATAAGGAAGAATTGTTGATGTTGTTGCTAATTATCTGAAATGTTGGACAACATCATTCATTTGTCCTTTCTCCTAACACTAGTGGGGAAGATGGGAAGTCTAGGTCAAACTCTTCATATGTATGTTGTACCCGATGTCTTTGACAATAGGATGAAGACCAAGAAGAAAGTAGGTCATGTAGTTGCATTTTCCAAGAGTAAGAAGTTGAGCACATCATGAGAGGTTTCAAGAGAGAGAGAGAGAGAGGGAGTGAGAGAATTAGTAGAGGAATGATTTATATGTCCTTCTAGATTGATCTAGTGGTTGAGCTAAGTAAAGTTGCAAGGATCAACACAATTAAGAAGACATACAAGAATCAAACTAGTGAGTGTGTTAGTGCATCTAGTTTTATAGGATTATGGGTGAATTATTGCATGAGTTTTGAGGGATTTAAATGCATAATATGATGAAAAGTATTACTGTTTAAGCTTAAAAGTATAGAGTATCACTTCTTGTGTTTAAAAGTATTACTACTTTGGGTTTAATGAATTTCGTTTGCTTTTTATCTCGTTTTCAGAGTTTTCGATTGAATTTGACGAAACGGAAAGTACCGGGATTCATATGGCGATGAGACGAACGCGTAGGGCGAAAACGGGGGTCGGAGATGCATATCGGGCCTAGAAAAATCCCTGGACTCGACCTATGGTCGAGCCAGGGAAGCCTCGAGTCGAGGGATAGGTCAAAGCTAAAAAACTGAATTTTGAAGATCCCTCGAGTCGAGGTCCAGGCCTCGAGTCGAGGGATGAGCCAAGCCTCGAGTCGAGGTTCAGCCCTCGACTCGAGGAGCGTGTTCAGCGGGATTTTGTTTTTTTTTGTCCAATCAGAGCGCGACACGTGGCAGGGCGGTTATATACAGATATATACACAAAAATACATAATTTTCTGGATGTGTAGAGAGGAAGAGAGAGAAAGAGATCAAGAACACACAATTCTACACATTTTTTCACACGCACATAGTTAGGGTTTGCATTATTTCTTCAATTTAGACGATCAACGCATGGTTTCTTTATTATTGGACGCCAATTAGGTGATGTTCTTCCTTTAATTTCAGTTTTATCGGATCAATCTCTTGTTATGACTTTCGTTTATTTTATTAATTTCATGGGTTTAATTTCTTTAATTATGTTTGGCTAAATTCCTAGTGCTAGGGTGTTTTGATGCTTATGGGTGATTGATTTTGTGAGGAATTCTTATGGGTTATTTTGATTGTTGATTAATTGATTAGATTGATGAGGATTGATTGATCTATTTGTTTAATTAATTTCTAATTCCATGCATAGTTGTTTAATCACCGCAAGGAGACTTGGGTTTTTAAATAACTCATTTGGGTGATGGAATTAATTGGGTAATTAGAGTTAATATTGGTTTAATGCAAGGAGACTTGATTAATACCATTAAATACATCAATTCCACATTAATTGCTTAGATTAGTAGTCGGGTGATTAGTGAAGAGACCATAGGTAAGGTGTCTTAGTATCGAAGAGGAGACACGCTAGGGGAATCTATTGACTCGTGTTCTAGCCCCGGGAAGAAAGGGTGACTTAGTCCTCTCAAACTTTCGAGCTTAAATCGTAGCATAATTCCTAGGCTTACCAAGTACAGAATTATTGTTTGATTAAAAGTTTGCTCTTATTAATTGATTGACATGATAGATACTCATTTGAATTTGTTGCATATTTGATCCCCATTAGTTGATAAGCACCCCAACACATCTTTATTATTGATTGCATTTCTTTGTTAGTTGAATTTAGTTACTTGATTTAGTTAATCATTGCTTGAAACCCATTGATCCTATTAAATTGCTTGTGCTACAATTGCAATTAAATTAGTAGATTTAGGGCTATCTCACACTAGATTCCCTTGGTTCGATAATTTAACCGGGTAACTTACTAGCTACACGATCCCTTTACACTTGAAGGGTGAGTGTTGACTTTTAAGTCTATCATAAATTTAAGAATAGAAGAAAATCGTTGTACGATCCCGTCCAGGGTCATGTCCGAGTCATTCTTGTTCGAGCTGAAGATGTTTGAGCCATTTTTGTTCGAGCCAAAAATGTTTGAGCCATTCATGTTCGAGCCCAAGAAAGCAACCATGTTAAATCCATGAGCTTTAAAAATCAACACAAAAGTCAATGGAAGAGTGAACACTTGTATTATGTGTCGCTCACTTATACTACATGTATTTGACACTTGTAATATTTGTATTCCTTAGTCAATAGGGGAAGGACAACACCTTACCTAAGAAACAGAAAAAATGCAATAAGTCATACAGTCAACATTAGGTGACATTAATACATTATTGTCACTCTAAAACAAAAAAATCATTCATTCATCTTCGAACATAAAAAAAAAAAGTGTTGCAAAACAACTAGAGAGAAAATGTATCAAATTCATATTCAGTTCATCAGTGAAAATGAAGATTGAATGCACTTTCTTATCATTTCTTCCTTATAATCTGTCCCCGTTCAAGCCCAGACTTGAACATTACATATTTCTCGTATTTTCTGCCCATTAAGGAGCATTTCGACTATAACAACTACTTAAATTATCCCAAACATTTCAACATTAGAATATTGGTTGATGGTTGCATGCACATAAGCTACATGTTCATGTCCAAGCTCAACTAGTACAAGTCAAAATCCAACCATCAATAGTTTAGCACTATAAAGAAAATCAAATTCCAGTTTTCATCTTTCTTCTGGTATCAAAGGTACACTCTAAAAATCTATCTCTTGGGTGAAAAGTCAGTTTCTAATCTAGTTTAATAACTAAGGTCATTTTCTAAAGATGTCTCTAAATACGTGATTGGAGTGAATTGATACATGTTTTTAGGGCTATTTTTAGTGCAAAAAGTGAGCTAAAGTGTTAGTTTTTGTGCCTAAATGTGAAAAGTATCACTCTTTTGCCTAAAAAGTATTATTTGTGAGGTTTTGATGTATTTCGCCCGTTTTGCAGGTAAATCGGTGGAATTTTGCCAAACCGAGAGTACCGGGATTCTTAGAATGAAAAGACGAACATACGGGGGAAAAACGGGGTCGGGCCCGAGCCCTTCTCGATAAAAATTCCCGATCTCGAGTTCGAGTCGAGGGTGCACAGAGACCTCGACTCGAGGTTCATCTTTGGAGGGAAATCATTTCAAAAAATTGGCAAGCTCGACTCGAGGGAGGAGCCTCGAGTCGAGGGGGACGAAAAGTGCAGAGAGCTCGACTCGAGGGCGAGGCCTCGACTCGAGGCTGGAGAGAAATTTAAAGAAACGTGTTAGCGACTTTAGGCCTCGACTCGAGGGGCCGAAGCTCGACTCGAGGAGTGCCCAAAACCGAAAAATTTAGTTTTTAAGCCATGGAAAGCCAAAAAGAGAAAGAGAGTGGATTCTAGCAGTTTAGAGCAGTTTCTAGGAGTTCCTTTGAGCGAATTTTACATTTTGTAGCTTGAATTTACTTGTAATTGCACTAGATTGTTAGAATTTAGATAGATTCCACATTTAGATCATTAGATTAGTAGATTGGTGATTGTAATTGAAGTTTGCAGCTGAGAATTGAGAAGAAGTGAAGTTGAATTGAAGCATTGTACAAGATTAATCATTCTTATTTTTGCCTATTGAAGCTTAATTGGTGATGTTCTTAACCTTTGATCTCTTTAATTCATTGCTTGTAGTGATTAGATTTTCAATTGCTTTCATAGATTTTCTAGCCATGGTTTTTGCTTGTAGCACCATGGGCTAATAGCCTTGTGCTTGGGATAATTGAAATTAGGGATGAAGTGATTGCCTCATGCTATGCTTGTTGACAATTGTGATCAATTGAATTAGATTGCTTCCTAATTGTGATTCTTAATTGTGCTTCATGAAAAATTGTCTCTTTTGATTAATGGTTGATCACCCTAGCAATAGGCGAGAGTTGAGCTAACGTGATTAGGTGTTAATCGGGTTTCAATTTTGCATGATTGTATGAATTGGGGACTTCTACATTGAGAGATGGGAAGAACTAAGGATACTCACATTAGGCATTGTGATATTAATGGAGTGATTAATTTCATGATGGTTTATGCTTTCTAATTTGATTGATTTGCATTTGGATACAATCATAGCTTGTTAATCATGGATTCCTTGATGGAGATTATCCCTTGCACCCTATTCCCTCATTGATTTTAGTCTATTTGATCTTGCATTCTAAGTGTTTGATAAATTGTTTGCATATTTTTGCCATTTAAATTCTTGCAATTTGTAGTGATTTAGTTCAAGAGCTTGTTGCAACTCTAGCCATTTAGAACTCTTATCCTTGAATTTCATTTGCATACTTTCTCCCTTGGGTTCGATATTTTTGTTGATTGGTCTTAATAACTCTTACACTATACACTCCAATCAAATGGCGCCGTTGCCGGGGAGTTAGTTTTTGCGCTAATAAGTGAGATTAGAGGATTGTTTGAAGTGGCTAATTGTTGTTTTTATTCTTGTTTTTGGTGTTTTTATTGGTGAGAATTTGATTCTTGGATTTGTGGCATTGTAGGTGTATGCTAACAAGATCAAGTGGTGTTCCACCCTTGCCACTAAATCCGGAGATTGAGGCTACATTGCGGAGAAATCGTGTGAGAAGAAGAAGGGAAGCTATGGAAGGAGAAGAGCAAAGGCATGAGGAGAGATTAGTGGGTGATCCTCAAGAAGAGGAGGTACATGGACAAGGAGTAGGAGGAGGAGAAAATGGAGGTAATGGGAATCACTACCATGCTCAAGTTGGCCCCTTTCCTCAAGGGATGCCACCACAAAATTATCCCTACCAAAATCCCTACCCTTATCCACCTCAAGCTCATCAATATCCCTACTATCCACCTCATCCTCAACAATTTCCACCATATTATCCCAATATGCCGTATAATCAACACCACGATACCATGAGCCGCCACAACCACAACCACAACATGTAAATGAGCCACCACCTCATGGAAGGCCTTTGAGAGAGTTCTTTGAACCACAACTTAGGGAGTATTATGATGGGATAGCGAGGCCGAGGATAGATGCCAATAACTTCGAGATAAGTCCCGCTTTGGTGAGAATGCTTAGGGAGAAGCAATTTGAGGGTAGAGATGAAAATGAGTGTCCACATCAACATATGGCACAATTTCTTGAGATAGCCGATACTACAAAATACCATGGGGTGCCCGAAGATGCCAAGAAGTTGAGGCTATTTGCCTTTACATTGAAAGGAAGAGCAAAAGCATGGTTGAATTCATTACCGCCCGGGACCGTACGGACATGGGAGGAGTTGTCAAAGAAATTCTTGATGAAATTTTACCCACCATCAAAGACCGTGCAAGCAAAGGAGGCTATTTCCCATTTCCGACAAAAGAATGGGGAGACGATACCGGAGGCATGGGAGAGGTATGGCATGTTACTTATTAATTGCCCTCAACATGGTTTCCCGGAAGAGCAAACCATTATGTACTTTTGCAATGGGTTGACGGATGGGGATAGGTCATTTTTGAATGCTTGTGCTAATGGATCGATTTGGTCAAAAACCGTGGGGCAAATGAATGAAATTATGGAGAACATAGCTCAAGACTCATTCCAAGTGTCGGTTAATAGAGGAGCACATCATAGAGTGTCACAAGTTGATGAGCTAGAGAGTATGAAGAGTATGATGATGACTATGATGGACCGATTGGGAGCTCTTACGACTTCACAAAGCCAAGCAAGTGTTAGTCCATCCGTTCCTCATGTTGATGTTGGGCCAAGTTCATTGCCGGTGGAAGAGGTGAGTTATATGGGTAGGCCTCCATTCCAAGGAGGCTATCAAGGAGGAAATTATCAAGGGAACTATCAAGGAGGAAGGCCTTATCAAATGCCTTACCAAAATAGGCCACAAGGAAGTTATCAACCTCAACCACAAGCTCCATTCAATGGGAATACATGGAGGAGACACGAGAATTTTTCATATGCCAATCCTAGAGCCGCCGTTCAATTTCCTCCCGGATTTGATCCGGGTGCAAAGGCTCCAAACAATGAAGGGAAGGCAACTACGGAGGAGATCTTGGGGTTGATTGTGAAGAAGTTGGAAGCAAATGATTCAAGGCTTGATGATTTAGGGAAACAAATGGATACTCGTTTCAAGACGATTGAGCATCAAGTAGGGCAACTTGCTACTACGGTTGGTAAGCTCTCGTCTACGGTGGACCACCTTCAAAACAAAGGAAAGTATCCATCTACTACCGAGCCTAATCCTAAAGAATTTTGTAGTGCCATCAAGCTAAGGAGTGGTATTAGCTATGAAGGTCCAAAGAGGCTTAGAGATGGGGATGTTGAAGAAGAAGTGGTGCAAGAAGAAGAAGTTATTGAAGAAAATGTGGTTGTGGAAAAAGAAGAGTCAAGTGAAGAGCAAGCAAGAAGAGAGTCTAAGAAAGAAGAAGAGAAGTCCAAGAAAGATGCATGGGGAGTGCCTATGAAAGCTAAGTCGGTTCCCTATCCTCAAAGAGTAGTGAAGAAAAAGCTAGAGGAGGAGTTTGGTAAGTTTTTGAAAGTCTTAAAGAGCTTGCATGTTGAAATTCCACTAATGGATGCCCTTGAACAAATACCCCACTATAATAAGTTTTTGAGAGATATTATGTCTAAGAGGAGGAGTTGGGATGAAAAGGGTATACTTAAGCTCGTGGAGGAGTGCAAAGAGATATTAGAGAGAGATTTACCACAAAAGAAGAAGGATCCGGGGAGCTTCATTATACCATGCAAGATAGGTGAGAATGTGAACATTCAAGGTTTGTGTGACTTGGGAGCAAGTATAAATGTCATGCCTTTGGCAATTTTTGAGAAATTGAAGCTAGGAGAGGTGACTCCTACTAATATCAACCTTCAATTGGCGGATCAATCATTTGCTCGTCCATACGGGATCATTGAAGATGTATTGGTAGGAGTTGGAAAGTTCCTATTTCCGGTTGATTTCATTGTTCTTGACATGAAGGAGGAGCTTGAGGCACCGATCATACTTGGTCGACCTTTCCTTGCTACGGGAAAAGCAATTATCGATGTTGAGAGAGGGGAGCTCACATTGAGCTACAATGGAAAAGAGATGACATTTTCGAGAGCTCCATTGGAAGAAGTTGCCCAAAGCAAGATGGAGAAGAAGAAGTGTGGCTATATAGAGATTATCAATTCATGCTCTTCCATTGATAGGGATGATTCTTTACCTTTTTCTTCTTCTAACTCTTTAATTAAGGAGCATTTTATTCCTTCTTGTAACGTGATGGCTAATAAGTCTTGTGTTTCTTTGGATGATTGTAGGAAGAAGGAAGCCGTCATTGATACTTTGCTTGATTTTGGTGATGAGAAGTGTGAAAAAGAAGGTGAGAAGGAAGTGACCAAACTTGAGCAATGCTCAAGTTTGGGGTTGTTAGAAGAAAGGAAGCAACCGCTTGAGGAAAAGGTGGAAACCTTTGTAGTTGGAGACCAAGTAGTATGGAAGGAATCGGATTGGATGAGACTACTAGGAGTAAAAAGACTCAAAGAGGTGTTGAAAGTGAAGGAGATAAAAGAAGAAGGAAAACTCCTAGTGGAAGACGAAATGGGATGTTGTCTATTGACAAGGGAAATTTTGGTTAGGCACAAGGACCCTTCCACCCTAAAAGAAGTGCCTAACATTCTTGTAGATAAAAGGGAAGTATGAACTCTTAGAGTTCCGTCCGGCAAAGGACGTTAAACCTAGCGCTAGATGGGAGGCAACCCATCATTTTATTGCTTTTGTGTGTTTGTGTTTTGCTCTTTTTGTGGTTTTTGCCTTGGAGTCTTAGGAATTGCTCATGCTAGGAGAAGGGTTAGTTGATGGAGAGCTTAATTGGTTTTTGAGCTTTATTGTTACATCATTTAAGGGGTTGCATAATTGTATCATTCCCATACTTAATTGTGAATGCATATCCTCATTCAAGTTTGGGGGTGTGTGTATCTAGTTTTGAAGTGCATTCCTTATTGATATTAAGTGGATGACTAATAATGCCCGTATGTAGGTATACTCACTACAAGGATTGGAAAGGATCAAATTTGCAAAGGAATCGAGAATCGAGAAGGAAAGGAGAGCTTAAAAGTTGGTGAAAATGAGCATTAAGGAAGAGAACCCGGTCTCCTCGATCGAATGAGCGACCGGGCTTAAATCGAGGGACCAAAACGGTAATTTCTTGCATATTTGGGTTCATTAGGCGTGTAGAGGTCTATTTTGGGAGTTTTAGGGGTCGGGTCGGACTTGGGATTCGTAAAAAATGCCCTGATCTCGACCCGAGGTCGAGCTTGCATAGACCTCGAGTCTAGGTACTTAGACTTAGAAAAATTTCTGGAAATGGCACATTCCTCGACTCGAGGGAGGAACCTCGAGTCGAGGCTTTTGAAAAGTGGGATTCCTCGAGTCGAGGCCTGACCCTCGACTCGAGGCTGGTGTCTGTTATAAATACGCAGATTAGTTTCAGATGTCACGACTCGAGGGTTTCTTCCCTTTAACGATCCTATTCGCCGTTCCTTCATAATTTTGACATTTTCCTGCTGTTTTCACCGGTTAAACATCACTATATCATCACATTATTTGAGTATTGCATCAAAGAGTGGATTTTGAGGGTTTTATAATCAATTTTGGGGCTTTTTGAGGAGAATTGTGTGGGTGCTCATATCTTTCATTCCAAGCCAATTTATCCCAATTAAGGTATGTAATTTCATCTCATGGTCTTCAATTTCATGATTGGTAGTTGATTATTGCCTGAGTATTGATAAAAGTGCTTGAATTTATTTGAATTGAAATCTCATTTGAGCATTTTGTCAAGCACTTGGTATGCATGATTGATATTGATAAATTGAAGCTATTGTTGAGGATATTTGAGTTGATTGATAAATGTATGAGCATGTTTGGGATTGTATACGATGATTTGCTCAATTATTTGTGGAATTTGGCTTGAATGATGATTTTTGGTATATTTTATGAATTCCTAGTGCATTTGTGTTATATGTGGTCAAATTGAGTGGAGTATGGATGATAGAAAGGAAAGTTTTGTGATGATGTGTTCGATTACTTGCTAGTTGGCTTGTTATTATTTGATTTATTTGTGGAGCATATTTGAAGGATTTTTGGTGAGCTTAAATGATGACTTTCATTGTCTTAAGCCATTCTAGTAAGTATGTATATGTTGAGGATTAGTTGAGCACTTCTATGGATTATACTTGATTTGATTGACTCATTGACCATTTTGTGAGGATTGATTGCCTAGTCATTAGGAATTTTGTTGGGCTTGGAAATTGTTGTTGACTTGTTCATGATTTAGAGTGATATTTTGAGCTAGCTTTTTGATTGTTGGACTCATTTGTGCTATTGGGATTATTTGTGCAGGAGTCATGTTTAGAGGAGTGGATGGCCACAACTTTTCGGATGCTGAGATCCGAGAGAGAGAAGAGGCTATACGTATTGCACACCGAATGCCCGCTGAATTGGGAATTCAGTGGGATGAATACAAGTGGAGAAAGCACATTATTTTGTATCTTTGAGTTGTACAAGAAGGTGGTCGGGGACTCGTCTCGTAGATCATAATCGCATGCTTTCTATGGGAATTGAAGATGACATTCCAAGATTGTTCGAGCAAGTAGGCATGGGAGGTTTTCTAGCTAAGAGACCTCGGACCTATCTTGGACTCACTCTCGAGTTCTTATGCACCGTCAAAGTCCACAAGGCTAGGAGGAACAAGTTTGCACGGAAGATCACTTTTGAGCTTATGGGGAACGAGTACGAATTGACGTTAGATGAGATTAATGAGCTACTAGGAGCACCTACCGACCCCGATAGATCACTTTTGAACATTAGAGGGGAGTACAATGCCAAGAGGTTCTGGAGGCGTATTTCTGATTCAGGGGCTCCGAGTCAACCTGAGTTTGTACCGGGGAAGTCTAAGAGCACACACATTCGGAACCCGGTGGTTCGATACTTAGAGAAGATCCTCGCGAGTACCATATTCGCGAGATCAGAGGGAGGAGCCGTGGTTTCTGAAGAGCTATATGTTTTGTGGTGCTTCTTGCTTGGAGTCAGATTTAATGCGGCCGCCTACCTATGCTACTTATTTGAGAGAGCCACGAGCACTAAGTTCAAGAAGATAAATTTTGGTGGGATGATTACTCGATAGGCTGAGCACCTTGGTATTCCTACTCATAACTGGTGGCACTAGATGGTCCAGATTTGACTACGGACACTATGAGGCGCATGAGGACGCTAGATCGTATCGGGAGGACGTGGTGCCTACTCTGGCAGCATCATGGTGGCGGTTTCCTCTTCCTAATAAGAGGTTGACTATCATTTTCGGATCTCGAGGCCTTTGTGACTATCAATCTGCGTATGTGGTCGCAGCGTCACACCGATGCCATCGATGCTTACACAAGGGAGCATGGAGACGTGCTTAGAGATGAGGGGGATGATGATGATCGGGCGGAGTCGGCGATCGGGGGTCGGATTCCGATTCTTCGATGATGATGGAGATGCGGTTAGAGCAGATGTTCTTTGAGGAGGTTGAGTCGAGGACGAGGATGAGGATGACGAGGAGCTGGAGCAAGAAGAGCGGCTGTCCCAGATGGAAGAGGAGTATCGGCCAGAGATTAATATGTACCGGGCAGGATGAGATGAGGAGTAGAGAGTACGAGGCGGGGAGTTCGTCTCGAGACCATGGGTTACGACGGAGGAGATGTGGGCGAGACGGCCGCAGAGGATGCACATTGAGAGTCTGACTCGGCAGGATGAGATGTACCGGATGATGGAGGAGTCACGTAGGTTCAATGAAGAGACAAGGAGGATGCAAGAAGAATCAATGAAGACGCAAAATGATATGTATTCTCTCCTTCAACAAATAAGTTCGTGGAATTTCGGACCAAGCTATCCTCCTCCACCACCACCTTCCGACTACTAGGGCTATCACCTATTCCTCACTCCCTCTTCTTAGTTTTAGATGCTTATGTTTTGGTGGATTGTACTCGTATTTTGATTAAGGTCTTTTGTGATGACTTGTGATGATTTGATGTTTGGATGTTTTGGATGGATGATTTAAGTGATGCTATGATTTCTTTGATATATTGTTGAGCCTATTGTCTATTGGTAATTTTGACTTGATGATCCTTTGGATTTCTTTATTCCATGATTCCATGTTCATTTGTCTTGAGCTTAGTAGTGGATTAATTGACATATTTTTGAGTATCATCTTGATATAGTGAGTATGCTTGAGGTTATGTACATGAGCATTTGTGCTTGAGTTGTAAGATTATTGGATTTTGATATGATTATTAGTAGATGTGTAACTTGATGCTAGTGGCTTGATTAATTATGTGAAGATGAATGTGATTGAAAATTCTTGATTCATTGCTCAAGTTAAGCCGTGAGTTTTGTGCCTTCATAATCGTACATCTTATACGGTTGATTTGATTCCTTTGTGAGTGCATCATTCATGAGTTGTATGCTAGAACTTGCCACTTGACTTGTGGATATTGATCTTTGTGTGATTTCATTAAAATGATAAGAGGCCATGTTGATATGATGAGTTACTTTGCCAAATAATTTCCTACCAAATACATTTGATTTCCTTAGTGAGCCATGTTGAGCCTTATGATCCTTATTCTTTGGCAAGCCAAGTGAAATTGAAACCATTTTAGCCTATTTTGTATGAGCCTTTCTTGTCCTATGATTAGTTGAGCTTGAATGTTGGCTAATGATGGTGATTTGATTGCTAAGTGTGGGAAGAGGATGAGCAAAGTGATGAATGAAGCATAAAAGAAAAGAAAGGTTGTGAAAGATTGAATTGTAAAGAAAATGCATGAAAAGAAAGATTCAATTTGTGAGTTTAAAAGAGAAAGCTCAAGTGAATGGTGGATTGATTATTGAAGTTCAATAGTAAGAGTGTGCTAGATGAAAGTGAAGAGATGTGTATTGTATTGATTAGCTTTCATTCAAGTCTCTACTACTTAGTCACTCTTATCTATAAATATCCCACCTTTCCAAAAAGCCAACATTACAACCTAGAAGAAAGACCTCTTTGATTCTTGATTGATCACAAATGATTTTGATTGAGATTAAGTCATGTGGCAAGCATATGGTGTACTTATTTGTGAATTTGATGATTGAGAGCTTTAAACCTTGATACACTTGAGTGAAGAGTGAAACACTCCATGGAAGGAGCAATGTGTTGAGTATTTGATTGAGCATTTGTTTGAGCATGATTTGTCTTGATTGCTAGTGGATAGTTGCATTGATACAAGTGATCATTGATGAGTTCAATTGTCTTATTTTTCGTCTATGGTGCCATGTGACATAATTGCAATCAATTCACTCCTTTGTTCTTAGTTTCTACGTTGCTCGAGGACGAGCAACAATTCAAGTTTGGGGGTATGATTGGAGTGAATTGATACATGTTTTTAGGGCTATTTTTAGTGCAAAAAGTGAGCTAAAGTGTTAGTTTTTGTGCCTAAATGTGAAAAGTATCACTCTTTTGCCTAAAAAGTATTATTTGTGAGGTTTTGATGTATTTCGCCCGTTTTGCAGGTAAATCGGTGGAATTTTGCCAAACCGAGAGTACCGGGATTCTTAGAATGAAAAGACGAACATACGGGACGAAAACGGGGGTCGGGCCCGGAGCCCTTCTCGATAAAAATTCCCTGATCTCGAGTTCGAGTCGAGGGTGCACAGACCTCGACTCGAGGTTCATGCTGGAGGGAAATCATTTCAAAAAATTGGCAAGCTCGACTCGAGGGAGGAGCCTCGAGTCGAGGGGGACGAAAAGTGCAGAGAGCTCGACTCGAGGGCGAGGCCTCGACTCGAGGCTGGAGAGAAATTTAAAGAAACGTGTTAGCGACTTTAGGCCTCGACTCGAGGGCCTGAAGCTCGACTCGAGGAGTGCCCAAAACCGAAAAATTTAGTTTTTAAGCCATGGAAAGCCAAAACAGAAAGAGAGTGGATTCTAGCAGTTTAGAGCAGTTTCTAGGAGTTCCTTTGAGCGAATTTTACATTTTGTAGCTTGAATTTACTTGTAATTGCACTAGATTGTTAGAATTTAGATAGATTCCACATTTAGATCATTAGATTAGTAGATTGGTGATTGTAATTGAAGTTTGCAGCTGAGAATTGAGAAGAAGTGAAGTTGAATTGAAGCATTGTACAAGATTAATCATTCTTATTTTTGCCTATTGAAGCTTAATTGGTGATGTTCTTAACCTTTGATCTCTTTAATTCATTGCTTGTAGTGATTAGATTTTCAATTGCTTTCATAGATTTTCTAGCCATGGTTTTTGCTTGTAGCACCATGGGCTAATAGCCTTGTGCTTGGGATAATTGAAATTAGGGATGAAGTGATTGCCTCATGCTATGCTTGTTGACAATTGTGATCAATTGAATTAGATTGCTTCCTAATTGTGATTCTTAATTGTGCTTCATGAAAAATTGTCTCTTTTGATTAATGGTTGATCACCCTAGCAATAGGCGAGAGTTGAGCTAACGTGATTAGGTGTTAATCGGGTTTCAATTTTGCATGATTGTATGAATTGGGGACTTCTACATTGAGAGATGGGAAGAACTAAGGATACTCACATTAGGCATTGTGATATTAATGGAGTGATTAATTTCATGATGGTTTATGCTTTCTAATTTGATTGATTTGCATTTGGATACAATCATAGCTTGTTAATCATGGATTCCTTGATGGAGATTATCCCTTGCACCCTATTCCCTCATTGATTTTAGTCTATTTGATCTTGCATTCTAAGTGTTTGATAAATTGTTTGCATATTTTTGCCATTTAAATTCTTGCAATTTGTAGTGATTTAGTTCAAGAGCTTGTTGCAACTCTAGCCATTTAGAACTCTTATCCTTGAATTTCATTTGCATACTTTCTCCCTTGGGTTCGATATTTTTGTTGATTAGTCTTAATAACTCTTACACTATACACTCCAATCAATACGCATCCAAGAGATAGTCAAGATAATGTTGTAAATGATGGTGTCAATCCCACTGTTGATCTTTTTAAACAAGTTGTTGATGACCTAGAGGCTATGAAGCAAGTCATTGAATATTTACAAAGAATCTTTAGAATGGTTGGGCTCAAACATGCACTCGCTGGTTATCAAGCAGATGGAAACCCAATCGACATGGCTGGTAACAATGCAAGTTGGGGGCCAAAAATGATGTCATATTTTATATTTTATTTGTTAGAAAATAATTATCAAAATTTTGATGAGACAAAACATGTATTAAGTGGGAAAACGACGTCATATTTTTCCTATTGTAAAATATTTAATGACAATATGCTTTGTGAAATCTTTTTCGGAAGAAGTGAGAAAAAATGGATACACGAATAAATTCTGGATGAGGCAGTAGAACACCATTTGCCCTTAAGCTCAATTTGCTCACTTAGTACGCTTCAGCCCTTAAAAAACAATGAGCTCCCAAGGTACAATGCTCAATCACACTGCTTTCGGATGCAACAAGAAGCAGTTCTATCAAACCTTTCGTGGCTAGAACCCTTGGAACACTAATATGCTTCAAAAAGAAATTATTAAGATGAATGTTATTTGTTGTGTAGAATGTGAGAATTGTGGCTCCTATTTATAGCTGTGAGGAGACACTCATCACTACTCATCAAACTTAGTAATGGAGAGATTAACTCGTCATCAAGTTTAGTCAATGAGAGATTAACTCCTTATCAAGTTTAGTCAATGAGGGATTAACTCCTCATCACTCCAAGTCTAAGGAGTGACATTAGCACCTAAGTGAATTTATCAATCACTTAAAACTGGAAGGTTGACAATCAATTTTATCAAGTTAAACTAATTTATCATTCACATTGAAAATTGATTTTCTCTCGTGTTATATACCATTGCAAAACTTGAGCAACCCACTATGCAACGAACTAAAAATACTCAAAACCGAGAGGTGAAACATACACAAAAATTAGCTCAACCTTTTAATATATTAATTATTCTCCCATTCTCCAACCTTTCCAGTGAAGGTGTAAATCCCATGTGACACTTTTTTTATACTTGTTTTTTTAAACTTTTTCAATAGATTGAAAACCATTAGAGAAATCATGTAAAAAAAAAGTGTAGAAAAGTGAAGCAAATATTTGCTCCTAAACAAAATGAGAATTTAAAATTAGGTGCACAACCTGACCACTTTAGAAAACTTTATGCGACTCTAACTTACGATATCTAATTAGTTATTATAATAAAAGAAAAGAAAATAAAAAGCCATAAGATTACTCGTCGGTCCAGAGGCGAAACCCTTATTAAAAACAATAAGGGTAAAACTGAACCCTTAAGAAAGGGAAGAGAAGAGACTCTAACTTACGATGAAACATAATATAATTTAAAAATAAATTTTAACACGTCTACAAAGATATATGAATTTATATTAATTTGTGTTATTATGTGAACTATTTCATGGTAAGACATTTTCATCAGTTTTCTGCCAAGATTAATATCACATAGTCTGCTCAGAACTCGAATAAACACTCATGAACAAAGTTTCGTACGTCCAGACATAAAGGATAAGGATCCTAACAAAAAAGTAATATGATCAAAAAGTGTGATGCATAGAAATCATAATTACATTAACAAACACAACATAAAAAATAAAAAGGTTGGTGCTAAATATCCAGGTTCTGGACATCCAAAATGTGTTATTTATGTAATTATTATGTTAAGTGCTTATTAAAATATCAAATATACCCCTACCCGAAAACTATGTGATTTAAATATATTTTTAAATTAATTTAAATTTAAAATATGATTCTCTCTCTATTTTATAATTTCAAGACATTATACAAGTTCCAACGTTTGACTTATTCTCACATTTTCCAATTATTTAATATTTATTTTCATATTTCACATTTTATGTTAAAAAATTAAATTCATGAAATAGAAAAAATTAATATTTTTCTAATAACTTACTTAATGTGAATCATATATCTGAAGACTGGAAAAATAAATAAGATCCATATGTATTTTATTATCTTTTAAAGTAGTTTTGATATAAATTATTTAATATTGGATTAATTTATATTTCAATTTCACCACTAAATATTCATGCCTTGTAATAAAATATCAATAATTTATACATAAATAATTTTAATAATTTATAAAAAAAAAAAAAGATTGATATATGTTCCACAGTGACTGTAATTTTTTTTGTCAATAAAATATGCGACGTTAATTTTTTGCCAAGTTAATATTTTTGTTACTATTTTAAGCAAGATGTGCCCGACTGTTTTTCTAAGGTTGAAGAGTATTTTTTGCATCATCCTACCGTGAATGTTACAAGTTCACCATTCATCCAATATCTGAAACAGAAATATTCGAGTCTACAATCACTTGTCCTCATGATAAGATTCTGTCCCCTCTTTTGAAACGTGCTCCCGGCTGTTCCAAAAATCCAAAAGTACCGTCTTACGGAGAGTTCCCAAAGAAGAAACATGTTTGAAGATTCTGCCAGACTGGTTATTGGTCTGAAAGAGGCAGTTCATGACCCTTTTATTGTCTTACTTTGTTTAAACTTGACAGATTTAACTTAGGTTGATCTTGATTCTATTTTTTTTTTTTTTGTATGCACACCCTCAATAGTACTTTGTGCAGAATTTCATATATCTGGGAAGATTATTTTTCTAATTATACTTTTGTTGTTTCAGTCTGTTTTAAACTTGTTTTATGTATCTAATGTAACAAGTTTGAATGGGGTGATATCTACAGGGGTTCTTTTTTGTGTAAAGACAAACAATCTGTTAAACATTGTGTTTAACATATATCTACGTAAATATTCATTTTGTCAATTTTTATTAGTTGTTTATTACTTAATATATATTTTATATAACACGTGCAGAAACCACTGTGTTTTAACAGGTTTCAATCTATTTATAAAATTATCCTGTTATACGAATCACGAAAATATATGTATATCAAATTATGGGTTGATAAATGAAGACTCTATTCATTGAAAATAAAAAGTTCCTTACATTCAAAACAAAAGATAAATACAGTACTTTAACAATGTTCATAAAAATACACTCTTGATCAAACTACCAAAACATAACAACACAATAATCGTTATTGAGTTGACGATTAACAAAGTCTGAATATTGATCTTGTAATATTTCTCTACTTTGCAACACTTTACCTCGCATTCATAAATATTTGGCCTACTTGAAACTTCTTCTTGTTCATTTTATTCGTCAACACGCAAAGGGTTGCACCAATGCGACCAATCATGCACTTCGCAGTGGTAGTACAACCTACCCGGATTGTTTACAGTTTTCGACAACCGTATTATTGTTTGTCGGTTGCAGCTCCAATAATATGCTCGCGTGCTTGAGGTATTTCTTCAACGAAGTTGAATTATTAGATGTGGACATGATTGCTAGACGAATTTGTGTTGTTGCTGATGAAATGTAAAAAGTGTATTATTCCACTTATCTATCTGTACACATATGAGTTTTTTTCACAAAGAAAACCCCTTAACTCATATTCTTATACCTTTCATACGTATAACGGCTATATGTAATGGTTATATTCATGTGATACATTCTCCAACGGTCGGATTTTAAAGTTGCATGTGTACGTGGAAGTATCTGCACATGTGCAGACGTGTCCTCAATGTGTTTGTCGATTACTGGGAGAACTAATATAACGGTTACATAATAGTATCATTTATTATGTATAATTAAACTTTTTTGTGGGACGGTTATTAGCTAATCAACACAACTCCTCATTCAATTGACATATGGATGGTTTTTCACGTATCATGACTGTCTCGTTTGCACAAATAATTCCCATAATTTCAGCAAAACAATTCCTTTCAAATATTTTTTTAAAAGATGCAACTCTTCCATCAATACGCATCACCACTTCATACTCTCTATACATGCACGCTTGGAATTTTTAATATGCAACATCAATTGTATGTTTTCAATAAGTATGAATCATATATTGAAACACATGCATAACCAAATCAAAATGAATAACAAAATACTATTTTCATCTTTTTCATCCGAAACCATTTCCGAAATACTAAAGTGTTTACCACCCAAAAACCTTAATCAATTTAAAATCGTAAGCAAACCATAGCGCGCTCTTATTAAAAGCTCATTTTTCGCCAATAATATCTATTTGATGCAGATAAAAAAAACAAAACCAATATGTCTTCCTTTTCCAGGCCGAAACTGGGAAGCACCCATTAGTGTACGATGCAACATCTAAAGGTTCAGATTTCAATAAAAAGATTTTTTACAACGATGAAAACCCATTCGAACTTTTGGCAAACTGCAATGGACTCGTTTTATTTCGTAATGCCAAAGATGTTTGCATTTAGGTAATCCAATAACTACAAACACAATAGTTGTTCTCAACTGTCATATATATTTTCCTGAAAAATCAAAATGGGTGCATTTGTTTTACGGTGTGGGCTTTGACCAACTGCACGAAGACTACAAGGTGGTACGAATTTCATATTTCAACACCGATGAAAGAGAAACTGAGGTAAAGATTTTTTTAACAAAGAATGCATTGAGGAAGCGTATAACCGATTTTCCTTCCCAAGCTATATCCCCTGATCCAGGTGTTTTCGTACATGGTCAACTACATTAGAAGGTCTACCGTGAGTTAAGAACGTATGTCATTGTGTCCTTT
This sequence comes from Paraleonurus japonicus, assembly GCA_030762865.1. Taxonomy (NCBI): domain Eukaryota; kingdom Viridiplantae; phylum Streptophyta; class Magnoliopsida; order Lamiales; family Lamiaceae; genus Paraleonurus; species Paraleonurus japonicus. The sequence goes on along the minus strand of CM061055.1, from coordinate 26,094,451 downwards.
GACTGTCAAAGTGAGTCCTATGATCTTATACCAATGCTTAATGACATGCCAAAAATTTATCTTTCTTGATTTGGGGTTGTTGGTCCCGGAGAGTTGAGTTGATTAAAACCTTGAATAAGCTTTCTAGAACAAAATCTAGAAAGGGGGGGGGGGTTTGAATAGATTTTGTAGATTTTTCAAATCTTTCAAAATCAATTCAAAGTATCAGATTAAGCCCAGCGGATAATGATTAAATTCTCAACTTCTTATAAGATCAAAAGCAAGGTTGATATACTGATTTTAGTTAAGATTCTGAATTTAAATCTTGACGAAACACAAATTGTAAATCAAACAGAAAATAAAGAAAGCAAGAAATAACACCAGGATTTATAGTGGTTCGGATTTTAAAAATCCTACATCCACTCTCCTTCTTCAATTTGAAGAAGGGACTCTGCTTACTGCTTACTTTCTCACTTCCAGCTTACAACTTACAACTTGTACAATTCTTCAAATCTTCAATCTCCTAGACTCTTCTTCTAGAAATCTAAGCATTAAAGTGTGTCTTTGGATTTTGAAGATTAAAGGAAAAGTGTTCTAAAAACACTTAGAACTTTTTGAAACCTCTCTAGAAATTCTTGTGAAAAGATTGTGAAATCTGAGTAGTGAATTGTGTAAATCAAATATGCATAAGTGTTGTTGTATATAAAAATGAAAAACCTAGACCTATATATAAGTCTGAGAAGACAGTTAGTTTGTTAGTTAGTTCTAACAAACTTGAAACTGCTTAACAAACTTAAACTGCTCTTGACCTCAGCTGATTCTTCATACTCATCTGCAGCTGACTCGGTGAAAACTCGCCTTTCTTATTCTACTCGGCTTATCTTGACCTCGTCTGAGCTCTTCATATTTGTCTCCTGCAGATGACTAGACTTGAACTTGTCTTCAGATGACTAGCATGTTATCAGACCTCAGCTGACTAGCTTAATGCATGACCCCGTCTGATCAGCTTACATCCTCAGCTGTTCTTCAGTTTGGCCGATTAGTCTGATCTGTTCTTTAACTCATCAAAACCTCTTGATCCAACAATTTCCCCCTTTTTGATGAAGTTAAAACCTATAAGAAGGAAACATACTCACAGCTGAAGTTAGTACTAGATCTAGTTAAATCAATCAGATAGATACAGCACAATTTCACACTTCAACAGATTCAATCACAATAAAAAATTTAAGTCTTTTAGATTCTTTTAGAAGTATATAAAAAAAATTTTAACAAGAGATTTTAACTCTGAGATATAAGAATTTCTCAGATGTTTTATACTTTAGAAAAAATTTTTAATTCTGAGATATAAAATTTCTCAGATGATTTATACTTAGAAAAAATTTTTAATTCTGAGATATAAAATTTCTCAGATTAGAAAAATTTTAAGAAAACTAATACACAAAATTCACATAAGACTGAATATATTCATTCACAGACATTTACAGATTACAAAATAAGAGAACTGATAGAAAATAAAAGATAAGGAAAGAAAAATCCTGTTCTATCATATTCCCCATCGATCAGCTTCTGGAATGTTTAGCCAGCTGAAAATCCTCGCTCTAAGCTGTTTCAGATCATTCTCATCTGTGAGCTCGGATTCCCTCTCTGCCTTGGCCACAATGGTTTGGACCCATTCCGGATCGGGAGAACCATCTTCTTTAGCTTGGGGGTGACCTGCTCGTAGGCTGGTGCGATCGAGATCATGATTGAACACATTATGTGCCTCATCGAGCGACTTCCCATATAGATCTGCGTCCTCCTTCTCCATCCATTCATGCCAGTGAGATGTCTTCATTGGTTGCTCCAGATGGCGATGCCTTGAGAATGTACCGATAATACATCCACTTAGCATCCAGGGCTTGTTTTTATATTCACTGGTGAACTTCCCCGAAACCATCTTTGGAGGAGGTGTGGTGCGGTGGACGGGGCGGAAATCAGCTTCATTTTGCTGCTTTGGACACCCACTTCCGAGTATCCCCTGTCCCACTTCATTTTGACTTTCCCCATCTTCTTGACCTCTTCTTTTCTTTCTTTTCAAACATCTCCTTTTCAAAGACTGATTCTTCTAATCTGCTTTCGGTGATAAGTTGGAGAAGTCTGGTTCCTTTCTTTTGCGCTCGGGTGATCTGGGGCGATCATGCTTTCGGTGATGGAGTCTTTTTCGCCGCCGCTGCTGCTTTTCCTTTACCTTTGCCCTTGGGCTCTGGTTCCTCGACTCTTTCATGCGAGCAGCCAGACTTCTCGATCTTCTCTTCTTCCTCCTTCTTCCTTTTCTCTTCATCCTCTCGGATGGCTTCTTCAATCTGCGTCACCCTCGGTTGCGGGGCGGCAGCCAACTCGTCGATTTGATTTTGATCTCGGCTTGGCTGCCTCCAACTCACCTGTGTGGTCCGCCTTTGTATCAAGTCTATCTGTTATTGACATGACACCCGGTGTGAGGGTTTCGATCTGCTCTCGGCACCTTCCCCTTTTTAACTTCATCCTTGATGGATGAAGCTCATCCTCTATTCTTTGCACAACGTAAATCAAGTCGTTCGATCGAAGTGAGTGTTGAGACCACGACTTCGTTGTCACTGCAGATCTTCTCTTTCGGTGCCTTGACCTCGTCTTCAAGCGCACTCGATGCAGAACCAACAAAGAAGTCTTTGAGATTGGCTGATAAGTTTCTGGTCATGTTGACCTCAAAGAATCTGCATGTTGGCGAGCATAGTGTCTGATTGCTCGAATCACTTTTCTGGTTTTCTTCTCCATCATCCTCTGGACTTGGTTGATGATTTTTTTGTGAAGTTGCTCAAAGGCCGAGGAGATGACAAGAATTGGTGTGTCCTCTTCCTCTGATTCAGATGAGGAAGAGGTGGTAGGAGAAGTTGGACTCGGGGAGCTCATGGGAATATCCCCAAAAATATTTGAGGTATCCACATGAGGTTCGGCTGGGATAGATGAAGTGGGGGTGTCTGATGGTGGGGGTGGGATTTCTGGTGGGGGAGATGATGGTGGGGGTGGAATTTGTGATGTGGTAGGTGGAGGAGATTGAAGTGATTGGAGTAAGATGAGTTGGGGTTGAGCTGGGGGAGATATGGAGATGGGGGTTGGGGAGAATACTGGTCCAGATAAAAAGGACAGCATATGAGATGGGGATGGTGGAGGAGATGAGGTTTGGATTTGGGGGAGAGAGGATGATGTTGGACTTTGGACAATTTCTGGAGTAGGCTGTTTTAGAGGCTCTGAGGTGCCAGCCTGGGACACCTTTTCATTGCCAGTTTGGGTTGGAGATGGGGAGGGGGAGAAATGTGCACGACCTCGGGCCGGGGGGGAGGGTCCCTTGAGAACTTATTAGTTGGACTTCCTCCAGCTGCACCACTTGAGCTGCAATTTGCAGCGTGGATACCTCCTCCGGAAGGAGAGTGGGCTGATCAGCAGACGATCCTCCCAACTCGGAGGTTTTCACCAACCTTCGTCTCCTTGGGGCCTTCTCCTTGACTTCATTGGCTGTTCGGCCTCGGTGAGCTCACGGACGGCAGCTCCACCTCCACATCCTCTTCCTCCTCCTCCTCGGCTTCCTCTTCACTGGAGCTTGAGCTCTAACCTCGGCTCCACCTTCATCGGAATCACTGGATTTGGAGCGGCGGCTCATCCTTGGTCGAATTCCTTTTTGTTTTGTGTAAGCTCGGACCCCGTCGACCAATTTATTTTCCTGACAAGCAAGTCCTCCATAATCACAGTCACTTTGTTGAAGAGACTAGTGATTGACTTCGCCGCCACTTTCCATTAACAACCTCCAGACGTTTCCTCTCCGTCTCGGCCTCTCCAGCCAGAGACCCGCTTGATTGGCTCGAACCCCATCTAGAATAGTTCTCATGACACAGAGTCTGGGTCTGGTCAGCCCATCGTGGGAGCTCTGTTCTCCCAATATCACCTTCGTGACAATGGTCATCAGAAGGCGATATCGGCGTCGGAGCATCCTCTTCTTCAACTCCGATCGATATTCCTTCATGGAGTTCCGGGCAATCATCTCAAATGATTCTACCCATTCATCAGATTTGTAGGTGAGGGGGTTCACACCCTCACTGCTTGTATCAAAGATCCTGGCTACCTCCGCCGGAGAAATAGTGAGTTCTTCTCCATACACCCTGGTCCTAAACACTCCCTGTTCATATGCCCCATTGACATAGAACTCAAGCCCTCTCATATCCAATGTCTTATTGGAAGGGGATTTCTTGGAGCAAAACGTCCTCAATCCAGCCTTCTCCAATAACGACAGAACTTCCCTGGATTCTGCATCGGTGGTAGTGTCGAAGTCGACATACATTTCTGACTTTACCTTCTTTGCATATGTTTCATTATGTACATCCACCATTGTTGAAGTTATGCCTCTTACAGAAATGCTCATATACGGATTTTAGAGAGAGTGAAAAATTTGCAGAGAATTTTGATAAGTACTGAAAGTGAAAAGAATGAATTTGGAGAAGAAGATGTATTTATAGGGGAATAGATTGGAAAGAGAAACCGCCATTTTTGAAATCTTGAATTAATCTTAGCCATTTATTCAAAAAGTTTTTACTGAGTATTAATCAACGGTTAAAAACTAAGATAAGCGATTAGGATTCAGCGCGTGAACTATAATCGCCTTTGGGATGCGTAAATAGTTACTTTATAGACTGTTGATTTGACAGATATAGGTTACTTTATGCAGAGAAGTAAGTATACCTGACGTCAGCCTAGGGCTACCTTACTTCGCCTAAGGGTTTGTAAATCAGATGAGTTTAAAAAAACAGACTAGTTTAAAAAAAAACAGATCAGCGTAAAAACAGATGGGTTTTAGGAAATCATCTGATAGAGTAACCTGTCTGATTCTGAAAACCAACAGTTTAGATGTAACTTTTTAGCAATTTCTAAAACAATTTTAAACAAAACAGACTCAGATTTACTTTTCTAAACAAATTTGCTCTTCCATTTTAAAAGAAATTTATTAAGAAACAAAAGAAATAGAGTAAGGAATTTGAATAAAAGAATGAAACAATGTTATCTGTGACCTGTTCCTGCAAAGACATAGACTCAAAAGAGACCATCAGAAGCTTAGGGTAAATCAGATAGGATGTAAATAGTCATCTGAATAGTCATCTGTTTTCTTCAGAAGTTCAGCTGACTATTTATGTCCTTGTCTGATTTACTCAATGTCAGACAAGTAATTATCAATTCAGATAAGGTCAATATGACTAATCCTTGATTCTTGATTCCTAAAAGGAGATCAATGATATCAGCTACCTGATTGCCCTTTGACACATATCTAGTCTGATAATTCTCTCTAGACATTAGTTTAAAGAAAGGAAAAGAAATAAGGAAACACATGCACACAAATTAGAAATCAGCTAAAGATGCATCAAGTAATCCTAATTCTAAGCACATTTCTTTGAACCTAGACTCAGCTAATGGTTTTGTAAGAATGTCAGCTTTTTGTGATTCAGTGGCAATTTTCTCAATTCTAATGTCATTCTTTTCAACATGATCCCTAATGAAATGATGCCTAATATCTATATGCTTGCATCTAGAATGTAAAACAGGGTTGTAAGTCATTGCTATTGCACTATTACTATCACAGTAAATAGGAACAGCTGATGTTTGAATATTATAGTCTCTAAGTTGTTGACTAATCCAGAGGAGTTGAGAGCAACAACTTCCAGCTGCCATGTATTCAGCTTCAGTTGTGGAGGTGGCAACAGATGTCTGTTTCTTAGATAACCAAGAAATTAGTTTGTTGCCTAAGAATTGACATGTTCCCGAAGTGGATTTTCTATCAATCTTACATCCTCCAAAGTCTGAAATCAATAAACTGTCACTCAAAGTTGTCATCACCGGGTACCATAACCCTACTTGCAAGGTTCCTTTGAGATATCTAAGAATTTTCTTAGCGAGTCTCAGATGAGTTTTCTTGGGATTAGACTGGAATCTTGCACATACCCCAACCGCAAAGGCAATGTCGGTCTACTTGCGGTGAGATAGAGAAGAGATCCAATCAGTCCACGATACTCCGTTGCATCGGTGGGTATCCCCGCTCATCCGAATCCATTGAGAAGTTAGTTGCCATAGGTATTTTGACTTCTCTGCTAGTAGTCATTCCAAATTTCTCAATCGGATCCTTAGCATACTTAGACTGATGTATAAATATACCCTTACTCAATTGTTTAATTTGTAAGCCTAGAAAGTATGTCAATTCTCCCATCATTGACATTTCAAACCTGTTTTTCATGAGAATGCTAAACTCTTCACATAATTTCAGATTAGGTGAACCAAAAATTATGTCATCTACATAAATTTGAACTAGTAAGATGTTGCCATCTACTTCCTTTCTAAACAAAGTTCTATCAATCTTACCTTTAGAGAAACCATTTGATGTCAAGAAATCGAGATAGAGTATCATACCAAGCTCGGGAGCTTGTTTTGATCCATATAGAGCTTTGTTGAGTTTATAGACCTTGTTATTGATCTTAAACCCAGGAGGCTGCTCTACATAGACCTCTTCAAGTAACACACCATTAAGAAAAGCAGACTTAACATCCATTTGAAAAACTTTGAAAGACTTATATGCAAAGAAATGCCAAGAACAATCTTATTGCCTCTAATCTAATCGGCAAATGGAGCATAGGTTTCATCATAGTCTATTCCCTCGGATCGTGAATAACCTTGTGCAACCAGTCTTGCCTTATTTCGAACAATAATATTATTCTCATCTGTTTTATTTTTAAACACCCATTTGGTGCCTATAATCTTTTCGTGTAAGGGTCTTTCCACTAGATCCCATACATTTTGCCTTCAAACCGATGCAGTTCTTCCGCATGGTTGTTATCCGATTTGGGTCGATAATGCTTCCTCAATAGACTTGGGTTCAAGAAGCGACACATAACAAATCGAAAAACTTTTTGAGTCTAGCATCATTCGTGTCCGCACACTACTAGATGGGTCTCCTATAATCGATCGGATGGATGATAGCTTCTCATCCTTTTGCCTATATGAGGAGAAGGATCCTCATCTTGAATCTCGGTTGGCAACTCATCCGACTCAACCTCGGTGACGTTCCCCCTTCATCGGTGACTCGTCTTTGATCGGTGATGTCAAAGGTGTCGATTCTGGAAGGAGTCGATCGGAAGTTGTCTTCGATTATCGGATGGGGATTCTTCTTCATCGATTCTGAATCAAGAGTAGGTAGATAAACAGTTCTATGTTTAGTCTTGGATAATTCAATTTTATCTAGATTTTCAGAAATTTGATTCACTTTATCTGAGAAGGAATACAACTCATCAAAAACAACATGAGGAGTTTCCTCCACACAAAGGGTTGTCTTGTTAAAAACTCTAAATGCCTTTGAAGTATTAGAATATCCCAAGAATATTCCATCACCGCTTTAGCATCAAAAGTTCTTAACTTGGATTTCCCATTGTTATGAATGAAACACTTACAACCAAAAGCTTTGAAGTATGAGATCCTTGGAATCTTACCCTTCCAAATCTCATAAGGAGTCTTACCCTTGTCTTTGACAACTAAGCACCTGTTGCGGGTATAGCAAAGCCGTGTTGATAGCTTCGCCCGAGAACCTATGAGGGTATTATACTCAGCCAACATGCTCCTGGCTGCTTCCTTCTTCAAAGTTCTATTCCTTCTTTCAACCACTCCATTTTGTTGAGGAGTTCTTGCTGAAGATGTCTCATGAATAATTCCATACTCATTGAAGAAATTAGATAAACAAGAAATCAAAAAATTCTGTACCCTTATCACTCCTTATTTTAATTATATTAACTCCTTCTCATTCGAATTTGTCACGAACAGATCGGGAATCTTGTTTATAGTCTCATTTTTCTTGAAAAGAAATATAACCCAAGTGTATCTAGAAAAGTCATCTACTACAACAAGAGTATATTTCCTTCCACTGAAGCTGAGAGGTGTAATAGGTCCAAACAGATCCAGATGAAGGAGTTGTAACACTCTTTCAGATGATGAGGAGTTAATACTCTTAAATGAGTGTCTAGGTTGTTTACCTTTTTGACAAGCATCACATTTAAGATCAGTTGATAAAAGTTTTTCAGGTAATCCCTTGACAAGGTTCTTCTTAGCTTGACTTACTAAGGGTCTTGAAATTCGAGATGACTAAGCCTTTTATGCCATAGCCAGGTGATATCTTCTCCACCCTTAGCCATCGACAAGTATCTTGGGGACAACTATTAAAGTTGGCCACATAGACATTACCATGTTCGAAGCCGAGTTAATAATACCTTATATCGAGGAATTATCCAAAATATCACATTTATCCCTTGAAAATTTTACAAGAAAACCTTTATCACAAAGTCGAGAAACAGATAACAAATTATGTTTCAAACCTTCAACAAAATATACCTCGAGATACCTGAATATCCTTGATAATCAAAGTACCTACACCTTTAGTCGACCACAATTATTATCACCAAATAAAACTCTTGGACCATCAATGCTTTGAAAATTTGATAATGACTTCTTGTTATGGGTCATATGTTGTGAACATCCTTTGTCAATGTACCATATTGAAGCTAAGATCTCTTCCTTAAGTGATGATCCCCTGTGAATCTGTGAAAAGCATTAGTTTTGAGGTACCCTAGTGATCTTGGGTCCTTTTGGGTCAAGAATCACTTTAGGAATCCAAACAAACATCTCATCTGCAGACAATAAGTCGACTCAGATTTTCTACCAAATCTGTCTACAATAATGTCATTTTTAAATGACAACTTGTTGTATTCAGATTGGGTAATTTTCCTAAACTTAGGAAATGTAGGATAGCATTTGATCCTTCCATCAAAAGAATTATAATAAGAAAACCTTCTTATTTTGGTTCTTGAATTCCTTCTAGTCGATAGGGATTTTTCAATTTGAATACTTGATTTCGGGACTAGAAAGCGTAGTCCTTATCTCGACTAGTTGGTTTCCATGGACCAATTTTAATATCCTTTGATTGAACAGATGCTTTCACAAATTTCCTAGGTTTTGAACATCTCGATTTATTGTTCCTATCATAACCAAGTCTGTCTTATCATGAGATTTCGGGAAGTATTAAAAATATGATCTATTATCGATTGTGAATTATTAAGTGACTAATTTTGAAGACAAGCTTCTCATTGTCTTTCTTAATTAATTCATTTTCAAGACAGACTACTTCAAATTTATCTTTTAAAGTTTTCAGTTCATTTTCTAACCTTTCAGGTAAACTGGCTGATGTACTAGCTTCAGTCTGATGAAAACATTCCCCCTTGAATGTTTCCTCAGTCTCAAGGTTGTTCATCACCTGCTTGCCTTTATTTAGAATTTGAATCTGATCCTTTAAAAATAAATTCTCATCTCTATTGTTTATAAGCAGCTAAAGATGTCTTTAAATCTCTCAATAATTCATGAATAACAGTTTGGTCATGATCAGATGCAGACTGACAAGAATCATTATCTGAGGATGAATAGTAGATTACCTCATTAGCCATGAGACAGATCTCATCATCTGATCCAAAATCAGATGAGGATGATGAAGATGATGATGATTTCTTTGGCTCTTTTTCTTCAGCCAACAAAGCTCTTTGATCTGCAAATCTCTTGTCTCTTTTCTTCCTCTTTTCTTCCCTTTCTTTAGGAGTCAGTTGAGGACAGTCATAACTGAAATGTCCTGGCTTGTTGCATGTATAACAAATGTCACTCCTATCTGATCTGGGACTGGAAGTATTTCTTCTGACAGGTGATCTGTATCTTCTTGTCTGGCTCTTGTTTTTGTCATCATCTGAAGATTTATCTACCTTCCTATCTGATCTGGATCTTTGTCTATCTCTACCTGCAAATCTCAATTTATTTCTCTTATACTTCATTCTCAATTTATCATACCTTTTTGTAAGTAAAATCATCTGCTCTTTCAAAGATAGATCAACTCCTACAAACTCTGTTGACATCTTGTCTTCTTTACTGACAAAGGCAACAGATTTGGATGAGGTACTTGACTCCATCTCATCTTCTTATTCTTCTATCTGAATATCATACTCTAAAGCTTTAAGATGAGAAAATAAAGTATGGTGAGTAATAGAGGATAAATCTTGAGTTGCTTTAAGGATATTGGATTTTTCCCTCCATCTCTTGGTTAATGATCTCAAAATCTTGTTGTTAATCTCCTTCTCTGAATAATTCTTTTCAAGGTCAGCTGCTTTGTTGAGAAGATTGGTCAACCTCATATCAAACTGATCCACAGACTCATTTTCTTTCATCTTGAATGTTTCAAATGTATGCAATACTGACTGTAGCTTGTTCTCCTTCACTTGGTCAGATCCTTCACAAACATTAGCTAAGGTTTGCCACATTTCTTTGGCTGTTTTACATCTCTTAACCTTCTCTATCCAATCTTTACTCAGAGTCTCTATGATTTCTGTTCTAGCTACTTGGTCAAGATTGTGGACCTTCCTTTCATCATTAGTCAATTCAGAACTCTTCTTCTCTTGCCTAGTTCTTGATTCAGCTGCCTCTGCTCCAGTGCTGGTGCCTCCATGGAAAAACTTTATAGGGCCTTCCTCAAGAACCTCTTCCATTCTATCATGAATGGCTTTTAGATGATTTTCCATCCTAAATTTCCAATAATCATACTCTTCATTTGAGAATTCAGGCAGATTCCTAGACTTATTACTTTTACCTGATGACATGATGAAACAAGGACAAAATACTCCACAAAAGCTTATTAGTAGCACTGTTAGAAATGAAAGAAAATGAAGAAAATCAAGATAATTCCAGAATCTTGTTCAAGACCTAAAATCAATATCAGAATAGCTTAACACTGCTCTGATACCACTTGTTGGTCCCGGAGAGTTGAGTTGATTAAAACCTTGAGTAAGCTTTCTAGAACAAAATCTAGAAAGGGGGGGGGGTTTGAATAGATTTTGTAGATTTTTCAAATCTTTCAAAATCAATTCAAAGTATCAGATTAAGCCCAGCGGATAATGATTAAATTCTCAACTTCTTATAAGATCAAAAGCAAGGTTGATATACTGATTTTAGTTAAGATTCTGAATTTAAATCTTGACGAAACACAAATTGTAAATCAAACAGAAAATAAAGAAAGCAAGAAATAACACCAGGATTTATAGTGGTTCGGATTTTAAAAATCCTACATCCACTCTCCTTCTTCAATTTGAAGAAGAGACTCTGCTTACTGCTTACTTTCTCACTTCCAGCTTACAACTTACAACTTGTACAATTCTTCAAATCTTCAATCTCCTAGACTCTTCTTCTAGAAATCTAACTGTTACAGTGTGTACTGGATTTTGAAGATTAAAGGAAAAGTGTTCTAAAAACACTTAGAACTTTTTGAAACCTCTCTAGAAATTCTTGTGAAAAGATTGTGAAATCTGAGTAGTGAATTGTGTAAATCAAATATGCATAAGTGTTGTTGTATATAAAAATGAAAAACCTAGACCTATATATAAGTCTGAGAAGACAGTTAGTTTGTTAGTTAGTTCTAACAAACTTGAAACTGCTTAACAAACTTAAACTGCTCTTGACCTCAGCTGATTTTTCATACTCATCTGCAGCTGACTCGGTGAAAACTCGCCTTTCTTATTCTACTCGGCTTATCTTGACCTCGTCTGAGCTCTTCATATTTGTCTCCTGCAGATGACTAGACTTGAACTTGTCTTCAGATGACTAGCATGTTATCAGACCTCAGCTGACTAGCTTAATGCATGACCCCGTCTGATCAGCTTACATCCTCAGCTGTTCTTCAGTTTGGCCGATTAGTCTGATCTGTTCTTTAACTCATCAAAACCTCTTGATCCAGCAGGGGTCATTGGATGACGACACTTTAATTTTACTCTTTCACTTTTGTAAAGTTTTCAAGACTTTTCAAATTTGGATTATGAAAGAATACGGAGTACATAATTCATGGATGAAATTAGAAATACCAATTGGATCAAACATAGCTCCGGAACACTATTTATTTGAACTACAACCTCTTTGTTGGTTGGACACCGACAAAGATATTATACTCTTTAGAATGAATCCTAAAGGAACATTCATCGCATTCCATTTGAAAGAAGAGATTTATCAGAATTTTTTATCACCCTATAATTAGGAGGGTTATTGTACTATTTTTAGGGTTGCTGATAGCATCGGGGGTCCTTCGTTGTAAGTTAATGTGTTTGTAATAACCTTTTTTGTAGAAGCATATGTAATGTATTTTTTAGTATTATGCAGTTTTATAATGTATTAGCAAATAATTTTTAATATTTTTATTATGAGGCCATTGTTTCGTATGTACTTGGATAATTTTTATAGTCAACCGTATGTTTTGTTCATATGTATTTTGGACATGTGCAAAACCAAACGCACATGTGTAGAACCAAACACACGTGTGCAAAAGTTTTTTAGTGTGACGAATCATAGTACAAACATGTTTGTGTTTACATGAAACTATCATAACTAAATTATATATCAAGTTTCTAATATAATAACACATCAAACAGGTTGCATATATTCTTTTTAAACTTTGCATCAAACATACATACATACATAAGGATGTATTCAGTTCTAACATCCACCCTACATCAAAAGATAATAATACTCATAGGTACAAAACAAAAACAAATAAATGCCAAAGGGTCATCATATTTATATTCGAATATATAACCCAATATACAAATCATAGATATACTTGTGTTTTAACAATTAACCCTTCCTTATAATAAAAAATAAATGCCATCAGATATGTGTGTTCAATAAAGTTAGACACAATAAAGTAATATATCTATTGTATTAAACCAGCCCAGCACAAAAAACCAACCAAAGACTTTAATGTATGATTCCACTGTTATCAAACAACCACACTAATAGGGGCCATAAACTATTCCATCATTTTCTTTTAGTAATTTTCTGTAGAAACATTAGAAAACACACCTTTCTGAACCACATTCTTAAGAATTGTATTTTCAATTTGCAAGCATACCAGAATTCCACAGTCCAGAGACTCTTCACTCTACTGCAAACACTCTTCAGAAGTTGGTGTTTTGAACATGCCCATTGAAATGGGGTGGTTCGGTTTGTGCTTACTGAAAAGTTCACGTAGTTCACTCTCAACGTTGGTTAGATGGCAAACTTTATTAATAAATAAAAAAAAAAGAATTTGGATATAGCTATGCTTTTCTAAAAATCTTACCATGATCATTGATCTTTTAAGATGCATATCATGTTCTGGTCTCCTTGGACGCATCGAATTGTAAAATTTTTATTTTGCATTCCGCATGTTGAACTTCAACAACGTCCATTGATCTCCAGAACCCCTTGTATTACGACCACCCCATTTGGCACACAGAGAGAACATCAGTGTACTATATGCCATGCAATTTTTTAATCTTTGATCAACAAAATACTTAAGAGAGTTGGTGTGGTTCTGGGCAACAAGGTCCTACAACAATTGCAGAATGATAAAAATATATGTTATTTCATACAAAAATCATTATTTAAACTGTTTTATTGAGTTGTACATGTTAATATATTACCCAACGTGAAAATGAAAACACCATCGTATATTTTCCACCATCCGAGTTCCCATACTTCTCCTCCAATATATCAACCCAAGAATCTATTACCTGTAAAAAATTTATGACGTTCAACAATTTAATAAAAGTGCAGAATCACAAGGACACAAATATTAAGGCCCATTAGAAAATTTTACTGCTAGAAATCATAAAGAAGCATCAATTAAAAATTGAAAGTTTACTTAATCCACCAGATTCTCTTTTATGATGTAGTAGACAAATTATATCTTTAACCTTCACCTCCGACATAACTCGTTTGCTCCACCAGACCACTTTCCTGAAAACAACAACTATGTTTTTAAAAAATGATAGGTATAGCTCAAGTGTTTAGAGCTCCACTACCTATGACCCAAAGGTCATGAGTTTGAGTCATCTTTTGCCCGATCAAAAAAAATCTTATATAAACTATTATTAATATGTACATTAACCAGGTGGCTTAGCCCACCTGACCACCAAACTCCTCACTTTAGTGGAAGATCCGGGTTCGATTTTCTTTAGGAACGGATATTTACTGATAAAAAAAAATTAATAAAATAAATTAAATATAGAGAAACAACATTTGTGCAATAAACTTATAGAACTAATAAAGTATAATTACCATATGTAAATAGCAACACAAGTGGCTGAGATAGGTTGTAACTGAGCTAATGGATCAATATCTTCAAAGTGAACATACAATGTGCATGTGTGGCCAAAGACTTCAGCATCCAATACGATTTGTATAGTTCGTTTAGCAAACTTTAAGAAACAGTAGACAAAGTGTAATGGTTTTGGCAAGCTTTTTGAATCAAATGTAGACTTCTTCTACACTCCAACCTCTTTCTTCATTTTTTTAGACCTCTTATAATTGCATTATATCATACTAATACCATAATAATATATCTAGGAAAAACAAACAGAAATTGTAAATATAAAAATCTTACTCGCAATGTAGCTAAGTGCTTTGGCCAAGCCACATGTGAACCTACTGCATCCTCAATATACTTGAACTCACTCGTGGGAAAGGGTAATGAGGCATTCCCATCAATTGCTTGATCAATGGATACACACATCGAGTTGTTAGGACATTTCACCCCGTGAATTAAGTCGTTGGGCCCATTTTCTCATATGAATGTCCCAAATGCCACTGCATCATCTACCTTCGATGCTAAACTCAACGCCACAACTTTTCCCTATTTAACAAAAATGGTCACAAAATATATTTAACATACAAAATATTTTTGTTCATCATTATATTTTAAGTCATACCTGCATGTCATCATCATCGGTAATGTGAAAAACATCATTATCCTCCGGTGAAATACTCTTTTGATCCTCATCATCATACAAAATATTTGGCCTTGGACATTTGACATCCTTTACTAAACAACTCCCTTTCTTTGTGGTCTTGCTGGGTGCTTGTTTTTCGTAGAACAGTACTTCCAATTTCTCCAAACATGCACGTGTATCCTCCAGTAAATGATCCTTATTTCCAGGATTCTTAGGAATGTTAAACAGTCTTAACGGAGTGACTAAAGCTTCTACTCCCCTCAAACGTCCATCGTGTTCACTTGAATCTAGTGCAGAAGAAAGTATGCCTTGTGATGATCCTCTTGTACCAGTCTTTCTCTGTTCGGTGAAATCACTCTATAAAAGTAAAACAAACAGACAAACACTACATCAATATAAGAGGTGATTGTTAAATGAAACAAACAACACTAAAGAAATCTTTGTCACTTACAATTTTTACCACTTTTTCAACCAACCCTTCTCCTTTAAACTCTCATTCTTTGCTTCTACGATCATGCACCCAAAGAGTGGCTCTATCATTATCAGCATCACTGGATAGTATCGATGCCTACAATGTCACAAATTGAATAAGAACGGTTCAATAAAGTAATTGGAATTATGTTTAGCACGTAATCACTTACATTTTCTTTTGCATAATTTGCGTAACCTGTGATATTTGATATGTTGGTGCAAACTGTTGTGCTCTGAGCTTGAATCCTAGAAAAAAGACAGTGCTAAAATTTCATATGCAGGCTGATTATATTCATAAATAAATAAAATAAAAAATGAGTTCTATTACATTTCACACTATTACTTACTTTAGCATATCAGAGCAAATTACTCAACCTTGAATTCTTGATATAGACGAATTATAACAAAATTACTTCAATCACTTGGATCAATTCTGTAATTAGCAGGTGGTATGTTCAACTTAGGACTTTTTAGTCGTCCAAAAACAAAGTCCTTTGTAAGTTTCACCTTGAATTCACGTTATTTATTATTGGCCGACACTAGACATCCTTTCTTGTACTCCGTAGCAACAATGAAGGTAAGCTACAAGAAATAAATATTTAAATAATAAACTTTGTCAACACTGTAAATTTAAGTTTTTGAAAAATAATATATAAAAAATAACATATACTAATTACTTACATTGACTGAATTCCATATTTGGTCTTTGAAGTCCTATGGAACTTACTTCCAATCCTTGAATGTGATTTTTACTAGCTCCCGTGATAGAACACTGATATAGCTTTACATCTGAGTATTGTTTGGCCCAAGTGGCTGTCCTAAACTATTAAATTCAACTGGTTTTCGAACTCATTTGGATCGTAGCTCATGCTATTTATGCATGACTGTATGTCCGCGTCGAGCAACTTATTTCGATGCTAATTTTTTATCCTCCTTGGCACTAGATTTTATTTCCTCTTCTTCCCCCCTTAACTCCATTTTTTTTTTTATTTAGTTGTTAATGCTATGTTCTCACTCCCCAAATGTGTCTCCTCCTCCTCATCATCATCTTTCTCCTTTCTTTTTCTCGTAGGTGTATTCACTATCTCAACTTTATTAGTATCCAACCTCAAACTTCTACGCCGTCCCATCACTCCTATGTACAAACCTGTTCAACAAAAATAAACAGGTTATTAAGATTAAATTACATGTATTTTTTATTTAGAGTACAAATAATTAGTATAGGAAAAGTAATTCTAAATTAAAGAATGATAAAATATACTAAGTATAAGAAAAGTAATTAATACTAAGTTCAAGAAAATTTTAGGTTTAAATGATACATCAAATATCAGATTTGTACGCAAACAAACAACCAAATTCATATTAAAATAACAGACAACCTAAAATAAAAATGATAAAACTCATGTAAATTCAAAAAACTTAATCAGTTTTCTAACCAATTAGTAAGTACCAATTTTTTTAAGCATTTGTATTGTCAACCCAAACTCCATCACAATCTTCACTAACGCATGGTGGTTCATCTTCATCGGTTGTATTAATATCAACTAAAGGCAACCCTCTACTGAAAGATTGAAGGTGGATTATACTTTCTTCCAACTCTCCACTTCTTGTGTCCTCAAAGTACTCCCTCGTAGGAGTTGCAAGCACAACCGACCATACATGATCTTTAGGATCCTCAATGTAAAAAACTTGTTTTGCTAGACTAACCAAAATAAATGAATCATCTTTGAATCCAATTTTGTTGAGGTTTACCAAAGTGAATCCAAGATCATCTATTCAAACACCATTTTTATTGTCAACTCAAATGCACTTTAAAACTGGAATTCCAAAATGGATATAATCTAACTCCCATATTTCATCAATCACTCCATAAAACGTCATGTAGGATACAATGGGATTTTTGTCCTTTTCACTAGAAACTTGCATGATGCTTGACACTATGCTAACTTCCGAATTTTGTGTAACTCGTGAATTATCTAGTTGCTTTGTATGATAAGTCACTCTATTAATAGAGTAACTATCGTACTTCAACACATTCGGACAAGGCCCACGATCGAAGGCCTTCAGCTTTTCTGATATTGTTTGACTAGAGATTTATTTCAAGTGCAACCTACAATTCACAAAGTGTACTGTTATGTCAACTAAAAGATTAGAAGTGTAAGAGATTTATTGTAAACACGTATTTTTTGGAGCTTACACGTTTACGAAACCAACTAACAAACAATTTGTTGTGTTGCTCGTATAGCCATTTTTCAGCCTTGGTTTTCCGAAAATATTTGGATCTCACATGCGCTATGTGTTCACTATAGAAATTATTTAGAAATATTATAATCAAAATAATTAAATAATTAAAATTTTAATAATAATAAGTTTTGATGTATTACTTGACATAAGGATCGATCACATCATTTGTCAACACATGATGATGTGCTTGCTGCAACTCAGTGGGGCTGATACAATACACAACAACTTTCAATAGAGGCATTGTAAGTTCTTTATGTTGATGACTCGGCGGAATCCCAATTGTTTGCACATTCGAAAGGTAGTTTGAGCAAAACTCCACAGCCTCTTCAACAATTCATTCAGCCATGCATTTTTCAAGCCGAGTTCGATATCGCACATAATTCTTCAAAACTCTCATGTACCTTTCAAATGGGTACGTCCATCGATATCAAATTGGTCCACACAACTTGACCTCCCGCACAAGATGTACAGTGAAATGAATCATGATATCAAAAAATGATGGAGGGAAGTACTTCTCTAGCAGACACAATGTCGTCATAATATCATTTTGCATATCATCTAACTTCGAGACATCTATCACCTTGCTACACAACATATTAAAGAAAAAACACAAGCGAGTGATAGTGTTTCTAACATTATCTGGCAAGACACCACTGATAGCTACTGGGAGTAATTGTTGCATTAAGGTATGGTAGTCATGTGACTTGAGACCAGTAACCTTCAAAACTTTCATTGAGACCAGATTTCAAACATTAAATAAGTATCTCGTAGTTAACTTCATACTTGACAATGAGGAACCAACTTTCTTTTTATCTTTCGTACTCAAAGTATAAGGAGTTGGGGCTAAAAAAGTTTTTTTTTCTCCAATCACTGGGCCAACTCAGTCCTTATATTCATCTCTTGATCTCGTCTCGCTGCAACTCCATCCTTTGTTTTACCTGGAATGTCGAGCAGGGTACCAAGGAGGCTCTTGCATACGTTCTTCTCAATGTGCATGACATCAAGAATATATCTGACATGTAAATGTTGCCAATACTCAAGTTCAAAGAAAATAGATTTCTTTTTCTAACACCTCTGATCCTCCTTTGACTGATCCCGGCTCCTTTTTCCCCAATTTTATTCAATTTCAGCAACTCTAGTAAACACTTTGTGTCCATTCAATTGTTTTGGAGGAGGATTTAGTTCTTGTTTCCCATTAAAGGCTTTCTTCTATCTTCGATAGGGATGATATTCATTTAGAAACCTTCTATGTCCCGTGAATGATATTTTCCTGCTATGTTTTAGCCTTTTTGCATATATTTTCTCACCACAAATAAGACATGTCTTATATCCTTTAACAACACACCCAGACAGATTTCCATTTGCAGGGAAATCATTAATCGTCCATAACAAGACAACCCTAAGTTGGAATTGTTCATCTTTGTATGCATTATATGCATTAACACCTACCCATAATTTTTTCAAATCATCAATCATAGGCTCCAAGTAAACATCAATGTCATTCCCTGGTTGCTTAGGACCGACAATCAACAAGGTGAGCATCATAAACTTCTTGTTCATACACAACCACGGAGGAAGATTGTACGTGATCAATATCACAGGCCAACAACTATATGCAGAACCAAATTACTATGAGCATTGATCCCATCTGTGGATAATGTCAATCTAAGATTCTAGACTCTAAGGAAAAATCTGGCCACTGATGGTCCACTACCTTCCAAGATGGTGAATCAGCAGGATGACACAAATATTCATCACACACTCTATGATCAGCATGCCAGGTTAATTGTTGTGACAATTCTTTATTCTGGAACATTCTTCGAAATCTAGGAATAGGTGGAAAGTGCCACAGTACCTTTGCAGGAACCTCATCAATTATATTAGAGTTCTTTCTGACCTCCACCTTGATGCCCCGCAAGTACGACAAATTTTATCGTCCTTGAAATCCTTCCAATATAGGAGGCAGTCACTGGGGCATGCATCGATTTTTTCATATTCCATTCCCAATGTTGCCAAACTCTTTTTTGCATCATACATAGTTGAAGGCAACTCATTCCTATCTGGGAGCATTTCTTTAAACAACGCAAGTAGGTCAGCCATACTTCTTTTACTTCAACTGTATTTTGCCTTCAAATTATAGAGTTTTACAATTGCAGACAATTTCGTGAATTTGGTACATCCAGGATATAAAGGCTTCTCCTCATCCTCTAGTCACTTTATGAATTTATTTGAGCTTTTAGAATTTCTGTGTGCTGCATGCACCATATCCTCTAAGTGTTCCCATGGAAAATTGTTATGATTATCTTCTTCTTGATCATTATCATGCATTAAAGACTTATTTGTAATTCTCTATCCATGAAATATCCATGTGCGATATGTTTTATTCATACCATCACGAATCAAGCCAGCTACATTTTCAATTAACTCTAAGCCATTAATTTAAGACTAAATTTTTACATTCAGCTCAGATCTGTTTCTGGATTCATGTCATATATTACAAGGATCCAAAGAGAATCCTAACATTTCGAAACCATTTTATGTTCACGGCATTTTATTCTAGTTCTTAAAAGCAAGGGTATACGTTAATCATTTAATCTCAAGTCATACTGACTACCTCAGAAGAGTGTAGGAAGAAAAAAAAATTAAGACTGAGGAAATTAAATGAGAAGATGCTTTGGTGTGATGAATACTAAAAAAAAAAATCTAAAACGAAAAAGAAAAAAGAGGAGGCAGAAAGTTAAAAACCATTTCCTTTAAGAATCGGGATAAAAATAAAAACTTCACACTGAGAAACTTTTTGCTACAACTATATGCTCAACCAAGGAACAACTAAAAAAATTAATAAGAGTATCTGCAGAACCCAGTGATTAGGAGAGCACATCCACAATCATCCAAAATTGGAAAGCATCTATGACTAAAACACTATAGTAAAGAAAAGTAGGGTCTTAAGCTCTAAACATCATTATGTACTTGCTTGCAACCTTTTGGCATAGTTACAAAACATGTACCAAACCTAAACATGAAAAACAATTAAAAGAGAATAAAATCGAAGTTGATTTTCTGTGCAAAAAATATTCAATGTAAAATGTAACAGCCAATACATTGTTTTTGTTCATTTATTGATTCGTTTCACATCTTCCCAAATCCCCACTAAGTTATAGCCCCATATAATCTAAGACACACAGCTAAGGATGTATATCTTATAAAGCCCCCAAATTATTAATCCATCTCTCGTGGTCTCTCTCTCTCTCTCTCTCTCTCTCTCTCTCTCTTCATACTACCCCTGCTTCTCTAACTTCACCTTCTATTGTGTTTGTGTGTAAATATGGATGGTCTAGTCATCTGTTAATGTTATAAATTTTTAAACAATTGAAGGGTGTGAAATGTGAAATATTTTGATGATCTCTGTTACTTAAAACAAAATTTCTCGTCATTGTCGCCTGTTGTTTGAATTCTTTAATTGATCACAAAATTTCACCTTGTTGTAAATTAAATGAATCTGTATGTAGTAAATTTTCATGAAACATATTTTCCAGCTGAAATGAAGTAATTTTATAATCAAGATAATTCAAGAATCTGGTGTTTTATATACAATCGGCAACCAAATATTCTTCTGGAGAATAAGCATGTCGAAGAAAATTACCCAAGGAATGAAGAAATGCGAATACAAATTATACAAGCAAATGAGCTAAACAAAACAAGATGCAATTCTATTTGAGGGAAAACAATCAAAATCAAAATCAGATGCAATTCTATTCGAGGAAAAATAATCAAAATCAAAATCCGAGCAATGAGAATTAGGAAACCAAAATTAGGAAAAACAATAATTTGCTCATAAATAGTCACAAGAAACTTAGAATTGAGAAGCAAAGCCATACCGTTGAAGCAGGCGATCTTAAGCGTCCAATACTAGGCTCTCTTTCCAAAGCATCACCATCGAAGCCTGAAACTTCACAAAAATTCAAATAATGGACGTTTGTCCTCATCAGGCGACAAAGTGGCGGGGAATAGCGGTGTGGCTTCAGTGGCATAACGCGGTGGCTCTGACGCAAAATTAGGGCACTCATGATTTTAGGCTCACGAATAGGAAGGAGGAGCGGAGCAAGAAAGCGGTGTTAACGAGCAGCGGGAATGGAGGTGGTGGCTCCGACGGTAGGGGAACGGCAATGGTGGATCCGGCAGGGGAACGGTAGTGGTGGATCCGGCGGGGGAACAGTGGACGCGTCAGCCGGAGAAGTACACGACTTTTGATTTTTGATATTTGAGAAGGAAAAATAATCTATTGTATATATACCCCCAAAAATTAGAATTAAAAAAATTAAAAGACAACAGTTGCTAAAAACCATTATCTTTTAGTGCAATTTCATTACCTAAAACAACGTGTTTACCTAGGACAACGGATTTTAGACTTAAGACAATGGTCAGAGCCCAAACCCGATGTCTTAGGCCATTTTTGGCATAGTGGTCCTTGTCCTCAAGGCCAAACTCAGGGAAACGCTCCTTCTTTTCTTCAAAATTTTCTCACGCCGCTTATTCGATTGGTAATCCTTCTCATTTTATTTGTCGGTACTCCATAGCCTATAATGGTCGAATTAACAGTGTCCTATCTACATTTACTGTTATAAACCAATTCGTTATAACCTCATTGTTCCCTAATCTCCATTTTAACTGTGATACATGCACAACGGGATGAATCTGTGCTTCCAAGGGTAAATCTAGCTTATACGCAACTTTCCCTATTTTGGCTATAATCTGAAATGACTCACGGTATGTGCTTCAAAGTGTGTATAACACCTTCTGGGAAAGTGTTTGCTGTCTATATGGTCTTAACTTTAAATACACCCAGTCCCCTACTTCAAAGACTTCCTCGCGTCGGTGCAGATCGTGGAACTCTTTCGTGTTATTGATTGATCCTTGCAACATTTCCTTGAGCTCCCTTATCATAATTCTCGTTCATATAACTTTCGATCAACTTCATCATTAGGCGATTCTCCAGATGGACAGTTGATCAAGTGAGGTGGATGTCGGTCATAAAGTAACTCAAACAGTGAGCGTTTGGTTAATGAATGAAAAGTGATGTTGTACCAATATTCTGCCCAAGGTAAGTACCACTCACATTTCTTGGGGTGTTGGTGCACAAAACATCGAAGGTATTCCAAGATTCAGTTTGTCACCTCAGTTTACCCGTCAGTTTAGGGGTGATATGACAAACTTATGGCAAGTTGGGTGCCCTGTATTTTAAAAAAATTCTCTCCAGAAATCTTTTATAAATATATGATCACGATCGGTAATAATGGAACGAGGCACCCCATGCAACTTTATGACATATTCAACGAATAATCGGGCCACCAATTTAGCCGTATATGGGTGTGCGAGAGGAATAAAATGCGTATACTTGGTAAGCCGATCGACAACAACTAAGATGTCATTATACCTGTAGGAGTGAGGCAATCCTTCAATGAAGTCCATCGTGACGTCTTCCCAAATTCATTTCGGAATTGGCAAAGGTTGTAATAGCCTGTTGGATCTCCTCAAGTCATTTTTAACTTGTTGACAAGTATGACAATTAGTAACATATTTTTGTACTCTCCTTTCATGTCTGGCCAGTAAAATGTGATCGCAATTCGTGCTTAGGTCCGATATATGCCTGGATGTCCCCAATGTTGGTGTCATGGAAGTGTTGCAAAATTTGATCCCATAAATTTTATGAAGCTAGTACCCAGACTTTCCCTTTGTATAACAGTAGTTGATCTCTCCACTCAAAGTCACTTACTCATTGTTTTATGACTAGTACTTCGGGGTCAGTCATCGCAGCCCTTCTGATGAGATCCCAAATTGCCCATACTGGCCCGGTTATCGCGCACAATTTAACATCCCCATTTCTACATGAAAAAGGGCATAAAAATGGTGTTTTGTCTCCCTCTCCTATATCGAATCTCAAAATCAAACCCCATAAGTTTGGTAATGAACTTTTGCTGTTCTAGTGTGATAACTCTTTGTTCTAACATGTGCTTAAGGGGCTACTACAAAAATTTTGGCCTAGTATCGCCTTATGTGCACCGCTTCGACCACGGCCATCATTTCTTCAACGTATGTGGACCACTCAGCCTTCTTAGTGCTTAAGGCTTTACTCAAATATGTCAATGATCGCCCTTCTTACACCAGGACTGCTCCCAGTCCGATTTCACTTGTATCTATATAAACTTCAAGCATCAACTCAAAATTTGGCACAACTAATATTAGAGTTATCGTAATAGCTTTTTTTAATTATTTGAGAGAATCCTCACGTGGTTTAGTCCAAAAGGAACTCCCCCTTCTTTGTCATCTCGGTTAACGGCCGAGCGATTGTCCCGTAATCTTTGATAAATTTTTGGTAGCAGCCGGTAAGTCCAAAGAAGCCTCATAATTCCGTAATATTCATCGATTTTGACCACTATTACACTGCTGTAATTTTAGTATCATCAACCCGTACCCCATCTACTATAATTATATGTCCTAAGTACTCCACCGAGGTTCTACCCGAAAGTGCATTTTGACTATTTTAAGTAAAATTGTAACATCCCAAAATTACTACATGAATTATTTATATTTGTATATTATTATTTTTAATAAATAAAGTATTATTATTAATAATTAGCCTTTAATTAAATTATATAAATTTAATTAAAATAGAAAATATAATATATATTATATATTATAAATATATATATATATATATATATATATATAAGAATGTGTGTGTCGTGTGGAGTGTGTGCAAAGTGTGCTGTGCGTGTGTTATAAATATATATAATATATTATATAATAATAATAATAATAATAATAATAATAATAATAATAATAATAATAATAATAATAATAAAATATTGAAACCTTACCTATTAAGTAATAAGGCGATGGAGTATATATTAATTGAGGCGGTGGAAGATGGAAAGCATAGGAGAGAAAAGGGATGACCGAGAAAAAGGAAGAAAAAGAAAGAGAGAAGGAAAGAAGAAAGGAAGAGAAAGGGAGAAAAAAAAAAAGAAAAGAGAAGAGAAGAAGAGAGTGGCGAAAGAGAGAGATCTCGAAGTATTTTGGTAAGTATTCGATCTCCGTTAATTGTGGTATTATATATCAAAATGCTCGTATCCACAAGTAGATTATAGAATTATAATTAATTTGTTGATCTGACGCTCATGGCGTCTGAAATTGGAGATTATAAAGAGTATATGTTATTTGTAGGATTTGAGGAGAAATTTGAGACCTCTAGGATTGTGCATTATCAAGGAGTTGAGGATCATTTAGGGGGTATTGCATTGTATCATTTATTGCAGCTATTGCTTTTAAGGTGAGGGCAATCTCCACTCTTAATCGAGTTTAACATTCAATGTTATGATTGCTATGTTAAATTGCATTATTAATCAAGACGGGTAATAACCCGCACTATGTTCAAGCCGGGTAATGGCCTGCACTATGTTCAAGTCGGGTAATGGCCCGTACTATATGCAAGTCGGGTAATGGCCCGTGTAATATGTTCAAGTCGGGTTATGGCCCGTAATATATATGTTCAAGTTGGGTAATGGCTTATACTATGTTTAAGCCGGGTAATGGCCCGTACTATGTGATAAAGCATTAAATGTTCTCATGAGCTTTATTGAAATATTATATGCCGCATACGAATGTTGTTTAATTGTGCAATTATTGATGTTTCTCTCACTGGGTGTATTTTCAAACACTCATCCTCCCACAGTTATGATTTTTCTACAGGTCAAAGGAGTTCAGGCAGGATATGAGGCGATGACTGCATGTAATTTATTTTACGTTGTTTTTTGTTGTAATTTAAATGATTATTTTGTAATAAATCTCGTTTATTCAATTATAATTCTTCTTTTTATTAAGTTAACAAACCAATTTGGTAGCGTCTCAGCTATTATGTGTTATTTTTAAATTCGGGGCGTTACAAGTGGTATCATAGCATTTCAGTTCTGTACTTGCTACTATTTCTATATAAAAAAATCATTTACTTCATAATTATAAGTCAACTTCTCTTTTAAAAGATGGTTTGTAAATTACTTGCTTCTATCTTCCCTGCCTCAACAGCTCTAAGGTATGAAATATCATTATGTTCAGTTGTATTAAAATTTTGGCTTTATACACAATTGTGGTTTTAAAAATTTTCAAATTTATTTACAATTTTTATATAAAATGTTTTATTAGATAATTATAAGTTGCTTGATATGGATACTTTTGGTTTATAAGGTTGATTTTAGTTACCTTTTTTAAGAATGATGCCACTATGGTTATATAATAAATTGGAGATATTGATATTTATATTTTTGGAACTTATAAGCCGTAAATAAGTATTTTAAGATTTTAAGGAAACATTGATATGAAGAGTTTGGTGACTTATGGTTTTGGGGTTTATAGTTTTGCAATAATTTAAGAATGAAATTTATAGTGCGTAGTTTTGAAATTATGGTTTTGTGAGTTTTAGATTTGAAGCAATAATTAAGAGTAAAATTTATTATTTAGATATTTTTTTTTATTATTATTAAAGTAGTTATTATTAAATAATATTATAAGTATTTTATAAATAATAATAATAATAAAAATAATAGTGATGAATGTGGTATGATCTATGCATTGTGATGAAAGAAATTATTTTTTAAAAAATAATAACTTTAAATAATCATAAGGACTAATAGTATATATGTGAACCACATTTGGAGTTAGAAGGATGAAGAAATAATTTCTAGGATAATTTAGCATGGAAAGTGAGTTGTGATGATTTAAATGATAATATTATAATATTAGGACAAATTTTTTAAAAGGTGTGTAGATTGTAACATTTCAAAATCACTACATGAATTATTTATATTTGTATATAATTATTTTTAATAAATCGAGTATTATTAATAATAATTAACTTTTAATTAAATTATATAAATTTAATTAAAATAGAAAATATAATATAATATAAAATAATATATTATTAATATGAAAATAATATTATAAATGATCAAAGTGTTTTGTGCGTGTGTTATAAATTTATATAATATATTATATAATAATAGTAATATAATGATAATAATAATATAATAATAATAATAAAATATTGAAACCTTACCTATTTAAGTAATGAGGCGGTGGAGTATATATTAATTAAGGCGAGAAAAAGCATAGGGGAGAAAAGGGATGACCGAGAAAAAGAAAGAAAGAGAGAAGGAAAGAAGAAAGGAAGAGAAATGGAGAGAAAAAAAAAAAGAAAAGAGAAGAAGAGTGGCGAGAGAGAGAGATCCTGAAGCATTTTGGTAAGTATTCGATCTCCATTAATTATGGTTTATATATCAAAATATTCGTATTCACTCGTAGATTATAGAATTGTAATTAGTTTATAGATCTGACGCTCGTATCGTCTGGAATTGAAGATTATTAAAAGTATATGTTATTTGTAGGATTTGAAGAAAAACTTGAGACCTTTAGAATTGTGCATTATCAAGGAGTTGAGGATCATTAAGGGGGAATTGCATTGTATTATTTATTGCAGCTACTGCTTTTAAGGTGAGGACAATCTCCACTCTTAATCGAGTTTAACATTCAATGTTATGATTGCTATGTTAAATTGCATTATTAATCAAGACGGGTAATAACCCGCACTATGTTCAAGCCGGGTAATGGCCCGTGTAATATGTTCAGGCCGGGTAATGGTCGTGTAATATATTCAAGCCGGGTAATGACCCGTAATATATATGTTCAAGCTGGGTAATGACTCATACTATGTTCAAGCCGGGTAATAGCCCGTACTATGTGATAAAGCATTTAATGTTCTTATGAGCTTTATTGAAATATTATATGCCGCATATGAATGTTGTTTAAATGTGCAATCATTGATGTTTTCCTCATTGGGTGTATTTTCAAACACTCATCCCCCACAGTTATGATTTTTCTACAGGTCAAAGGAGCTCAGGCAGGGTACGAGACGATGACTGCATGTAATTTATTTTACGTTGTTTTTCACTGTAATTTCAAATGATTATTTTGTAATAAATCTCGTTTATTCAATTATAATTCTTCTTTTTATTAAGTTAACAAACCAATTTGGTAGCGTCTCAGCTATTATTTGTTATTTTTAAAATCGGGGTGTTACAAAAACTCATGTTCCTGCAAAATGATAAGTACAAAACTTAAATGGAACAAGTGACAAATCCATGTTTAAGAATAAATGAAAATGTCATCAAAAGCCATAAATATGAAATTCCTCAAATGTGGTTCAAATATCGTATTCATTATGTCTTGGAACGTGGAAGATGCATTGCAAAGACGAATGACATCACCAAATACTCATAATGTCCATGGTGAGTGCGAAACGTTATTTTATGTATGTCTTCCTCGGCTACTCGAATTTGGTGGTAAGCCGCTTATAGATCCAGTTTAGTAAAGTATTTTGATCCTCCAAGTTCATCAATCATGTCGTCAATAGTAGGAATTGGAAATCGGTCCTTTATGGTTGTTGAGTTGAGAGCTCTATAATTCGTACAAAAATGTCACGTTCCTTCTTTCTTTTTCACCAAGAGCAACTGTGAGGAAAATAGGCTTGTACTAGGTCGAATTAATCCTTTTTGGAGCATCTCTCGTACTTGTTGTTCGATCTCATTTTTTTGTGGAAATGTGTGTATCTGTAAGGGTAAACATTTATAGGTTGTGCTTCATTTTTTAAATGAATATGATGATCAAATGCTCGTTTAGGTGGCAAGCCTTGAGGTTCTGCAAAAACTTTAGTAAATTCCATCAGTAAATCGGTTAATTCACTAAGTGTGTTTATTTTTCTATTTTTAAGATTGGTTTGGACTGGTTTAATGTGAACAACATAGCATTGTGCCCCTTGTTTCCGAATTCACTCAATACTCTTAAGACTGACTTCCATAGGTTGTTTCTCGATTCCAGATTGTAATTTGACGACTCCATCACCTAAATAAATTCCATAATTCCCTTAGTGTAGTCAATTATTACTCTCCCTAATCCCTCCAACTATTGCACCCCTAACACGAGGTCAGGTCTCACCAAAGGAAGTGGAAATAAGTCGGTATGAACGACAACTCCTTACTTTTAATGGGCACTCCCTTGTATTGCTCCTTGCAAAGTAAGCCCTCACCATTGGCAACCTTCAGGTTGAAAGGTTCGACCCCTGTAACAGTCAAATTAAGTTTATCAACAATCTTTTTGTTAAACAAAAAAAATTGTGAGACAAAACATTGTCAATAAAAACAACGACCCAGCATTTCTTGACCCATGCAGTAAATTTCATGGTCTTAGGACCATGAACTCCTAATACAGCGTGCATGGAAATCTCTAATATTCTATTTTCTGGTTCATTTATGGTTTCCTCAAGGCCTTCTGATTCGAAGTACCCCGGTTCAATCAAGAAGGCTTGCTTGACCTTACATTTATGCCCCAATGTGAATTTCTCATCACAATAAAACACAACCCTTGCTCTCGTCTCTTTTTCAATTCTTCCTAAGGTAATCTCTTCACTCCAGGTGGAACAGGTCGATTATTATTTTTCCCTTTGTTTACATTAATGTTTGTTCCTCCCTTACTATCGAACGCCCTCGAATTAATCTTTCGTGGCTCCGGTCGACCTGTTCATTTCATTGCACTCAAATGATTGTCCCTTAGCCTTGTTATTTCTATTGCATCTACATAATTTTTGGGGCGATATACTCGATCTTCCAAAGCTAATTCTGATTTTAATCCCCCAATAAAGACCCCTACGAGAGCTTTTTCTGGCCAGTCTTGCACTCGACTGGCTAACTTCTCAAACTCCTTTCGATATTCTCAGAGCGTCCCTATTTGTTTGATATGTGCAAGGGACTTATCATAGTCATTATAATCGGAGGGCCCAAAACGTGTCAAGATTTCTTTCTCGAAATCTTTTCATTTGATATTGCATCCTTTCTGGCGATAAACGCAACTCAACCACTGCTACCACATGTTGGCCTCACCTTCAAGACTGTAAACAACATATCGAACTCTTTCTTCCCGCCGGATTTCATTCAAAGGCTAAGCTATGTGATGGGATCATTCCCATTGAATGTCGGACAAGTTAACTTAGGTTTTCCCTTTCACCGATCATCTATAGCCATTGGATTTCTTTTCCACTCTGAACTTGTTTATGAGGTTTCATTTTCTTCAGTTGAAGAACTCGTGCCTCTTTAAAACGACGTCTTTAGTTTAATATTTCAAGTGCTCGTTTCAGTTTCCCCATGGATCGGCCAATTGCATTGACCCGGCCCTCAACACCGTTTAATCCCGTCTTTATCTAATCAAAATGCGCCTCTTAATTGATGATTATGAAAACTAAGCTTCTGATCCTCAAGTTGCTTTAAATGAAGCAACAGTTTGATGAGAATCACAAGATAAGATCAATAATTCGAAGTCATCCTGGCTCAAGCCAACAAGAGAGATTAGTTACAAATAAAATTGCAAAGAAGTTACTAATTTCTGATAAAAGAAAATAAGTTTTCAATTTACATCCTTTAAGTACTAACAAAATAACCTTTACCTCACCCGCTTTCTTAACCATTATTTGACTAATTCAAATATCATCTTAACAATTGGGTCTATGGTTACATTTTATCAAAAGACTATTTGCCCCATAAAAAAAAAAAAAAAAAGACTTAATTGAATTACAACTTAGGCTTCAACAACTATGCTTTTCTTTTTACGTAGTCTGATCATTATTGGGCTACCTCTCAACTTAGCTTGCCGATCCCAATTATAAGCATTTTTCAACCCGCGACCCTCGTCCGCATCATCATCATGGAGCTACATTGGTGGTGGAAGTACAATATTTTTTATTATTTTGTAATTTATTAATTTAACATTAATTTTTATACACTTTTAAAAGTAACGATTTTTTATATTAATTAACAATTTTTTACATATAATTTTTGTTATAAAAATGAGAATTTTAATTACATGATAGTAATTTTAATAATTATTGAGATAAAATTTAAATGGTAAATTATACAAAATAATTTTTCTAATATTAATGATATTATTTGAACGTTTAATATCTTGAAATTCTAATATTATTGTTATAGAAGTTAAAATGTTAACCGAATTTGTTATTGTAATGTACTCCTTTAGTCTGGTCATAAGTTACTCATTTCTTTTGAACACAATATTAAAATAAGGTAATATAGAGAAATAGGAGATTTAAAAAAAAAGTATTGACTTGCATAAATAATATAAAAGTGTTGTGATATAAATTTAATGAGTAATTGTCAAAAATAAAATAAATAAAAAAAATTAATAACTTATATCAAGACAGAAAAAACACAAAAGAATACGAAAATATAGCTGCTTTACCAATTAATTGTATAATTAGATTATATTAATTAATTTAAAAAATAATTTTTAGATGTCCAGATTCTGAAATATATGCTTACCCGAAAAAAAAGATATAGCTCCTCCGAATCTTTTTATAAATATTGGAAATAAATAACTTCAAAATCCATCCTTTTATATTTTTCAATCATTTTATTATGTGTGTATAACTATGCAAAATTTATGGAAACTTTACACAAACAAAATATAAAACATCCATTTCATAAATAAAGAAAAATACTGAAAAAAAAAGAGGTCAAAATTTCTCAATATCGAGTTCGGCGCTAACCATACCTTCACTAAGAAAACCCTACCTTTAAGGTGGAAAAACCCCTTCTAAAAAAAAATAAGCCTCAGAATTGCAGAATATCAACAAGGACATCTTCCGATGGCCAATCTGTCCCGAAAGATGGTGTATTTATTCATAGATTTCTTCGTAGGAAATTAACAAAAATAAAATTGAAAATAGCTGTATTTCTCATGGCTATTCCCAAGAGTTAATAGCGATAACTCGCTACCCAAGGCGATAGGATATGAGATCGCCTCAAAATACATTTGGAGATGGAAATCTCGACAAAAGGGTGAGGCTTTTTCTAGCGACAATCATGCTTGAGTCATACGAACATTGATAAAAGCTCGTCTCAATTTTGTGTTCATCATCGCAGAATCATTGTGCAGTGATTAGATGCTATTCGCTAGTTTGAAAAAAGAAATAAATAAAAAAATAAACCAACATGGCAGCCCAGACTCAATTACCAATTTCTGACTTCTAAGATACCATTATTTTAGAGCAACTGTGGGTGCATACTTTTTCATCATTCGTAGTAAAAATGAAAGAGTAAATTTTGAGCATTATTCGAGGGCAGAGCCTAGTAATATCAATCAAGCAATATACCTCAGTTTGCACTCATCTTTTATCACAAAGTTGTATACGAAAAATCATAATAAACTGTTCTGAATTAACAAAATTTTAATAGTAATTTTATAAAATTGATTAGTAATGCTTATCTCTTAATCATATAAAAAATACTCGAATAAAGTTTCTACTCATTTGGGAATTAACACAAGACTTTTAAAATAAAATAAAAAAAAAAAACACACACAAGGCTTTACTTCAATAGATGAAGTAAAGTACAATTCTAAACCTTTAATTTTATCAACCATTCACTTAAATTAAATCTAGTCCAATCATTTGTTTCAGATCTTCCAAATATTAATTTGATCTATCAACTTGTGATAGACTAGAAATCAATACAAATCACTTCTCGTCAGAAAACTGAGGAATAAAAAAAAATCAATACAAATCACTTCTCGTCAGAATACTGAGAAATAAAAAAAATATACTCATTTGTTTGAAAAAGTACCCAGAAAAACTTTCGTAAGATCACACACTTTTAAAAAATAATAATAATTGAGATTTTGAGAGATAATTTTGAAAAATTATGTATAAAGTAAAAAAAATTTATTAAATTATGTATACGTGAGTAAAACATAATGACATTTATGCAAATTAGTAATAATTGTAAGGGCAGAGTTCACAAATAATTTTTCATTTCAAGGATGTGAAACTTATAATAGAAGGTAAAAAAAAATATGTGAAAGTTTTTGTGGGACGGAAATATAAGAAATCTATTTTTATATTTGAGAAATCTAAAATGGAACATAATAATATTTATCACACCTGCTAAGAAATTATAATATGAGAAATAATTATCATTGCAAAATCAAACAAAGAGCAAACCTCCCTCAGAAAGGTAAGATTTTCAACAATTACAGTTTCAGACAAGGCTGAAACAAATGATAATATCACATCATCGGGAGCTATACAAAAATATAAAAAATGAAATAATTTGATTTTAAACATCAACACAAACTAAAAAGAGAATACAAGATACATCGATCAGATAATTGTAGTCTGGAAGAATTTTTCTGATCGTCATTCATATGTCCGATTCTCCAATCCTCATCTCGACGATCTTATTTCAAATCAAATCACTAAAAATGTTCAAAAGAAAGAAAATAAAATTATATTAAGTGTTAAAGAGCTCAGAAGGATCCATTGGTTTCTATAATCAAAGATGATAAACTCATCTCAGCAAATAGGTAGTTTCAATCATCACGGCCAACACTCCATTAAATTGAATTGATATTGAAGGAAGAAAAAATAATCAATAAAAATTTGAATGTGACATTCTAACGGTGAAATAAAACCTAAAACCTTAAAAGATCTCACAAAGAACATACTCAAAATGTCTGCTCAGAACTCGGATAAACAATCATGAACAATGTTTCATATGTCCAGACATAAGGATGAGGATCATCACAGCAGAGTTTAAAGATCAAAATATATTATTTGCAAATAGAAATGATTATCTCAGAGGCATTCCAGAAAAAAGGAACTGCACAGACAATCAACATGGCATCAGTTCAGTCCGCCCGTCTGCTTTCTATCATCATTGAATCAATAATTCAAAATAGCAAAATTTAATTTTTTAAAAGCAAAATAAGATGTTCTATATGATGTGAGAATCAATTCACATCAACATAACTTTCATTTTTAGAACTCTTCCAGCATCAGAAATTCAAAATAACAAAATTTGCTTCTCAAAAGCAAAATTATAAAACAGAGATGTTCTATATGATGTGAGATTCAATTCACATCAACATAATTTTAATTTGAAGAACTCTTCGAACATCAGATAATAAGCGGAGTTATGAAATCCACATAAAAATTCAGTGTTTAGCATAAATTATTTCACATCAGTTGCCTTTTCCAGAGCACTTCAACGTCATACCAAAAACAAAATAAAATTAAAAAATATATCAACTCTTAAAACAAGTCAGATATCCAAAATTAAAATCTAAATTATGGAATACAAACAGCACTGGCATCAGATAATAAGCGGAGATGGTAGTCAACACAGATAATCAGTGTGTAGGATAAGATCTATTCATCATCTGCCATCGCAAAAACCAACAATTAAGAAATAGAACAAGCAAAAACTCGTATATTTCCAGAAATTGAAGAAGGAAATATTGGAAGGTCCATTTGACGCCAATGCAATACAAACAGAGTGTGTGCTTTGGGCTGGTAAGCCATCCTAGAATTTCTGCATCAGTTATATCTCCAAGAGAACTTCGAATTGTCTAACAAGGAGAGGGTAAAGCAGATGCAATCACTAAAATTAGATAACAGATCTATGGGAAAACACATACAAAGAGATGAAAACTGAGATGAACAAGCTAAATTCATGACTCAGTTATGCATAAAGAGATCTCTGAAGAGGATGAATATGATGGGGGTGATGAAAGAGAGAGGCGGCTATTGGGTTCGGTTAAATAGATATTTTAGAAGCTAGGGTTTATGCTCCCCGCTGCTACAGCCGCATTGACCGATGACTGCTCATTCAAAAAATTTACTAAAGGCAAAATACATTTATGCCCTTGGAAATTTAATTTTTTTTCTTTTATCCCATAAATTTTTTATTTTATTGTATTTTTATTTATTTTTCATCTCTAGTGTTTTTATTTAGACTAACCATATTGTTGAAAAAAATTATACTCCTAAAAAATTGAAAGGGTTGCAGGTTATGGTGACCATTTTTTTTTTTTTTGAACGGACAAGAAATTCTATTAATTGAGTACAAGGGGTACTCAATACATAGACAACATCAAAGTACAAGGTCTCCTAACCAGATACTAACATTAGAATTTGACAACGAAATCTCTTTTGAGGAGATCCAATGCCAAATATTAATTTTGAGGATACTAATCACCTTGCCAATAAGAATATTACAATTATTGAACACCCTATCATTACGCAAGTTCCATAGGGACCAAATGACTCTTATCCAAATGGAGATCTCTACCAAGTGACCATTTATTTAAGATTACTTTAATGTTATTTTTTATTTTAATAATTTTATTTATTATTTTATATATTTCTAACATTTTTTTTTCGAAAATTCGAAAAACAGAAAACTTATATTATTAGCTCATACGAGCAAAGCAAATTTGGGAGTCCAACCACAAACTCTGGAGGGTCAATCCAACAATTGGGATTCTCATAAAACCAAGCAACATTAACAAACTCATGTGCCCAACCATTAATACTCATATTAACAAAAGATATCGAATAAGAAGGAATAAAGGATAAAATATCCTTACAGGCTCCAATATAATCATCAAAAAATGAAGAGTCTCGATCTAAAGAATTTAAAGCATCCCCTACCTGTATTGCATCTCCTTCAATGAACAAGAAAGAGTTCCGTAAACACTCATAGCTTCCCCAACTCTAACCTCCATACAACACAGGATGCTCAAAGTATATCCCATCACAAAGTTACCTTCAGCATTCCTTATGACAATGCATATGCCGGTTTGTTGGGAAGCTGTTACATCCCAATTTTAGAAGGCTTTTGTGAAGAAACTTAATTAACAATTTATTTAAAAACCAATTTTTGTTGTAAATAAACTAAAAAGTTTTGAGGATAAGTGCAATTGAAACTTTACATAAAAATTTTAAAGAATAACATAGATAAAAAGATTTAGCACAAAAACTCATATATTTTATAAAAGGAACTAAAAATCAAATAATTTTTTATATAATTTGCAGCAAAAGTAAATAGTGAAAACATTAGTAAGTTCCAAAGCGGAATATAATCAATAGAAATTAATATAATATATTTTCAAATATAAACATGGTTTAATAAAACAATTGAGATGTGACTCTTAAAATAAATATTTAAAAATAATTCTAAAATTCTTAATTTCAACTTAAAATAACAAGATTTATTTCAAACATAAATTGTAACGACCTCAATTTTTTTTAATATTCGAAAATTAAGGTGATCATCACCAAAACCTCAAAATAGTGAAAAATTAGAGGTAGTGGAAATAAATTAGTAAGTAGGGTTCACAAGGTTTTCCCTACAATTATCTGGTCAATTTGAAAGAGGTAACAAAAGCTTCAAGTTCAAAAACACAATTTTTAAATATTTCTGCACTGTGGAGATCGAGGGCTCACATCCATCTTCATTCCTCCTGTGCATTATTACCTGAAAGGGGAAGGGGTGAGTGCTGGAAAAATACTCCGTCGGTTCACTCAAATACCCACTCAAACATCACACAAAATATTGTATTAAAGATCAACTACTTGAAATAATGTATATCTTGAACATAACAAACGAGAGACAAATTAATCTCAAGCACAACGTTAAAAATCTCATAATAACAACCTATATTGCATTCAAGTTTCAACAATCAGTTTACAATCAAGGGACATGCTCAACATCATGTAATATGCTAATACATAGATAATGTATACATAGTAGGTAATACACATAAGAGCACATCAATCTTGTTGGGGCACGCTTTACCCCGCTCGAACATCTCGTTCGGGAGCTACCCGAAAGTGATCTTTCGATCAAATTTTGTACGGATTTACCCGTGATCCATAGCTATTGCGGTATTATCCGCATAAAATACACCTTGTATGGTCTCAACCATGTATCATGCATCTTGTAATTTGAACGTGTATATATATATATATACAAGCATTCAAGTACACATAAATCATACATCTTCACAATCGAACATGCACACATGTAAATATTCTTGTATCCATAATCATACTTCTTTATAATGGAACATGCACACATGCAAATAAACTTGTATCCATATTCATACATTTTCACAATTAAAAGAGATTGCATATTTTCAAACTCATCACATATTCATAAAGCATGCATTTCGCATGCATATATATATATAGACACACAAATTCACATAGAACTATTCATACAATAAATCATATGATTTAAGTAGGTAACAAGAAAGTTCAACGAGAGTTATCCCACCTAGTAGTTTGCACGAATTAAGCGGTATTGTTTCCTCCTAGTTCCAAGCCTTCTCTTACTTCACCTTCCTCTAGTCCTACAACAAAAAAATTCTACCTCTTAGTTCTTACTAATAATCTAATCTAAATTATGGTCAATGTGTGTGATTGAAAGATGCATTATAAGAAGGAGGATAAATGACACAAAAGTAAACCTTATAATCAATTAAAAAGATGCATTTTCTTAGGAGTTTAAAGGCTAACATAAATTATTAAAAAAAAATCTGGATATTTAATTAATTTGATGAAAACTGTCATTTCTGAAATTCTTGGCATTTTGCCACTGATTTCGCTAAAAAACGAATAAGAAATGAACATTTTACGTCCATTTTATTAAAAATGGGTTGCTTTTTCGTAAATGAGGCAGTGGTATTATTGTAAGTATATATATATGATATATATATATATATATCATTGACCAGCTAAAAAGAATAGTTGATTGGGGGTTAAAATAAAAATTTCAAAAATTATAAATTTGACCTCCAACTTAAAACTAATTCCAAAAATAATTCAAAAGTATTTATCACTTCCACCTCTCCTATCATTCCACCACCACCACCAGCTGGGACTCCGGTGATACGTCCTACCACCACCCACAGCGGCACAGTGGCAGCAGTGACCGAAAAACGGGAGGGAGACAAATGGTGCAATGGAAGGAGAGAGAAAATAGATCTAAAAAAATTATTTCAAAACTTTGACCAAGCATAACTGGAGTTCTATAAGTCCAATTTTTTTTTTTAAAAAAAAAAAAGAAAACTGTTCTGGAAAGGTTTCGTCACGAGCTTTCCAACGAGACCAGAATCAAAAGATTTCGATACTTGAGCGAAAAGATATAAGCTGTAGAAGTTGGTCCGCCTATAAAGGCATCATTCCAACTTTGACTGAGCATAGCTGTAGATCCAAAACTCCGATTTGAAAACGAGAAAATTTTCTGGAAAGCTCTTGACAACAGCTTTCTATCAAGACAAGAATCAAAAGATTTAGACATTTGAGCAAAACAATATGAACTATAGAAGTTGGTCCGCCTATAAGGGCATCCCTCCAACTTTGACTGAGCATAGTTGTAGATCCAAAACTCGGATTTGAAAACAGGAAAATGTTCTGGAAAACTCTTGACAACAGATTTCTAACAAGACAAGAATCAAAGATTTCGATATTTGAGCAAAAAGATATGAACTATAGAAGTTGGTCTGCCTATAAGGGCATCCCTCCAACTTTGACTGAGCATAGCTGTAGATCCAAAACTCCGATTTGAAAATGGGAAAATGTTCTGGAAAACTCTTGACAACAGCTTTCTAAAAAGACAAGAATCAAAAGATTTCGATATTTGAGCAAAACGATATGAACTATAGAAGATGGTCCGCCTATAAGGGCATCCCTCCAACTTTGACTGAGCATAGATGGAGATCCAAAACTCCGATTTGAAAACGGAAAAATATTCTGGAAAGCTCTTGACAATAGCTTTCAGATGGTGCTGGTCAATCGATCATCAGACGTCAGGTCTCTGGCCGGAAACTGGGCAGAAGCTGTAGTGGTGTGTGTGTTTGAGAGAGGTGTGCAAGGCTTTTGCTTACCTTAGGGTGGAGTGCCAAAAATGTGCACAAAGGCTGCAACCTCCTACATATACTGCCCTACAAAAACTAGGGTTCCTCTAAATGAGCCTTAAAGGGCCCTTATCTTATCATTTTGGGTTGGGTCACTCTCCTACATACTCAGAGCTTATTTTCCAACTCAAGCCCATAATATTTATTATTCTCTTAATGAGTTTTATTACATAATAAATAATTCAATGAGGATAGTATCATATATCATGCATTTGCACATCTTATTAATATTTTACATAATTATGTATACATATAATAATAATGCTAATAATAATAATAAAATAATTTTAAGAAAATGAAATTCTTTGTGTGTTGTTACTCCCTACCCCCCTAAAAAAAAATTCGTCCTCGAATTTGATAACATACCATTTTGTGATAGGTTGGGTTACTTTGCAAGAACTTTGCTCTCGAGTTCCCAAGTGGATTCGCCTTTATCATGATTTCTCCACTGAATCTTAACTAGGTGAATTTCACAATTATGAAGCTTCTTGATCTTGCGCTCTAGTATAGCGATGGGCGATTCCTCGTAGGATAGATCCTCCTTGACTTCAAGTCTTTCATGATGGATTACATGGCTCGAATCAAACACATATTTCCTCAGCATGGAAATGTGGAAGACATTATGCACTCCGGATAGATCCGGTGGCAGTGCAAGACGATAAGCAACTTTCCCGACACGTTCTAAGATTTTGTACGGTCCAATAAATCTTGGTCATAGCTTCCCCTTTTTGCCAAAACGGACAACACCTTTAACGGGTGACACTTTGAGAAAAACTTTCTCTCCAACTGCAAACTCTAAATCCTTCCGTCTTTGGTCAGCGTAAGATTTTTGTCTATCTTGGGCCATCTTGATCCTTTTCCTAACTTTATCTATAGCCTCGACTGTTCTCTCGACTATCTCCGGTCCTAAAATCCTTTTTTCTCCAACCTCATCCCAATACAAAGGCGATCTATATTTTTTCCCATAAAGAGCTTCATAAGGTGTCATCCCTATAGTTGATTGAAAACTATTTTTGTATGCAAATTCCACTAAGGGCAAGTAATCCTCCCATTTTCCTCCAAAATCTAGAACACATGCCCTAAGCATATCCTCTAATGTTTGTATAGTCCTTTCCGATTGACCATCTGTTTGTGGATGAAAAACAGTGCTAAAGTTGAGCTTAGTTCCCATAGCCCTATGCAAGCTCTTCCAAAATTGAGACGTGAACCTTGTGTCACGATCAAAAACTATAGATACGAGAACTCCATGAAGTTTCAACATTTCCTCAAGATATATGTGGGCTAGCTTATCCAAGCTATGAGTCATCTTAATTGGTAAGAAGTAAGCCGACTTGGTTAATCGATCAACGATAACCCAAATTGCATGGTTGCCACGTGCTGACCTTGGTAAACCAACAACGAAATCCATTGTGATGTGTTCCCACTTCCATTTTGGAATTTCAAACGATTGTAGGAGACCATTAGGTCGTTGATGTTCCGCTTTAACTTGCTGACAAGTTAAGCATCTTTGAACATACAATGCTATACTCCCCTTCATGTTCCTCCACCAAAACATCTTCTTTAAGTCTCGATACATCTTTGTAGTCCCCGGGTGGGCGGTGTAAGGGGTGTTATGTGCTTCTTCTAGGATCTCTCTACGAATAACATCATCCTTCGGGATGCAAATTCTTCCTTCATATGACAATGCCCCATCAATGTCTATGGTGAAACCCTTTATGGCACCACTCATAACCTTATTCCTCAACTTTTCTAGAAATTCATCTTTATTTTGGGCTTCAATGATATTTTCTCGTAACGTAGGCTTCGCTACTAAGGCCGCTATGATAGTGTTGGCACTCGTAGGTGGCGTTATGATTTTCAACTTCATCTTGCTAAATTCTTTTATAAGATGCTCTTGGGCGGTCAACAAGCAGGCTGTATTACCTTTACCCTTACGACTCAGGGCGTCGGTGACTACATTAACCTTCCCGGGATGATACAAGATAGTACAATCATAATCCTTAACTAATTCCAACCATCTCCTTTGCTCATGTTCAACTCTTTTTACTCAAAGAAATACTTGAGGCTCTTATGATCAGTGTAGATCTCTCATCTCCCACCGTAAAGGTAGTGACGCCATATCTTCAAGGCATGAACCACTGCAGCAAGTTCCAAATCATAGGTCGGATAATTTTGCTCGTGGGTCTTTAGTTGCCTTGAGGCGTAGGATATTACTCTCCCGTGTTGCATCAAAACACAACCTAGCCCAAGTTAGAAGCATTACTATAGATAACGAATCCTTCGGTACCATCGGGTATGGCTAAGACGGGCGCTGAACCTAACCTTCTTTTGAGTTCTTGGAAACTATTCTCACACTTTTCTGTCCACTAAAAACTCACCCCTTTCCGGGTAAGACGAGTCAAGGGTGTTGCAATCTTTGAAAAATTTTCAATGAACCTTCGATAGTACCCAGCCAAATCAAGAAAACTACGAACTTCGCTTACGTTAGTCGGTGTCCCCCAATTACTAACCGCATCCACCTTGGTTGGATCTACTTCAATACCTTTTGCTGACACAATATGACTAAGAAAAACCACTTTGTCCAACCAAAATTCGCACTTCTTGAATTTGGCAAAAAGTCTCTCTTTCTGAAGAGTCTCCAATGTGATTCGTAAGTGTTCCTCATGTTTCCTCCTATCACGAGAGTAGACTAGTATATCATCAATGAAAATAATTACGAATCTATCAAGGAACGGATGGAAGACTCGATTCATGAGATCCATAAAAATTGCGGGTGCATTACTAAGCCCGAAGGGCAAAACCACAAACTCATAATGCCCATATCGTGTTCTAAAAGCCGTTTTAGGTATATCTTCCTCCTTGATTTTCACTTGGTGGTACCCCGAACGCAAATCGATCTTAGAGAACACACTTGCACCTCTTAATTGGTCGAAAAGGTCTTCGATTCATGGGAGCGGGTACTTGTTCTTTATTGTGAGTTTGTTTAACTCACGGTAATCAATACACATTCAAAATGTTCCATCCTTCTTCTTAACAA
This sequence comes from Paraleonurus japonicus, assembly GCA_030762865.1. Classification (NCBI taxonomy): domain Eukaryota; kingdom Viridiplantae; phylum Streptophyta; class Magnoliopsida; order Lamiales; family Lamiaceae; genus Paraleonurus; species Paraleonurus japonicus. The sequence continues at coordinate 26,052,970 of CM061055.1, read as the reverse complement.
ACAAGACTGGGGCTCCCCAAGGGGATACACTAGGTCGTACAAAACCTTTGTCAAGAAGCTCTTGTAGCTGAATTTTCAACTCTTGAAGTTCCTTAGGAGCCATTCTATAAGGTGCCTTCGACACGGTGTAGCTCCAGGAAAGAGATCGATTGTAAACTCCACTTGTCAGTTTGGAGGTAAACCTGACAAGTCTTTGGGGGAAAACATCCTTATACTCCCTCACAATTGGAACATCTTCCAGTGTTAACTCAGGTAGCTTGTGCCCGTCACATGCACCAGATAAGCTTGGACGCCTTCTCTTCTTATCAATTTAGCTGTCTTCACTGCAGATATAATTTGGGGTTTAAACGCTGATTTCACCCCAAGGAAAGTAAACTCTTCCTTCCCAGGTATCAGAAAAGATACTTCTTTCTCGTGACACTTGATTGTGGCGTGGTTGGTTTGGAGCCAGTCCATGCCCAAAATCACATCAAAATCTTTCATTTCAATGACGTGCAGGTCAGCCCATAAGACTCTAACTCCGAAATCAATTTTGACATTCTTACACAATTTATCAGTTATGATAACCTTACCAAAAGGTATATTAACTTCTAAACTAGCATCTATAACAGTGAGGTCTTTATCTTTCAAACACTCATACAATTTAGCAGATATAAAAGAATGTGTGGCACCGGTATCAAAGAGTGTAAGAGCAGGTATACTTGAAATGGGTAACATACCTGCCATGGTTCCAGGTTTCTTAGCTGCTTCTCCTTTGGTCATTGCAAAAGTACGAGCTTTCCCAATGTTAGGCTTCCTTGGGTTCTCTTTTCCTTTACCAGCCTCTAGGCCCTTTGCGTGAGGACAATCGTGAGCATTGTGGCCTGGCTCTCTGCACCAGTAACAAATTCCAGTTCCAAACAAACATTCACCCTTGTGGTGCCTCCCACACTTAGGACATTTGGGGATGTCACTAGTAGTATTTAGCCCACGCTTCCCTTCGATCTTAGCTTGTTTATTTTTAGCCTGTGGTGGATTTTCCCACCTCTTCCGACTAGAAGCTTCAATAGGTTTCTTACTAGCATTATCCATCCTTAGCCTAGAGGCAATCTCATGAGCTCGTTTCACAACTTCATCATATGTCTTAGCTCCTTGTCCAGCAAGAATACAACCAATCTCCGGCCTTAGCCCCCTCTCAAAACGACGAGCCTTCTTCTTTTCAGAGTCCACCATGTGAGTGGCGTAGTCCCTTGCTTCAAGTACATGAACTCTGTCTCTTTCTTCTCACGATAAGAGCGTGGCAAATAGTTTTGTATGACCACATCCTTGAAATCATTCCAAGTCATGGCTTCTATCTGGGTTGGAGTTCGTGTCCTACGATATGATTTCCACCAGAAATCAGCATCCTCAGTTAGTTGGAAAATAGCATATGAAACCTTTTGTGTATCCAAGCAATTCATGTGAGTAAAGAGTCTATCTAGTGCCCTAAGCCACTCTTCGGCCTCAGCAGGTTCTCCCTTTTCCTTAAACGTTGGCGGCTGAAACCTTCAAAATTGGTGAACAATAGAACTGGTATCCTCACGTTGGGGCTGCGGTACGGGGGTGCCTGAGTAGCATTAAGGTATTGCGTAAGCCCTCGAAGTAAGTTGAGGAAGTCTTCTGCTGGAAACGTTAGCACCTACGGTAGACACCTCTTGAGCAATTTCATTTTGTCCAGGAATTGGTGGGTTCTGGGCGGGTGGTTGTTCTTGAGGAGGGCGACCATGACGTGCCATGATGAGTCTAGTAAGCAAACAAATAAATAAGAGAGATGAAATCACTATTCATCAATATCTCATTGCATCAAATGCCACCTTCCATTAACCTTAGTGAACAAACAAAAGAAAGATTAATACACATTCATCCCTAAAGATAAACATTCCACTACCAGTCTCGAACATATAGGCATACGTTGCCATAAAAGAAAAAGAAAATAAACAACCACAAAGATGTTAACAACTTAAGCGTAAGAATCCTAATCAGATTACTCAGTTGGCTTGACTAGTGATCTTCCTCGGGGTCCTGCTCAGGGTCCTCCTCGGGATCCTCCTCGATAGGATCATCCTCGTGATCCTCACCATCTTCATCATCATACAGAATCCATGCCGGTTCTGGCACAGCCTCTCTAGGGTCCTGCTCAAAAGCCCACTCCCGATGTAGGATGGAGGTGAACTCGGGATAACTGATGATCGGTGAGCCATCCGTGATATCATAACTATTGTTACACTAATTAGGCCACCCGAAAACCAAGATTTCGGATGTTTAATCGGTTTGTTTGGTAGCTAAGATTAACGTATATTGAATACTGATGATTGGCAATTAATGTATGAACATTGATGAGCAATGATGAGAGATAAAAATGCAGAAAACAGTAAATGCAAAGAGGTTTGCTGGGAGGGTGAGTCTCAGGCTTAAGGTTGGATGTTTTTCGATCCTTATTATTGTGCCTTGTAGATCTTATTTATACATGCCAATTGGCGGCTAATAAATCCCGTAGAATCGGGTGCATTTAATGTAAAGGTACAGAATTAAATGCGCCTGTGGAAGTATTGTACGGACGAGCAGGCTTCTAGCCCTCTTAGTGTCTTCCATATGGCATAGTTGCTGGGATCCCCTACGGCGGCAAGATCTTTCCCCTTTTGGGGCATGACGTCTTCTGACCGCGCTCTGCCTCTGGATATCTTTCTTCTTTGGGGGAGATCTTGTCTCCGACTGGTCGCTCTTCGGTCTTCGTCGATACTCTTTGCTTGATCGGTCCTTCCCGCGAGATCCGGGGAAGGTGCTCGGTGGGACCGGTGTGATGCTCGCTGAGCCAAAATAGATGTTCGCGTGGTTCTCCGAGCTGCGAGCATTATCCCTTGGCTTATTCTCCTGTCACAACAATTGCCCCCAGCTCGGTCCTGGTCGTGCTCGGGCTGGAGCGAGGTGCGATTCTCGGGTGACTCGATGCGAGCTAGCTCTTCTCGGACGCTCCTGTGACGTTCCTTCAACTGCCCATGATGACATCGTGTGGCAGCTTTTTCGATAACCGATGCGCCCTTTCACCTTAAAGGGCGCGAGTGGGCACCGTTACCTAGGCACGTGGGCCGCCGTATTTAAGGCGCGGGAGGTCCACGCGTGCGTTATCCCGAGGCGGGGGATAACTTCGAGGGGTCCCAATTTAGGGAAAATTCCCCTTGGGCCCCCGTTTTCTTATTTTGGGAAATTGCTGAGGGGCCCTCCCCCATATCTATAAATAGGGGAGTCCTCAACCATTTGCCATTTTACGCCTTCAGAGAATTTGAGAGACGATTCCTAAGAACTTCCGTGGCGTTCCGATTCGACTAGGAACCCTTTAGCTTTGAGTTTGTGCTGGACTCCATCGTCATTCCTAGGTAAACTCCCAATCGATCTTCCCATCTCTTGTCGTTCTTTCTATTTCTTGGGCTCGAAATGGAGAGGGCTCTGGAAGTAGTGGTTCTGGTTGCCCCCGGCCTCGGCAGTCGCTGGGGGCCTGGTCGGAGGCAGACCTGGAGGGGCTAGATGTAGTATTTGGGCGGCCGGTTGCCCCCATTTCCATTCTGGCTGGGCCGCTTCGAGGTGGAGATGCGCCGGATCTCGCGGGAGCTCCCGAGTTCGCCGGTTTGGGCGACCTTGGGGTTGACTTGAGTCTCCCCGAGAGAGTGACACTGGCGGCGGCGGCCCCTGATGAGGAGGAGGGGACTGACTCCGACCTCGGTCCCGATTCCTCGCCCGGATCGGACCCTTCAGCGAGGGGCGAGGTGAAGGGAGCCCTTGACGAGGCCTCCCGCGTTCTGGAGGAGGAGGCCGCTGAGGAAAGGGGGCGGCAAGCTGAGGCGGATCACGACCGCGTTTATGAGGAGTGGGTCCGCTTCATGGACCAGGTGGCGGGCCCAGCGCCTGATTTCGACTTCGCCGAGTACTCGGCCATGTGCCCGTACGAGCGGGTCAAGCGAGACGATCACATGATCCGGCGAGCGGAGTCTTCCCACTGGCCATGCGACTCTGACAATTGGGAGAGTTCGATAACCTCCGCCGAACTGCATAGCCTTCGCCAGCAGTGGGAGATCCCTTCTTCGGTCCACTTGCACAGGCCCAGGTCGTACGAGCGGCCCGACCAGCCTCCCCCCGGCATGATTGCCATGATAGAGGCCGGTGTCCGGTTCCCATTCCCACCGTGCCTTTCTTACTACTTTACTGCCTGGGAGGTGGCCCCAATCTAATTGTATCTGAACGGATGGAGGCGTCTGATGGCCCTGCTGGTGCTCTTTGGCGAGCACTGACTTTTCCGGATGCCGAGCGCTAAAGAGCTCCTCTATGTGTACAGCCTCGCAGACGGAAAGGACGTGTTGTACCTTAAACCGAAGCAAGGGACTCTCATCGCGGGGGTCCCGAACAAGGTTTACAAATGGCAGCATCGATGGTTTTGGGTGGCGGGAGCCTGGAAGGCGGCTGGGCCTACTCGTGGCACCACTCTCGCCTGTCCCACTGAGTTTGATCGGAAACGAGCGAGTAAGATTTCCCCTTCTGCACACGTCGAAGACCATTGATCTAATTTCTCTTCTGTCTTTGCAGGACTTGAGTCTGCTCGTCCTGGTGAATTGAATTGGGACTTCGAGCTGTGCTTGAAGCAGATCAAGAAGCTCCTCGAGAGCGAAAGGCATTGGCAAAGGATTCTGACCGTTGAGCGGTTGAAGAGAGCCCGCTTGATCAGCCGTCCCCGCGAGGTGAACCTTGAACCCAGTAAGCCTTTGTTCGCATTTGTTTATTTTTGTTCCCCTGTTCGTTATCGACTGACTTTCGACTGGCTCCCCGCAGTTCCCGCGATCCCTGTCTTCCGCACCTGCCCCCAGGAGATAATGGGCAAGCTAAAACTGTCGCAGCGCGTCGGAGGGAAGAGTGCGCCGGGTGCGAGGAAGGAGACGCGGCCCCCGAGTGGCCCACCTTCACGTCCCCTAGCCGATCGTGAGGGTCCCCAGGAGCCGCTCCGGGTGAAGATCACCCGCGGGCACAGCCCGGCCTACTGCACAGGGGTCTTCTCGTGCCCCTGGGTCGTCCCCGGATAGGGAGGGTCGGACCCGTTCGCGGGAAGATGACGACGAGGTGAGGGAGGTCTCCATCGGGGAGGTCCGCAAGAAGACGCGACATGACGCTGCCCCCGGGGAGCAGGGGACGCCAGCGGGCGCGGTGCCCGCCCCGAAGGATCCCACGGATCCCACCTTCCTGGGCCGTGACCCAACCATGGAGAGCCGGTAAGATGATTTGCCTTCTTTGCAGTTCATAGTTTTTCCCAACCCACTTTTTCTAAACTTCTGCTCTTCGCACAGGTTTCTCGCCGATGGGGTCCCGAGGCCCCCCATCATCCACAATTTTCTCGCCTCGAGGCGCTCCGCCACTGCGCTCCCTGCTCATATCGGCTCCGCAATGCGGAATCTCGCCGCGAGCTGGACGGACGAGCTGGAGGCCGCGGTCAACTTCAACCGCGAGAGCGCGCTCATGGTGAGCCACATCCTGACCTCCCAGGCTCTGATCGCATCGCAACGGGCCCTTCGGTCCTAGGATGAGGAGACGGTGTGGTCTATCCGCAGCAACAATTCTTTCTTTTAATAGATACCTTGAATTCCAAGGGATATCTTGAACTCTCCCGCTGTCGTTGTAATCTTTCTTTTTCTTCTGGTTTACGGTTTAGGGTTTAGGATCTTTTGTATCTCGGTCTTTGACCGCCCCTCTTATATGAATGAAATGCTCGTTTGCTACTTTGTTTGCAACTTTTACTTCTATATTTAATTTCAGCAACTTTAAATTCTCGTTCGGCAACGAACACATTCTGTGGCTTGCGAGATAATCATTTAAGACGTTAAGTAAATCAAATGTTTAACGTTTCCAATTACTGAAAAGGAAATTTGCTCGCGGGCGAGGCCGTTATTCTGGCGCGAGTCTTTGTATGTCAAACGGGACGTCGTCGTGTACCCATGAGATTTTTCGAATGGGGCGTCGTCATTTGACCGTAAGACTTTGCTGACGAGGGCTTTGGCCACAGCGTGAGACTTTAGTGCTTGCAGGCGAGGCCATATTCTCGTGCGAGTCTTTTGTGCTACTAAGGGTATAACCCATGTGTAGGCTTTTATGCTCATCGGGGCAAAGGCCGCGACGGGAGACTTTTGTTGCTCGTGAGGGCTTAGGCCCAGCACGAGACTTTTGGTGCTCGCGGCGGGGCCATATACCCGCGCGAGTCTTTATGCTACTGTGGGTACAACCCTGTGTAGACTTTTGTGCTCCTGCAGGCTTAGGCCTCGTCAGGAGGCTTTTTTGTGCTCACGTGGACCTGGGCCGCTTAGCGAGGCTTGAGGTGCTCGACGAGAGTGTGAGTCATCGTGAGTCTTATTTTCATCAATCTTACCATTTCGTGAGAAAGAATGAATTTTATTGAATTCAAAAGCCCTACCACATTCTATTACATGTGAGGAGATTCAGATACAACTTATAAGCGGGCCACGTTACTGATAGTACTTCTTGAGGTGATTGGCGTTCCAGGGGTATTGGTCCGGAGTGCCATCGGGGTGTTCTAGCTCGTATGCCCCGCCGGGTAGCCATTCGGATACCCTAAATGGGCCCTCCCAATTCGGGCCAAATACTCCGGTGCTCGGGCCATGGGTCTTCTTGAGAACCAGCTCGCCTTTTGCAAATCGTCGAACTTTGACTTTGGAGTTGTAATACTTCTCCGAACTTCGCTTGTAGGCGGCATTTCTGTGAACAGACGCTAGTCGACGTTCTTCCAATGTGTCGAGGTCGAGTCTTCTAGCGATCTCATTCTCTTCATCGAGAGTTTGAGAGGTCCGATAAGTGGGTATTGAGACCTCGGAGGGGATGACCACCTCTGTGCCGTAAGTTAGAGCGAAAGGTGTCTCTCTTGTGGAGTTTCTCGTTGTTGTCCTGTAAGCCCATAGAACGTCGGGGAGTTCCTGGGCCCACTTCCCTTTTTTGTCCTCAAGCTTGGCCTTCAGGGTGTGCTTGAGGATTTTGTTGACCGCTTCAACTTGACCGTTGGTCTGAGGGTGATAGGGTGTCGCGAACAACCTCTTTATTTTCCAGTGTTCGCAGAATTCTGCGATCTCGAGGCCGTCGAATTGCTTTCCATTGTCGGAGATGATTGCTTGAGGGAGCCCGAATCTAGATATAATATTCTTCCAAATGAACCTGATGATGGCTGCTTGGTCGATCTTATTGAGGGGCTCCGCCTCCGCCCACTTGGTGAAATAGTCGACGGCGACCACTGCAAACTTGCATCCGCCCGGGGCCATTGGCAGAGGACCTATTAAGTCGATCCCGCACTGTGCGAATGGCCACGGGCTAAATATGGATTTTAGATTTTCAGGCGAAAGCTTGATGTTTGGCGCCATGACTTGGCACTGGTGGCACTTTCTGGCGTAGGCGATCGCATCTTTCCTTAAGGTTAGCCAGAAGTACCCTTGTCGCATCGTCTTGTAAACCAGAGATTGGCCACCTGCGTGGTTTCCGCACACCCCGCTGTGGATCTCCGCGAGGATGATGTGACCCTCTTCGGGTGTGATGCATTTCAAGAGGGGTAGGGTGAAGCTTCGCTTGTACAGTTGGCCATCCAGGATCAGGAATCTTGCGGCTCGGAGCTGAATGCGATGAGCTTCGACTTTGTCCTCTGGCAGCTCCCTCGAGTCGAGGTACTTGAGAATGGGGTTCATCCAGCTTTCTTTCTCCTCAGCGATGGCGGCCACTAGGTGCTCGGTGATTGAGGGGCGGGTAAGTTTTGTTAGGACTACGTTGGACATGTCTGCAGCGCCCTCTGATGTTGCGAGCTTGGATAGAGTATCGGCTTGCGAGTTGTGTTCGCGGGGGATTTGTTCGATGAACACCTGGTGAAGTTGCTCGCAGAGGGTGACGACGAGCTCGTGATATTTCATCATTTGCTCACCCCTGGCCTCGTATTCCCCCTTCATTTGATTTACGACCAGGAGAGAATCCATGAAGATATGGAGGTGGCGGACTCCTATGGCCTTTGCGAGCTCGAGGCTGCAGACGAGGGCCTCGTACTCGGCTTCGTTGTTTGTTGCCAGGAAATCGAATCGTATCGCATTCGTAAAACACTGGCCCTCCGGTCCAATGAGTACCACCCCCGCGCCGACGTAAGTTGATGTGGATGACCCGTCGACGTAGAGTCTCCATGGGGGGATCTTGAGCTTCGTTGGGCTGGTTGGGAAGGTAAGCTCCGTCACGAAGTCCGCCAGTGCTTGCCCTTTGATCGCGGTGCGCGGAGCGTATGAGATGTTGTACTGGGCGAGCTCTAGGGCCCATTTCAGGAGCCGCCCACTAGTGTTTGGACGGTGGAGTACCTGCCGAAGTGGCATGGTCATAAGCACTTAAATCTGGTGGTCGAAGAAATACGCTCGAAGTTTTCTTGCGGCCATGACCAGCGCATATGCGAGCTTCTCGAGTGGCGAATATCTGAGCTCGGCGTCATGTAGCACTTGAATTATGTAGTAAATGGGGAGGTGTTGCTGTCCCTCTGCTCGCACGAGGACAGCGCTTATTGCTGTTTCAGAAGCTGCGAGGTACAAAAGGAGGGTCTCCCCTGTGACCGGCTTGGCGAGGATCTGAGGATTACTCAAATACTCTTTGAGCTTCCTGAATGCAAGCTGGCTTTCCTTGTTCCAGGAGAATTTCTGCTTCTTAATCGCCGCGAAGAAAGGCTTGCTTTTATCGCCCAGACGCGAGATAAATCGGCTTAATGTCGCGAGGCATCCGGTCAGTCTTTGTACTTGCTTTACCGACTTTGGTTCCTCCATGTCGAGGATAGCTTTGATTTGTGCCGGGTTAGCCTCGATGCCTCTCTGGCTGACGATGTGGCCAAGGAATTTCCCTGATCCCACCCCAAAGCTGCACTTCTTTGGGTTGAGCTTCATGCTATATTTCTCGAGTATCGAGAAAGTTTCCTTGAGATCCCTTAGGTGATCTTCTTTCCTTAGGCTCTTGACGACTATGTCGTCACTATATACTTCCATGGTTTTCCCAATCTGGTCGGCGAACATAGTGTTCACTAACCTTTGATAGGTCGCACCGGCATTCTTGAGGCCGAAGGGCATTCTCGTCCAAGAATAAATGTTCTTCTCGGTGAGGAAAGAGGTGTGCTTGATGTCTTCTACCGCCATGGGGATCTGGTGGTATCCTGCGAAAGCGTCCATGAACGACATCATCTCATGCCCCGCAATGCTGTCGATGAGGTGGTCGATGTGGGGCATTGGGAAATGGTCTTTCGGGCAGGCCGCGTTGAGGTCGGTGAATTCGATGCATAACCTCCACGTATTGTTCGCCTTCTTTACCAGTACGACGTTAGCTACCCATTGAGGCTCGTCCTCAGTGAGCTCGATCAATTTGTTGTCAAGGAGTTTTTTGACCTCCTCGGCGAGAGCAGTATATTTCTCAGGGCCGAATTTCCTCCTCTTTTGTGAGACCGGTCGTCGTGAAGGATCGATCTTGAGGTGGTGGCATGCGTGTTTTGGGTCGATTCTGACCATGTCCTGGTGCGACCACGCAAACACGCTGACATTATCCTTGAGGAACTTGACGAGATCATTTCTTATTTCAACTGGGACTTTTGCCCCTATGGTAACCTCGAGCTCGGGGCGAGATGGGTCAACCGGAATACGCTCGAGCTCTTCAATCGGGGCCGTCTGCTTGAGGCCTTGGGGGTCGCGAGCACTGCCCCTTGGATCCAAGTCTATGGTTGTGGGTTCGAAACCAAGTCTTGGTTCCAAATCCTCGCAAGCCCAAGCAGAATGTCCCGAGGAAGAGCTGGCGAGCATGGCCGGTTGTGGAATGGCGCTCACGTTTTCCTCCGCTAAAGTATTGACAAAGGTGCGAAAGAAAATCAAGACAAGAGTAGTTCAGGTGTGGGAAACTTGATACAATAAAAGTAGCAGGAGCCAACTGCCTCAAAAGTTTCAAGAAAAGGTCGACCGAGGAAGCCATTATAGATGTTTGGCTGGTCGACGATTACAAATTCTAGTGGCCTAGTGATCCTAAGCTTCTCGTTCTGGAAGTCCGCGAGCTCCACGGACAGCTTGATTCTTCCATAGGGGGTCACAGTCGTATCCCCAAATCCCCTCAGCTGTAAGTCGTACGGCTTGATGAACATCGCCAAGTTGCCCATCTAGTCGAGGGCGGACTTGAAAATTATGTTGCAGTAGCAACCATTGTCAATCAGGATTCTCTCCACTGTCATCCCCAGAATTTTGGTCGAGATGACCAAGGCCTCGTTCTTTGGGAACATGAGGCCCTCGCGATCAGCGTTTGAGAAGCTGATGGCGGCAGATTTGGAAATTATTGGCTCGGGGGGAGGAACGACGACGTGGATGTTGTCGATAGCACGGAGTTCAGCCTTCTGCTTCCTGTTCGACATGGCGAGGACGGGGGTCAGCCCGCCTAAGCTGCTTCCTCCGGGCTGGATCATCTGGACCCATCCCCCCTGGTTTGGCGGGGGGACCTCGTCGCTGCTGTACCCTGCATCGGTGTCCGCTGCGACCACAGCTGCTGCCTGGGCTCCTTTATCCCTGTTTCTGCGTGGAGGTCCTCACTCTTCCTCATCGTGCCTTGGACGGGGAGCGGGCTTTTTGACGTATTCGTTCAACCTGCCCTCCTCGTATAACTTCCAGAGCTGGTAGAGGAGGTCCCTACACTCGCTCGTGTTGTGCCCGGGGCCGTCGTGAAAGGCGCAAAACTTGTTCGAGGCCGCTCTCACCGCATTGCTCTTGAGATGTCCCCCCGACCCTCAATGAGGTCCAGCTTCCGCTGGAGGGCCACAATGGCCGGGTCCGGCTGGGTGAGGGCTCGGTGAGCCACATTGGGGCCGATGCGGTCGAGGACCGGGATCCTAGACCTTGCCATTACGGCACTCTGGGCGCATTGTGGGCTGCAGTGGATAACCTCCCTCGGAGGAGACACCGGGGGCCGTTAGTCGAAATCGAGCCTTCGGGCTTGGGAGCCCAGGCAATTAAACACCGATCGTTCGAGCTAGCGCACCCCTGATCGGTCTTGGCTCTCGGCCTCTTGGTCACAGGCCTTCATTTTCCCCTTTTGGGGCCTCGACGGGAACGACTTGAGATTCAAGTTCGCGGGCTCGAGCTTGAAGCTGCTGGATAGCTCTGCTCACTTGCTCCGGAGTCTGGTATTCCTGGAGGGGGAGAGGGATTTGGTCCTCGATGTTGCGGACCGGGCTGTTTTGCCCCTACTGTTCTTCATTGTCGTGACTAACATGCTTGCTGATGGCTCGGCTGTTAGTCATGACGTTTCCTTAGAGCAGAAGAAACACTAGTTGGGAGTGGCTTTTCCTGTCTAGCGTTTCCCACAGACGGTGCCAATTGTTGTTACACCGATTAGGCCACTCGAAAACCAAAATTTCGGATGTTTAATCGGCCTGTTTGGTAGCTAAGATTAACGTATATTGAATGCTGATGATTGGCAATTAATGTATGAACATTGATGAGCAATGATGAGAGATATAAATGCAGAAAGCAGTAAATGCAAAGAGGTTTGCTGGGAGGGTGAGTCCCAGGCTTAAGGTTGGATGTTTTTCGATCCTTGTTATTGTGCCTTGTAGGTCTTATTTATACATGTCAATTAGCGGCTAATAAATCCCGTAGAATCGGGTGTATTTAATGTAAAGGTACAGAATTAAATGCGCCTGTGGAAGTACTGTACGGACGAGCAGGCTTCTAGCCCTCTCAGTATCTTCCACGTGGCATAGTTGTTGGGATCCCCTGCGGCGGCGAGATCTTCCCCTTTTGGGGCATGGCGTCTTCTAACCGCGCTCTGCCTCTGGATATTTTTCTTCTTTGGGGGAGATTTTGTCTCCGGCTGGTCGCTCTTCGGTCTTCGCCGGGACTCTTTGCTTGATCGGTCCTTCCCGCGAGATCCGGGGAAGGTGCTCGGTGGGACCGGTGTGATGCTCGCTGAGCCAAAACAGATGTTCGTGTGGTTCTCCGAGCTGCGAGCATTATCCCTTGGCTTATTCTCCTGTCACAACAATAACGAACAATCTCGAAATAAAGATTTTCCGCTCGTACACGCCAATCCTCGGGTAAGGTCTCAATGAGGCGCAAACAAGCTTTACTATCAGAAAAACTAAGTGACAGACGTCGAACCTCTCTCCACATATCTATCATGCGAGATATGTGAGTACCAACTGAATCCCCCTCTGCCCTAGAGTAGTTACTGTATCTCATCATAGCACCTACTCTAGCCACTACTCGTCCACTCATGAACTTGCGAGCTGTCTGTCTCATACGCGCCATCGATTAGTCCTATGATTAAGAACTCAATCTAGCCTTAGAATTATACCAAATCCCAACTACATAGTTACTTACACAAAATAAGAACATGTTTACATCAAATATAACATCACAACTAATACACGCACAGACAAAGGTACCAAGTTGGAGCGCCTATTGGGTTCGATTAAATAGATATTTTAGAAGCTAGGGTTTATGCTCCCCGCTGCTACAGCCGCATTGATCGATGACTGCTCATTCAAAAAATTTACTAAAGGCAAAATACATTTATGCCCTTGGAAATTTATTTTTTTTCTTTCATCCCATATATTTTTAATTTTATTGTATTTTTATTTATTTTTCATCTCTGGTGTTTTTATTTAGACTAACCATATTGTTGAAAAAAATTATACTGTTAAAAAATTGAAAGGGTTGCAGGTTATGATGACCATTTTTTTTTTGAACGGACAAAAAATTCTATTAATTGAGTACAAGGGGTACTCAATACATAGACAACATCAAAGTACAAGGGGATTAAGCTAATAAGCGAAGGAAAGACCACGGATCTCCTAACTAGGTACTAACATTAGAATTTGACAACGAAACCTCTTTTGAGGAGATCCAATGCCAAATTCTAATTTTGAGGATACTAATCATCCTGCTAATAAGAATATTACAATTATTGAACACCCTATCATTATGCAAGTTCCATAGGGACCAAATGACTCTTATCCAAACGGAGATCGCTACCAAGTGACCATTTATTTAAGATTACTTTAATGTTATTTTTTATTTTAATAATTTTATTTATTATTTTATATATTTCTAACTTTTTTTTTTCGAAAAACAGAAAACTTATATTATTAGCTCATACGAGCAAAGAAAATTTGGGAGTCCAACCACAAACTCTGGAGGGTCAATCCAACAATTGAGATTCTCATAAAATCAAGCAACATTGGCAAACTCATGTGCCCAACCATTAATACTCCTATTAACAAAAGATATCGAATAAGAAGGAATAAAGGATAAAATATCCTTACAGGCTCCAATATAATCATCAAAAAATGAAGAGCCTCGATCTGAAGAATTAAAAGCATCCCCTACCAGTTTTGCATCTCCTTCAATGTACAAGAAAGAGTTCCATAAACACTGATAGCTTCCCCAACTCTAACCTCCATACAACACTGGATGCTCAAAGTATATCCCATCACAAAGTTACCTTCAGCATTCCTTATAACAATGCATATACCAGTTTGCTGGGAAGCTGTCACATCCCAATTTTCGAAGACTTTTGTGAATAAACTTAATTAACAATATATTCAAAAACCAATTTTTGCTGTAAATAAACTAAAAAGTTTTGAGGATAAGTGCAGTTGAAATTTTACATAAAAATTTTAAAGAATAACGTAGATAAAAAGATTTAGCACAAAAACTCATATACTTTATAAAAGGAACTAAAAACCAAACAATTTTTTATAAAATTTGCAGCAAAAGTAAATAGTAAAAACATTAGTAAGTTCCAAAGCGGAACATAATTAATAGAAATTAATGTAATATATTTTCAAATATAAATATGGTTTAATAAAATAATTGAGATGTGACTCTTAACGAGACCAGGATCGAAAGATTTCGATACTTGAGCGAAAAGATATAAGTTGTAGAAGTTGGTCCTCCTATAAGGGCATCCCTCCAACTTTGACTGAGCATAGCTGTAGATCTAAAACTCCGATTTTAAAAAGAGAAAATGTTCTAGAAAGCTCTTGACAACAGCTTTCTATCAAGACAAGAATCAAAAGATTTTGACATTTGAGCAAAAAGATATGAACTATAGAAGTTGGTCCGTCTATAAGGGCATCCCTCCAACTTTTACTAAGCATAGCTGTAGATCCAAAACTCCGATTTGAAAACAGGAATATGTTCTCGAGAACTCTTGACAACAGCTTTCTAACAAGATAAGAATCAAAAGATTTCGATATTTGAGCAAAAAGATATGAACTATAGAAGTTGGTCCGCCTATAAGGGCATCCCTCCAACTTTGACTGAGCATAGCTGTAGATCCAAAACTCCGATTTGAAAACGGGAAAATGTTCTGAAAAAATCTTGACAACAGCTTTCTAACAAGATAAGAATTAAAAGATTTCGATATTTGAGCAAAAAAATATGAACTATAGAAGTTGGTCCGCCTATAAGGGCATCCCTCCAACTTTGAATGAGCATAGATGGAGATCCAAAACTCGGATTTGAAAATGGGAAAATGTTCTAGAAAGCTCTTGACAACAGCTTTCAGATGGCACTAGCCGATTGATCATCGGATATCAGGTCACCGGCCAGAAACTGGGCAGAAGCTGTAGTGGTGTGTGTGTGTGTGTGTGAGAGTTGTGCAAGGCTTGTGCTTACCTTATGGTGGAGTGCCAAAAATGTGCACAAAGGCTGCAACCTCCTATATATACTACCCTACAAAAACTAGGGTTCCTCTAAATGAGCCTTAAAGGGCCCTTATCTTATCATTTTGGGTTGGGTCACTCTCCTACATACTTAGAGCTTATTTTCCAACTCAAGCTCATAATATTTGTTATTCTTTTAATGAGTTTTATTACATAATAAATAATTCAATGAACATAAATGGATAATATTATATATCATGCATTTGCACATCTTATTAATATTTCACATAATTATGTATACATATAATAATAATGCTAATAATAATAATAATAATAAAATAATTTTAAAAAAATGAAATTCTTTGTGTATTGTTACATAAATATTACTTGAATGCTTAGTGACACACATCCACCGCCCCTCCTTGTTAATCTGAAAAAATATATTAATGAGATTTGGGTGAGCAAAACAACTAGCTCAGTGGGGTCTCATTTGTCACAGTTAAATATCAAATGTAAACTGAAATCATTAACTCACATACAAACTTACCCATAGGATTTGTTAGCTATGCCAACCATAATATCATACGTTATACGACATTTATCCCGCCAAACATAACGAATAACATATCATAATCATGGCGTGCTATACGGCCTTTACCCTGCCGAACATAGCATATAACATAGCATAATCATAGTGTGCTATACGGTCTTTACCCCGCCGAACATAGCAAATAGCATAGTGAAAGGCAAGAAGTAGTAAGCAACAATAACAGTCCACATAAAATATTTAAAGGTGACAAATTATTTCAATCGTAAGAAAAATCCCACCTGGAATTTATGTCGTGGATGCAATGAATGCACTTATCTCAGATCCTACTCCTCGCAGTTACCGTCAACTACCATAAATAATGATATAAATAAATCCTCAAATTAAATATGTAAACTTAAAATTTCCAAAATAATCTTTCTGGTCTCCTATTAATCAAAATCCTAAATATTACCAAACACAATTTCTTATCTCAATAATCAAAAAAAAAAAAAAAAACTCCAACACCTTGAATTATAATTTATAAAACCACTCAATTAGTCATGAAAACTAACACCTTTAATCATAATTCACAAAACCATGTCTCATTAATTCACAAAATCATGTGTCACTTAATTTCTAATCTCATTAATTAGGTGACTTAGTTTCTATTATCAAAATCATGACTTTTTCATTATCACCCCCAAATCAATTTTCAAAACCCACATACTCATCTCATGCACAAACTTCTAATTTCATTAATTAGGTTACTAATTTTCTATTATTAATAACTTCCCACACAAGTAGCCACCACTTTACATAAAAATATATACGTGCATGAAAGAAAACGGACGGACTCATAATTTGAGTATATAATATATACTAAGAATTATAGACGAGTTTTAAAAATTTGATGAGTAGTAAAGAGTGTACCGTAAAATTATTGGATGAGAAGATATAATATAATTTCTTGTTAAAAAGCTAGAAGAGATTAAATTTGTGTACCTAAAAATATTTAGGGTAAGCCCTCATATAAATAGATATGAGGCATGAGCTTGGACTTGGGCTTGATGAGATAAGGACTAATATTTAAATATTAAAATATTTTAAAATCCTTATTCAAAAGATTTAGGAATTTAAAAAATAATAGGAAGAAGATATATTTTTTTTTAGTGAGAAAAATTAGGCATTTGTATTTCATGGAAAACTCAAGTTTTAATTTTTAAATAAAAGATTCTTTAGAAAACAATGAAAATGAAAGATATTATTTATTAAAACTTGCAAGATATGAAAAATATTTAATTTTAATAAAACTAAATTTTAGAATTAATAAAGATAATAAATAATACTGGAAAAATTACGGGTATTACATCCCCAAATACTCTATGGTCTAACACTGTAACTAAAACCATCTGCCTTCACCTCATCTGCCGTCATCTTTCATATATCTTAATGTGAGGTTCTATCAATTGTAATATGCATGTAATGAATATGCTCATGAAGAATATTTTGCTTCATGTGGTAAAATTGTAAATATTCATAAAATTGATGCACTTGAAAAAATAATATATTATCCTTTAAAATTTTGAAAAATATGAATAGTCAATAATTTTTATAAATAAATGAAATATCTTTTGTTGATAATAATGAAAATTCTAATGCATATTTTAAAAACTAACTTGAGAATATTTTTTTAGGGGCGTTAACAGAAGCTACATGAAATGAGGCATCCACGTTAACTTTAAAAAAACCTAGTGGCGGATTATGCCACGCCATGCAACAGGATTGTTGTTCTGGGGCAGCAATATTATCTGCATGAACTATATTTTGGCTCATCTCCCACTCGAGAAGAAAGGCAGCTCGATACACAAATCACCTGCATTGCAGTATTTTTCTTCGCATCCCAAACCATGTTGTTCCTTTCCTTCCATATTTGCTAAAGTAGCATGCAAAACTTAGCAGCATTTGAACAATTAAGATCTGCAATTACTCTCAAAACCACGTCCTTCACGCCATCTGCCAATTGAATATGGTTCTCTAATTTGTTTACGAAATCTGAGAGTTGATTGCGTAAAATCGTAGCAAGTATTTTTCAGACACAACCAAGTTATTGAACCCAAAGAACATGAATGCAATGAGTCCCTAAAACTAAGGGTGCTCGTGACTATTGAAGCAAATCTGGTTTTATCTAATCAATCTACTAGAACTCAAAATAAATATAAAATGCAATCAAGCAATGATCAACTCTCTAAACAAGAAACAAGTTATCTAGCTTCAAAGAAGTGCTACAAGCAAAATCCATGGGAAAACAAACAATCAACATAATCAACATTGTAAAGAAGTAATTGTAATAGAGAAAGGATAGAATATCACCAATTGAATGAACAATAAAACTTGCTTGAATCCTCAAATTGTTAATCTTCTCCAATGAAATTACAGTTCTCAATCACTATTTTATTATGGAGTAACCACTAATCTATGGAACAAAATGAAGAAATCTATCTAAAATCTTGTGAAATTAAAAATGAAAATGTAAAATTGGCTAAGAACTACGAGAATCGCCTCTACTATGCTCTGAAAACTGTAAAAATAATTGTAATGGTCGTGCACCTGTCCTAAGGATTTAAATAGAGAAGAAGTAGTTTTTCCCGAGCCTAGAGTTGAGCTCGGGGCCCTCGACTCGAGCTCGGAGAGTCGTGGTTGCGATTCCTGCAGCCCTACACAGGCTTCGACTCGAGGTCTCAAGCTCGAGTTGAGCATCGGCTCGTTTCAGTGCTTTCTTTGTTCTGTCCTTAGGTTCGAGTCGAGCCACCCTGGGCTCGACCTCTGGTCGAGTCCAGAGATTTTTCCCCCACCAACGAGCGCTTCTGACCCCCATTTTCACCCGACTTGTTCATCTCGTTCCCGTGTAAAAGCCTATATGCTTAATTTGGTCAAATTCCTTCGAAAATCCTTAAAACGAGATGAAACATCTTGCAAAACCATTAATCTCCTTTTTTAATATTTTTAGTGCAAATGAGTAATACTTTACATGAAAATGAGCAATTATTCCCACTAAAAACATGTACAATTCACCCTAATCAAGAGTCTCAAATCTTTATCGAATAAGATCAATTAAAAAGACTATGCCATGTATTCTCAAAATCGATACCACACACATCGGGTACTTAATATCCTCGATCGCATGCTTCTTCTGTAAGTTTACTTTATGAGGAAAATATTCCTTGCATGCCCTCCCGATAAAATCTTTTACCTTGGGGGGTGTTCTCAGATTCCAAATTCTCCTCCACTCTCCAGGTTCCTCCAACGCCGGATCAAAAGCGAACTGGGCGGCAAACTTATAGGTCGATTTCACTGAATATTTTACGTCCTTTAAACAATGCCACACCAGCTTATCCTCCACGCCAGCTGGAGGTATAGCTAAATATTTCTAATATATATCTTTAAATATTATAAAATTTTGATCCATTATTTTCTATTATTGATTCAAATTATTCAAATTATTTTTCAAATTTTCAAAATTAATATCCACTTTATCATTTTTTTGTATTTGTAATTTAGTATTTTACGCATCTATTTGTAGTTTGATTCTTTTCAATTTTGCATTCCAAATCTTGTAATTTTAATTTTGTTATTGAGTTAGTAATTTATTTTAAGTGTATGATAATTTTTTCCTATTATAATTACAAATTTAGAATGTTAAATAATTTTTATATACTTTTTTACACATTAAAAAATAACAAAAATTGATTATAGATAATATATGTTTAAAAAATAATGAAGAAAAAATAATTATTTTAGGTAGGATTGAGGTCACTGATAAAATATGAAAAAGTTAAAATTAGATTAGATTTTGTGTTGCATAGGTACGGGGTATGGGGGCAGGGGCAATAAGATACGACATGGGGATACAATTTTTTGAAAATTTTAGGGTGTGATTCGTTAAAGATATGTCCATGTATTTTTATTTTACTATACATAATACATATAAAATATATAGAAACAATCATTCAAATATTATCATCAATTTAATACATAAATCATAATAAAAAATTCAAGCAATAAAAAAAAGTCACTTTGTGTGCGTGAGTTGCTCGCTTGTTGTGTGTGCGTAAGTTCAGAATTGTGGCTGTCTTATCGGATTCTCGAATCCTAAAAATAATTCAAATTTTTTTAAGGATTCGCCACGTGGAGAATCTCATGCGAATTTCACCCACACTCGCACCATGTAAGAATTCGATTCTGCATACTAGTATTTTTTTAAGAATCTATGTATCATAAGTTGGATTGTAGATTGTGTATGTGGATCAGAGAGTGTTGGTCCCTTGCTTGAGTTAAAGAAGATAATCTAGAAGGGGGTTGAATAGATTATCTAAAATTCTTCGAATTTTAGATTGTTTATTCAAGCAAACCTTATAGATCAATCAAAGTTCGCAGCAGATGAGTTTATACTCAACCTTTCTAAATTATTTAGTTAAAACCTGATTGAATATAGAACTTACAAGTAGATTATGAGGCTAAAAAAGAAATAACAAGAAAATTAAAGAATACAAGATGTATAGTGGTTCGGATATGAATATCCTACATTCTCTCTCCTTCTACAATTTGTACATTGAGGGTGAATTTGAATTAGGGATTTAAAAGATTAATAGGAATAATTAATAAAATTAAATAAAAATTAAATTAAATTAAATATGATATATATTATATTATTATAGGTATTACAGATAGTATACTGAATTTCAATATACTAAAAATATGTATATCGTACTATGGAAATGAATTCTTGTGTGTAAAGTTCAGAGAGAGATACACATGAAAAAATAATAAGTGGGTCCTACTTTTTTGTATTTCATTAATTATTTTATCATGTGTCTATCTTTCTCTGAAATTTTCAAAAAAATTACACAAAAAAATGGGGAGGATCCGTATCCATCATACTATATTGAATTTTTAGTATGCATTGTTTCATACTGTAAAATTGGTACCATTCCATACAGAAATTTCAGTAATACTATTTCATAATTTTTATACAGAAATTATTTACACAAAAATAATTGTATCGAATATGTATAATAATATCATTATAACATAAAATTGTTACAATTATAATGTGGAACTATTTGGTGAGTTTTTGTCTAAGAAATGTAGGAAAGTATCATCAGGGATGGTTGAGATTTGTGGTTCAGATGTGGCTTGGACTGTATTTGGCTCTGGCTGTTTTAGAGGCTTCGAAGTATCAGTCGTGGCTACCTCATCATATTAAGGTTGGGCAATAAGTTCATTTGATTTATCAACTGAAGTAGTAGAAGGAGTTAAGGAGGATGAAGTACCTTTTTCCTCAGCTACGAGGGATCCTTCGAGGACGTTCATAAAGGAAAAAGGTAAAGGAGTTATCATCCTATTGAACAAATTATTGGTGATCCTAGCAAAAATGTCCGGACGAGGACAATGTTGGATCCCAAAAGTATGTTCAGTTGTTATGTATCACTTCTTGAACTCAAACCCATTGATGAAGTCTTGTCTGACCCAAGCTGGGTAATTGCCATGCAAGAAGAACTACATCAATTTGAAAGACAAGATGTGTGGAAATTGGTTGAAAGACCATCACACATCATAGTCCCTAAATGGGTATTTAAAAATAAGACTGATGAAAACAATGTTATAGTTTGAAATAAGGCAAGATTGGTAGCCTAAGGTTATTCACAGTCTGAAGGCATAGACTATGACGAAACCTATGCTCCAGTTGCCAGATTGGAAGCTATAAGATTATTTTTTGCATTTGCTATTTTTAAAGGTTTCAAAGTCTTTCAAATGGATGTCAAGTCAGCATTCTTAAATAGTATTTTGCTTGAAGAAGTATATGTAGAGCAACCTCAAGACTGGTAACAAAGTCTTTAAACTCAAGAAAGTCATATATGGACTTAAACAAGCACCTCGAGCTTGGTATGACACTTTATCTGAATTTTTTGTTTCAAATTGGTTCACTAAAGGTAAAATAGATAGGACATTATTTAGAAAGAAATAGATGGTGAAAACCGTGAAATCTTGTTAGTCAAATTTATGTAGATGATATTATATTCGGTTCACCTTGTCTGAAATCATGTGAGCAATTTAGGGAACTTATGAAGAATCATTTTGAAATGTCCATGATGGGTGAACTAACATATTTCTTAGGGTTACAGGTGAAACAGACTAAGAAGGGAACTTTTATTCATCAGACTAAATATACTAAGGATCTGATGAGAAATTTGGTATGAACACCAGCCGAGAAGCAAAAATATTTATGGCTACATACTTCTCAATGGATCCAGATGAGGATGGCATTCCAACAGATGCTACTAAATATCGAGGACTAATTGGATCCTTGCTTTACCTTACTGCAAATAGACCTGATATATCTTTTGCAGTGGGAGTTTGTGCAAGATTTCAATCAAATCCTCATTTAGAGTCAACTAAGAAAATACTTAAGTTTCTCAAAGGATCTTTAAATGTTGGATTATGGTATTGATTAGAGTGAATTATTGCATGATTATTGAGGTGATTAATTGCAAAATGTGATGAAAAATATTAGTTTTTGTGCTTAAAGGTATAGAGTATGACTCATTTGCACTAAAAATATTATTGTATGGAGATTAATGGTTTTGCAAGGTGTTTCGTCTCTTTTTCAGGGTTTTTAGAAGAATTTGACCAAACCGAGCATATAGACATCTACATGGGAACGGGATGAACAAGCCGGGTGAAATCGGGGGTCGGAAGTAAAAGTTGGGAGTCCAAAATTTCCTGGACTCGATCATTAGTCGAGCCCGGGGTGCCTCGGGTCGAGCTTGTAGCTAAGGGGATAAGTGTTGAATATTTGGGCGTGCTCAAATTGAATATATACTACAAAAAGCGCATTTATTACCAAAACTGTGGCCAGCTGAGACGGCAAGGAGCTTGCCTATCACGTGCGTTGACCCGAGTTCGAACCCTGCCAACGCGAATTTTTCCAAATTTTTTTTAAAACACTCCAAGCTCAAGTCGAGGCCCCCAAGCTCGACTTGAGGCATCCCAAAATCATATTTTCCTCCATTTAATCACCATTTGACGAAAAACAGAGCACAAGTTAGTTTAGAGCAGTTTCACTCGTTTATTTTTTCAATTTTTTTTTAAAACACTCCAAGCTCGAGTCGAGGCCCCCAAGCTCGACTTGAGGCATCCCAAAATCATATTTTCCTCCATTTAATCACTATTTGACGAAAAGCAGAGCACACGTTAGTTTAGAGCATGAGAACTCATCATCCTCAACCTCCGCAGACTTATCACTCGATAGGCGACTGCTAAACGGATTATCTGGAAACAGCTCATAGCTAGGCATATCAGCTATGTTCTTTGCACGCATGAAGTTTTCAACCAGCTCATCAACGTTTTGCAGGATTTTTTCATCTGCCCAGAACTGGGAATCAGAATCGGAGGTTGAATCAGGCAATTTCTTTTTAATTTCGTTCAATCTAATGATGTAACCATTAGATGTCTCGCTTATATCGGTCATCAAATTCTCCACCAAAGACTGCAAATCCTACAGTACAGAAGAATAATAAAAAATAAAATGACAAAAATCATTTAAGTGGTATTTTAGGTGTTACTAATAGAAACAAATTATGTTACTATAACATGATAAATGTGTTACTGATTTAAAAATAAGTTGTTGTTACTATATAAATATAAATATGTTACTATTATATATTAATACATGTTACTATTTCATAAAGACTAAAAAAACAGAATCACATTTAAAAGGATAATAATACCTTTGCATCCCCGCTAAAAAGACTTTGCCGCACCGACACTTACAGGCCTCTTCAATCCATTGATGGTCACGGGATACTCATCCAAACACAGCTCGCCATCCCCATACGAGACCATTGTTGAACTCCCCGCTTGCAACGGACGTGAAGATTATCATTGTTCAGTCTTTGTATAAGAGGAATACTACGTGGCAAACGAATACCATGCCACCTAATCCTATGCAAATATGCAACCTGCGAGAATCAATAGACATCCCGGTAACATTGTGGGAAGAGTTCTTCCCTCACGGCGTCAACACTCACACACGGTTTATGGAAAACAAAAGAACACCGGTCAAGTTTACGAGATAGAATCAACATCAACAAGAGACTTAAACAGACTAACCTGAACAAACCAAATGGTTTTGCGAGATGGTGTAAAAAGCGACGACATACAAAAAAAAAAATAAAAACGCTTAAAGTCTTCACCGCCATCCTTCGGATGGGTTTTAAAAAAAACAATGAGCCAACTCACTCAACTTTGAGTTGGCCTTCAAACCATACTCCGAGAACTTCTCCAGTGAGAACATTGTCCTCCCCTCGGGAGTAAGATAACATCACACCCCCGATTCCTTGGAAGCATGAATATATCATGCACATCATCGGCGTAATCACAAAACTACGATCTCGACCCACGAGATAGTTGCAGTGCATGGATTAAAACTCGAACCAGCCACCGAAGCATTGGGTAACCACTCGGCTTAGTCAAATTCAGCTTCAACAAACCACCGAAGCCAATCTTCTTCACTGACCTCCCTACAGGGCAGTATTGAGTGAGTTAATCGGTTCAACAACAACAGCAGTAGGCCTCCCATGAGGAGTGAAATCCCTATAGATGAAAAGAAAAATATAAATCAAACAGAAAATACATTTACACAAATGAAAAATAAAAATAAAAAAACCTGTTTTGCTGTGCAGGCTTCGAACTGTAATTCTTCTCCTTGTTAACCTGCTTAACAGGGGACTTGGATATGGTCAGTTTCGGCACTGACTCTTTGCTGTCTAATGGCTCCTGCTGCTTCTTTCTCGACCTTTTCGGGGCCAAATCCTTTGTTCTTCTAGGACCCATTTAATATATATTACTGTATCAAAAACAAAAAACACAACAATATCATTTAAATAGGAAAACAAAATGTGTTACTAGAAGAAAAAAGATATGTTACTTTACAAATAAAAATATGTTACTACACAAGAAAACACAACATGTTACTAACATAGATAAACACATGTTACTAAACAAACAATACTATGTTACTATTCATAATAAACAGAACAAAAAAACAGAAACAATATATGTTACTAACATGAATAAAACATGTTACTAAACAAAACACCCTATGTTACTAAAACCAAACTCAACTAAAACAAAAATGAATATAAAACAGAGCATAACACTAAGCAGAAGCAGATACGAACACAGATCTGTAAAAAATATCAGAAAAAAACAAAATACAATAACAAAAACAACAGAAAAACCAAAAACCAACAGAGAACGAACAAAAAATAAACATCGATACACAAAAAAAAAAAAAAAACAGAAGATCACCAACAACACGTAAAAACAGAAGATACCCTAACTTCAAACAACTAGGGTTTAGGAATAACAAAAACCGAAAAAATGCGATAATAAAACACATAAAACCAGAAAAGATAACATTCACAAACAGAAACAAAAAAAAACGCAGAATGTGAAAAAAAAACTTCGAACAGTACCTTCGTCGTCTAGAAGAAAACGTCGAACGATAAAATACAACGAAAACGTGAAACCACCAATAAATAAAGCTGCTATACGCCGAGAACCGTCTGATAATCGCCGTGGAACCGCTCACGATCGTCGCGGGAAAATCAGACGAAGACGGTGAAAATTTGAAATTTGGGTGAAAATGAAGACGGAACCGTCAAAACCCCAATTTTATATATGACCCATTTAGGTGAACCGGGTCTGGGCATGGGTTATTTCACGGATCCTAGATCCGTGAAATATTTCATATAAGTATTTGTCATATAATATAGAGGGAATATTACTCACCTCAAACTAAAGATGCGTCGTTTAAAGATGGCAAAAATCTCGTGTCCTATTTAAAGGTTATTGTGTATTATTTTTTAATATTATTTAATTTTTTATATTTTTAATCAAATATTTGATAGTCTTTTAATACTTAATACTTTAAATTTAAATATTATAATACTTTATTTTTTCATACTCTCTTCGTCCCATAAAAACTTTCACACTTTTCCTTTTCTTCCGTCTTATTCAGGGGCGGATCTAACATGGTACATGGGAGTACAATTGTACCTTCAAATTGAAATAAACATGACTGTATTCATAGTAATAAAAGGTGGTTTGGCTCAATGGCTTTTGTCCATTTTTCTTGTTTTAAGTGTCCCCTGTCCGACTCCAACACCAACTATTCTAAAGCTTGTTATTCTTTCTTTATTAAATTTAATCAAGTTTGTTTTTTTGCTTTCTTTATTGTTTTTTTCTTCTTTCTTTATTAAATTAATACCCAACATTTTCGTATCCACACAGCTTTATTCTTTAAATGCACTAGATTTTCGACTCGTGTCTATTGTAATTTTATTTTATCTATTTTGTTAAAAAATGAATGAATTATACATAATATATTAAAATACACTTACATAGAGAGATATCTCATCTTAATCCTTTGTATAATAAATTGTATTTTAATAAATCATGTAACTTCTTATATTACAATAATTGAGTTTAACCTCATCACAACCACAGTGGATCCAAAATGTAATATATCTGCAGGAGAAGATATACAAAAATCATTCCCACTAATGTAGATCCAGTTTGCACAATTTAAACCGATTCAATGAATGTCACTATTTATATCGTTAAAATCATGAGTTCGAATCAACATTTTGTCTTATTAAAAAACGTAAATTAAATATTCATTATATATTCAAATCATAATTTACAATGAGATATGCTAAAAGATTAGTAAAATCAGAAAGAAATAATTGTGCAATCCAATTTTTTGCAAAAAATAATGGAAAAATACTCAAACCGAATTATCAATCAGAAGAAAAAAAATACAATTGCGAACTAAATTATTATCTCCATCCACCTGTAGTATAATGATTGGGAATTGCAAATGATGTGTGAATTATAATTATTAGTACTAAGGGTGCTTAAGAAGATGAAAAGATAAATATGGTAATTGGAAAGACTTTTGATTCAAAAATAATCGTGAGACAAAATAGTTTCAATTAATAATAATACACTATAACAAAAAATAAAATTAAAGTTTAGGATTATTTAATTTTAAAATGACACTTGTCAATATATTAGAAATGACATGTGGCAGCATTTTAGGAAGGTACATTGTATTTTTATATATATAGATTCGTGTTTATTATTTATTTGATGGTTGGGTTAATTTATTAAAGAATTTGATATGAACTTCAAGACTTTTATAAATGAAATTTTATGCTATTTTTGCTACATTTAAATTAAATTAATTTTAATTAAGATATATAATTGTTATGTGTTGTTCTTGGGGCACTCTTGCGTGAGACAGTCACAAGACCATCATGAGATGAAACACTTTTTCATAAATTGTTATCACTTTTATACTAATTTGTATCACTTTTTTTAAAAGTAATAATAATTTATTAAAAAGTGACTCGTTCTTATACATGAAACCCTCTCATACAAGTTTTTACCATGATTGTATGCTATTATATTTCATTAGAAGAACTTGTATCTAAAAAATTTAATTATGATGTTATATATTGTTTTAAAAAAAGTAAGACACGGCAGACTTAATTTTAATTGTAATTTGATTTTAATGTATGCACTATTTTATTTTATTTAGTTTGCACCAAACTGTATGACTTTTAAAGTATTAAATATTTTTTTATTAATTATTTTTCGTACCCCCAAATATAAAATTCAGAATCCGCCACTGGTCCATAAGTTTCGCACTCTTAAAATGAAAAATTCTTTATAAACTCCACTCTCAAAATTTTTACTAATTTACACAAATGTCATTACTTTTTACTCTCACATACACATAACCTAATAAATTTTTTTTACTTTATACATAAAAGTTTACAAAATTACTCCTCAAAATCTCAATCATTACTCTTTTTTATTAAAGTGTGTATCCTCCTATATATAAAAATTTTTCCGGGACGAAGGGAGTATTATATATGAATAATTTCAATAGTAAAAATATTAATTTGTTGTTAACACTCCTAAAAAAAATATATGATATCGCTGACTCTAATTCTTGATACTCATGATGAGATTTTTAATATTGTTGATCAAGTATTTGATACTTTAAATTTTTTAAATTTGGTGCACATAATCTTACCATGCAAGTGAAAATTGTTGGAGAAATTAGGTTTAATTATTTTAATCAATTTATTTGATTATTTAATTAAAATAATTTGATGTTTAATTTCCGGGAAATTAAACGAAATTATAGTGAGAGTATAATTAATTTCGTAAAACCGAATTTCGGTGAGTGAGAAATTGATATACATGTTGAGATGCTAAGGTATTACACTTAAGTAATAAATGTGTCACATTAAACTTAATTGTAATTGTCCCACATCGGTTAATGTGGAAGTTAATGCACTCCTTATAAGTAAGAAGTGATTAAAAGAACTCAAACTATAACTGGGCTATGCATACATAAATGGGCCACACGCGCGCGCGCCGCCCGCCCGTCCGGCCGTGCCGTGCCGGATCCATGTCCGTGGACTTGGATCTTGGCAATTGGACTTTGGGTGTACTTGGCTTGGTGGTGTATGTATAATTTTTTGGAGCCCAATAATTCTGGGCCCAATCCGAGTCAGGCCCAGGAAGTTGAATGTCATCTGAATTTGGATTTCATGTGAATTTCAGTGACATTTCATGTGAATCTGAATTTGAATTTGAGTTCAAAAGTCAGAAATGAATCTGGACAGGAGGATGTCCAGATTCGTGGCATCTAAATAGTCACATGTGTAACAGCTGGGCTGTTACCAAAACTGAACTGACCTGATTGATTGGGATTGATTGCATTAAATCCCGAGTCTGTTGGCTCTTCAATATCTCAGGTGTTCTGCCTATAAATAGGAGACATTTGCATGTGCATGTAACCTGCATTCACACTCCCTGCATCAGCATATACACCCACGTCGAATTTTTGCAAATTTCACGTCCAGTTTTTGCATACATACTAGTTTCCAGTCCAATTTCACATTCTTCAGTTCGTTGGAGCTCGTTTTCAAGTGGTGCTACTTGAATATATGTTCGGATCAAATCAAATTAGATAATTGTTTTTAAATAAAAATATGTTAAAAATATTAAATGAAGACAAAAAAAATTATGTAAACACGAGATCAAGTGATTTTTTAGGGGCACTTGATTGGAGTGAATTGATGCATGTTTTTAGGGCTTATTTGAGTGTAAAAAGTGATCAAAGTGTTAGTTTTTGTGCATACATGTGTAGAGTATCACTTATTTGCCTAAAAAGTATTACTTGATGAGTATTTGATATTTTTCGTCCGTTTTTCAGGTAAATCGGTGGAATTTGGCCAAACCGAGAATACCGGCATTCCTAGGATGAAGAGACAAACAAGACGGATAAAAACAGGGGTCGGGGCCGAAGTCCCGTCCGAAAAAATGCCCTGGACTTGACCTCTGGTCGAAGGCCAGAGGCCTCGAGTCGAGGGATATGATGGAGGGAAGATAATTTGAAAACTGGAGCTGCCTCGAATCGAGGGAGGAGCCTCGAGTCGAGGGATGTGGAAATTGTGGATCCCTCGAGTCGAGGGCAGAGCCTCGACTCGAGGCAGGCAGATTTTTGGTAAAGTCGCATTAGCAACTCTTAGGCCTCGACTCGAGGGCACCAAGCTCGAGTCGAGGGCGCCCAAAACCGAAAAATTCTGGTTTTAAGTCACTTGGATCCAAAAACAGAGCATATTCTCCCCATATCAGTTTAGAGCAGTTACTAGGTAGTTTTCTGAGCGAATTTATCATTTTCTAGCTTAATTCTACTTGTAATTGCATTAGATGATAGATTTTGATTAGATTCAAGCTTGTAATCATTAGATTAGCATTTTGATCCATTAGATTTTGAGTCTCAAGTTGTAATTGAAGTGAAGAGTATTTTAATTCAAGCATTGTGGAGGATTGAAGCATTCTTATTTTTGTTAATTGAAGACCAATTGGTGATGTTCTTCTACTTTTCTCTCTTTAATTCCTTGTTTGTGTTGATTAGCTTGTTAATTGCTTTCCTAGGTTTTTCACCCATGACTTTTGCACTTTGCACCATGGGCTAATAGCTTTGTACTTGGGATAATTAAAATTGGGGATGATGTGATTGCCTCATGCTATAATTATTGATAATTGTGATCAATTGAATTAGATTGCTTCCTAATTGTGATTCTTAATTGTGCTTCATGTAAAATTGTCTCTTTAGATTAATGGTTGATCACCCTAGCAATAGGTGAGAGTTGAGCTAACGTGATTAGGTGTTAATCGGGTTATAATTTTGCATGATTGTATGAATTGGGGACTTCTACATTGAGAGATGGGAAGGACTAAGAACACTCACATTAGGCATTGTGATTTTAATGGAGTGATTAATTTCATGATGGTTTATGCTTTCTAATTTGATTGATTTGCAATTGGATACAATTATAGCTTGTTAATCATGGATTCCTTGATGGAGATTATCCCTTGCACCCCATTCCCCCATTTGATTTAGCTCATTTGATATTGCATTTTAAGTGTTTGATTAATTGCTTGCACTAGCTTTAGATTTTTATTCTTGGCATATTTTTTGGTAGAATTTAGTCATAAACCCATCCTTGCAATAATAGTCATTTAGAACTTGTATCCTTAGGGTCTCGCTTGCATACTTACTCCTTTGGGTTCGATATTTGTGATTGGTCTTAATACCGCTTGCCCGGAAATACTACTCCAATCAAATGATGCCGTTGCCGGGGAGTTAGTTTTTGCGCCTATAAGTGAGACTTAGGGATTATTTGACGTGTCTACTTGTTGTTTTTTTTTTTTTTTTGTGTGCTTTGTTTTTGTTGGAGTTTGATACTTGGATTGGTGGTATTGTAGGTGTATGATAACAAGGTCAAGTGGTATTCCACCCTTGCCACTCAATCCGGAGATAGAAACTACTTTGAGAAGAAATCGTGGTAGACGAAGAAGGGAAGCTATGGAAGGAGAAGAACTAAGGAATGAGGAGACAGTGGTTGGTGAACCTCAAGTTGAGGAGTTGAATGGACATGGAGAAGGAAGAGTAGAAAATGGAGGTCATGGGAATAATTTTAATGCTCAAGTTGGCCCTTTCCCTCAAGGGATGCCACCACAACACTTTCCCTACCAAAATCCATACCCTTACCCTCCACAAGCTCACCAATACCCATACTATCCACCTCATCCACAACAATACCCACCATACTACGCTCAAATGCCTTACAATAATGAGCCACGATACCATGAGCCACCACACATTCCAAATCCTCAACCACAACCCATGAATGAGCCACCACCACAAGGGAGGCCATTGAGAGAGTTTTTTGAGCCACAACTTAGAGAGCACTATGATGGGATAGCAAGACCGAAGATAGAAGCCAATAATTTCGAGATAAGTCCCGTCCTAGTGAGGATGCTTAGGGAGAAGCAATTTGAAGGCAAGGATGAAGATGAGTGCC
Organism: Paraleonurus japonicus; assembly: GCA_030762865.1. Taxonomy (NCBI): domain Eukaryota; kingdom Viridiplantae; phylum Streptophyta; class Magnoliopsida; order Lamiales; family Lamiaceae; genus Paraleonurus; species Paraleonurus japonicus. The sequence goes on along the minus strand of CM061055.1, from coordinate 26,022,225 downwards.
CACATCAATATATGGCATAATTTCTTGAGATTTCCGACACAACCAAGTACAATGGTGTACCCGAAGATGCAAAGAAGTTGAGGCTTTTTGCCTTTACACTCAAAGGGAGAGTTAAAGCATGACTTAATTCATTACCTCCCGGGACCGTACGTACATGGGAGGATTTGTCCAAGAGATTCCTAATGAAGTTCTACCCACCATCCAAAACCGTGCAAGCTAAGGAAACTATCTCCCACTTCCGCCAAAAGAATGGAGAAACAATACCGGAGGCGTGAGAGAGGTATGGCATGTTACTTATGACTTGTCCTCAACACGGTTTTTCGGAGGAACAAACCATTATGTACTTTTTTGATAGATGGGGATAGGTCATTTTTGAATGCTTATGCCAATGGATCTATTTAGTCGAAAATGGTTGCAAATGAACGAGATAATGGAGAACATAGCCCAAGATTCGTTTCAAGTGTCGGTTAATCGGGGAGCACACCATAGGGTGTCACATGTTGAGGAGATAGAGTCTATGAAAAGCATGATGATGACTATGATGGACCGATTGGGAGCTCTTACTACTTCACAAAGCTAAGCAAGTGTGAGTCCATCCGTTCCTCATGTTGATATGTGTGCAAGTCCTATGCCGGTGAAAGAAGTTAGCTACATGGGTAGGCCTCCATTCCAAGGAGGCTATCAAGGAGGCAATTACCAAGAGAATTTTCAAGGTGGAAGACCTTACCAAATGCCTTACCAAAATAGGCCACAAGGAAGCTATCAACCTCAACCTCAAGCTCAATTCAATGGCAACACATGGAGGAGACACGAGAATTTTTCATATGTCAACCCTAGATCCGCCGTCCAATTCCCCCTGGATTCGATCCGGGTGCCAAAGCGACTAACAATGAAGGAAAGGCCACTACGGAGGAGCTCTTGGGAATGATAGTGAAGAGGTTGGAGGCTAGTGATTCTAGATTTGATGACATTGGGAAGCAAATGGATACAAGGTTCAAGACTATAGAGCATCAAGTGGGGCAACTAGCTACTACGGTTGGTAAACTTTCTTCTACGGTGGATGATTTGCAAAAGAAGGGGACAAGAGAGCATTATCAAGCTATTGAGCTTAGAAGTGGTGAAAGGTATGAAGGACCAAAAATGCCTTTAAATGATGAGAAAGAAGAGGAAGAGAAAAAGGATGAAGAGGGTTGTGTTGAAGAGAAGTAAGAGGCCATAGAAGAGGAAGAGAAGAAGAAGCCTAAGTGGTTGATGGCAAGAGAAGAAAGGGAGAAGTCTAAGCTTGTTGAGAAAGATGCTAAGGGAGTCCCAAAGGCGGTTGTTCCCGTACCTTATCCTCAAAGGTACATGAAGAAAGCATTGGATGAGAAGTTTGCTAGGTTCCTTGAGGTGTTCAAAACATTGTATATCAACATTCTATTCTCGGAGGCCTTTGAGCAAATTCCCAACTATGCGAAGTTTCTAAAAGATTTGCTAGCAAAAAGGCAGAAGATTGAAGAGCCGGAGTTAGTGAAATTGACCAAAGAGTGTAGTGTCATGCTTTAACAAGAGCTCCCACCAAAGTTGAAGGATCCGGGAAGCTTTACTCTCTTGTGTGACCTTGGTAATGGATTGGAGAAGCATGCCTTGTGTGACTTGGGGGCGAGCATCAACTTGATGCCTTTGTCCATGTTCAAGAGGCTTAATCAAGGAAAGCTAGGGGCAACTACCGTAACTCTCCAACTTGCCGATAGGTCGACCACTATTCCAAGAGGTGTTGTGGAGGATGTCTTGGTCAAAGTAGAGGATTTTGTGTTTCCTGCGGACTTCATAGTACTAGAGATGGAGGAAGACAAGGATGTACCCTTAATTCTTGGGAGGCCTTTTCTAGCTACCGCAAGAGCGGTGTTTCATGTGAACGAGGGGAGACTAACTTTGAAGCTTGATGATGAAGAGCTTAATTTCTCAATGAAAGATGCTATGAAGCACCCGATGGAGAAGGAGGAGTGCCATGTGGTGGATGTGATTGATACATGCCTTCAAGAGGCTTTGGAAAACTCTTCTTATACCCTTCTTTCTAATGATTATGTTATTCCTTCTTATGATGATGTGTCTAATGATTATTGTGATTCTCATGATTTTGATAGGGATGCATTGGAGGTGGAGGAAGTGAAAGAGATAAGTTTTAAGGGATTTCCTAACCAACCTTGGAAGAGTAATGAGGAAGGAAAGCCACTTGAAGAGAAGGTGAAAGGAGCACTCAAGCCCCTTCCCGAGCACCTCAAGTATGCGTACTTGGAGGAGAATGAAGGTTGCCCGGTAATTGTGTCATCATATCTTACATCAAACGAGGTAACCAAATTACTTGATGTGCTTCGTAAGCACAAATCCGCCATAGGTTGGTCCATTGATGATTTAAACGGTATAAATCCTTCTATTTGTATGCATAGGATTAGGCTTGAGAAGGACCATAAACCTGTAGTGCAACCCCAACGGAGAGTTAACCCTAACATACAAGAAGTAATTAGGAAAGAAGTGGTTAAATTGTTAGATGCTAATATGATCTTTCCTATTTCCGATAGTCCATGGGTCTCTCCATTGCATGTCGTAGCTAAGAAAGGGGGGATAACGGTAATTAGGGTGAAAATGATGAATCTATTGCAACAAGGGTAGCTATGGGGTGGCGAGTTTGTGTTGACTATAGAGAGCTCAATAAGGCCACGTGCAAAGACCACTTTCCTTTACCTTTTCTAGATCAAATGCTTGATAGGTTAAGTGGTTTTGAGTACTATTGTTTCTTGGATGGTTATTCCGGTTATAATCAAATTATGATTGCACCGGAAAACCAAGAAAAGACTACCTTTACTTGCACGTATGGTCCGTTTGCTTGGAAAAGAATGCCCTTTGGTCTTTGCAATGCTCCCGCCACTTTCAAAGATGTATGATGTCCATTTTTTATGGTTTAATTGAGAAGATTATGGAGGTATTTATGGATGATTTTTCTATTTTTGGTGAGTCATTTGATACTTGTCTTACTAATCTTGACATTGTTTTGCAAAGGTATGAGGACACAAATTTGGTGTTAAATTGGGAGAAGTGTCATTTCATGGTAAAAGAAGGCATTGCTTTGGGACATCATGTGTCCTCAAGGAGCTTGCAAGTGGATAAGACCAAGATCGTAGATATTGAGAAGTTGCTCCCTCCTAAGGATGAGAAAGGAATTCGATCTTTCCTTGGTCATGCCGGGTTCTACCGGCGATTCATTAAGAATTTCTCTCAAATCTCTAAACCTTTATCTCTTAGAAAAAGATGTTCCATTTGATTTTAACGATGAATGTTTGATTGCTTTTAGGGCCTTGAAGGAAGCGTTGACTAGTGCTCCCATTCTCATCACCCCGGATTGGACAAAGCCATTCATCCTCATGTGTGATGCTAGTGATTTTGCCATGGGGCTCGTTTTAGGGCAATTGAGAGAGAAAAGATTCCATGCTATCTACTATGCTTCCAAGACTTCCAACCCGGCGCAAGTTAACTACACCATAACTGAAAAGGAGATACTTGCAGTCGTGTATGCTTTTGATAAGTTTCGACCCTATCTTGTGGGGTCGAAAACTATTGTGTACACCGACCATGCGGCGATTCGGTACCTCATGTCAAAGAAGGATGTCAAACCCCGGTTGATTAGATGGATTTTGCTCTTGCAAGAGTTCGATATGGAGATAGTAGACAAGAAAGGGAATGAGAATGTTATTGCGGACCACCTTTCGAGGCTTGAAGGAATGGAAGAGATGAAGAGAGATGTAGAAGAGGTAGAAGAGACCTTCCCCGATGAAGGATTGTTGAGCATAGAAGAGGTGATGTGTGTTGTGAAAGAAAGGAAAACTCCATGGTTTGCGGACTATGCAAATTTCTTGGCAAGTGGAGAGCTACCACCGGGGATGAATCCATATGAGAGGAAATTTTTCTACAACCGTGTCAAGCACTTCATATGGGATGATCCGCATCTCTTCAAGGTTGGTGTTGACAGGATTCTTAGAAGGTGTGTGACTAGAAAGGAAGGAGTGAAGATCATGAGGCATTGCCACACCTTACTTTGTGGAGGCCATCATAGCACCGCCAAAATCGTGAGGAAGATCTTGTTGTCGGGGTTCTATTGGCCAACTTTGTTCAAAGATTGTGAGAAGTTCATCAAGGAGTGTGATAAATGCCAAAGGGTATGAAACCTCACCAATAGGGATGAAATGCCTTTGAGTAACATTCTTGAGGTGGAGATTTTTTATGTATGGGGAGTCGATTTCATGGGCCCATTTCCACCATCAATGGGGTGTCAATACATCCTTGTTGGAGTCGACTATGTGTCAAAATGGATAGAGATTATTCCTACTAAGAGCAATGATGCTAAGGTGGTTATAGAGTTCTTGAAAAGAATTCTTACAAGGTTTGGGGTTCCAAGAATTTTGATAAGCGATGGTGGAAGTCACTTTGTTAACAAAGCCATGGAAAAGCTCTTGCTAAGATACGATGTCAAACATAAGGTGGCTACTCCTTACCATCCTCAAACCAATGGCTTGGCCAAAGTGTCTAATCGCTTGACCAAGGGTATTTGGAGAAGACGGTGAGAACAAGTAGAAAGGATTGGGCAACCAAGCTTGAGGATGCACTATGGGCATATAGGACCGCTTACAAGACACCTCTAGATATGTCCCCTTACCAATTGGTATATGGGAAGGCTTGCCATCTTCCGGTTGAGCTTGAATACAAGGCATTTTGGGCGATTAAAAAGTTGAATCTTGATGAAGAGTTGGTGGGTGAGAAAAGGGTCCTTCAATTGCATGAGTTGGAAGAGTTTAGGATGCATGCCTATGAAAATTCAAAGATCTTCAAGGAAAAGACAAAGAAGTGGCATGATTCAAAGCTTAGAAGGAAGGAGTTCAAGGAAGATGATCAAATGCTCCTCTTTAATTCTAGGTTGAAGCTCTTCCCTGGAAAGCTTAAGTCGCGATGGAGTGGGCCCTTTCGAGTTGCAAAGGTCTTTCCAAATGGGTACTTTGAGGTGGCCAATGAAAAAGATGAAAGGTTTGTTGTGAATGGTCATAGGTTGAAACACTATCACATGCCATCACAAAAGGAGGTGTTAGATGCCCTTGATCTTAAGGTTGTGCCTAGCCTCGAGATTGAAAGGGAAGTGTGAACTCTTTGAGTTCCGTCCGGCAAAGGACGTTAAACCTAGCGCTTGATGGGAGGCAACTCATCCTTTCTTGTTTTTCTTGTTGTTGCTTTGTGTGTTGCTTTAAATAATTGGGTCTTCTCATCCTTGTAGGTTGTGAGAATCGCTTGGAACTTGAGGAGCTCTATGCATGCTTGATGGAAGATGGAGTTGAAAGGCTTATTGGTACAACATTTCCTTTCAAACTTAGACTTGTCTAAGTTTGGGAGAGGTGTTCTTCTTACCTTAGCTTATCTTTTGTGCTCTGATATATTTTTGGGCTAGTCTTATTATGAGCATAATTGTGGATTTATTGCATATCTTTTAGTATCATTCTTGATGTATTGAGTGTGCTTGAACTTATGTACATGAGCACTTGTGCTTGAATTGCAAGATATATGTTGAATTTTGATTTGATCATTTGTTGATTTGTGACTTGATACTAGCATTCTTGATTAATTGTGTACGGATGAATGTGATTGATAATGCTTGATTCATTGCTCAATTTTAGCCAATGAGATTTTGAGCCGTTATAATCGTACATCTTATACGGTTGATATGAATTTCTTTGAGAGTGCATCATTCATGGATTTGTACGCTAGAACTTGCCTCTAGACTTGTTGATAAAGTGATAAGAGGTCATATTTGATATGATGAGTCACTTTGCCAAATTTTTCCCCACCATATACATTTGATTTCTTTAGTGAGCCATATTGAGCCTTATGATCCTTATTCTTTGGCAAGCCAAGTGAAATTGAAACCATTTTGCCTATTTATATGAGCCTTCTTGTCCTATGCTTAGTAGAGCTTGATTGTTGGCCAATGATGGTGATTCAATTGCTAAGTGTGGTGGAAAAATGATGTGTTACGTGATGATGCTTGAAAGAAAAAGAAAGGTTGAAAAAATTGAATTGTGAAGAAAGAAATGTGAACATGAAAAAGCAAGATTCGAATTGTGAGCTTAAGTGAAAGAAAGCTCAAGTGAATGGTGGTGATTGATCTTGAAGTGCAAAAGAAAGAGTTGATTGATCAATGATTGAAGAGATGTGAATTGTTTTGCTTAGCTTTCATTCAAGTCTCTACTACTTAGTCACTCTTATCCAAAAATATCCCACCTTTCCAAAGAGCCTACATTACAACGTAGAAGAAAGACCTCTTTGATTCTTGATTGAACACAAATGATTTTAATTGAGATTAAGTCTATTGGCAAGCATATGGTGTGCATGTTTATGAATTTGATGATTGAGTGCATTTAACCTTTATACACTTGAGTGAAGAGTGAAACACTCCATGGAAGGAGCAATGTGTTAAGTGTTTGATTGAGCATTTATTTGAGCATGATTCATCTTGATTGCTAGTGGATAGTTGCATTGATACTTATGATTATTGATGAGTTCGATTGTCTTCTATTTCTTCTATGGTGTCATGTGACATAATTGCAATCAATTCACTCCTTTGTGCTTAGTTGCTACATTGCTCGAGGACGAGCAACACTTCAAGTTTGGGGGAATTATGATTGGAGTGAATTGATGCATGTTTTTAGGGCTTATTTGAGTGCAAAAAGTTATCAAAGTGTTAGTTTTTGTGCATAAATGTGTAGAGTATCACTTCTTTGCCTAAAAAGTATTACTTGATGAGTATTTGATATTTTTCGTCTGTTTTTCAGGTAAATCGGTGGAATTTGGTCAAACCGAGAGTACCGGCACTCCAAGGATGAAGAGACGAACAAGACGAACGAAAACGGGGGTCGGGGCCGGAGTCCCGTCCGAAAAAATGTCCTGGACTCGACCTCTGGTCGAGGGCCAGAGGCCTCGAGTCGAGGGATATGATGGAGGGAAAATAATTTGAAAAATGGAGTTGCCTTGACTCGAGGGAGGAGCTTCGAGTCGAGGGATGTGGAAATTGTGGATCCCTCGAGTCGAAGGCTGAGCCTCGACTCGAGGCAGGCAGATTTTTGGCAAAGTCACATTAGCAACTCTTAGGCCTCGACTCAAGGGCACCAAGCTCGAGTCTAGGGGGCTCCAAAACCGAAAAATTCTGGTTTTAAGTCACTTGGATCCAAAAACAGAGCATATTCTCCCCATATCAGTTTAGAGCAGTTACTAGGTAGTTTCCTGAGCGAATTTATAATTTCCTAGCTTAATTCTACTTGTAATTGCATTAGATTGATAGATTTTGATTAGATTCAAGCTTGTAATAATTAGATTAGCATTTTGATCCATTAGATTTTGAGTCTCAAGTTGTAATTGAAGTGAAGAGGATTGTAATTCAAGCATTGTGGAGGATTGAAGCATTCTTATTTTTGTTAATTGAAGACCAATTGGTGATGTTCTTCTACTTTTCTCTCTTTAATTCCTTGTTTGTGTTGATTAGCTTGTTAATTGTTTTCCTAGATTTTTCACCCATGGCTTTTGCACTTTGCACCATGGGCTAATAGCTTTGTACTTGAGATAATTGAAATTGGGGATGATGTGATTGCCTCATGCTATAATTGTTGATAATTGTGATCAATTGAATTAGATTGCTTCCTAATTGTGATTTTTAATTTTGCTTCATGTAAAATTGTCTCTTTAGATTAATGGTTGATCACCCTAGCAATAGGTGAGAGTTGAGCTAATGTGATTAGGTGTTAATCGGGTTATAATTTTGCATGATTGTATGAATTTGAGACTTCTACATTGAGAGATGGGAAGGACTAAGAATACTCACATTAGGCATTGTGATTTTAATGGAGTGATTAATTTCATGATGGTTTATGCTTTCTAATTTGATTGATTTGCAATTGGATACAATTATAGATTGTTAATCATGGATTCCATGATGGAGATTATCCCTTGCATCCCATTCCCCCATTTGATTTAGCTCATTTGATATTGCATTTTAAGTGTTTGATTAACTGCTTGCACTAGCTTTAGATTTTTATTCTTGCCATATTTTTTGAATTTAGTCATAAACCCATCCTTGCAATAATAGTCATTTAGAACTTGTATCCTTAGGGCCTCGCTTGCATACTTACTCTTTTGGGTTCAATATTTGCGATTGGTCTTAATACCGCTTGCCCGAAAATACTACTCCAATCAGCACTCTTAAGTGTCCATTACTCGTCTTATGTAGTTGATATCTTTATTCATATATTTAATATTTTTGCTAACAATTTTTTTTTCAATTCTTATTTCCAGGCATTTGATATTCTTTTGAGAGGTGAGTTTTGTTTCATTAGAGTGTTTTTTAATATTATTATTATATAAATATACTATTTAAAAAAAATGACGTTGACTCGAGAAAATATCCTCTGAATCGCTGTCTTTGTCTACACAAATCTTCCCTTTTTTTAAAAGGATAATCTATTTGACTTGAGTCACTTTTATCTATGTGAAATGGAAATTGATCAACTGACCAATTTTTAGAATCTTATACTACGGCTGCTATAATAAAATATAAAGACGCGTTATTATGCCTCGCATTCTAAAGCAGAACACGGAGTTTAATCAGTTATGTAACAAGTGGGATGTTTAATTATTTTTTTTTATCGATTAAATATCCACATTAACTTTGAGCATTAGAAATGAAATTTTAACCACTTAACTTATACTATTTGGACGTGGAATGTTTTAATTCTAGATAAACACTCTCCCGATTATAATTTAAATTTACTCAAATTTAAAAATAAATGTTACAATTCAGATTTTAAAATAAAAAAATAAAAGTTACAATATTATTTTTTTATATCCAAAATAGCAAAAAGACAAAAAAAAAAAAAAAAAAAACTCTACCCTTTCAAACTAAACCTTTATAAATATTTTTTTATTTGCCCCCCATACCACTCAATTTTTCATTATAGTTAAATTTCTCTCACTCAATTATTCACTCCAATAAAATTGAAAATACTTCTTTATCATTCATTTCGTCTTTTAATACTAATAAACAACATTTTTATTAAAATTTGTATTATTTAATTTTGAACCAAAAAAATTGTAATTCAAGGGTACTATGTTTCAATTTCACACCAAGTAACTCTGAAATTGATGAAGTGTTTTTTCTTTCATCAAAGGTATGGTATAAACATTGATTAAATAAATCAGGAATAAATATATCTAATCTATTAAAATACTGATGCTTTGATAAAAAAAAATTATGAGATGTATGTACGTATTAATTGTACGGTATAATATCTTATAATTAATACTCCTCCATCAGTTTTCACTTTTTTTTTGTTTGTCACATATTAATTTTCACATTTTAAAAAAGAAAACTCCTCCTTAAATTCCACCTTCACAATATTTATGTACTTGCACAAAATGTCATTATTTTTTACACTCAATCCAACCACATATTTTACTTTAATAATAAAAGTTTACAAAATTATCATTCAATACTTCATTTATTACATTTTTTCTTAAAATATGTGCCCAGATTAATATGAAAACTAATTTGGGACAGAAGGAGTATTTTTTATTTATTAAGTAATATAATTACGTGTAAAGCAATATTTAATATTTTTTTATACAATTCGACGTGATATGAATATAAAAATATTAAAATATTATTCCCTCCGTCTCGGCCTAAGTGTCTCATTTTACTATTTTCGTCTGTCTCACTTAAGTGTATCATTCCTTTTTTATTTATACCCTACTTTTATAATTATTCTTATACTACATACATATTTACATAATATGTCACTCATTTAATATATTTAAATACATTTTTCATCTCTCTCCATCACATCACTTATACTATATTATTATTATACTACCTTTCTCTCTCTATCTATCACATCACCTTTATTATTATACAATATTTCTTAATACTTGTGCTCAAAAGTGTTGGGACACTTAGGCCGGGACGGAGGGAGTATTTTATAACGAATAAATATTTACTCCTGTAAAATTTTGCAATGAATATTAATGAGTAATTTTCTAAATTTTTGTGTATGAAGTAAAAAAATTAGGGGGTGCTTGTTACGAAATTTTCAATGAGAATGAAAATAAAATTGAGATTTTCCCTTATGCCCCCAAATTTATTGGAGGAAGGAATGTCTCCATGTTGGTTACATCATTGGTGTTGTGCTCCAATTTTGGAAAAAATGAGACAAAAAAATTTTGTTATTGGTGGTGGAGGGAAATGATTGTAGATGGAGAAAAAATTAATCATAATGAGTAATGATTACCTTATTTAGGAGGAAAAATATGTCATTCACCATCTTTTATTTTCATTAAGCACCACAATTGTCTTATATTAATTCTCATTCTCATTGCCATTGAATAATTTCCAACCAAGTGCCCCCTTAATTGAATTATTATATGTGTGGATCCAAAAAATAATGACATGAAGAATAAATATATGTATATTGTGAGAACAATCGTTCTTGCTAGGAGTCTGACTCTTATTTACTATATCTTTTTTTCTAGAGTTGTTGTTTATTGCATGAGCTTCACTACTGTAACTAAGGCATACCTCTTGTCTTAGGTTTATTCATTAATAAAAAGTTTTTCCTGATAAAAAAAATATTGGGTGAAATTGAAAAGTAATATTCCCTCCTTCACGGAAAAGATTTCATATGTAGGTGGACACACACTTTAAGAAAAAAGAGTAATGATTAAAGTTTGGGGGATAAATTTGTAAACTTTTATGTATAAAGTAAAAAAACTTTATTGGAATATGTGTATGTAAGAGTAAAAATAATGACATTTGTGTAAATTAGTGAAAATTGTGAGGGTGGAGTTTATAAAAAGTTTTCCATTTTAAGGGTGTGAAACTTATATTGGGACGGATGAAAAAGGAAAGTGTGAAAGCTTTTATGGGACGGAAGGAGTACATGATAAATGAAACGTACAAAATTTATTTTGTGTGGATAAAGATTGTGAGAAATATCTAAACTTGTAGATCAAATAAAAGAAACAAAATGTTATGTAATGGAGGGGGGAGTACAAATAAAAAAAATAAAAATTTGTGTGAATCGAATGCATACGATTAACTCTATTTTCTAATCACTGACATTCACCATCACTGTCATATTTATTTATAACCGTGCATATATATAATAGTGATAGTGTATGTTCATGACAGTGACAGTTGTATTACTCAAGAAAGCTAAAAAAAAAAAAAAGAAAAAAAAAGTATGGAAGAAGACAAACATGATTATGATGCAATAAGAGAGTGAAAGGCAATTGTTAGACTGTCGGTGGGTGGTTGTTTTCAAGGTACAATCGTCATGCATTGTGATGATTGTACCCTCCAATTCTCTCTATCCTCATTAAAAACCCTGCAACCGCCCTGTAGTACTATACCCCAGATCACTCTCTCTCACTGCACAAACAAACCTGTTCCTTTGTCTCTCTTCATTCAAAAAAATGAGAGAAGAAGAATTGGGAAGGCCCCAAACAAGCCCTAGCAGCAGTAGCAGTTCAATCTCAGCAACAAATTTCAGCGTCAGGAAAGAAGGAGGGTCTGGATTTGAGGGTCTGTTTGGCAAAGGAAAGTACAAATTGTGGGCTTTAGCTGCCATAACTCTGCTGGCCCTTTGGTCCATGTTCACTGGCACCGTCACTCTAAAATGGTCTCATCTTAATCTTCAACCCTCTCTCGATTTGGACCCATCTATCCATGCTGATCTCGATATTCTGGTAAAACCCTCTCTCTATCTCTGTGTAGTGGGGTAAGATAGACTGTTACTAGATCTAATTGAATTGATTTATAAATAATTGAATGTTTTGGTTGGTGATGAGAAATTGAAACATGTATAGAGATTGATGATTTATTGAATTAAATATATGTATAGGATGTAGATGAAAGGGAGAAGATGGTGAATCAAATGTGGAATGTATACAAACACAGCAGCTTAATTAGGGTTCCAAATTTCTGGAGAGAGGCATTTGGGGCTGCATACCAGGATTTGATAAGTGAGATTCCTAGTGTGCGCAAACACGCCCTTATCGAAATTGCGAAGATGTCCTTCCGTTCCTCCGACATCCATGGCCCTCCCATTCAATCCACCTCTAGGTATTATCATGCCTTCTCTCTCAATATATGGATCTTATTCTTTCTTAATTTCATGAATTTTTAGTTTAGTTAAACTACTCCAGGACATGATCAAATAAAAACGGTGAGGCCAAATTTATAAAAGGCATCAAAAGACCCCTAAAATATCAATTTTTGTTTCGAAAGGCCAACAAAACTATTTTTTATTTTAGAAAGCCCTTAAATTATAATTCTTGTTTCAAGGGCCCTGGTAACGGAAACTCGTGGATTTTGATGAGCCAGTTTAATTTTTCCATTAAAATATGACAAATCATTCAATTTCAATGCAATAACGATCAAATCCAATCGAGAAATTTGTATCCAATGAACTATTAAAAAAGGGTCTTATGAAACAATAATTATATCATTAAAAAGGCTTTTTAAAATTAAAAAAAAAAAATTAGAAACCTTATGAAATAAGAATGGTTTAGTTTAAGACAAAAATTAGTTCAGGGGTCTTTCGATATAAAATTTGATAGTTTAGGGGCCTTTTGATACAATATGCCTTTATGAAATTAAGGACAAAAAAGGTATTTGTAGTCCTCTATTTCGGTTTCAGTCCAGTCGACCTTCACTGATTGAATAACTTTTAATTGATCGACATTTTAGTTCGGTAATTGGCGTAGAAGGTGAAACATTCAGGGGCGCTTGTTACGAGATCTTCAATGGGAATGAGAATGAAATTAACTTTTCCTCCTATGCCCTCAAATTTATTGGAAGGAGGAATGTTTCCATGTTGTTTACATCATTGGTATTGTGCTCCAATTTTGGAAAAAATGAGACAAAAGAAGCTTGTTATTGGTGGTGGAGGGGAATGATTGAGAATAATTGATTGTAGATGGGGAAAAGGTTAATCATAATGGGTAATGATTACTTTATTTAGGAGAAAAAATAATGTCATTCACCATCTTTTATTCTTATTAAACACCACAATTACCTTATATTAATTCCCATTGCCATTGAAGAATTTCCAACCAAGCGCCCCCTCAATTGATGCTAACGTGACACGGTCTGATTCGTCCTCGTGGTAGAGTCAGATAAGTCAATCACCTCAGCCAGGTACCAAAGTAAATGTTGAAAAATTGAAAGTTGTGGGACTATTTTCAATTCGTGAAAATCGAATGGAAACCAAGATAGGGGCTATATTTCCTAAAATTAATCACAGGACTCTGTTTTTCTTAGTATAGGTATGAAATTGTTGCTCATGAATTCATATATCTGCATTATATGCTAATCTTGATTTATAAGATAATGTGGGAGGTGTAGAATTTCATTTGTTTTTTGTCATTCTTCTTAAAACAATTCAGCAATGACAATTGTAGAGTGAATTACTAAAAGAATTTATTAGGATGCATGGACGAAGTGGTAACTTGAGTAGCTAGTGCTCCATTGTCTATACCGTAAGGTCATTGGTTTGAGTTATCATTTGTCCTGTAAAAAAATAAAATAAATTATCAGTGAATGCATGTGTTAACCAATAAATTTCATCACCTACAAATAAATATATAAAAAAAAACGAAGAAAAGAAGAATGGTAAACATATTTTCTCATTGAGAATTTGTGGGTTACAACTCTCGTTGATCTCTTGATTCCTCTCTCCAAAGAATCATACTTGATTTGTAGTACCGGGGTCTCAGCGACTTATTCCAGATATACTACGATTTGATAGAGTGATTTAACCTACAATTTGGTAGTAGGGAGTTGATGGAGTCGTTTGTGACTTATTCCATCGGACTACTAAAACTCTATTTTGACTCACCTATTTATAAGAGATGAATAACTTGGAGAGCAAGACTAAAAGATATTCCAAAATTTCGGAAATATCAATGACTCGAAAAATAAGGAAAAAATATATATTCTCAAATCTTGAAGATATTCTTATATTTTTATCTCCAAAATTAGAGTTTATCACAAAATAATAAGACTACGAAATTCAAAATTTCAATGTCTACAGAATGAATGTCTCTTTGTTCTCTCTGAATTGGAAAACTAAATTAATTTATATCTGTACGATGAACTCTCAACAATTTTAACTCTTTGGCATTAATCTTCTACTGGCAGAGCATCTAACGAGGATGGTCGACTAAGAATGAAGATGCGAAAGCTGAAATGATTCGAGAAAGCTTGTATTTATGTAATATTATTTCGTTCTCCAACTTTACTAGTTTATTACACGGCGTTGGCGTCTTCATTGCAAAGTGATGAGATGCATCCATGTTCATCTGTACTCAAGTCAAGTGTGCTTCAACTGGGAGAATAGTTGTAATAAAAGTTTATTTTCCTTGTCATAAAATGGTTAATCTTGCTCATCTTTTTTGACCTACTTTTCCATTTCTGTTGTTGCTAAGGTAGATGAGATCTAGGGATTTGGATCCTGTCGTGTACAGATTATCCTGTGCAATAAAACCGTACGATTTTATTGTGCATTATTCCATAGGATGGTTCTGTACAACACAGGATCTGAGATTTAGAGGGTTATTGGTGTTGTGTCGATATAGGAAAATAACCCAATCACGAATGGGATATTATCACTATTTCTATTAGAGTCTGTTTGTTATTATTCATAATAACAATCCCTTAATTTAGATGTTTGTTGTTAAATCAAGAGTCTGTTATTATTCATATTATTATTCATAACAAGGGATATGGAAAAGTATCCCTTAATTTAGATATTTGTTGTTATTGATTTAGTTTTCTTTTGATCCGTTAAAAATTGCAGGTCTACAGTCTCATTTTCCATTTTGGGTGAATTTTGCATACCACCTCTCATGTGGTATAATACCAATAAATATCATTTCAAATCTCTTTAAATTTATGATATGATTTCATATGACTTCAAATCTAATACCACCAAATAGATGGGCTTTTATAGTAAAACAAATCTTATGTTTGCTACACAGATCTTATGTTTGCAAGTGATTATATTGTTGAAGAAGTGATTTATATTAAAGAATCAAAAGTGGGCAGTGATTGAGAATAATGTGCTTTTGGCCGAAATTGAAATGTTTGCTAAAAGTCCATTCCTTTTACTAAAAATAAGAATAAAAAATTGGTTTAGGCGTCAGGTTGCTGCTAAGAATCGATTTTAAAGTGATTATTTAATAAATTAAAAGCAATACAAAAGCAAAAAAAAAATTAAATTAAATTAAAGTGCTTTTAGCACTCAAATGAATTTGCAAACATCGTATTTCTCATTTTGATTTGTGATTATTGATTTTACATTATTATTCACCTCTTTGAAATTGCTTGGGGCACGAGCATAAAATTCAAATGTTTTCTTAAGTTTTTTTATCGATAAAATAAATTTATTAGAATGGGGTATAAATTAATTAAAATAATATTACCTCCAATGAATATCATAATTGCTATTATGAGTATTATGCTATGTCATCAGTTTTTAAAATCACTTTTTTACTAAAAAAAAAAAAACTTAATGAAGTAATTTTAGAAAAAAATTATGGATCTTTTTTTTTCTTGATTAAATTAAACAGAGTCAGCTGTGCTTTAAACGGTCTTCAAGATATGAGAGGTTTTTTTAAATAAGTAAAGTGGTTTTGAAAACCAGTTATATATATGTAATGGTTTGGGGGTTTGCAAAACTAAGGAGGGACCCAAGAGCTCCATACCTAGAAACAGTGTAAGGCGCCCAACACTTAGACGCCCTTCTGCAAATTATTTATATATCCGACAACATCTGTAATGGTTTTAAACAAAAAAAAATTAAGGGAGCGCCCAATTATAGGGCGCTCCTTATGCTGAATTTAGATCACCGACAACACCTGCAAGAATATAAAAAAAAAAATTAAGGGAGCGTCCAAGTGTAGGGCGCCCCTAATGTATCTGAGACAACCATGCAGACAATATTTAAAAAATATATATATTTTGAGGGGCACCCAACTCTTTCACATTTTCAAATTTCCTCTTAGGCGCCCCTCTTTCATATTATCAAATTCTCCACAGTGTGTTGCAGGTCTATAGTTGATGGTGCAAGCATAGGTAGAACCTTTTGACAAGCATCAGATTCTTTTCTAGGCAGAACTTTTGACCAAGGAAGCATTAGATTCCTCCGCGTA
Organism: Paraleonurus japonicus; assembly: GCA_030762865.1. Taxonomy (NCBI): domain Eukaryota; kingdom Viridiplantae; phylum Streptophyta; class Magnoliopsida; order Lamiales; family Lamiaceae; genus Paraleonurus; species Paraleonurus japonicus. Next base: position 26,005,950 of record CM061055.1, on the reverse strand, counting down.
TTTAATTTAGGTGTAAATGATATATATACAGTACAAATATGCAATATATATTTGGGTATTGTTGAAATAATTTATAGATATGTTGAAGAAGAAGAAGGAAAAAGGTGAGAAACGAGAAGGAGGAGGGTGAGAGCACAAAAAAATTCAGAAGAAGTAGAGGAAGAAACAACATCACTATTTTGAGAGCATAATTTTGTGAAAATAAAAGTGACAAAATTTTAATTTTTAGTTTAGTTATAGTATTTTATTTATAATACATATTTTTATTGTTGTAGAAATATTTGGAAGAAGATTGAATTTGTACACATTTGAAAAAAATATTGATTTTCTTCACATTTTCAGGTTGATATTTACTTTGTTATATCGTAATTTATTGTATTTAGAGGTTATTTATATATGGTGGATTGTGTACATTACTGAATATGAGATAAAATAGACATTTGAAAAAAATATTGATTTTCTTCACATTTTCAGGTTAATATTTACTTTGTTATATCGTAATTTATTGTATTTAGAAGTTATTTATATATGGTGGATTGTGTACATTACTGAATATGAGATAAAATATTATTAGCAAGTATTTATTTTTATTATAAGGTATTAGTTTTTAATGATATTAGTTTTGTTGTGACATAAATAATCCTAAAAGTATCCCACCTCGGCATGCTTGCCGAGGTCCCTTAGGGGGTCTCTCGATCTCGGCATAAAGCCCGACGAGCAGACGAGCAGACGACGAGATTTATGTCGCCCTACCTTGGCTCGACAAAGACCCGAGCTCGGTAGACGAGCAGATGACGAAGTCTGCAGGGCGTAAATGATCAATGTATATATCGAAATACTGACACATTTACGAGACAAGACAAGGCCATTTAATGTAAAATAGGTCTTGTCAGGATTTTAGATCAACAATTGTGAATAAATTCTAAAACGAGGGATTTATATTTATTATTAGTTTTTTAGCTTTTATTCTTGGGGCCATTGTAAACAAAGACAATTGAGTTTTCTCACAAACTATATACAACACAAGGCTAGGGGATCCCAGGAGGATTCCCAAAGCCATCTTTAAGGGAAGAACTCTCGGGTTCTTCGTCCATCGCTCGTGTTTATCGTTTAATATTAATTCAGTAACAACAAGTTTTAATTACAGTCACAATAATAATATTAGAATTCTCATATTGAAGTGTTTTTGTGCTTATAATTGATAAACATTCATAACAAAGTGAACTTTTATAATAACAAATATTTTTAAACGAAACAACTTATATTAGTAATCTAATACATTTTAATGAAATAATTAACATTGTCTAAAAACACACACATAATGTAAATAAGTTGGACGATAAAATTAATTTACACAAGATTATACCAAAAAGTAAATATTAAAATATGAAAAAAAAAATACGTACAATAAAATTGAAATGATTTCACATATTTAATACTTGCACCCCATGTCATTTTGTTTCCAAACCCGTTTTGCAACAATAGTCACCAAGAACTTGTATTCCTAGGGCCTCATTGCATACTTTTTCCCTTGGGTTCGATATACTTGATTGGTCTTAATACCGCTTACCCGGAATCCTACAATCAATATCAAATTATAACTCATCAAAGTCGTTTTAAATATTTATTTCATATACCTGGCAACATCGCAGCTTCATCGTCTTGAAGGCGTCCTAATAAGTTTTAAGTTTAAACTATAGAATCAAGATGTAGACACCATGATTTCAAAAAAAAAAAAAAAAATACATAAATTGTCATCTTAACTCAAAATACTAAACTTGAAATAAGTCACATACCTTTTTCTAGCCAACATAGTAAGCGGATGGATGCAATAGCAGGTAACATTTTTTTTTTAACTTTAAAGTATTTTAGAAAATTTCAAATGACAGTTTTTTTTTAGCAAGTCTACAAGAACGTAGACCCGCTCTGATACCACTCTATCACGCCCCAATTTTCATAAATATAGATTTTTTAAATAAATTATAATTTTAAAATAAAAGCCGTGAACAAGAATTTAAACTTGAGAAAAAGACTACAACTTTATTTGATAATCAGCGGAAGACTCTAAAATAAAATCCAATTTAATTAAATTCAAGTGAGTATCAACGACAATAAAAATTAAAACTTGTCACTAAGAATTTAAATGACTAACTAGATAAAATTAAAAGTTAATTTTTTAGACCTCCGGGCTATGCATCCTCCGTTGTACCACGTTGGCTCTTAATCTGAAAAGGGGAAAAAAGAAAGGGTGAGCAAACCACGGCTCAGTGGGGACATGCTTGTCTAAACTAAATACAATAAGTAATTAAATTAATCAATCACATTAATATTTAGTCCATTAATATCACCTCGTTTATAAAGGTCAGAAGACCTATCATCACCTCGTTTATAAAGGTCAGAAGACCTATTATCACCTCGTTTATAAAGGTCAGAAGACCTATCGTCACCTCGTTTATAAAGGTCAAAAGACCTATCATCACCTCGTTTATAAAGGTCAAAAGACCTATCGTCACCTCGTTTATAAAGGTCAAAAGACCTATCATCGTCTCATTTATAAAATTCAGACATTTCCTCATAAATATTTCACATGAATGACAATATAATCGCATATTACATTTAATAGAGACAAACATAGTAAGATAGAAATCCCCATCTTAATTGATCATTGCAGGAGTGCAACAAAATAGTCTCATATATTAGCTTTCGTAACTTTCATCACCGTAGATTCTTGACAAAAAGAAAAGTTGCTGCTGTAGTTGAAAAATATGATTTTATTTTTGTGTGTAATTTTTCTAGGTTAAAACCCTTATATAAATAGGCATTAGGCATGGGCTTGAGCTTGGGTTTGGTCTTGAGTGAAATAAAGACTAATATTTAAATATAAAAAAAATTTAAAATCTTTATTTAAAAAATTTAGAAATTTAAAAATAGGGAAGAAAATATATTTTCTAGTGAGAAAAATTAGGCATTTGTATCTCATGGGTAACTCAAGATTTGATTTTAAGTAAAAGATTCTTTTTTAGAAAATAATAAAATTGAAAGATATTATTTATTAAAATTTGCAAGATATAAAAAATATTTAGTTTTAATAAAATTCGATATTTTGAAATTAATAAAGATAATAAATAATCCTGGAAAAATTAGGGGTATTACAGGTGTCATGCAAGACAAGACCCTACTTCAAATGTCTTCACACTGGGGTATGTGTTTTGGACATTTAAATCATGCATCGATGTATTCCAACATTGTCAAAAAGTCATCACTATGGACACACTCATTTTTACACCAAATACAAACACAAGTTATTGATTGCGATCACCATTGATCCAAATCAACAAATAATCCCTTTAGCTTTTGTCATCGTTGATGAAGAGACTTTTCATTCATGGCGTTGGTTTTTAAGTATGTTGGCGACACATGTGGTTTGTGTAGTTCAGGGTGTTTGCCTACTTTCTGACCGGCACATCGACATATTGAAGGCAATTGAGTATATCCTAGTTTTTCAAGAACCAATGGGTGTACATCGATTTTGACTTATACACATTGCTTCAAACTTCAATAGTCGTTTCAAGTGTCTGCAGCTGAAGGATTTATACTATAATGCTGGAAGAGCGTACACTGTGGTCAAGTTTGAACAGATAACGGAGCAAATCAAAGAGTTGAACCCTGTTGCATTTGCTTATTTGGACAGTATCGATAAATCTAAATGAACATTTTTCCATGACCAAGGTCGCCGTTGTGGTATTATGACAACCAACATGTCTGAATTCTTCAATGGCGTATTAGTTGGTGCACGGCGTCTTTCGATTTCAGCAATTGTACGAATTACATTTCAAAGGTCGAAGAATATTTTTGTCGAAAGAGAGAAGCTTGCAATTCAGCTTCAACAAACTAATCAAAGGTTTTTGGATAACATTTTAAAACTTTTTGAGAGGGAAGCTGAAGAAGGACTGAGATTGAGATTCACAGTGGACAGTTATAATAATGCTCTCCAGATTGCCAGTGTATCAACATTTTATGATGGATCTAGAAGCTCATATACATACATTGTAAAAATATCTACACGAGAATGTTCTTGAGGTAAATGGAGCTTCAGTGGTATCCTGTGCTCACATGTAATGGCTGTCTGCAGACATTTTCGATTTGAGGTATCTGAGTTGGTTCACCAATGTTATAGTACAGAGACGTATGTTTCCATGTACAGTTTTCTGATGTTTTTATCATTAGCAGATGAAGAGGAATGAGACGAGACATCTTTTATGTTGCAACATAATCCTCAACATCGAATTAAACGTCGCGGTCGGGATGTCATTACTAGAATCCCTAACGAGCTGAAAGTGCGAATCCAGGGTCTTCATCGTTACGTAGATGATTTGAGCAAATTTCAGTTTTCCTTGTGCTATTGTTCATCCACCGATTTATTAATACACCCACCACATTAATACACCCACATATTTTATTTTCCTTGGATCATATGTGCATATTAGTTAAGTTTTTAATGTGGTATTTTATTTTAGTTTGGTATTGTTCACTTTCCGAATTATTTATACAATTGCTAAATTAATACATCCACTGTATTTATACACCCACCGTATTAATACACCAACTGTATTTATACACCCATAGTATTAAACACCCACTGTATTTATACACCCACTATATTAATACGCCCACTATATTTTTACATCCACCGTATTATTGTTTATTATATTATTTAAGTGTATTTTATGTGATTATTCCAGTCCACAATGACAAGTCCAGTCCCATGGGAACCCAAAAATACGTTCGAGAGTTTGGAGAACAATAGTCTTTGGACTCCAGAGGCCGACAAAATTCTTGCTAATCTCTTATTTGATCGGCAGTACTACAGAGAGTGGAATCTAAAAAAAAAAAAACACAACATGCATTAATCAAGCTGTAATCCGCCTTAACATTGAACTTCAAACACAAAACTTTAACAGAGATAATGTAATTGAAAGAATTGAGTTATTTAGATCACGTCATGATTGTTGGTACAACATGTTCACTACTAAGGGGGTCCGTTGGGATCGAGAAGAATATTTGTTGATTGCACCAGACAAAATATGGAATTGTTGGTTAATGGTAAGTTATCTAAACTAAACCTGTGTTTGTTGTGTATTCTTTATATTTTTAATCATATCTAATCTATTATAAATTGACATGTTTTGGAATGATATTCAATCACACTCATATGCAATGTTGCAAGAAGAACCGTTGTTGGACAAACTAACAGTTTTGTTTCCCAAGCCGCATAATCGATTGTAGTCTCATTCACGTACACATGGTGGAGCTTCCGGTAGTTCAGAGCAATAGAGTCTATGTATTTTATTTAGTACTTGGATTTAAGAATATTTATGTTTTATATTTTATTAATTAAAACTTTTGTTATTTCATACTTGACTCAGTCCAATCGCAACTAGCATTATTTTATATTTTATGTTATTGTTGGTGTTTTAAATTAAATTTCTCAAATCAGTATTAATTGATATTAACTTCAAAATATTGAACAATTTTTCTCTATATAGAAGCCATTTTGTTTTATCATAATACAACAAAAAAATCAAACATAAGTCTTGATGCAATTATTTTACAAAATATACTAAAAATTTGTTTCACCGATGACCCTTTGTACCACATCTAGGTGGACGTCTCTCCCGGCTACCATGCCATACACTGCCCCGTCCAAGCTGGATACCCTCATTCTGACCTTGTTGGTCATTCAATGGTGTAGTGAATGTAAGACTATCAAAGCCCATAAATGGAATCCCTGAGTAATTGTGGTCTCTTGATATGTCATATCCGCTTTGTCCATGTACCATTGGCGGATAGTCCATTTGCAATAGATCAGTAAAACTAGTGTACTGTGGGGTATGCAGTTTTTCTGGCATGTAATGCAGCGTAGACGACTTGGGGTGGTAACCTTAACTGACAATAGTAGTCTCTACAAAGAATAAAATTTGTCAACCAATTAATCTTTAAACATACGAAAATATATCCCGTAAAAAAAAACATACGAAAATATATAGTGTTAAAAAATATTAAAAGTATATACTTGCGGGTGTAGAATCACGAAAGACACTGTTCCTTCTTCTTGTCCAACTGGAAGTTGAAGGCCATGCAGTAGGCTGGGGGACGTAGTCATCATTCAAATTAAATGCCCCTGCAATAAATAACAATTACTAAATAATTAATTTTTAAACAATATATAATTTTTTGTATCAACAAGTATGTAACATGTATATCGGTGATTGGAGTGAATTGATGCATGTTTTGAGGGGGTATTTTAGTGCAAAAAGTGATCAAAAGTGTTAGATTTTGTGCCTAAATGTGTAGAGTATCACTACTTTGCCTAAAAAGTATTACTTGTAAGATTTTTGATGTTTTCGTCCCGTTTTCAGGTAAATCGGTGGAATTTGGCCAAACCGAGAGTACCGGCATTCATAGGGTGAAGAGACGATCGAGACGGGCAACAACGGGGGTCAGAGGCGGAGTCCGGGTAGAGAAAATTCCCTGGACTCGATCTCTGGTCGATGGCCAGGGGCCTCAACCCGAGGTTGCCGGCCAAAGGTTGAAATTTAATTTTTTTGAAGGAAGCTCGACTCGAGTCGAGGATCTGGGAAAAGGCGGCAAGATCGAGTCGAGGGCTGAGCCTCGACTCGAGGCTGGAGACAAATCGAGAAATCAAATTCGCGACTTAAGGAGCCTCGACTCGAGGGCCCCAACCTCGAGTCGAGGAATGCCCAAAATCGAAAAACTGTGATTTAAGCCCATTTGAGCGGAAAACAGAGAATAATCTCCATAACATTGATTTAAGCAGTTATTTTACAGTTTTTTGGGCGAATTTCTAATTCCATAGCTTAATTCTCATTGTAGTTGGATTAGATTGATAGATTTAGATAGATTTTAATCATTTGTACCCTAGATTAGCTTTTGATCCAATAAATTTTCCATTTCCAAGTTGTAATTCAATTGAGGAGAAGAGATTGTATTTGAAGATTACTTTGAAGATTCAAGCATTTCTATTATTTTGGATCCAATTGGTGATGTTCTTCCACTTTACTCTTTTAAATACATTGATTGTTGTGATTAGTTTCTTAATTGTTCAATTAGATTTTCTACCCATAGGTTTTGCTCTTTACACCATGGACTAATATTCTTGTGCTTGGGATAATTGAAAATGAGGATGATTTGATTGTCTTATGTTATGATTGTTGATGATTGTTGATCAATTGAGTTAGATTGCTCCCTAATTGTGATTCTCATTGTGCTTCATGCATTTTTATCTCTTTAGATTAATGTTTGATCACCCTAGCAATAGGCGAGAGTTGAGCTAACGTGATCCGGGATTAATCGGGTTATAATTGTATATGATTGTATGAATTGAGTGCTTCTTAATTGAGAGATTAGTTGCACTAAGGATACTCATATTAGACATTGTGTGATTAATGGAGTGATTAATTGCATGATGGTTTTATGCTTTCTAACTTAGTTGATTTGCAATTTGATTCAATCATAACTTGTTGATCATTGATTCCTTGATGGATATTATCCCTAGCACCCCAATCCCCCATTGATTTTAACTACTTGTTCTAGCATATAAGGTGTTTGATTAATTGCTTGCCTAGTTATTTGATTGTATTTTTACATTTGTATTGTAGTTTTTAGAGCCAAAACCGCATTGAAGCAATAGTCATGGAGAACTTGTATTCCTAGGGCCTCATTGCATACTTTTTCCCTTGGGTTCGATATACTTGGTTGTCTTAAAATTGCTTGCCCGATATACTACAATCAAAATGGTGCCGTTGCCGGGGAATAGTTTTTGCTCCTAAAGTGAGACTTAGGAATTTGTTGGAAGTGGTTACTTGTTGCTTTGTGTTTTTGTTTGTTTTGTTATTTTTGTTTGAATTTTATACTTGCTATCTTGTGTAGGTGGATGTATATGACTCATACGCATGGAATCAAGATTATTATCAAGATAGTATGGTTTATCCTCCACACTATGAAGGATTTGGCTACAAAAATTGGAGGAACTTTGAGGATAATTATTTAATGCAACAAGTTCCCTCCGATTATCAAGATTGGAGATGTGATGAAGTTCCTCCCGCACCTCAAGAGATGTTCCCGTATTATGAGCATTGTGATCAAAAATTCGATCCACGGGATGGATTTGAGTTTCAAGGAGCATCGGAAGGAGATTTTTATGATGATGGGAGAAGCTATGAGTATGACTATCAAATGCCTTCAAGCTTCCTTTCATTATGGAGAATGGAGAATCCATGATGTGAGAGCTATCTTGAAGGAGATGCTTGGAATGTTGTTGAAGAGAATTGAGGAAAATGACCCTAGATGTGAAGAAATGTTTCCCATGTATGAGAACATTTATGAGACCAAAGCAATGGTTGATGCAATGATAGATGGGAACATGGAGATCACCGAAGCTCAATTCAATATTTTAAGAAGTCAACTCAAATATTTTCTAATCCAAGTAAAGAACATAACCGTCATGGAGAATCATCAAGAAGAAGAGGAGGAAGAAAATGAAAGTGAAGATGATGAAGAAGAGGGTCTAAGCAAGAAGGATGAAATAGAAAATTTCCTTGTTGAAAGTGATGAAGGGGAATGTCCATTGATGGACATGAGCAACAATGAACAAGAAAATCTAGAAGCATCGAATGAAGCATTGAAGAATGAAATGAGCATTTCTATACCTTCAAACTCTTCAATTTATACTTTAATTGAGATTGATGCTTCTATTGATTTTATTTTACCCCTTGTGAACTTTGATTATAGGAAAGAAGTAATGAAGTGCTTGGGCATCCTTGGAAAAAAGGAATGGAGAAGGATGATGGTGAGAGAGCAAGGGGGACAACCATTGACAATGTACATATATATGTGTGGTTGGCCTACCAATGATGAGAACCTCCATGATTTTGAAGCTCAAAGATTGAAGTATTGTGGCAAGGAGGACTGATATCCTTGGTCATTCCGATGAAAAGATTTTGAAATGAATGAATAAGTCCGGCATAGGACATGAAAAATAGCTCTTGATGGGAGACAACCCATCCTTTCTTGCTTTCTTGTGTTTGTTTTGTTTTGTTGCTTTTAATAATTGGGTCTTGTGATCCTTGTAGGTTGTGAGAATTGCTAGGAAGCTTGAAGAGCCCTATACATGCTTGAAGGAAGATGGAGTTTGAAGGCTTATTGGTACAACACTTCCTTTCAAACTTAGACTAGTCTAAGTTTGGGAGAGGTGTTCTTCTTTCCTTGCCTATTTCCTTGAATATATATTTTGGGATTGATTTATCTTGAGCTTAATTATGGATTTATTGCATATCTTTGAGTTATCTTATTTGACATAGTGAGTGTGCTTAAGATGATGTACATGTGCACTTGTGCTTGATTTGCAAGATATATTGAATTTTGATTTGATCATGAGTTGATATGTGGCTTGAAGCTAGCATGCTTGATAATTATGTGATGATGAATGTGATTGAAGATGCTTGATTCATTGCTCAAATTGAAGCCCGTGAGCTTTTGTGCCTTTATAATCGTACATCTTATACGATTGATATGAATTTCTTTGTGAGTGCATCATTCATTGACTTGTATGCTAGAACTTGCCTTTGGACTTGTTGAGATTGATCTTTGTGTGATGTCATGAAAGTGATAAGAGGCCATGTTTGGATTAATAAGTCACTTTGCCAAATTTTTCCCCACAAAAAAAAAAAAAAAAAAAAAATTCCTTAGTGAGCCATTTTGAGCCTAGTATCCTTATTCTTTGGCAAGCCAAGTGAAATAGAAGCCATTTGTCTATTTTTATGAGCCTTATTGTCCTGTATTTAGTAGAGCTTGAATGTTGGCTAATAGATGGTGCATTGCATGTAAAGTGTAGTGGAAAGATGATGTGCTAAGTTGATTGAGAAAGAAAGGGTTGTGAAAGATTGAGTTGTGAAAAAATTGTGAACATGGAAAAGAAGAAAAATTCAATTTGTGAGCTTAAATGAGAAGAAAGCTCAAGAGAATGGTGGTGTTTGAACTTTGAAAAGGAAAGAAAAAGAGTTGATTGATGAAAAATTGAAAGAGAAGTGTGGTGAAGTGTTAGCTATCATTCAAGTTCTCTACTAATATGAGTCACTCTTTCCTAAAATCATCCTACCCATTCCAAAGAGCTTACATTACAACCTTGATGAAAGACCTCTTTGATTCTTGATTGAACACAAATGATTGTGATTGAGATTGAGTCTTTTGGCAAGCTTATGGTGTGTATGTTTGTGAATTTGATGATTGAGTGCATTCTACCTAGATACACTTGAGAGATGAGAGAAACACTCCATGGAAGGAGCAATGTGTTGAGTATTTGATTTTGCATTTGTTTGAGCATGATTCATCTTGATTGCTAGTTGAGAGTTTGCATTGACTCTTGTGTTCATTGATGAGTTCGATGGTCTTATATTTCTTCTATGGTGCCATGAGACATAGTTGCAATTAATTCACTATTTTGTGCTTATTTGCTACACTGCTCAAGGACGAGCAATACTTCAAGTTTGGGGGTATTATGATTGGAGTGAATTGATGTATGTTTTGAGGGGGGTATTTTAGTGCAAAAAGTGTGATCAAAAGTGTTAGATTTTGTGCCTAAATGTGTAGAGCATCACTACTTTGCCTAAAAAGTATTACTTGTGAGATTTTTGATGTTTTTCATCCCGTTTTCAGGTAAATCGGTGGAATTTGGCCAAACTGAGAGTACCGACATTCATAGGGTGAAGAGACGATCGAGACGGGCAAAAACGGGGGTCAGAGGTGCAGTCCGGGTCGAGAAAATTTCCTGGACTCGACCTTTGGTCGAGGGCCAGGGGCCTCGACCTGAGGTTGCCGGCGAAAGGTTGAAATTCAATTTTTTTTAAGGAAGCTCGACTCGAGGCTCAGCCCTCGAGTCGAGGATCTGGGAAAAGGTGGCAAGCTCGAGTCGAGAGCTGAGCCTCGACTCGAGGCTGGAGACAAATCGAGAAATCGCATTTGCGACTTAAGGAGCCTCGACTCGAGGGCCCCAACCTCGAGTCGAGGGATGCCCAAAATTGAAAAACTGTGATTTAAGCCCATTTGAGCGGAAAATAGAGAATAATCTCCATAGCATTGATTAGAGCAGTTATTTTACAGTTTTTTTTGGGCGAATTTCTCATTTTATAGCTTAATTCTCATCGTTGGATTAGATTGATAGATTTAGATAGATTTTAATCATTTGTACCCTAGATTAGCTTTTGATCTAATAGATTTTCTATTTTCAAGTTGTAATTCAATTGAGGAGAAGAGATTGTATTTAAAGATTACTTTGAAGATTCAAGCATTCCTATTATTTTGGATCCAATTGGTGATGTTCTTCCACTTTACTCCTTTAAATTCATTGATTGTTGTGATTAGTTTCTTAATTGCTCAATTAGATTTTCTACCCATGGGTTTTGCTCTTTGCACCATGGGCTAATACTCTTGTGCTTGGGATAATTGAAATTGAGGATGATTTGATTGTCTTATGCTATGATTGTTGATGATTGTTGATCAATTGAGTTAGATTGCTCCCTAATTGTGATTCTCATTGTGTTTCATGCATTTTTATCTCTTTAGAATGTTTGATCACCCTAGCAATAGGCGAGAGTTGAGCTAACGTGATCCGGGATTAATCGGGTTATAATTATGTATGATTGTATGAATTGGGTGCTTCTTAATTGAGAGATTAGTTGCACTAAGGATACTCACATTAGGCATTGTGTGATTAATGGAGTGATTAATTGCTTGATGGTTTTATGCTTTCTAACTTAGTTGATTTGCAATTTGATTCAATCATAGCTTGTTGATCATGGATTCCTTGATGGATATTATCCCTAGCATCCCAATCCCCCATTGATTTTAGCTACTTGTTCTAGCATATAAGGTGTTTGATTAATTGCTTGCCTAGTTATTTGATTGTATTTTTGCATTTGTATTGTAGCTTTTAGAGCCAAAACTGCATTGCAACAATAGTCATAGAGAACTTATATTCCTAGGGCCTCATTGCATACTTTTTCCCTTGGGTTCGATATACTTGGTTGTCATAAATTCGCTTGCCCGATATACTACAATCAACCGGCAACAGATTGGCCCGCTGGATAATGATGGAGTGTAGATGGGCCCGCTACATAAGTTGAAGGTCATGCACTATATGGCTCCATTGTACAAAGATCGGCAGTGGATGACTCGGCTGCATAAGCTTCAAAGCTCAATGGGGGTCTTCCAAGCAAGCAAACTGTATTGTGGATGACATTGAAACTGGTTTGTTTTATTGCTTTCACAGACGATGTAGAAGCAGTTATTACTTCTTGTGCAGCCAAATTCAAACGATGCATCATTTCATACTGCAATATATATATATATATATATATATATACACACACACACACACACACAAACATATTAGACTTATGAAATAATGTGAACAAATAATATGACCACAAGATAATTATTATACCACTTCATCACATGCAGCAGTATTTGTTGATCTGTAGCCGATTTCGTTCTCGAAGTGCGAAGGCGATATAATCAATCGTGTTATGTTGCGATACCACTGCAAATATCCATTATCCATGGTTTCACCTCCAACTATCGGTGTCGTATATGCAAGTGGTTGTCTCATATGTCAATATTGGATCCAACTCTGATGGTATTGTCTCTAGTTGCAGCCATCTCGCCCTTGAAAACTATATGTATGTAACATACTATGAGCTTTATCAAGGGCTGCAGGAATATCTTGGATACTCCCGAATTGTCTCAAAACTCTGTCTGGATGGTGAAGTTCCACTATAGACATCATAATAAGTGGACACTTTGACATCCAATTTGCTGTCAGACATCGGTTGCCAAGTTGTAAAATTTCAAGGGCGTTGAATTCATACACGTGCCACATGAACTACAAATATAACAAAATCCACATTAAGGTATATAAAATTATTAATAACATGTAATAGTATTATTTAAATTTTGACTTACATCTTTATCATTCAGACGATCAAACATATCTCTGTATACACGTACAGAGTTTCTCGATTTATGACCATGACCTTGATTATAGGACAATCATCTATAAACAATATCAAATTGTGCATAAGACAATCATCTATAAACAATAATTATAGGAAATATGTTTTAATTTTTTTTACCTAATACCATAAGGTGGGATTCCAAAATTGCGACCATTAGCACAAAAAAAAAGGCTTTTTCAAAAGTCTATCAGCGCGATTGGTTGGTCGTATTACCATGATTCTGGACCATGCCCACATCTACAATAACGAATGTATTAAATTTAGACAACTTATAAATAAAAAATTTAAGTACAGCTATTTCTATATTCATGTTACCTGTAAAAGAGACATGGCTCCACCAATAGTGGTCCGCTCCGAGTCCGAAGCATGACAAAGCTCACGATATAAGACAACCAATATAGCACTGCCCCAACTGTATGTTTCAGTCACCGCTAAGTCATGAATTACTTTTAAATAAAGCAACGAGACATGACTGCGTGATGTATCTGGAATCATAAATGTCCCAAGCATGAGAAGTATACATTCTCATGCATACTAGTCCACTATCTCCTGGTCAGTGTAATCTATAATCTCTATCGAATAGAGATGGCTCATGAGCGTCTTGCTTTTGAAATCAGAATCTTGAGGTGCGAAAACTAAAAAGTCATAACAATATGACTTCCATTCTTCAACACTTCTGTAGTGATCATCTATGGTCACTACTTCGCCCTCAATAGGTAGACCCAAAATTATGGCTACATCTTGTAATGTAATCGTAGCCTCACCTATAGAAAAATGAAATGTGTGCGTTTCTAGCCACCATCTCTCTACCAATGCAGTAATAAAATGACTATCAACTTTCATCGCTCCACAACGAGCAACATAATAAAAACCCGTGTCATATAAAATATCTAATATCCTAGGGTGCAATCGGAAACCATGTGGTTCATCCACCCTGAATGTCCAAAAGATACAGGATGTCGTATGATTAGATCTGAGCGTTGCATCCTATAACACCCCACAATAATTATGCATAATATTTGAATCTGCGTATATGTATATATGCACACAATTTATTTTCTAAATATCAAAGAATATAGCTATAGTTTCCTAGACATAAAATAATTCTAGCAAATTATGTATAAGTTCATTTAAATTCTACAAGAGGGTGTGTTTACTAAATTACACACTAGTACATTCTTTCAAAAAAATATATATATATATATATATATATATATATATATTTGCTTTATTTATTTCACTATATATTTTGAGCAATAAGTTCATGAATTTAACATATAAAATTACTTTATTAATTTTTAAGAAGCCTAGTTAAATAACTACATTACTTATTTGATAACTAAACCGACATACATACAAAATTATACATATATAATCTACTTCTTGCAAATGAATAATAATTAAATTATGCATATATACATGCATGAATATCTTAATTATTTACTATATAGAATATGACATGCATGCATAATTACCTAAAAGTAAATAATAATAATAATAATAATAATAATAATAATAATAATAATAATAATAATAATAATAATAATAATACATGCATGAATGCATGCAAGAAAGTATTCTTATGAATCCACCGTCAATTATAAAAGGTAAAGTGGTGGCGGTAAGATGAACATGCACATATAAAATAATAAAATAAATAAAGATAAGTTACCCAATTGGCAAGTGGTGGCGGTAGTGATAAAATAGTAGAATGAAGCTAGCCTAGCCTCCAACATCATAATTACTTTAGAGTATATAGGCTATCAATTTTTACTTCTATAAATAGCACTGCCAATTTTACTTGTGCCAAAGGAAGAAAAAGAAAAATATAAGGAAACACACACTTTATTATTAGAAGAAAATCACGAGACACCAGAGACCATTTTTTTAAATTTTCTTTTGCACTACAGAAGGTGGAAATTTACTTCAACTCTTAATTGAGTTATAACATTCAAGTATTATAATTGCTCTTATTAAATTTTATTATGTAATTAATATTCATGTTAAGTCTGGCCTAGCCAGCAATTTCATGTTAAGTCTGGCCTAGCCAGTAATTTCATGTTAAGCCTGGCCCAACCAGCAAATCATGTTAAGTCTGGCTCAGCCAGCAATTTCTTGTTAAGTCTGGCCTAGCCAGCAATTTCATGTTAAGTCTAGCCCAGCCAGCAAATCATGTTAAGTCTGGCCCAGTCAGCAATTTCATGTTAAAGTCTGGCCCAGCCAGCAAATTCATGTTACGTCTGGCCCAGCCAGAAATTTCACGTTAAATCTGGTAATGCCAGCACTGTTACAAGTTCTACAAGTTATATATTATTTACATTATTGGAACTTAATTTGTGCAATTATGAGGTTACCCCACTAAGTGTATTTTCACACACTTATTCCTTCCTTGAATATTTTTCAGTGCAGGAGTTCGACAAGGAGGGATGATCTGGGATGCTATGGCCAGGAAATAAAAAGGGATAATAAATTACTACTACACTATTTTTATTTATTTTCGAAGGAAAGACTTATAGCTTGTAATTAATTATGAGATTAATTCATGAATTTACATATTCAGGAATAAGTTTTATTATTAAATATCTTTCTGTAATTTTTATTTAATAATTATGCTCTACATGTTTTATTATACTACAAGTATTTTTTTTAAAAAATATATAGAATGTGTTTCCTATGAAATGTAAATATTAAAATAGATAAATGCGATCATTTAGTAACGTCTCAACACTAATATTTATATATTTTAAATTTGGGCCTTACACATCCTCATTAATTTCGTTGGTAAAAATCAATTCTGAACGATGGGTCTTTTGACTAGTCAAGGTAGACGGATCCTGAGGCCCATATATCTTTCTATACAATTGAGACATCCTGATATTAAAAACAGTTAAAAAAAAAAAAGTTAGAACAAAGTGTATTAAAAAATTATAAATTTTAAATATGTTATTCTATACTTAATAAGAAACAAAAAATTTCATTTAGAAACCTAAATCATTTGAGCTATGAATCTCTACCGAATATTTAATAAAAACGAGTGTGTCATATAGTTCGTCATATTATACACATTTTACAAAAAAAATCATAACTCACTGGAAAATTGTTAAAAAATTAAGATATTTAAATATGTTATTCTATACTTAATTAAGAACAACTTTCATTTAGAACCTAAGTCATTTGAGCTACGAATTTCTACCGAATATTTAATGAAAATGAGTGTGTCACATAGTTCGTCATATTATACACATTTCACAAAAAAAAAAAAAAAAATCATAACTCACTGAAAACTTGTTCAAAAATTAAGAAATTTAAATATGTTATTTTATACTTAATAAAGAACAACTTTCATTTAGAAACCTAAGTCATTTGAGCTACGAATCTCTATCGAATATTTAATGAAAATGAGTGTGTCACATAGTTCGTCATGTTATATACATTTCACAAAAAAAATTATAACTCACTAGAAACTAGTTCGAAAATTACGAAATTTAAATATGTTATTCTATACTTAATAAGGAACAACTTTCATTTAGAAACCTAAGTCATTTGAGCTGCGAATCTCTATCGAATATTTAATAAAAATGAGTGTGTCACATAGTTCGTCATACTATACACATTTCACAAAAAAAAAAAATAATAACTCGCTAGAAACTTGTTCTAAAATTACAAAATTTAAATATGTTATTTGATGAGAGTGAATTATTGCATGATTATTGAGGTAATTAACTGCAAAAAGTGATGAAAAGTGTTAGTGTTTGTGCTTTAAGGTGTAGAGTATCACTTCTTTGCATGAAAGGTATTACTATGTGAGAATTATTGATTTTTTGAAGTGTTTCGTCTCATTTTCAGAATTTTCGGAGGAATTAGACCGAATTGAGATTACCGAGATTCATACGGTAAAGAGACAAACGCGTGGGGCGAAAATGGGAGTTTGAAGGTCAAGTCGGGCCCACAAAAATCCCTGGACTCGACCACTGGTCGAGCCTGGGAGAGCTCGGGTCGAGACATTGGATGAAATGAAGAATTGGAGAAAAATGGAGTAGCTCTAGTTGAGCTGAACTCGCTCAAGTCGAGCCAGGCGAGAAAATTGAAAAAATGTGCTAGCAACTCTCATGCCTCGAGTCGAGGCCCTCAAGCTCAACTCGAGGCGCCCGTTTTCCCCAAAAATCATAATTTAAACACCATTTGACGAAAAACAGAGCATATGTTCATTAGGAGCAGTTATCTTTCAGTTTAGAGGCATTTTTTTACAGTTCCAAGCTACTTAGATTCAAGTTTATAGTTAGATTTTCATTAATTGTTCATTAGATTAGTGATTTCTACATTAGATTAGTGAATTGAGATTGTATTTCATTGAAGAAGAGTTTACATTTGTTGAAGATCAAACATTCAATTCTTATTGCAATTGACCAAATTGGTGATGTTCTCTCAATTTCTCTATCTCTATTGTTTTATTGTTTAGATTATCATGTTGATCATATTGTTTGTTTGCTTACCCATTGGGTTTGCTCTTTGCATCATGGGCTAATTCTCTTGTGCTTGAGATAATTGAAATTAGGGATGATTTGATTGCTCTAGCTATAATTGTGGATGATTGTTGTTTAATTGAGATAGTTAAGTACCCTAATTGTTGATGTTTATTGTGCTTCATACATGTTTATCTCTTTTTGATTAGTGTTTGATCATCCTAGCAACAAACGAGAGTTGAGCTAACATGATTAGGGATTAATCGGGTGATAATTGTGTATGATTGTATGAATTAGGTGCTTCGTAATTGAGAGATTCATTGCATTGAGAATATTCACAATTAGGCATTATGTGATGAATGAAGACATTGTTGCATGATGTTCATTACTTTCTATCTTGATTGAATAGCAATTTGAGATAATTATAGTGGTGATCATTGATTCCTTAGTGGAGATTATCCCTAGCACTCATTCCCCATATTGAACTTCTTTGAAGTTAGTATAGCTTAATTCCTTGCTCATAACCTAATTCATAGCTTAATTGTTGATTGATTGTAATTCTTGCAAATTAGTAGTGTAATTGGAATCAAAACCTTGTTTGCATCAATAGTCATTGAAAACTTGTATCCTAGGGCCTAATTGCATATCATATCTCATGGGTTCGATAACTTGATTGAGTCGTAACAATACTTGCACGATAAATACTTCAATCATTATTCTACCAAATATTTAATGATTACAAGTGTGTCACATAGTTCATCTTATACTCATAAAAAAAAAAAAAATCATAACTTAGTAGTGAAAATTTATTAAAAAAATTATCAAATTTAAATATGTTATTCTCCAATCAATAGAGAGCATCTCCAAATTTTTTTTTTAGTTTTTACACAATCATAAAATTATCAAATAAATTGAAATAATCAAAGATTCAACATTTATGGAACATGAAACACATAATAATCAAATACACATATTTTCATTATATTTTTAAGAAATCAATAAATATTAAACTATAAATTAAATAAATTTACAATATTTAAGTAAACTAACTTTCTTGATTGTTGTTCCATTTTTACTCTAATTATAATTTATTGAGGGTGTATAAATTAGGAGAGATTTTGGAGAAGTTGAGAGAAAGATTGACGAGAGTGTGTATGAGGGAATTTGAGTGAATGGGGTAGTATTAATTTGGTCAACATGATTTGAATGCAGTCAGCCATGCTATTTCTTGTCCAACCATTACCAAGCCACGCCTCTGCAGTCTGCACCCTCTGTCCGTCTGAGCGCTGTCCCTCTGCCCTCTGTCGTCCCATGCCTGCAACATACTGTAGCAGATTTGAAAATGGGGAAGAGCATGTAAATTATATGGAGAAGGAAGTATCGCCTCTCTGTTTGGATTCATACGCAAGGTATAACCTCAAGAATCAACACATTTGTTCACTCAACTAAGTGGGTGTTTGGAAACCCTGAGAATAATTATTTATATGACACAAAATTTAACGCGAAACAATTTATTAATATTATTACAATTATTTATTGATACTTTTATAAAGACTCAGTCAACCAAATAATATCTTCTCTTATCCTGTATATATTTTGAATTATATTTAGAGAGAAATTGTAGGTCTTCTGTTATCTTGTAATCTTCTATTTATATTGTAACTCTGTGTAACATTGACTAATTCATTCAATACAGAAATCACCTTTCTATATGGTATCACGAGGGGTTCTGATCTAGCGGCCTATCAATCTATCATCTCTTTTTGGAATTTTTTTCCCCACTCTTCTCCATGTCAACCAGTGAAACCACCGCTAACAATACATCAGCGGCTACTGCTGTGCCCTCTTCTCGACAGTCGATCGTTCCCATTATGGCGCATCATCACTTGCCAATCAAACTAGATCACTCCAATTACCCTTCATGGAGAGCACACCTTGTGGCCTTGCTTCGAGGTCATAACTTAATCGGATTCATCGACGGATCCTCTGTCTGTCCGACTCTTCAGCCCGATGGCACTAACGCCGAAGATGTTACTCATTGGATCCGCCAGGATCAACTTCTACTGGCAGCCATATTTGGCTCCCTCTCCTCATCGGTTCTCCCACTGGTTTCCTCCGCTAGCACGTCATCTGAGGCTTGGGGTATCCTCAATCGCCTCTTTGCCAGCAAATCTCGCTCTCGTGTTAACCAACTTAAGAGCGAGTTGTACCGTATCCAGATTAAGGATCGGTCAATCACAGAATACCTTCATTATGTGAAGGCAAAGGCAGATGAACTCGCCTTAATCGATCAGCCGGTGACAGCGGATGATCTTACCCTCTTTGTCATCAATGGTCTAGGCCCTGAATATGCCACCATTGTTGGCCCAATTCGTACGCGTGAGACTGCCTTACGCTTTGAAGAACTACATGATCTTCTTTTTGAGCATGAACTCTCGCTCAAAAACCATGAGGCTGCTCAACGCCAGTTAGTTGCGACAGCCAATGTGGCTCAACCCCATTCCCGTGGTGCAGGACATTCGAATCGTGGCAACAATTCGAACCGTGGGGGTTCTCGTGGTAACTCAAATCGTGGTAGTAATTCTGCCACCAATTTCAACCGAGGAATCAGACTCAAAACCGGCGAAATAATTCTAATTCAGGTAACTCAAATTCCAATGGTCGCAGCCCTATTATCTGTCAACTTTGTGGTTTCACAGGCCATGCAGCACCGACATGTCGTCGAGTTCCGTACTCGGCAAACTATGCTAATTCATCCCCTACATCTCCTGTTCATCCGTGGTTGGTAGATTCTGGTGCATCTCACAATCTTACATCGGATCTAAACAATTTGTCCATTCATTCCGAGTACGACGGCACTGATGAGGTTCACATAGCTGACGGAACTGGTCTTTCTATCTCTCACACTGGTATTTCTGAACTTAAATTTCCACAACGCAAGTTCATACTATCTGATGTTTTATGTGTTCCTTCTGCTAAACAAAATTTATTGTCGGTCAGCAAGTTTACTAAGGCTAATAATGTCTCTGTCGAATTTTTTCCATCTTATTATATTGTAAAGGATCTGGTCACGGGGGCGCAACTACTTAAAGGACCTTGTCAAGATGGAGTTTATCGTTTGTTTCCGTGTTCTTCTCCTATTGAGTCGTATAAATTATCTGCTTCCATGGGCGTTCGGACTACTTACTCTCGTTGGCATGCCCGACTTGGACATCTTTCAATGGATACTAGTTCTGTAATTATTAGCAAATTTAAGTTACCTGTTGAGAACAAGTCCCATATTTTGGGCAAAGATTGTGTTTCTTGCCAGCTGAGCAAATCCCATAAATTGCCTTTTCGTGCTTGTTCCTTTAATGCTATGCATCCTTTACATTATTTATATGCTGATGTTTGGGGCCCCGTGCCTATTGTCTCTCTGGATGGTTCAAAGTATTTCTTGCTACTTGTGGATTTATTCACTCGTTATTGTTGGGTATACCCGTTGAATGCAAAATCACAGGTGGTTACTATTTTTTCTCAATTTCGTTCGCTTGTGGAAAAACAATTTGGGCATCATATTAAAAATCTTTACTCTGATAATGGTGGTGAGTTTGTCGCCTTGCGTTCATATTTGGTTCAGTGTGGTATTTCGTGGTTAACTACTGCTCCCCACACACCCCAACAAAATGGATTGGTAGAACGTCGTAATCGTCATGTGCTTGAGGTTAGTCGTGCCTTGCTTCACCGTGCAGCCTTGCCTCAATCTTATTGGTCATTTGCCATACAGACTGCTGTTTATTTAATTAATCGCATGCCCACCTCTCTTCTTGCCAAGGGCAGTCCGTTCCAAGCTCTTTTTGGCACATCCCCAAATTATTCTAAGTTACGTGTTTTCGGGTGTTTATGTTTCCCATGGCTTCGCCCATATTTGCCAGGCAAGCTCACACAACCGTCTATCCCTTGCATTTTTATTGGGTACTCTACATCTCAAAATGCTTATAAGTGTTATGATGCTCAATCTGGCCGTATCTACACTTCTCGCCACGTCCAGTTTCATGAGGACTCTTTTCCTGGAGCTTCACTTTGTTCTCCAGACTGCTCCAATGATACATCTCATAACCTAACACTGTCCATATTACCTGCTCCGTCGTCGCGGTTGATAGCTCAGACACTAATCTCGTCTGTTCTACCCCCTACGGAGTTGCCTACTGTTGTGCCTTCTTCATCTATCGCTGCTCAACCCCTACCTATTCAGCCTCGGGTTGATGAGCCTCGACCCGCACCACAACGCACTCACACCATGTGCACTCGCAGTCTCAATAATATACATAAGCCAAAACTTCTCCTTGCGGCGACCAAGCATCCTCTACCTGATGA
Source organism: Paraleonurus japonicus (assembly GCA_030762865.1). Classification (NCBI taxonomy): domain Eukaryota; kingdom Viridiplantae; phylum Streptophyta; class Magnoliopsida; order Lamiales; family Lamiaceae; genus Paraleonurus; species Paraleonurus japonicus. Next base: position 25,984,040 of record CM061055.1, on the reverse strand, counting down.
CATCGAACCTTCCTCTATTAGACAGGCTCTCGATAATCCTCTTTGGCGTGCAGCAATGGATGAAGAGTTCACTGCTCTTCAACGATTTGGGACATGGGACTTGGTTCCTCCCCCATCTCAAGGAAATATTATTGGTTGTAAGTGGGTGTTCCGCATAAAACGCAAACCTGATGGTTCGATAGATAAGTACAAAGCTCGTCTAGTTGCCAAGGGCTTCCATCAGCGTCCTGGAGTTGATTTTTGTGAAACCTTTAGTCCCGTGGTAAAACCAGCAACTATTCGAATTGTGTTATCTTTAGCACTTCAACGTAATTGGCCACTTCGCCAACTTGATGTCAGTAATGCCTTCTTACATGGAAAATTGGATGTGCCAGTCTATATGTCTCAACCACCTGGTTTTAAGGACGAAACTTATCCCTCTCATGTGTGCCTACTCCGTCGTACACTATACGGTCTTCGACAGGCACCACGTGCATGGTACAATGCTCTTCGTTCAGCTCTCATGTCTTTTGGCTTTGCCCAATCCATAGCTGATTCTTCTCTCTTTATTTTTCGAAAGGGGTCAATCACTATATTTGTGCTTGCATATGTGGATGATCTACTTATTACGGGATCATGTGGTAAGACTATTTCTGCTATTACACACCATCTTCAACAGTCCTTCATTGTCAAGGACCTTGGTCCTCTTACCTATTTTCTTGGCATCGAAGTTGCTAGCTGCAAGGAGGGACTCTTTCTTTCACAACACAAATATACAGTGGACTTATTGCGTCACTTCAAGTTGGATGGTGTCAAGTCTGTTCGTAAACCGATGTCCTCAAAACAAAATTCAGCCACTGGTTCTGTTGATGCTACTGAATATCGCAGTGCCATAGGTGGTCTTCAGTATCTCACATTCACCCGACTGGACATCGCCTTCACTGTTAACAGATTGGCCCAACATATGTCGTCTCCGACCATTTCTCATTGGGACGCTGTTAAGCGACTATTTCGTTACCTCAAGGGCACATTGCACCATGGTCTTCTCTTGAAACGATCGACTTCTCTTCTCCTCACAGCTTACACTGACTCGGACTTTGGTGGTGATTTAGTTGATGGTAAATCCACCTCTGCTTACATTATTTTCCTCGGCTCTCCTATCTCATGGCGCTCGAGGAAGCAACGTGGAGTGGCTCGGTCCTCAACTGAGGCTGAATACCGAGCCTTGGCTACAACAGCCTCCGAAGTGTGCTGGTTGCACCATCTCTTTGCTGATCTTGGCCTTCAATCGCCCTCTCCGCCACGAATTCTATGTGATAATATGGGTGCTACCCGCCTAGCACTAAACCCAGTACATCATTCTAGGATGAAACACATAGCAATCGACTTGCATTTTGTGCGTGATTTAGCCTCTAAGGGACGACTATCTGTTGCTTACGTTAATACACAGGATCAACTGGCTGACCTTCTCACAAAACCTCTTGCTCGAGCACGATTTCAGCTACTTCGGTCCAAAATCTCCATTGCCGACGGAACGTCAATTTTGCGGGGGCGTATAAAGACTCAGTCAACCAAATAATATCTTCTCTTATCCTGTATACATTTTGAATTATATTTAGAGAGATATTGTAGGTCTTCTGTTATCTTGTAATCTTCTATTTATATTGTAACTCTGTGTAACATTGACTAATTCATTCAATACAGAAATCACCTTTCTATAACTTTAACATTCATTTAATGATATCATTATACTTATAAATTAATATCATAGTTAAAAATTTTATAATGATATCAGTGGATGAATTGTAATGCTAATGCTATCAATTTCATAGTATAAATAAATTTTATAGGAGAATGACTCTTTATATAGTGTTTACAACCACTTTTTTATTTGTGGTTCTGTGTAAATTTATCTTGTGTTGTTGTGCAAGTATTTTTGAACCTATTTGTAATTTTGAATTTTTTTTAACCCATTTGTAAATAAATTTTATTTATTTTAGGATTTCCAAAAAATAATTTTCACTATGGGAAAAGAAAAATAATAATTACTCACACATATCATTATTCTCACTATTAGAATTTTTTTTTTTCAAATATTCATTTTTTTTAATTTGATTTAATTTTTTTTAAACACACTACACCTTTAATTTTACTATAAAAATCAGTATTATTTTTTAAAATAAATAGAATTTCAAAACGCATGCTAAATTTAACTACGTCTTCGTCTAACGTCAAATAAAATATAATTTGAAAATAAAATGAATGAGTGATAATTTATTTTAAATTTTAAACGTTTCACACAAACTTTTTCCACTATATATACAGAAAATGCAAGATTCACAGAGAAACAACAAACTAAAACTAACATGTGCATCAAACATGTTAGTGTACTTAATCTTAGAGCCCGAATCAACCCGACCCGAGTTAGGCTGGAACAAGCAGAACGCTAGAGTCTCCGGCCTCGGGTCGCTCCGGTAAGCAAAATACGGGTACGGGTTGATCACAAATGGTGAGCCCGTTGCATTGTTGAAACTCAGCAACCCCTTCAACAAATCGCCGATACTCGGATCGAAGCTCCCGGCAGACGGCGGCTCCGACCGCCGCATCACCGCCATGGAATGGACGGTCGAGACCTTTATTTTCCCGCCCAAGGCGGCGGAATCAAGGGCATTTTGGAGATTCTGCATCGCGGGAAGAAGCTGCTTCATCAGATTCTGGTCGTTGTACGACATCACCTCGTTGCCGACATTAATGACTGTGATTTTGGTAGCGGGATAGAAGGGAACGACATTGGCGTCGATCCAGTTCTTCGCGAAGGTCGGGTCGGATGCCATACCCGGAATGTCCGAGTTCGGTGCCCCGATCATGATACCGATTTCGGTGCCAGCGAAGGCCTTGATGGCCGTAGGATCCGACCCGTATAAACGGACCTTCTCGATTGCGGTGGATTGGAGGAGCTTCGCCGTCGCTTGCGGCGGCGGGAGGTTGTCGGCGACTTGCCCGTAGTTCACTCCGAGAAACGACTCTGACTCTAGCAAGAAAAAAAATGAAAACCGGTGTATAACTAAATTAAATCATGGAATTATGGAAATTTACTTGATATTGGAGTGAAATTGGAGATGAAAATGAAGAAAAGCCATGAGTAGTGAAGTAAACAGGGCATGGCTGATTTGTGAGCGCTGTTTTCCTGAGGTTGGTAGAGAGAGAAGTAGAGCTTATGTAGTGTAGAGAGAGAAACTATAATTTGGGAGTGTTGAATTTTATTGATTTATGATTTATACATCATCAATTCCCATGAAAGAATAAATAAGGAGAAGATTCTTTAAGAACAATGGTGAATTTCTGGAACGTGGGCAGGGTTGTGAGTTGAATGTGTACGTGTCATCGTTGTCCTTAGCTGAAGTGGGAAGGGTAGAATAGAGATTCTGGCATCAGTACGTGGCGTTTTAGATTCACCCTACTCTACAATCAACTACTTCCTTTGTCCACTAAATTTATACTCACTTGCCTTAGTCCATTCATTAAATTTATGTTCATTCTTTTTTTAGAAACAATCATCATTAACTTTACACTCACAATCAATTAATTTATTAAAAAATGGACCCCACAATACCCTTACTTTATCTACTTTATACAATAAATAAATATTTTTTCTTAAATCTTGTGCAATGCTCTATGAGCATAACTTTCATGGACAGGGGGAGTATTTTTTTTTACAGACACTCTACAACCAACTTAACACTATTCTATTGTAGAACCAGCAACACAACCTTTTTTTGAACAGGGAAGAAAAATAAATTAAAGAGCCCTTAAATCGGCTTCAACGTTGTTAACAACCTCACCCGGTAAATGGGTGGAAAAGAAAGAAGTAGAACAAGAAAAAGCAAACGGGGCTAGAATATGAGCCAAACTATTCCCTTCTCTCCTAATCCACGTAAAGCACACCTCAGCAAAGTTGGGTTTTATATCCCAAATATCAAGCACAACTCTACCCAAATAAGATAGGTCTGCCTCTTGTCGGTTCAAAGCCATCACCACCATTTGTGAGTCTGATTCCACAATGATTGAACCAGCAACCAGCTGCTCTTTTGCCACCTGAAGCCCACGCCTCACCGCCATAGCTTCTGCTACATCTACCTGGAAACGACCAGAAAGCCTCTCCGCAAAGCACCAAATAATCCTCTCTGCCGCATCTCGCAAAACACCCCCCACAGCCACGTTTTGATCATGATGAACTGCTGCATCAACGTTTAATTTGAAGAAACCCACCGGCGGCGCGCTCCACTCTACCAATCCGACAGACCGCCGCTGTCGTTTAGAAGTAGAAAACAGCAATCGGCATTCCTCAACACACTGAAAAACTCTATGCATGATCTGGTCACTATTCCAAGTAGTGTTCTCAAAAACAAATTTGTTTCTACTCCACCACAAGACCCAAAGCGTAGTCGCAAAAATTGGCCTCCTATCCACTGAAATTGAAGCCCAGCAGGTCCTAAACCAGTCCTCCAACGTTGTTACCACCCCATCCGAAAAGGCCACACCCAAGCTTAGTAAATCATCCCTCCAAATATGGCTTATACACACACAATCCCGCAAAGCATGTTCGGCAGTTTCAATATCAATGCCACAACGTTTACATAGTGGATCTACATCAACAAACCGACTGACAAGGTTTATATTCACCGGGAGAATACCATGCATGACTTTCCACATAAAATATTGGATCTTCGGTATTACTCCAAGGCCCCAGATACACTTCCAAAAATGAGGATCCACCGTCGCCACAGGCAATTCCATTTCGGGTCTTAGAACATCGACATAGGCTGAACGAACTGAATAAACTCCGCTTTTAGTGAAACGCCAAGCCAAAACATCACTTCTCAAAGAAACATACATTGGCATGGAGCAGATTCGGTGGATATCCTCCTCTAAGAACAGTGCATTCAGCTTATCAATATTCCAGCTCCTTGTTTCCCCATCTATCAGATCCGAAACTCGGAGATCTCGGTTAGCTTCCTCCACAAACGTCTGAATATATGGATTAATGCCACTATGGATCCAAGGATCAGACCAAACATTTACCTGTTGTCCGTCACCAACCACCCAAATAATGCCCTTTTCCAGCACACTTCTGCCTTCCAGTATACTCTGCCACGTGTAGCTCGAATTATAGCCCAATTTTGCCACCCTGAAGTCTCCCCTGGGATAATACCGTGCTTTCAAAACAGTAGCTAATAAGAACCATTCTTATGTAATAGCCTCCATCCCTGCTTGGCCAACAAAGCTCGATTAAAAGCTTTCAAGTCCCTTAATCCTAAACCCTCTTCGTGCTTTGGCTTATACAACCACTCCTTACGTAACCAGTGAATCCTTTTCTCGTTACTTTTTTGGCCCCATAAAAATCTGATCATAGCAGCCTCAATTAAGTGGACAATCTTATTCGGTAGCCGAAAACACGTCATAAGATAAGTCGGAATCGCCTGTGCAATAGATTTTACGAGAGTCAATTTACCTGCATAAGATAAACACCTGCTTTTCCAATCCTTCAACTTCTTGTTAAATCTATCCACAAGACCCATAAACAAATCACTCTTGGTACCTCCATGTGATATAGGCACCCCCAAATAAACCGTGTGACAATTCACCCTTCTAACACCCAACAGATGTGCCAATGCACTCCCCTTTTCATTAGAGACCCCTGCACTAAACATAATATCAGATTTTTGAAGATCGACAGTTTGTCCCGAAGCCAACTCATACATATGGAGAATTTCTCTAACCCTCAAGATCTCCGGCTCTGTTGCTCTACCAAATACAAGAGTATCATCTGCAAAAAAAAGATTAGAGACTAACGGGGCTCTCCTACAAATACGCACAACAGAATATTGCATTTAGATTCTTCATATATTAAATAAAATTTATTTTATTATTATATAATATTAATAAAAATTTGACCATGTCAATGAAAAGATGTCAAGATGGTTTCAAATTTGACCATGTTTGGCCTGTTATTAAAGACTATTTACAGGCCCAGACTCAACCTCATGGTCGAGTCTCTTCAAATTTTGACGAAAATATGTCGGAGTCCCCTAATTACCCTAATCTTTCACCCCCTTCATTCATTATTAATTTAAGTGATGAATACAATATCGGCGGCAATTCTCCATCATAGCGCCCCGAGGGGGTCAAAAAGTCCAAATTGAAGAGAAAACAAGGTGAAGAGAGATCTAGTTTTTTACAAACTATCAAAGAGGAGAACGAGAAACTTCAAGAATTATTGGAGAGTTCAGTTGAAAAAAGTGATCATGGTTTGGAAGTATTACAGAAAAAAGTGGAAGTCGAACAAGAAAAAATAGAGTTCGTCAACAGGTAATAGACGACAAAATCATGTGCATGGATCCAAACTCAATTGAGGATCCTGAACGTCGCATGTCATTGAAATTTGAGCAATAACTAATTATGTAGAAAAGAAGACAAGCACACATGACAAACACTAGAAATACCGTGTTTGATATGTTTGGACAATTTCCAAATCTTTGGGGATCTTGAAGTGGCCTTTCTAATTATTAAAAGCTATATTAGCTATCTGTTTTTTATGATCATCTTTTATCGATTAGTTATTATGATCATGAGTGTTTTTTTATGTAATTTTATCTATTTTTAGTAGTATTATGTAATCGTTTTCATTATTGTAATGTTGATCATTTTATTAGTAATGTTATATTATGATTTCAATTAAATGATGTATTCTAATTTTCACATTATTTTTAAATATTTAATTTTTGTGTAAATAAAAAATAAATAGATTTTCATATTAAATAAATATAATAATTGAATAAACACCACAACACTATCATTTATATTTACATTAAAAAACTGTAAAAGTACATAAAAGAATTTTTTTTTTTAAAAAAAGGAAAAGAAAACAAAAGAAATAAAAAAAAGGAAAAGAAAATAAAATAAAAGAATTTAAAAAAAAAAAGAAAAGAAAAAGTAGCGCATACATATTCCACTCTACAAATGGCGCAAGATTTGTTCTATCCGTACAACATCTTACTCTGGTGCAGGTTTAGATTCAGTTGTTGGGTCAAGATGTGGTATTTTGCGCCAATCTATTACCTTGCTGGAGATGGTCTAACGTAATTTACGTTTAACAGCAATTCACATTTTATATAAAGTCATTATTTTATAAAACTTGTTCACTATACATTATTCATTAATATCATAATATTTAGATAAATCATGATCCAATTCAAAATGCAATTACTAAAAACATTATGACAAATTTTTATCATGAAATTTATTTTGAGGGTATTAGTTATTTTACTATCACAAATTAACATTCATTTTGGATTGGAGATAACAACAGGTTTTTAAATTTTTAATTTTAAAATCTCACCTTTCTCGCACAAGTCCGGTCGCTGTCGACGGCTCACCTTCCGGCCACCGCCATCATGGTGGATCCCGAGTCTGATTGCTTTTAGAATACCATGATGAACCAACTATTTGCAACAATAGCGGAAGCACTTTTGATCAAATGCAAGCCTTAATTTTGGAATTATTACATTCTCCGCAATCAACCACGGCTCTCGGCTTTAACGTTGGACATGGCTTGGAGACTAGATCTTAAAACAATCAGCTGGCCGAAAATACTGTAGCGCATATTTTTGGAGTACAAGCAGCAGAATCCCGTATGTAGGGGCGACTTTCTTTTAGGGAGGCGCTCTCGCGCCAAGAGGATCTAATCCACAAGATGAGGACGCCCATGAGATGGTAGCCAGAGAAAGGAAGAATAATTATCCATCAATGTTGATGCAAAACTTGTTAAAGATAGAGTTTCTAAGCTTCAAATTTCTTTAATACAAAAATTATCTCTGGCCCCAAGGGATAAGCCTTATTCCCTTGAGGATTTAACTCAGAAGACGGGACAGCTTGGGGAATTGTGGGAGATTGGAACCTGGTCCCTCTGGGAAGGGGTTATTACAATATACACCTGCCCAACAATAATGACATAAATAAAGTTTTAGATAGGAGGTCGTGAAATGTTAAGCCTAGAACGGTGAGGATCCAAAGATGGGTGAGAGGCTTCAATCCTATATAGTTAATATAAATTTGGCTCAGGTCTGGGTTTGAATTTATGAAATACGAATGGAGTATTTTCTGTTAGATCAGAGATAGATTTTGATGAATTAAAAATACAAATTAAGAATTCTTTGTAAATAATGTGACCAACTGAGATGTATAGTTCAGCTAATGTAAAAAGTATGTTGCTAAATTGTAAAATTTCAGACTAGGTAAGTTTAGAAAAGTTCAGCTTAGGATCTCAAGACTCGAAGTCATCTAAAGATTATTTTGAGGAAGTCATCTGATCAGAGACAATAATGAAGAGCTCAAGACGAAGCGAAGATCAGCTGAGTAGAATAAGAAAGACAGATCTCAGCCAAGTCAATCAGACGACATCCAAAGGAAGATCAGATGGGGTCAAGCGGTTATCAAGAAGTTGTTAGACGGTTAGCGTTAGTTCTAACTAACTAACTATCTTTTATATCTTATAAATAGGACTAGGCACAATAATAAAAAAGACTTTTGATGCACTCTTGATTCACCATTCTAAAAAAGCACACTTAGCGATCATCTCAAATAGTTAGAATTTTTCTAAGTGTCTGTAGAACACTCTTTGTATTTTCATCTTCATCCTGCACTATACTCAAAGTTAGAAGATAGCCTAGAAGAAAGAAGAAATTAAAGGTCAAGTCTTCACAATTATAAATATTGTAATCTGTAAGGAAGTAAGTAAGTTAGTAGAGTCCCTTTCACAACTTGTGAAAGGAGAGTGGATGTAGGATTGTTCGAATCCGAACCACTATAAATCTGTGTTCTTACTTTCTGCACTTTCAATTTTAGTCTATTAATTTGTTCTTATTGTTCATAATCATATCAAGAATTAAATATCCATTTTCAGAAAGGTTGAGTTTAAAAGGTTTTCACTGTGAACTCTAAGTGATTTAGAAGATAACTTTGAATAATTAATCTGAAATTCGAAGAATTTTAGATAATCTATTCATCCCCCCTTCTAGATTATCACTAGAAGTTTCAACCTCAGGACCAACACTTTCAGCTGAAAATAATTCATGCTTTGGCATCTGTTCTAGGAATGGTGATAAAGTTGGATGACCGAACTAGAAATTGCACCATGAGCCACTATGCTAGGGCGTTGTTGGAGATTGATATGACTAGGTTTGTGAAGAGTTCATGATGTTTGAATTCGGGGGGCAAGTCAGATTTGCATCGCTTAAGTACGAACACCTTCCTTATTTCTGCAACCACAGTGGCATCGTAGGGCATTGTATGGAGTTTTTTAGAGCTATTAAAGTCATTAAGGGGAGGAGGACAAAGTATTGAAGGTTCCACCTAAACAGTCAAAACCAAATCCACTGGGGGGAGATGGATATTTAAAGGTCATAAGCTGACAGTGGATCGGGTGCATGAAGTTGATTTTGGTTTGAATTAAAAAAATCGCTTTGCGGCTCTTGATGGTTTGGGCGAGGACAGAACACGGGATGCTGATTTGCTCTCTTCGCCGTCTGATGCTCATGATGAGCATATGGTAGATGTCCAGCCGGTTATCGATGAGGATTTGGGACAGCAAGCTGTTGGAGGTGGTCCGTTTGATGGCCCTCTTCTCAGTTGGAAGATAGGTAGTGGGAAGACTAGCATTTCTGTAGAAGGGTCCATTTTCGACACTAGTAGCTTGAAGTTAGTTCATGCAAACAAGCCTGTAGGGGCTAAAAAGTGGAATTTCAGAGTAAAAAACGTAATTACAAAGGAAAATTATTTATGAAACAAAACATGGTGTTCTATGTTGGTCCCAGGAGTTGAGTATTTAAAGATAAACTTGAAACAGCCTTCTAGGGAAAATCTAGAAGGGGGAGTTGAATAGATTTTCTAACTTTTTCAAATCTAGAAAAATCAATTCAAGACACCAAAGTTTACACAACGGAAATCCTTTTTAAACTCAACTTTAACCGGATCAAAAGCAAACTGATAATTCGTTTGATAGTGAATCTGAAATTGAACTTTGATTAAAAGTTGAAATAGAATAAGAACAGATAAGTAAATGAAAGCAATAAAGAACAAGAAGATTTATAGTGGTTCGGATCTAACTGATCCTTGAAGAAGAGTGTCTTCCACTACTTACTTACTTACTTACTTTCCAACGTACAACTTACAACTTTTACAATGATCTTCTAATCTTCAAACTATCTTCAAACTCCTAAACTTTTCTAGAAAATCTAACTTTACAGTGCAAGAAGTGTGTTGAAGATGTACAGAGAAGTGTTCTATAAACACTTAGAATTTATGAAAAATTTCTTTGAAAATGTGGGTGAACTTTTTGGAAAACTTTGTGAATTATCAAAGTGAAGTGCAGAATCAATTCGTTGTGTATTCTTGTTGTTTAAATAAAGTTATGCCTAGACCTATTTATAAGCCTGGAAAGACAGTTAGTTTGTTAGTTAGTTGTAACAAACTAAAACTGCTTAACAAACTTAATCTTGAAAACTGCTCTTTATCTTCAGCTGATCTTGCTCTAATCGTCTGCAGCTGACTTGGTGAAGACTTGTCTTTCTTATTCTGCTCAGCTTGTCTTGACCTCGTCTGAGCTCTTTATGATCGTCTCCTACAGATGACTTGTCTCGAGCTTGTCTTCAGATGACCTCCATTTTTCCAGACCTTAGCTGACTTATCCAACTCTTCCTAGTCTGATCAGCTTAGTACTGGATCTCCACCTCCGCTGTTCTTCGAAGTTGTCTGATCATCTGAGTTGATCCTTTTAACTCATCAAAATCTCTTCTGATCTAACAATTTCCCCCTTTTTAATGATGTTAAAACTATAAATAGACAAGACTCATAGCTGATCTTAGTCAACGTTATTCAAGATAAACAGATAGGCACATTAAAGTACATTCACACTTAATTCAGATTTATTCATATTAAGGCACTTAATTCACACTTAAAAAATTTGAAAAGATTTTACTAAGAATAGAAAAAAAAATTTTAAGTCACAAGACTTTTTCAGATAATTCATGCTTAGAAAAAAAAATTTTTTAAAAGAAATTTTAAAACCTTAGGACTTAGAAAAATTTTAAGACTTAGAAAATTTTTGAAATTTTTTTAATCTGAGATGAGAATTTTCTCAGATGATTAATACTTAGAAAATTTTAAGTTTTCTTAGAAAACAATAAAGAAAGCTTAAAATAAAACAAGTAAATCAGATAAGATTCAGTCATTTCATTCAGATGGAGCACATTTACATTTTTACAGATGGATCAGATAAGAAGATAAAAGATAAAGAAATTTAATGCTTATCTAATCTGTCCATCTATCCTTTTCCGGAAGCTGCATCCAGTCAAAGATCCTCGTCCTCAGCTCAGCAATTTCCTTGGAGTCAGTCAACTTCATCTGATTTATCCCATAGTTGATAGTTGACCTGATCCATTCTTTATCAAATGAGCCATCATCATTGACCTTGATTGGAATGGCTGAGTAAGTGAAGATCCACGTTGTACTATTCATCTCCTTCATCAAGAAATTTCTGGTACAGCTCCGGATTCTCCTTCTCCATCCTGTCATGCCATGCAATCGTCTCATCTTCAGACGAGGCTCCAACTCCCATGCAGATATACCAGAAGAAGGTCCACTTTGCTTCATACTTCATGTATTCTCCGGCCCACGAAGGATGAGCAATCATTCTTGGGGGAGCATCTGTTCTCTCCTGAGGCCTTACCCATGCCTTGTCTGCCTCTCCAAGAGGACCTCCAGCTGCTAGTATAACCCATCTTTTTAACGAGCGATCGAATATCCTTCCAGCCTCCTTTATAGATTTGATCTTTCTTTTCGCCTCCCTGCGACCATAGTAGATCTTCTCAGCTTTGATCCTTTTATCTCTTTCTTCTTCTATCCAAATCTGCTCGGCTGATTTTTCCAGAGGTCTTTTACCCGCAGCCTTGGTCATTAAGCTTTGTCTGACAGGAGATGAGACTCGCTCAAGCTCCTTTCCTTTACCTTTCTCAGCTTCAGCCTTGGCCTTTGCCTCTTCTTTTCTTTCCCTGATCTTCGCCATGAGCTTCTCAGACTTCAGCTCAACTTCTTTTTTCCTTACTTGCTCGTCTGCCCTAATCGCCTCTTCTATCTGCTCGATTCGAAATTTTAGGGCAGTGAGCTCATTTGTCTAGCTGTTCGCTGTGAGCTTTATCTGATCAAGTTCAGATTTGACCTTTTCCAAATCTTTCCCCTTTTTAACATCATCAAGAAGCATCCTGAGTTGCTCCTTAACAACGGTAAAATAGGTGGAAGCTGTGGCCTGATCTCTCAAAATTTCATCAGCTAAGATCTGGTTATCCGCTTGCACTTGACTTTTAAGCTCATCAACTTCCTTTCTTACATCTGCAACTTCTTCTTTGACAGATAATTTCATAGAATCTGAAAGCTTTGATAAGAAATTTACCTCAGATGCTTTAAGCATTTCCTCCATGGTGATACTCACAGAGTCCACTACATCAGCAGTGTTGGTCAAGAACATCTAAGTGAATCTATCTTCCATCCTTTTCTCCAACTGATTTAGAATCGAGGTGAAGGTGGATCTTGGGCTGCTGGGAGGTGCGACAGATGAGGTCTCTGGCAGACCAAGACGACCCCTGATGTGGTTAAGGAGCTGCTCTTCAGATAGGATGGAGGCAACATATGAGATTCCAGCAGACTCCAACACAACTTTCTCCCAGGAGACCAGGTTCTCCCAACCGACTTCTTCTGATAACAAGCTCATCTCCTCCAGATCGCCTGTCCTCAGCTAGTGAACCAGCCAGATTTCCACCGATTCCTTCATCACTTCAGAATTATGCCGAAGTTCAGGAATGAGCTCCACTAGCCTCCTCTTTGCTTCTGATCTTAATGAGATTACGAAGCTTCCCATGGATCCATCAGGCATAGGAGTGTGAACTGGACTGATTTGGGGAGAGGGAGTAGGGTATTTTGTGGAAAGGAAATCGAGAAAGTTGAATGTGTGAGAGGAAGATTGAGGGATGGTTTCAGGGGGTGTTTGTTCAGAGGGTTGAGAAGATATGGTAGGAGGTGGGGTGGTAGTTGTTGAGATGGGGTGATTTGTGTTTGGACAATTATGGGAGTAGGCTGTTCAAGAGGCTCTGAGTACCAGCCTTGGATACCTCTTCATCGCCTAGGTGAGACGGAATTTTATCAGATGAGGAAATGTTAGAAGATGTACCTCTGGAGACTTGTCTCTCAGCAGATGCAGTTCTCTCCGAGCTGGGCTCCTCCAGGACATCTGCCCAGCAATTGCAGCTGCTGCTATTTCCAGTGAGATAGCCTCTTCTGATAGTAAGCCTGAAGGAGCAGCAGATGCCTTTTCTCCAGACTTTACATCTGTGGCTTTTACAAGCCTTCTCCTTGTTCTCCTTTGAAGAGGTAACTCTGGTCTGGTCTCCTCTGCCACCACTTGCTCCTCAGCATTTGGCTCCTCCACTGCTGGCTCTCTAGCTGCTGGCCTTTGTGCCATGGCTGCAGCTACCAGGTTTCTCTGTTCTCTTGCTTCGTCCGATTCATCATCAGAATCCGGTAGCCCACCAATTTTCTCGTTCTTTGTCAGCAGCCCCTTTTGCTTTGAATATTTCTTCCACCCATCCTTGGACTCCACTCTTTTATTCAATCCTTCAACAAGAACTGTGATCTTGTTGAATAGGCTTACAGTAGACTGAGCAGTCCAATCACCATCAGTAGGGTTATAAACCAACCTCTGTTTCTCCTCTTTAATCCACCTAATCAAAACATCCATCCAATCCACTCTAACTCCATCTAAACTGGCTCTCATACAACACAGCCTTGATTTTGATAAACCGTCATGAGAACTCTGATCGCCAAAAATTGACTTTGTAACTATAGTCATTAAAAGACGATACTTTCTGCGCAGTAGATTTTTCTTAAGATCCCTTCGAGTTCCTCTGTAAGTCACTCTTGCTATCATATCAAACGACTGTTCCCATTCATCCTCCTTATACACCAATGGATTTATCCCATCCGCAGATGTATCCAAAATCCTGGCCACCGTTTCCTTTGGATATGACAATTGCGTTCCATCTACTCTCGTATCAATACCATTATCAATAAAGTTGCAATTGACGATGAACTCTGCTCCGATCAAATCCATCGTTTTGTTCTCTGCAGACTTCAGAGAATAAAATCCTCGAAGTCTTGATGCTTCTAACAACCTTAGAATCTCACTTGATTCTCTGTCTCGTGTGGTCTCGAAATTGATGCACATTTCGGCCTTCAATTTGTTTTTGAAGGTTCCTATATTCATTTTGAAACCAGATTTGGGAGTGGTTATATAAGTGGGGGGTTTTGGAGTTTTGGAGGAAGTAGAAGCCATTTGAATATTTTTAGGAGGATAGAAAATACTTGCAGTAAATTTTCAGGAAAGGGATTTGTGAAAGTGAATTTTGAAATAGAAAAGGGTAAGTTTTTAAACCACGAAGAGAGAGAGGGAAAATTTAAGAAGATGATACGTGGCAAATTTTCAGAAAACATTTTTGTCCGTTGATTGTTAAAGGCGCGTGAGAAATATCAACGGCTCAGCGAGAAAACCGCTTCGTATTCACCGCGTGGCATTAACGCGTCTTGAATTGTGTAAAAGTAACCGTTTATCCTACGGATTAGACGGCTAATAGGTTTTACTTTATGCAGAGGTAATTAGTATACCTGACGTAAGCCAAAATATACTTTTCTTTGCATAAAGGTTTCCTATTTCAGACTGGGTTTTGTCAGACTTGGTTAAAAGTAACCTCGTCTTATATTTTGAAGAATTCCTCCGAGTCTGATTTTGAAAAACAAAATTATTTTAATGCCATTATTTTGACTAAATCATTTTCAAGGCAAAAACTCATCTTTAAAGATTTGAAAATGAATGAGCTTATGAGAATTGTTTTGGAAATACATTTTTCAAGAAATGCGTGAACAAAAGGTGAGGTTATTTTAACAGATTAGAGGTTTTAAGCTGATCTAACAACGTTGATATACTTGTTCCTGCAAATAAACTCAACAAAACTATTAGTAGCTGAGGTAAGTCAGATATGATGCAGATAGTCATCTGTTTTCAAAGAAACCAGCTGACTATTCTGTCCTTGTCTGATTTACCTAATGTCAGATAAGTAATTATCAAGTCAGATAAGGTCAATATGACTAATCCTTGATTCTTGATTCCTGAGAAGGAGATCAATGATATCAGCTACCTGATTGTCCTTTGACACATATCTAGTCTGATAATTCTTTCTAGACATTTATTTAAAGAAAGGAAAGAAAGAAGGAAAACAAATAGCAGATGCAAACAAAAGCAATTAAAAATCAGCCAAAGATGCATCAAGTAATCCTAATTCTAAACACAATTCTTTAAATTTAGATTCAACTAAAGGTTTTGTAAGAAAATCTGCTCTCTGAGATTATGTGGCTATCTTTTCTATCCTGATATCATTCTTTTCTACATGATCTCTTATGAAATGATGTCTGATGTCTATATGTTTACACCTAGAATGCAGAACAGGATTGTATGTCATGACTATTGCACTATTACTATCAAAGTAAATAGGAACAGATGATGTTTGAATATTATAGTCTCTTATAAGCTGCTGACTAATCCAGAGGAGTTGAGAGCAGCAACTACCAGCTGCCATGTATTCAGCCTCATTTGTGGAGGTGGCAACAGATGTCTGTTTCTTAGATAACCAAAAAATTAATTTGTTGCCTAAGAATTGACAAGTTCCAGAAGTGGATTTCCTATCAATCTTACATCCTCCAAAATCTGAGTCTGAATATCCTGTCAGCTCGAAGTTGTCATCAGATGGGTACCACAACCCAACTTGCAAAGTCCCTTTAAGATATTTGAGGATTTTCTTAGCAGTCTGTAGATGAGTTTTCTTGGGATTAGATTGGAATCTTGTACATACCCCAACTGCAAAGGCTATGTCTGGCCTACTTGCAGTGAGATAGAGAAGGGATCCAATCATTCCACGATACTCCGTTGCATCTGTGGGTATCCCCTGCTTATCTGAATCCATAGAGAAGTTAGTTGACATAGGAATTTTAACTTCCCTACTAGTAGTCATCCCAAATTTCTCTATAAGGTCCTTCGCATATTTAGTCTGATGTATGAATATACCCTTACTCGTCTGCTTAATCTGCAAGCCTAGAAAATACGTTAATTCACCCATCATAGACATTTCAAACCTATTTTTCATGAGAACACTGAATTCTTCACACAGAGTCAGATTAGGTGAACCAAAAATAATGTCATCTACATAAATTTGAACCAACAAGATGTTGCCATCTATTTCCTTTCTAAACAAAGTCCGATCTATCATACCTTTTGAAAAACCATTTGAAATCAGAAATTCAGATAAAGTATCGTACCAAGCCCTGTGTGCTTGTTTCAGTCCATATAGGGCCTTATTGAGTTTATAGACCTTGTTATTGGTCTTAAACCCAGGAGGCTGCTCCACATAGACTTCCTCAAGTAACACACCATTTAGGAAGGCAGACTTGACATCCATCTGAAAGACTTTGAAAGATTTATATGCAGCAAATGCCAAAAACAGCCTTATTGCTTCTAATCTGGTAACTGGAGCATAGGTTTCATCATAGTCTATCCCTTCAGACTGTGAGTAACCTTGAGTTACCAATCTTGCCTTATTACGAACAATAACGTTGTTTTCATCTGTTTTATTCTTAAACACCCATTTGGTGCCTATAATCTTTCTATGTAAGGGTCTTTCCACTAATTCCCAAACATTTTGTCTTTCAAATTGATGCAGTTCTTCCTGTATGGCTGTTATCCAGTTTGGATCTGATAGAGCCTCCTCAATAGACTTAGGTTCGAGAAGTGATACATAACAGCTGAACAAACTTTGAGAATCCAGCATTGTTCGTGTCTGCACACTACTAGATGGGTCCCCAATAATCTGATCAGTTGGATGATAACTTCTCATCCTCTTGCCTATTTGAGTAGAAGGATCCTTATCTTGAGACTCAGCTGGCAACTCATCTGACTCTGCCTGAACAGACGTTCCCCCTTCATCTGCTGACCTTGGCTGATCAGCTGATGTCAAGGGTGTCTCCTCAGATGGAGTCTGGAGAGGGGTTGCCTTCTGATTTTCAGATGGGGATTCTTCTTCACCTGAATCTAAATCAAGACTAGGCAGATAGACTGTTCTATGTTTAGTCTTGGTTAGTTCAATTTTATCTAGATCATTAGTAATCTGATTCACTTTATCTGAAAAAGAATGCATTTCATCAAAAACCACATGAGGAGTTTCTTCCACACAAAGAGTTGTCTTGTTGAAAACTCTGAAAGCTTTGGAAGTGTTGGAATATCCTAAGAATATTTCATCAGCTGCCTTAGCATCAAAGGTCCTCAGCTTAGACTTCCCATTGTTATGGATGAAGCATTTACATCCAAAAGCCCTAAAATATGAGATTCTTGGAATCTTACCCTTCCAGATCTCATAGGGAGTCTTACCCTTACTTTTAACTGGCAAGCACCTGTTCTGGGTATAGCAGGTAGTATTGATGGCCTCAGCCCAAAACCTGTGAGGGGTTCCATATTCGGCTAGCATGCTCCTGGCTGCTTCTTTGAGTGTTCTATTCCTCCTTTCAACTACTCCATTTTGTTGTGGTGTTCTGGCTGATGAGGTCTCATGAACTATGTCACTCTCATTTAAAAAGTTAGATAAACAGGAATTTAAAAATTTAGCGCCCTTATCACTCCTAATTTTAACAATATTAACACCTTTCTCGTTTTGAATCTGTCTGAACAGATCAGGGATTTTCTTGTTCACAGTCTCATTTTTCTTGAAAAGAAATATAACCCAAGTATATCTAGAAAAATCATCAACTACAACAAGAATATATTTCCTTCCACTAAAGCTGAGAGGTGAAACAGGTCCAAACAGATCAAGATGAAGGAGTTGTAAAACTCTTTCAGATGAGGAAGTGTTAATACTTTTAAATGAGTGTCTGGGCTGTTTACCTTTTTGACATGCATCACATTTCAAATTAGTAAAGCATAATTTCTCAGGTAGTCCTTTAACAAGATTCTTTCTTGCTAGCTTACTAAGGGTCTTGAAGTTCAGATGACTAAGCCTCTTGTGCCATAGCTAGCTGAGGTCATCTCCACCCTTAGCTACCAGACATGTATCTTTGGGGCAACTATTAAAGTTAGCCACATAGACATTACCATGTCTGAAACCAGTTAGAAGTACCTTGTCTGAGGAGCTATCTAAGATATCACACTTTTCTTTAGAAAATTTTACAAGAAAACCTTTGTCACAGAGTTGAGAAACAGATAACAGATTATGCTTTAAACCATCTACAAAATACACCTCAGATACCTGGACATCCCTTATAATCAAGGTACCAACTCTCTTAGTTTGTCCACAATTGTTGTCTCAAAAAAGAACTCTAGGGCCATCTATATTTTGGAAATTTGATAATAGTTTCTTGTTACAAGTCATATGCTGTGAACAACTACTGTCTATGTACCAAATTGAAGCTAGAATCTCCTCCTTAAGTGATAGTCCCTGTGAATCCTGTAAAACAGATCAGGTATGAGGTATGATTGGAGTGTATAGTGTAAGAGTTATTAAGACCAATCAACAAAAATATCGAACCCAAGGGAGAAAGTATGCAAATGAAATTCAAGGATAAGAGTTCTAATTGGCTAGAGTTGCAACAAGCTCTTGAACTAAATCACTACAAATTGCAAAAATTTAAATGGCAAGATTATGCAAACAATTTATCAAACACTTAGAATGCAAGATCAAATAGACTAAAATCAATGAGGGAATAGGGTGCAAGGGATAATCTCCATCAAGGAATCCATGATTAACAAGCTATGATTGTATCCAAATGCAAATCAATCAAATTAGAAAGCATAAACCATCATGAAATTAATCACTCCATTAATATCACAATGCCTAATGTGAGTATCCTTAGTTCTTCCCATCTCTCAATGTAGAAGTCCCCAATTCATACAATCATGCAAAATTGAAACCCGATTAACACCTAATCACGTTAGCTCAACTCTCGCCTATTGCTAGGGTGATCAACCATTAATCAAAAGAGACAATTTTTCATGAAGCACAATTAAGAATCACAATTAGGAAGCAATCTAATTCAATTGATCACAATTGTCAACAATCCTAGCATGAGGCAATCACTTCATCCCTAATTTCAATTATCCCAAGCACAAGGCTATTAGCCCATGGTGCTACAAGCAAAAACCATGGCTAGAAAATCTAAGAAAGCAATTGAAAATCTAATCACTACAAGCAATGAATTAAAGAGATCAAAGGTTAAGAACATCACCAATTAAGCTTCAATAGGCAAAAATAAGAATGATTAATCTTGTACAATGCTTCAATTCAACTTCACTTCTTCTCAATTCTCAGCTGCAAAACTTCAATTACAATCACCAATCTACTAATCTAATGATCTAAATGTGGAATCTCTCTAAATTCTAACAATCTAGTGCAATTACAAGTAAATTCAAGCTACAAACTGTAAAATTCGCTCAAAGGAACTCCTAGAAACCGCTCCAAACCGCTAAAATCAACTCTCCCTCTGTTTTGGCTTTCCATGGCTTAAAAACTGAATTTTTCGGTTTTGGGCACTCCTCGAGTCGAGCTTCAGGCCCTCGAGTCGAGGCCTAAAGTCGCTAACACGTTTCTTTAAAAATCTCTCTGCCTCGAGTCGAGGCCTAGCCCTCGAGTCGAGCCGCCATTTTCGTTCCCCTCGACTCGAGGCTCCTCCCTCGAGTCGAGCTTGCCAATTTTTTAAAATGATTTCCCTCCAAAGATGAACCTCGAGTCGAGGTCTGTGCACCCTCGACTCGAACTCGAGTTCGGGGAATTTTTATCGAGAAGGGGCTCGGCCCGACCCCGTTTTCGCCTCCCGTATGTTCGTCTTTTCATTCTAAGAATCCCGGTACTCTCGGTTTGGCAAAATTCCACCGATTTACCCGCAAAACGGGCGAAATACATCAAAACCTCACAAATAATACTTTTTAGGCAAAAGAGTAATACTTTTCACATTTAGGCACAAAAACTAACACTTTAGCTCACTTTTTGCACTAAAAATAGCCCTAAAAACATGTATCAATTCACTCCAATCATACCCCCAAACTTGAATTGTTGCTCGTCCTCGAGCAACGTAGAACTAAGAACAAAGAAGTGAATTGATTGCAATTATGTCACATGGCATCATAGACGAAAAATAAGACAATCGAACTCATCAATGATCACTTGTATCAATGCAACTATCCACTAGCCATCAAGACAAATCATGCTCAAACAAATGCTCAATCAAATACTCAACACATTGCTCCCTCCATGGAGTGTTTCACTCTTCACTCAAGTGTATCAAGGTTTAAAGCACTCAATCATCAATTCACAAATAAGTACACCATATGCTTGCCACAAGACTTAATCTCAATCAAAATCATTTGTGATCAATCAAGAATCAAAGAGGTCTTTCTTCTAGGTTGTAATGTATGCTCTTTGGAAAGGTGGGATATTTATAGATAAGAGTGACTAAGTAGTAGAGACTTGAATGAAAGCTAATCACTACAATACACATCTCTTCACTTTCATCTAGCACACTCTTACTATTGAACTTCAATAATCAATCCACCATTCACTTGAGCTTCTCTTTTTAAGCTCACAAATTGAATTTTTTTTTTTTTTTTTTTTTCATGCACTTCCTTTACAATTCAATCTTTCTTCACAACCTTTCTTTTCTTTATCTCTTAACACATCATCACTTTGCTCATCATCTTTCCACACTTAGCAATCAAATCACCATCATTAGCCAACATTCAAGCTCAACTAAACATAGGACAAGAAAGACTCATCAAAATAGGCTAAATGGTTTCAATTTCACTTGGCTTGCCAAAGAATAAGGATCATAAGGCTCAACATGGCTCACTAAGGAAATCAAATGTATTTGGTAGGAAAGTATTTGGCAAAGTAACTCATCATCCCAAACATGGCCTCTTATCATATTAATGAAATCACACAAAAATCAATATCCACAAGTCAAGTGGCAAGTTCTAGCATACAAATCATGAACGATGCACTCTCAAAGGATGATTCAATCGTATAAGATGTACGATTATAAGGCACAAAACTCACGGCTTAACTTGAGCAATGAATCAAGAATTTTCAATCACATTCATCTTCACATAATTAATCAAGCAACTAGCATCAAGCTACACATCTACTCATGATCATATCAAAATCCAATAATCTTACAACTCAAGCACAAATGCTCATGTACATAATCTCAAACATACTCACTATCTCAAAATGATACTCAAAAATATGTCAATTAATCCACTACTAAGCTCAAGACAAATGAAGCTCAAACACAATATATCAAGGAAATCATACCATCACTTAAATCATCATCAAGTAATAAGCTCATACAATCATCACATCATCACAAGAGCACAACAGAATTAGAGAAGGGAAGAGAAACACCTCCCCCAAACTTAGACAAATCTAAGTTTGGAAGGAAGTGTTGTACCAATAAGCCTTCAAACTCTTTTTTTTTTTTTTTTTTTTTCAAGCATGCATAGAGCTCCTCAAGTTCCAAGCGAATCTCACAACCTACAAGGATCAAAAGACCCAATTATTCCAAGCAACAAAAGAAAACAAACACATGAAAGCAAGAAAGGATGGGTTGCCTCCCATCAAGCGCTATTTTTATTGTCCTTTGCCGGACGGAACTCTAAGAGTTCATACTTCCTTTTTATCTACGAGAATGTTAGGCACTTCTTTTGGGATGGAAGAGTCCTTGTGCCTAACCAAAATCTCCTTTGTCAATAGACAACATCCCATTTCGTCTTCCACTAGGAGTTTTCCTTCTTCTTTGATCTCCTTCACTTTCAACACCTCTTTGAGTCTTTCTACTCCTAGTAGTCTCATCCAATTTGACTCCCTCCATACCACTTGATCTCCAACCACAAAATTTTCAACTTTCTTCGCAAGTGGTGGTTTCCTTTCTTCTAACACCCCCAAACTTGAGCATTGTTCAAGTTTGGTCACTTCCTTCACTCTTTCTTTTTTCTTCCTATCTCCCGGATCAAGCAAAGGTACATGAAGAGCCTTCTCTTTCCTAAAATCATCAAGAGAAACACAAGAATTATTAGAAATCCTATTACAAGAAGGAATAAAATGCTCATGAATTAAAGAATTAGAAGAAGTAGAAGGTGGAGAATCATCCCTATCCATTGAAGGGCACAAATCAATGATCTCTATGTAGCCACATTTATTCTTCTCCATCTTGCTTTGAGCAACTTCTTCCATTGGAGCTCTAGAAAATGTCACTTCTTCGCCATTAAAGCTCAACGTGAGCTCCCCTTTTCAACATTCACAATGGCTTTTCCCGTAGCAAGGAAAGGTCTACCAAGTATGATAGGTGCCTCAAGTTCTTCCTTCATGTCAAGAACAATGAAATCAACCGGGAAGATGAACTTGCCAACTCCTACTAATACATCTTCAATGATCCCAAATGGTTTAGCATATGATTGATCCGCTAATTGAAGATTTATATTTGTAGGAATCACCTCTCCTAGCTCCAACTTCTCAAACACGGACAAAGGCATGACATTTATACTAGCTCCCAAATCACACAAGCCTTTGAGGTTCCCACTCTCACCAATCTCACATGGAATTATAAAGCTCCCCCGGATCCTTTCTCTTTTGTGGTAAGTGTCTTTCCAAGATCTCCTTGCACTCCTCCACTAGCTTGAGCATACCCTTTTCATCCCAACTCCTCTTCTTAGCCATAATCTCCTTCAAGAACTTCTTGTAGTGGGGTATTTGTTCAAGGGCATCCAATAGTGGAATATCAACACGCAAGCTTTTAAAAACCTTTAAAAACTTACCAAACTCCTCATCAAGCTTCTTCCTCACAAGTCTTTGAGGAAAAGGAACCGGCTTAGCTTTCATAGGCACTCCCCATGCATCTTTCTTGGACTTCTCTTCTTCTTTCTTGGACTCTCTTCTTGCTTGCTCTTCACTTGCCTCTTCTTTCTCCACAACCACATTTTCTTCAATAACTTCTTCCTCTTTCACCACCTCTTTTTCAACATCCCCATCTTTAGGCATCTTTGGGCCTTCATAGCTAACACCACTCCTTAGCTGAATAGCACTACAAAACTCCTTTGGATTAGGCTCGGTGGTAGATGGATACTTTCCCTTGTTTTGCATGTGATCCACCGTAGAAGAAAGCTTCCCAACCGTTGTGGCTAATTGTCCCACTTGGTGCTCAATGGTCTTGAATTTTGCATCATTTTCCTCCAACTTCTTCACTATCATCCCAAGTAACTCCTCCGTAGTTGCTTTCCCCACATTATTAGGAGCTTTGGCACCCGGATCTAGTACAGGGGTTTGGACGGCGATTCTCGGGTTGGCATATGAGAAATTTTCGTGACTTCTCCAATTGTTGCCATTGAAATGAGGTTGAGGTGGATAACTTCCTTGGTGTATATTTTGGTATGGCACTTGATAGGGCCTTGCACCTTGGAGATTGCCTTGATGATTGCTTCCTTGATAGCCTCCTTGAAATGGAGGCCTCCCCATATAATTCACTTCTTCCATAGGCATTAAGCTTTGAAAACTATCAACTTGAGCATGTGGTGGAGGATTTCCCCCTTGTTGAGACACGGTAAGAGCTCCAATCTTGTCCATCATGGCCATCATCATAGACTTCATACTCTCCATTTCCTCCACTTGAGACACCCGATTGTGGTTCCCCCTACTAACACTTGCTTGAAACGAATCTTGAGCAATATTTTCCATGATTTGTTTCATCTCTATCACCGACTTGGACCAAATTGACCCATTGGCACAAGCATTCAAGAAAGCTCTATCGGAATCATTGAGGCCGGTGTAGAAATACATAATGGTTTGCTCATCGGAAAAACCATGTTGCGGACAATTGATGAGTAGCATACCATACCTCTCCCATGCTTCCGGAATAGTCTCTCCATTCTTTTGCGAAAGTGAGAAATAGCTTCCTTTGCTTGCACCGTCTTGGATGGCGGATAGAATTTCATCAAGAATCTTTTACTAAGATCCTCCCATGTACGTACGGTTCCGGGCGGAATAGAATTAAGCCAAGCTTTGGCTCTCCCCGTAAGAGTGAAGGAGAAAAGCCTAAGCTTCTTTGCATCTTCGGGTACCCCATGGTATTTTGTAGTGTCCGAAATCTCTAAGAATTGTGCCATATGTTGATGTGGACACTCATCTTCGTCCTTCCCTTCAAATTGTCTCTCTCTAAGCATCCTCACCAAAGCGGGACTTATCTCAAAATTGTTGGCTTCTATTCTCGGCCTTGCTATCCCATCGTAGTGCTCTCTAGGTTGTGGCTCAAAAAACTCTCTCAACGGCCTCCCTTGAGGTGGTAGTTCATTCATAGGTTGTGGTTGTGGTTGTGGTTGGGCATTCGGGAATGTGGGGTGGCTCATGGTATCGTGGCTCATTCATGTAAGGCATTTGAGGGAAGTATGGTGGATAAGGTGGATAATATGGGTATTGATGGACTTGTGGAGGATAAGGGTATGGATTTTGGTAAGGAAAGTGTTGTGGTGGCATCCCTTGAAATAAAGGGTTATCTTGAGCATTAAAATTGTTCCCATGACCTCCATTGTCTACTCTTCCCTCTCCATGTCCATTCAACTCCTCAACTTGTGGTTCACCACCCCCCTCTCTCCTCATTCCGTTGATCTTCTCCTTCCATATCTTCCCTTCGCTGCCTCTCACACGATTTCTTCTCAACGTAGCCTCAATTTCCGGATTTAGTGGCAAGGGTGGAACACCACTCGATCTTGTTCGCATGCACCTACAATGCCACAAATCCAAGTATCAACTTCTCACCAATAAAATCAACAAAATCAAAAATAAAAACAACAAATAGCCACTTCAAACAATCCTCGAGTCTCACTTATTGGCGCAAAACTAACTCCCGGCAACGGCGCCATTTGATTGGAGTGTATAGTGTAAGAGTTATTAAGACCAATCAACAAAAATATCGAACCCAAGGGAGAAAGTATGCAAATGAAATTCAAGGATAAGAGTTCTAATTGGCTAGAGTTGCAACAAGCTCTTGAACTAAATCACTACAAATTGCAAAAATTTAAATGGCAAGATTATGCAAACAATTTATCAAACACTTAGAATGCAAGATCAAATAGACTAAAATCAATGAGGGAATAGGGTGCAAGGGATAATCTCCATCAAGGAATCCATGATTAACAAGCTATGATTGTATCCAAATGCAAATCAATCAAATTAGAAAGCATAAACCATCATGAAATTAATCACTCCATTAATATCACAATGCCTAATGTGAGTATCCTTAGTTCTTCCCATCTCTCAATGTAGAAGTCCCCAATTCATACAATCATGCAAAATTGAAACCCGATTAACACCTAATCACGTTAGCTCAACTCTCGCCTATTGCTAGGGTGATCAACCATTAATCAAAAGAGACAATTTTTCATGAAGCACAATTAAGAATCACAATTAGGAAGCAATCTAATTCAATTGATCACAATTGTCAACAATCCTAGCATGAGGCAATCACTTCATCCCTAATTTCAATTATCCCAAGCACAAGGCTATTAGCCCATGGTGCTACAAGCAAAAACCATGGCTAGAAAATCTAAGAAAGCAATTGAAAATCTAATCACTACAAGCAATGAATTAAAGAGATCAAAGGTTAAGAACATCACCAATTAAGCTTCAATAGGCAAAAATAAGAATGATTAATCTTGTACAATGCTTCAATTCAACTTCACTTCTTCTCAATTCTCAGCTGCAAAACTTCAATTACAATCACCAATCTACTAATCTAATGATCTAAATGTGGAATCTCTCTAAATTCTAACAATCTAGTGCAATTACAAGTAAATTCAAGCTACAAACTGTAAAATTCGCTCAAAGGAACTCCTAGAAACTGCTCTGAACTGCTAAAATCAACTCTCCCTCTGTTTTGGCTTTCCATGGCTTAAAAACTGAATTTTTCGGTTTTGGGCACTCCTCGAGTCGAGCTTCAGGCCCTCGAGTCGAGGCCTAAAGTCGCTAACACGTTTCTTTAAAAATCTCTCCTGCCTCGAGTCGAGGCCTAGCCCTCGAGTCGAGCTTTCTGCCATTTTCGTTCCCCTCGACTCGAGGCTCCTCCCTCGAGTCGAGCTTGCCAATTTTTTAAAATGATTTCCCTCCAGCATGAACCTCGAGTCGAGGTCTGTGCACCCTCGACTCGAACTCGAGTTCAGGGAATTTTTATCGAGAAGGGCTCCGGGCCCGACCCCCGTTTTCGTCCCGTATGTTCGTCTTTTCATTCTAAGAATCCCGGTACTCTCGGTTTGGCAAAATTCCACCGATTTACCTGCAAAACGGGCGAAATACATCAAAACCTCACAAATAATACTTTTTAGGCAAAAGAGTAATACTTTTCACATTTAGGCACAAAAACTAACACTTTAGCTCACTTTTTGCACTAAAAATAGCCCTAAAAACATGTATCAATTCACTCCAATCAAGGTACCCTAGTGATCTTGGGTCCTTGAAGGTCAAAAATCACTTTGGGTAACCAAACAAACATCTCATTAGTTAATAATAAATCAGATTTGATCTGTCTATCAAATCTGTCTACAAACACATCACATTTAAATGATAGTTTATTGTATTCAGATTTAGTGACTTTCTTGAACTTAGGAAAAATGGGATAGCATCTACTTCTCCCATCAAAAGAACTATAATAAGAATTTCTTCTTATCTTAGTTCTTGGAATCCTCTTAGTCTGATATGGAGTCCTCAACTGAACTTTGATTTTCAGATTGGGAGATGCAATCCTTATCTGACTAGGTGGTTTCCAAGGACCAATTTTAATTTCTTTTGAAGTTTCAGATGCTTTCACAAATTTCCTTGGTTTTTGAACACCTGATTTATTATTCTTGTCATAACTAAGCCCTGTCTTATCATGGGATTTTTGTGAAGTGCTAAAGATGTGGTCTATCATTGACTGTGAGTTATTAAGCTGGCTCATTTTGAAGACAAGCTTCTCATTGTCCTTCTTAATTAACTCATTCTCAGTACAAACCAATTCAAATTTGTCTTTTAAATATTTTAATTCATTTTCTAATCTTTCAGACAAACTGGCTGATGTACTAGCCTCAGCCTGGGGTAAACATTCCCCTTGAATGTTCCTCAGACTCAGAGTAGTTCATAACTTGCTTGCCTTTGACTAGAATCTGAATCTGATCTTTTAAAGTTAAATTTTCTGTCTCTAATTGTTTATAAGCATTCAGAGACATCTTTAGATCTTTCAATAATCCTTGAATGACAGTTTGGTCATTATCTGAAACAGATTTATATGAATCATTATCAGAAGAAGAGTAATAGACTACCTCTTTGGCCATAAGACAAATTTCATCGTCTGATCCAAAATCAGATGAAGATGATGAGGATTTTCTTGATTCTTTTACTTCAGCCAAAAGGGCTCTTTGATCTGCAAACCTCCTATCTCTTTTCTTTCTTTTCTCTTCTCGTTCCTTAGGAGTCAGCTGTGGACAATCATAACTGAAATGTCCTGACTTGTTACAAGTGTAACAAGTAGCACCCCTATCTGACTTAGGACTGGTAGGATTCCTTTTTGCAGGTGATCTGAACCTTCTTATCTGGCTCTTTTTCTTATCATCATCAGATCCTTCTTTCTTCTTAATCCTGATCTGGATCTATCCTTTCCTGCAAACCTCATCTTATTACGTTTATATTTCATTCTCAATTTATCATACCTTTTGGTGAGCAATGCCATCTGCTCCTTAAGAGATAAGTCAACTCCTACTGATTCAGCTGCTGTCTTGTCTTCCTTGTTGACAAAAGCAACAGACTTGGACGAGGTGCTTGACTCCATCTCCTCTTCCTCATCTTCTATCTGGATATCATATTCCAAAGCTTTTAGATGAGAAAATAAAGTATGATGAGTAATAGAGGATAAGTTTTGGGTTGCTTTCAGGATATTTGACTTCTTTCTCCATCTCTTGGTCAAAGATCTGAGTATTTTATTGTTAATCTCCTTCTCTGAATAATTCTTCCCTAAATCAGCTGCTTTATTGAGTAGATTTGTTAGTCTCACATCCAGCTGATCTATTGTTTCATTCTCCTTCATCTTAAATGTATCGAAAGCATGTAGCACAGATTGCAGCTTGTTTTCTTTCACTTGGTCTGAACCTTCACACACATTGGCAAGGGTCTCCCATATCTCCTTAGCTGATTTACACCTCTTGACCTTTTCAATCCAATCTTTGCTTAGAGTTTCTATGATTTCAGTCCTAGCCACTTGATCCAAGTTGTGAATTTTCCTTTCATCACTAGTCAGCTCAGAACTCTTCTTTTCTTGTCTGACTCTAGTCTCAGCTGCCGCAGTCCCATCGCTGGTCCCTCCATGATAGAATTTGATGGGTCCTTCTTCAAGAACCTCTTCCATTCTATCATGAATAGCCTTGAGATGGTTCTCCATCCTGAATTTCCAGTAATCATATTCCTCAATCGAAAATTCACGCAAGCTTCTAGACTTCTTGCTTTTCACAGATGACATGATGAAACAAAGAAAAACTTAACAAAAACTTGTTAGTAGCAAGGTTAGTGAAATAATGATGAAGAAGATGATCAAGAAACAATTTCAGAATCTTTATCAAGACCTAAAATCAATATCAGAACAGCTTAACACTGCTCTGATACCACTTGCTGGTCCCACGAGTTGAGTATTTAAACATAAACTTGACAACCTTCTAGGGAAAATCTAGAGGGGGGGTTGAATAGATTTTCTAACTTTTTCAAATCTAGAAAAATCAATTCAAGACACCAAAGTTTACACAGCGGAAATCCTTTTTAAACTCAACTTTAACCGGATCAAAAGCAAATTGATAATTCGTCTGATAGTGAATCTGAATTGAACTTTGATTAAAAGTTGAAATAGAATAAGAACAGATAAGTAAATGAAAGCAATAAAGAACAAGATGATTTATAGTGGTTCAGATCTAACTGATCCTACATCCACTCTCCTTCTTCAACTTGAACAAGGGTCTCTTCCACTACTTACTTACTTACTTACTTTCCAACGTACAACTTACAACTTTTACAATGATCTTCTGATCTTCAAACTCCTAAACTTTTTTAGAAAATCTAACTTCACAGTGCAAGAAGTATGTTGAAGTGTACAGAGAAGTGTTCTATAAACACTTAGAATTTATGAAAAATTTCTTTGAAAACGTGAGTGAACTTTTTGGAAAACTTTGTGAATTATCAAAGTGAAGTGCAGAATCAATTCATTGTGTATTCTTGTTGTTTAAATAAAGTTATGCCTAGACCTATTTATAATCCTGGAAAGACAGTTAGTTTGTTAGTTAGTTGTAACAAAACTGCTCTTTATCTTCAGCTGATCTTGCTCTAATCGTCTGCAACTGACTTGGTGAAGACTTGTCTTTCTTATTCTACTCAGCTTGTCTTGACCTCGTCTGAGCTCTTTATGATCGTCTCCTACAGATGACTTGTCTCGAGCTTGTCTTCAGATGACCTCCATTTTTCCAGACCTCAACTGACTTATTCAGCTCTTCCTAGTCTGATTAGCTTAGTACTGGATCTCCACCTCCGCTGTTCTTCAAAGTTGTCTGATCATCTGAGTTGATCCTTTTAACTCATCAAAACCTCTTCTGATCTAATATTGTTTCTTAGCCTATTCATGATAATACATTTGTTCTTAAGTCAAATGTTGATTCGGATGCTCTCACCTCCATGTGAAAGGCATCCACCTAGAGTTGGGCCGATCTTTGTGATGAAGATGATAATCCACCAAAGGACGGAGTTAACCGAGTGACTCAATGATTGCGATCTTTTGAAACATTAGAGGGTTCAGCCATGACCCTGCTCGTATTATGTTGTATGATATTTACATGGCTTATAACCTGATATTTCATGGATTGTTTGTAGTTGTTTCTTACCGGTGAGAACTATTTTTTGTGGGACGAAATACCCGAATTTATTCTTAGCCTTGCTGATAAGGACAAATTTACTAAATTTTTACGTATTTGTAGTGATTTTTTCCAAGAGGAATTTTTTCTTTTCATTGATTAAGGGTATTTCCCTAAGGAGGGTTTCCTTAACAAGGTTTTTAATGCAGGTTCCGATCTTTAGACTGATCTGTAGTCTTATGGTTTTCTTATATTTTTATTTTTATACAATAACTTCTATCTGTTACAGGTTATGAAGAAAATATTTTAACACTCTTAGATCAAAATAAAATAGATCAGGTCTCTTGTGTTATATTGCATATGCAATTCACGATTAAGTAAAGTTTCCAAATTCGCGGGTAAACACAAGTTATCGGGTCAAATTGTTAAATAACATGAATCACGCACAATATATCCCAAAAATACGCGAATCACATAATCTAAGTGCCCGTTTGGTAGGCATGTTTAGCAATAAGATAAGGACCTAATTTAGGCTAAATTAGATTCTTATCTTATTGCTAAACATGCCTACCAAACGGGCACTAAAAATACTAGAAACCTTGCTCTAGAGTGAAATCCAATAAACTAAGGAGATCAAGCCCATCGAAAATGCAAACGAGAGTGAGTTGCAAAAAAAAAAACAAACAAGAAACACAAATATATATGGAGAATTTTGAGAATTATCAGATAATCGCATCAGCCTCCCCTAAAATTCTAAAATAACAAGTGACAAACATGTCACTTTTTTCATTATTGCTGTACTAAATCATTAATACCAGAAAAAATATATAATGAACAAGTGTTTAAACATATACAATATTAACACATAGTGTTTCATTAGGTAATACATGGTGTTTCTGTCAGAAAAAAAAAAAAAGTAATACATATGTGTTTCATAAAGTAACATATGTTTTTTACACCATGTGTTACTTTATGAATCTCCATGTATTATAACATGGACATGTATGTGTTACTATATAGTTACACTAAAACTATTCATCTCATACATAAAACATATTAAACCCTTAGATAATACATGGAGATTCATAAGGTAATAAATGATTGTTCATATGACAACACATGTGAAACAACTGAGGAAAAAAAAATCAACTTAAAAAACGAGTATTAAAAAAAAACAAAAAATCTAAGGGGATGCTTGATTGAAAATTATTCAATGACAATGAGAATGAGAATGAGTATAAGATAATTATGATGGTTAATAAGAATAAATGATTATCAACGAAACAATTTTTACTCTTAAATAAGATAATCAATGCCCAGTTTGATTAACTTAATCCCTCCTACAGTCAATTCATCTATCACCACCAACAAACTTCTTTTGTCTCATTTTTTAAGATGGTTGTTACAGTCCAATTTCGACACCCATAGAATCTTCTTCCTTTGTTACCTTTCTTTCGAGCATTTTGAAGTGGGGCCCTCACCCTACAATCACAGTAAATTAACCCAATTGGAAAAGTGCTGGAGAAGTTAAAATTAAAGCGTTGAACCCATGCCAAATGCACTTGACCTCATAGACATAACAGGAGATAAATAACAACACTAATATCACATTGACAACCAATGTATTAGGCAAGAATTAATGGAAAAAGAACAAAAGGAATAACATATCCTGAAGCAAAAGTAACACATAGTGAAACTCATATTTTTATCAAGTCCATCAAAGACCAAAGAATCATATTTTCTATAACTCTGTATCTCTTCACAAGGGTCTACCTAAAACATACTAAGAACAAGCATTTAAATACAATAAGCTCATTTAACATGATAAAATTAGTATTTACTACTTCCAGGTACATTGACAACAAGACAAAAAATGCAAGTGCAAGAATTGCAACTATAATACGTATATTTTAAGACCTTCATCAACCAACCCTTGAACTCGACAAATTATAAATACACAATGTACGAGTTTATCTCAAGGGGAAATATTTATATACGATATTCCTATATTTTTTCTCTTTCTTCATGAAGTTGTGAATTTAAACATAACAATCAAAGACCAATTACAAAGATTTTAAATATTACTACTATTATAGAGATAAATCAAGATAACACAAAAGATTGAAAAACAAAGGACACATAGGATGAATGCTCACTTCGTGCTTAATTGCAACCCTGATTTTGGCAGCAGCTTCTAGAATAGGAGAAAACGGGAATAAGAGAAATTGACCCACCTTTTAGAATTGAGAACGATGATGGCGAGTAGACGTGTCAAATAAACGATTTGTAGTCGCGATGGTCCATACCCTCTATAGTCGCGACGGTCCACACCCTTTGTAGTCGCGACGGCCAGAAGAAGAGAAAGAAAAGCGGCGAAAATCTAGGGTTTCACCAGCGTGAGATGAGAGAACAATGAAATACACAAAAATGAATTAAAAATCCAAAAAAAACAAACCTTGAATCATTGACGAGGGTAAAATTGAAACAAAATGTTACTGTAGAACTCACCTTCGTATAACAAGAGGGGGTGAGGCCTTACTAATAGTGTAGGTGTGAACAATGACTTCACACAAATGGAAGGCTGGGTTGAAGCA
Source organism: Paraleonurus japonicus (assembly GCA_030762865.1). Lineage (NCBI taxonomy): Eukaryota > Viridiplantae > Streptophyta > Magnoliopsida > Lamiales > Lamiaceae > Paraleonurus > Paraleonurus japonicus. Next base: position 25,951,373 of record CM061055.1, on the reverse strand, counting down.
GGTCAGCGATGCTGGAAAGCCTCGTACCAAGCAGCGTTATCAAGAGAGGAGGAAGTGGTAATACGCGCTTTTAAGCCCAACCAAGTGAGGCCTATATGTTATGTATGATGAATATGTTTATTATATTAGTAGTTCAATGAATATAATACATATATTAATTAAATGCACTCATATTTATAAGAATAAAATTTTATTCATTGTACTGGAAAAACACAATTTAAATTTATAAATTATTAATTTATAGATAAATTAATACCTCTATAAAATAATACGTTTTTCGATCCTAACAATATTAATTTACAGAGGTTTTATTGTATATGTTACATTTAACTTTTTTTTTTCAAAAAAAATCCTATTGATGCGGATAAAAATGACAAGCCCAACTACACGTAGGGACCAAGGATATTCGGCCCATTAAGGCCCAACAATATAACCGAATACCCTCTAGGGAGGGAGCCGAATTTGAGGTGGGCTTAAGGCCCAAGCTAATTACAGAGAGGCTGCAAAGCCCGAACCTGGCTACAGGCAGGCCATGAGGCCCAAGCATGGGGGCAGGTGGGCCGCAAGGCCCAAACCTAACTGCAGGTGGGCCGTGAGGCCCAGATGAGATATGAAGCCCATGAACCGATATTAATCAAGCCCATATGGGCGAATTACACGATAAGACTAAGGAAACGAGAGAAGCAACGACCAGTTGAGAAGATTAAGGCCCAAGTCAAGGAATATTCCTTATATTCTTCATTGACTGGGTCCAACCTCCGTCCAGGGAGGGAAATCGTAGGCACTATGCAGTTTTCTTAAGAGGAAAGATATCAACACACGACATCGTGAGAGAACGTGTGAGATAATGCCATAAAATCGTAATAGCAGTTATTATTCCTAAAGTACGTATAAATAACACACCCAGAAGGGAGGTAACGGTATTGAATAACTATCACTCTTGCTTAGCTACTTCTTACATACTTTCTTGAGTGTTTTCCGGTGATCTGACTTGAGTGTCGGAGTGCCTACGCCGGAGAACCCTCCGGCGTGTTTTGCAGGTACGTTTGTGTGAGAGGAGCTAAGGATTGCCCTGCGTAAAGGCATTACCCACGTGGAACCCAGGTGGGGAAATGGGCCCAGGTCAGTTTTTACGCATCAATTGGCCCCCTCTGTAGGAAAAAAGAGCTGAGATGTGAGTTTCAACTTCTTTTTTATCATCTGAAAGAAAGACATCATGACTGGTGAGCATTGCATTAGTACCGGCTCGGGGAAGGACAGCCCCATAAATCCAACTCAAGGTGAAGCTGCATCCAACCCCGCGCCACCTGCTGCTGTACCCAATACTGGGGGAACACCACTTGTTACGGTGGTGCGAGATGAAAACTCAACTCCTGGACAGCGCCACCCAGGAGTAGGATTTGCTGCTAGAGAGAGGGAAGCTAACTTACCTGCTTCTTCCTCTGCGATTCCAGATGGAATCCCTTTAGCTGGGGTCCCGGGAGGTACCAGCACTCCAACAAGGGGGACGCCTCAGAGAATGCTAGCACCAGCTACTCCCATTGTTCTCACTCAGGAACAACTAGATGATATGGTGGCTCGAGCTGTAGTAAGAGCGATAGCGGAAGGGGGAGGACCCCCACCTGCTGGAAGGACAGGAGAAGCAGGACCAGGAAACCTGCCTGCTCAATCCCAACCAGTAGGGAGTAGACAAGATGAGCATCAAGAAGAACGAAAAAGAGAGGTGGAGTCCAGAAACCTGGAGGAGGTCCTGGGAGCAGAAAGAGTCCAAGAAAGGAGATCTGCGGTTCCTCGAGCGAGGGATGTTCCTGCTGAAAAAGTTACGCTGGGGAGGGAGACAGCCCCCTACAGCGAGGGAGTAAGATCGAGGATGAGGAGGAGGAGGAGGGTACAGGAGATACCCAGTCAGAAGTCATGAAGGACCAGATCAGGTCTCTGAGGAAACAGATGGATAACATAAAACACCAGATGGAGAACCGGGTCAGTATGCCTAGACCCATTACTGGTTGTTAATTTACTGAGAACATTTTGCAGCATGAATTGCCTAGCAATTTTAAACCTCTTAATTATGAATATGATGGTACGACTGACCCCTATGACCATTTGGTGAGATTTGAAAATTTGGTCCTCCTCCTTCGATATGGGGAGGGTGTGAAGTGTAGGGTCTTTCTTACCACTCTGTCTAAGGCAGCCCAACAGTGGTTCAGTCAACTAGAGCCCAATTCCATCGATTCGTTCGAACAATTTGGAGAGCTGTTCTTACATCAGTTTGCCAGCGCGAGAAGGCAACCTAGAGCCACGTTGACATTGTTCAACATGAAGCAGGGAGAAAGTGAGAGCCTACGGGCCTTCATGAATAGATTCAATCAGGCGGCACTGAAAGTCCCAACCGCCACCCTAGAGGTCAAGATTAATGCTTTCACCAGCAACCTCTGAGACGGAGACCTATTCTCCTCTCTGGCGAAGAAACCGGTTCAGACATTTAATGAGTTGCTGAGGAGAGCAGAGAAGTATGTCACACTGGAAGAGGTGAGGAAAGCGAAGAGAGCAGAGGTCAAGCCAAATGAACTTGAGAAAAAAAAAGGAGTTAGCAAAGAAAAGCTCAACGACAGAGCCAGAGAAAGCAGCAAAAACTGGACCCCGCTCCAGGTTTGACAAGTACACCCCCCTGAAACTGGAACCTGCGGAGCTATTGGAGGTAGCATCTGACCACCCTGAAATGAAGTTTCCTTGGACACGATCTAGAGGGCCGACGAGGCCCAAGTCAGATAAGTTTTGTCATTTCCATAATGAATATGGGCATGACACTAATAATTATTTTCACTTACGTGATGAGATTGAAAGGATCATTCAAGCAGGTCATCTTAAAGAATTTATTTTCAAAGATCCGGTCAGTTCCAGGGGGCAAAAAAGAAAGGAAGCTGATGACAAAGCTGAGGAAAAAGGAAAGATGATCTAAGGGAGGCAGGAAGAAAGACCCTCCCAGAAGAGAGGACTAATCCAAATGATAGTAGGAGGCCCAGTCGAGGGAGACTCGTTCCGTGCACGAAAAGTAGGAGAGAGGATCCTGAGGAGAGAGGTAGGAGAAATGTCAAGTGAGATGAATCAGAAGGAGGTAGGCCATACACCCCGGATTCATTTTGGTCCAGAGGATGGAGGTCTCAGGAAGGAAGACCACAGTGATGCTTTAGTCATCACAACAGATGTGACCGGATACATTGTTGCAAGGATTGATTGGAGTAGTATTTCCGGGTAAGCGCTATTAAGACCAATCGCAAATTATCGAACCCAAGGGAGAAAGTATGCAAACGAGGCCCTAAGGATATGAGTTCTAGGTGACTAGAGTTGCAACAAGATTTTGGACTAAAATCAACAAAATAATGACAAGAATTAAAATGGCTAAACTATTCAAGCAATAAATCGAACACTTAGAATGCAAAAGACAAATAGACTAGAAACAATGGGGGAATGGGGTGCAAGGGATAATCTCCATCAAGGAATCCATGATTAACAAGCTATAATGGTATCCAAATGCAAATCAATCAAATTAGAAAGCATAAACCATCATGAAATTAATCACTCCATTAAAATCACAATGCCTAATGTGAGTATTCTTAGTCTTTCCCATCTCTCAATGTAGAAATCCCCAATTCATACATTCGTGCAAAATTGTAACCCGATTAACACCTAATCACGTTAGCTCAACTCTCGCCTATTGCTAGGGTGATCAACCATTAATCTAAAGAGATAATTTTACATGAAGCACCATTAAGAATTACAATTAGGAAGCAATCTAATTCAATTGATCACAATTATCAACAATTATAGCATGAGACAATCACTTCATCCCTAATTTCAATTATTCCAAGCACAAAGCTATTAGCCCATGGTGCTACAAGCAAAAGCCATGAGTAGAAAATCTAAGAAAGCAATTAAATCACAAATCAACACAATCAATGAATTATAGAAAGAAAAAGGTAAGAACATCACCAATTGATCTTCAATATACAAAAATAGGAATGCTTGAGTCTTCTACAATACTTGAATTCACCTCTCCACTCTTCAACTACAACTTGAATCTTCAATTTCAAATGATCAAAATGCTAAACTATGGATTACAAACTTGAATCTATTCTAAATCTAACAATCTAGTGCAATTACAATGGAAATCAAACTACAAATTGAGAAATTCGCCTAAGGAACCACCTGGAAACTGCTCTAAACTGCTAGGATGAGTATATGCTCTGTTTTTGCTTCAAATGGACTTAAATCTGATTTTTCCAAATTTTGGGGTCCCTCGACTCGAGCTTGAGGCCCTCGAATCGAGGTCTAAGAGTCGCTGGCACGCTTTTATGAATTATCCTCTGCCTCGAGTCGAAGCTCAGCCCTCGACTCAAGGATCCGACCTTTTCTCCATTCCTCGACTCGAAGTTCCTCCCTCTAGCCGAGACAGCTGCTTTTTCAAAATTCTCTTCCCTCCAGCACCACCCTCGACTCGAGGCTCATGCTCCTTGAGTAGAGCTCGAGACCAGGGCTCTTTTTTCGAGCGGGGCTTCGGCCCCAACCCCCATTTTCGTCCGATATGATCGTCTCTACATTCTAAGCCTAACGGTACTCTAGGATTAGCAAAATTCCACCGAATTACCTGCAAAATGGACGAAAAACATCAAAAACTCACCAAGTAATACTTTTCAGGCGAATAAGTGATACTCTACACATTTATGCACAAAAATCAATACTTTGGATCACTTTTTGCACTAAAATAACCCCTAAAAACATGCATCAATTCACTTCAATCATAATACCCCCAAACATGAAGTGTTGCTCATCCTCGAGCAACGTAGCAACTAAGCACAAAGGAGTGAATTGATTGCAATTATGTCACATGTCACCATAGAAGATAATTAAGACAATCGAACCTATCAATGAACATAAGCTTCAATGCAAACTATCCACTAGCAATCAAGATGAATCATGCTCAAACAAATGCTCAATCAAACACTTAATACAATACTCCTTCCATGGAGTGTTTCACTCTTCTCTCAAGTGTATAAAGGTATAAAGCACTCAATCATCAAATTCACAAACTTGCACACCATATGCTTGTCAAAAGACTTAATCTCAATCAAAATCACTTGTGTTCAATCAAGAATCAAAGAGGTCTTTATCTAGGTTGTAATGTAGGCTCTTTGGAAAGGTGGGATATATTTGGATAAAAGTGACTAAGTAGTAGAGACTTGAATGAAAACTAATCAATACAATACACATCTCCTCACTTTTCATCAAGTAACACTCTTTCATGCTCGTAGAATTCAATCACCACCATTCACTTGAGCTTTCTTTTTCACTTAAGCTCAAAAATTGAATCTTTCTTTTCTTTCACTTCTCATTTTTCACAATTCATTTTTTTTCTTTCACAACCTTTCTTCTTTCTCTCAACATCACTTAGCACATCATTTTCACCACTCTTTGCAATCAAATAACCATCTATAGCCAACAATCAAGCTCTACTAAGCATAGGACAAGAAGGCTTATAAAAATAGGCAGATGATTTCAATTTCACTTGGCTTGCCAAAGAATAAGGATCATAAGGCTCAACATGGCTCACTAAAGAAATCAAATGTTTTTTGTGGGAAAAAATTTGGCAAAGTGACTAATCATAACAAACATGGCCTCTTCTCACTTTCATGACATCACATAAAGATCAATATCAACAAGTCTGATGGCAAGTTCTAGCATGCAAATCCATGAATGATGCACTCACAAAAAATCAAATCAACCGTATAAGATGTACGATTATAAAGGCACAAAAGCTCACGGGCTTAAATTGAGCAATGAATCAAGCATCATCAATCACATCCATCTTCACACAATTAATCAAGAATGCTAGCTTCAAGCTACAAATCCACTCATGATCATATCAAAATTCAATTAAGTCTTGCAAATCAAGCACAAGTGCTCATGTACATAATCTCAAGCATACTCACTACAACAAGAATGATACTCAAAGATATGACAATAAATCCACAATTAAGCTCAAAATCATAGAATAAGGAATCCACAAGAATCAACAAGATATAATCATCAATAGACAATAAAGCTTGTTAGGAAAAGAAATTTGTATTTAGTTTTGATGTGTTAAAAGTGTAAAATAGGATGACCAGCTGAGCATCTTGTATAGACAGCTGAAGTATTTCTTTGTAAATAAAACTAAGTATAGAAGATCAGACAAGGTCAAGATATCAGACGAGGAAGATTTCCAGATAGAAGAGAATATCAGACAAGGTCAAGATATCAGACAAGGTCAAGATATCAGACAAGGATAGCACAGGATTGTTGAAGAGCAAGACAAACGTCTAGACAGAAAAAGAAGATGGAGACGAGGTGAAGTAAACATCAGATGAAGAGGTGTTAGAAAAATATTATGCAAAGATTCAAGAAGCAGTTTCAACAACTCAGGAAGAAGTTACAAAATTCAGTTATATTGTTATAACTGATCAAAGAAGTTACAACTGCCAAGAGGAGTTCTCTATAAATAGGAATAGAAATCAATTTAGAATTAACTTTGACACTCTGCACTCTTCATTATATTTTGTATACGCAAGCAACAAAGAATCATACACATTCAAGAACATTTTATACGTTCTTCAGTTCTTAGTGTTTATAGAACACTTTTTCATTAGATCTTCAAGCCATAGATATTCAGAAGTTAGGAAGATTCATTGTAAGGCTGAAGATTCATCATTGTAAGTAAGGTAGCAAGAAAGAAGGACGTAAGTAAGTGAAGGCCCTTCTTCAAGTTCGAAGAAGGAGAGTGGACGTAGGATCGTTTGATCCGAACCACTATAAATCTGGTGTTATTTCTTCTTACTGCTTATTACTTGTTTTCATTAGTTGTTTCTTGACTGCAAAATTTGATATCTGACAAAGCTTTAGATCCTATTAGAATTGAGTATAAACAAAAATTTGTTTCCGCTGTAAATCTGTTTTTGGAGTTGATAGATCATCTAAGCTTGCAAAAGTTTTTGATAATCTATTCATCCCCCCCTTCTAGATTATCACTAGAGGGTATCTTGTTTTTGCGTTTAAACTCGTTCTAAAGGGACCCAACAAGTGGTATCAGAGCAGTGTTAAGCTGTTCTGATAGAGATTTGTGGTCTTGAAATATCTGTGTTCTCATTGAAATCTGATTTCTTATTATTGAGTCACTAACATTTCTGATAAGTTGTGTTTTAGCATCTTGAATTACAATGTCTTCTGTTAAAAGTAAGAAATCCAGGAGTTTACCAGATTTTTCTATCGAAGAATATGATTACTGGAAGTTCAGAATGGAGAATCATTTAAAGGCCATTCATGACCGTATGGAAGAGGTTCTTGAGGAAGGTCCGATAAAATTCTACCATGGAGTTGTTAGTCTCTTGGAGCTGAATCTTCTACTACAAGAAGTCAACAAGAAAAGAAAAGTCTTGATTTGACAAATGATGAAAGGAAGATTCACAATTTGGATCAGGTAGCAAGGACAGAAATTATAGAGACGTTGAGCAAAGACTGGATAGAAAAGGTAAAAAGATGTAAAAGCGCTAAGGATATGTGGAAGACTCTTGCAAATGTTTGTGAAGGGTCGAGAGCGAGTTAAAGAAAACAAGTTGCAATCAGTTTTACATGCATTTGATACATTCAAGATGAAAGATGGAGAAAGCGTGGATCGGTTGGATGTAAGATTGACCAATTTGGTGAACAAAAGCTGATTTGGGTAAAACCTATTACGAGAAAGAAATTAATAATAAGGTACTCGAGATCATTAAGCAAAAGATGGAGAGAAAAAGCAAATATTCTCAAAGCTACCTGAGAACTGTCATCTATTTCACATCATACTCTATTTTCTCATCCGAAAGCCTTGGAATATGATATACAAATTGAAGATGAAGAAGATGAGGCGAGTCATCTACTTGTAAAGACCGTGGCATTTCTTCATCAAGAAGATTCGACAAGATTTCTAAGGCATCGATTTGTCGGTAAAGGAGGAAATGGCTTTATTGATCAGACGATATGAGAGACTCAAGATGAAGTATAAAAGGAATAAGAGAGATAGGTTTAATCGTCAATATTATAAATCAGACAAGGAAGAGAAGTATTCAGACAATGACAAAAAGAAGGATCCAGTGAAAAGATTTAAATCACCAATCAGACGAGATGAGAATAGTCCAAAGTCAGAAAGAGGAGATATCTGTTATACCTGCAATAAACCTGGTCATTTTAGCTATGATTGTCCTCAACTCACTCCTAGAGAAAGAGAAGAAAAGAGGAAGAAACGGGATAGGAGGTATGCAGATCAACGAGCTCTTTTGGCCGAAAAGGAGGAAACACATAAGACATCATCATCCTCATCCTCATCTAGTTTCGGGTCAGACAATGACATTTGCCTAATGGCTAAGGAGGTAAACTACTACTCATCCTCAGACAATGATAATGATAACTTGTCTGAATCTGATTCATGTCTTATTAACAAACTTCTAAAAGATCTGAAGACAGCTTTATCTGCTTATAAACAGATAGAGACTGAAAATTTAAGCTTAAAGGATCAAATTCTTAGTCTGACAAAGGAATATCAGACAGGGACAAAGAAGAATCTAGATTGTACATTCAAGGGGGAATGTCAGTCAAAGACTTCTACTAGTTCCTCGTCTGAGAAAACCAGTGAGTTGGAAAAAGAATTAAGTTCTTTAAAAATTAAATTTTCAAATATCAATATGGAGAATGAGAATTTTAAAAGGACTAACAGAGATTTAAATCTCAAGTTAGGACATATTAATAACTCTCAGTCTACAATTGATAACATCTTCAGTACTTCTCAGAAGCCTAGTGATAAGACTGGATTGGGTTTTGATAGGAATATGAAAAATGATCCTATCAAACCAAGAGTCTTTGTCAAAGCCACTAAGACTATGGAAAAGACAGAACTTAGTCCAAAGAAATCAAAGGAGCAAATCACCCCATCTGATATTTCAAAAGAGAAAATACAGATGAGGAGAAATGTTTCAAAAAGAAATCTAAAGACTAAATCAAAGTCATTTCCAAAGTATAATGGTTTTGATGGAAGAAGCAAGTCGTATCCATTCTTTCCAAGATATAAGACAATCACTAGAGATCAATTAAATAAAATTGATCTAGATAGTCTAATATTAGTGGATAGATATGGTTGCAAAATTCAATCATTGGTTCTGAAAAACTTGGATGTTTTTATTTGGATACCTAAGTATCAACTTGACGAAAAAGGACCCAATACACAAAGGGTACCTAAGAATTAATTTGTGATTGCAGAAGGATAAGGAGATAGTTGAACAAGATGTTCTTGAAGTCATTTGGTATATAGACAGTGGATGTTCTAAGCATATGACTTATGAGAAAAGACTTCTTTTTAACTATCAGACAATAGATGGACCTCGAGTAATGTTCGGTGACAACAATTTTGGTCTAACCAAAGGAGTTGGAACTTTGATGATTGGAGATATTCAGGTTAATGAAGTATATTTTGTGGAAGGTTTGAAACATAATTTACTGTCTGTATCTCAATTTTGTGACAAAGGATATTGTGTAAAATTCACTCATGATGCATGCTTTATTTTGGATGGTTTAAATGAAAATATTTTACTTACTGGAGTCAGACAAGGTAATATCTATATTGCAAATTTCAAGAGTTGCTCTAAGAATACTTGTCTTATTGCTAAGAGTTCAGAAGATTTAAATTGGCTATGGCATAAACGTCTTAGTCATTTAAATTTTAAAACTCTTAACAAAATAGCAAGAAAATCTTTAGTCAAAGGACTTCCAGATAAAATATTTTCGAAAAATCATGTTTGTGATGCTTGTCAAAAAGGAAAACAGACCAAAACTTCTTTCAAAACAATAAATGGTCCTGTTTCTGAAAGGATTCTGGAACTTTTGCACATGGATCTTTTTGGTCCAGTTACACCTCTAAGTTTTAGTGGAAGAAAGTATACTTTAGTGATTGTAGATGATTTTTCTAGATTCACTTGGGTTATTTTCTTATACAAAAAGAATGAGACTGTAACAAAAATTCCAGAATTTCTCAAAAGAATTCAAAATAAAAAAGGACTAAATATTGTCAAGATTAGAAGTGATAAAGGTACTTGAGTTTCGAACTCGTTTGTTACTAACTATCAGACCGAGAATGGTATAGCACATGAAACATCATCTGCAAGAACACCCCAAACAAAATGGAGTGGTAGAAAGGAGGAACAGAACCTTGAAAGAAAGCTGCAAGGACTATGTTATCCGAGTATGACACTCCACACGGAGTTTTGGGGCGAAGCCATTAATCGCATGTTTTGTTCAAAATAGGTGTTTAATTGTGAAAGATAAATGCAAAACTCCTTATGAAATATGGAAAGGCGAGAATACCAAAAATTTCATATTTTCATATATTTGGTTGTAAGTGTTTCATTCATAATAATGGAAAATCAAAGTTAAGAACCTTTGATGCTAAGATTGCGAAGGGATATTCTTAGGATACTCATACGTATCTAAAGCATATAGAGTTTTTAACAAGATTACATTATATGTGGAAGAAACACCACATGTTGTTTTTGATGAAATTTCTAAGTCCGAAAGTGAGATGATGTCACCAAGATAGTCAAGATCTTAACAGATTAAACATCAAGAAATCAGTTAAGTTCTATTTACAGTCGAGAATCGGATGAGGAAGACACACGAGACGAGGGGATAAAGATAAGGAAGCCGAGAGTTCTTCCATGTCATCATCGATCGACGACTACACTACCAGATGGACTAGGAGATATTCCTGAAGGTAATCTGAGAACTAATTGATGAAAATATCCCAGATAAGACTTCATATCCCAGTAAAAGATAAAGGTAAACGAGTATTGACTTATCATCCGGTGAACAGATAATCGGAAGTTTAGATTCTGGAGTCCAGACAAGGACACGAGACAAAACCAAGACTATCTGTTTAGTTGTTATGTATCTTTACTTGAACCTAAAACTATTATCGAAGCTCTAATCGACTCCAATTGGATAAATGCAATGCAAGAAGAATTAAATCAATTTCAAAGACAAGATGTATGGGAGCTTGTTGAAAGACCTCATCATCAAAAAGTTATTGGAACAAAATGGGTTTTCAAAAATAAGAAAGATGAGAACAATATTGTGGTAAGAAATAAGGCTAGATTGGTTGCACAAGGTTATTCACAATCTGAGGGAATTGATTATGATGAAACCTTTGCACCAGTTGCTCGTCTTGAAGCCATAAGATTGTTCTTAGCTTATGCTGCTTATAAAAGATTTACTGTGTTCCAAATGGATGTGAAATCTGCATTTCTAAACGGAGTCATAGCCGAAGAAGTCTATGTAGAACAACCTCCAGGTTTTGTCAAAGGAGACAAGGTCTATAGGCTAAGGAAAGCTCTATATGGACTTAAACAGGCTCCTAGAGCATGGTATGATACATTATCTCGAGTATTTAATTCAAAATGGTTTTGTAAAAGGTAAAATAGATAGAACTTTATTTAGGAAAGAATCTGATAAAGGTCTTTTGTTAGTTCAAATTTATGTTGATGATATTATTTTTGGATCAACTAACCTACTCTTGTGTGAAGAATTTAGTCATCTTATGAAGAACAGATTCGAAATGTCCATGATGGGAGAGATGACATACTTTCTTGGACTTCAAATTAAGCAGACAAAGAAAGGAATTTTCATAAATCAAGCAAAATATACCAAAGATCTTATTGAGAAATTTGGAATAGGTACCAGCCGAGAAGCCAAAATACCTATGATGACAAATTTTTCAATGGATCTAGATGAGAAAGGAGAAGACACCGATCGACGCAAAGTATAGAGGTTTAATTGGATCTCTTTTATACTTAATCGCTAGTAGACCGACATTTCTTTTGCAGTAGGAGTATGTGCACGTTTTCAAGCTAAACCTAAAAAGAGTCATCTTGAAGCTGCAAAGAAGATTCTAAAATATTTGAAAGGTACAATCTATGTAGGACTGTGGTATCCAGCTGATGATAATTTTGAGTTGTCAGGATATTGATTCAGATTTTGGTGGGTGTAAGATAGATAGAAAATCTACATCCGGAACTTGCCAATTTCGGGAAGTAGGTGATTTCATGGTTGTCTAAGAAACAAACCTCTCGTAGCTACTTCTACCATGAAAGCCGAGTACATGGGCGGTGGAAGTTGTTGTTCACGACTTATCTGGATCGATCAACAGCTAAGGGACTATAACATTATCACCAAAGATGTACCAATCTTTTGTGATAGTAATAGTGCCATAGCTATTACCGTAACCCCAGTCTTACATACCAGATGCAAACATGTTGACATTCGTCATCATTTTATTCGAGATCATGTGGAGAAAGGCAATATCGACTAGAAAAAATTCTTACCGATTTTCAAAAAGCGAGACATATTGACAAAGCCTCTTTGCGAAACAAGGTTTAAGGAACTTTCAATCGAATTAGGATTATTAGATGGTTCCTTAATCATCTCTTGATCAAATCTTCTTGAATTAACCTTGTTTTCCTTATCTTAGTATAGTATGTCTAGAAAGAATTATCAGACAAGATTGTGTCAAAGGACAATCAGGTAGCTGATATCATTGATCTCCTTTTATAGGAATCAAGAATCAAGGATTAGTCATATTGACCATATCTGACTTGATAATTACTTATCTGACATAAGTAAATCAGATAAGGATGTAATAGTCAACTTTCTTCTACAGAATCAGATGACTATTGAACCTTATCTGACTTACTCTGGTTACTAACAATTTTTCTAAGTGTCTGTGATTTCAGCAAGAACAAAGTTAACAAGATTCGAAATACAAGTCAAGGTCAATTTGTTCAAAGGATACAAGAAACAGACAGTGATGCTATCAAACCAGACAAGGAGAAAAATCAGGAAGTTTTCTTACATATTTTTAATTATGAATATTGGGTTCATATAATTAATATATGAATTTAATATCATAATTCACTCTATCATTCATTAAAAATGAAGTTACTCAGTAAAATAAAATATTTTGTTTTACAAAATTAAAGAATAAGGGTTCAAATTTTGTTTTCTAAAAATAATAATATTTTATTGTACCTCTCCAATTAACTGAAAAGTAATTTCTTAAATTAGTAACTATGTCAGGGGAGAAGTTACTATGGACCCGAAATTTTATCAAATTCATTTTTGAAACACACTGAGTATACTTCACGCGCCAGAAGTGGAGGCGGTTTCTGAAATATGAACCGTCTCAACCTCACGCGCGACATATTAAATATTATTCTGTGCACTTTTCAAAATAAATGCCATAATTGCATTAATGGTGATTCGAAAGGCTATATTTACACTTTTACAAGCAATTATTATTCTAATAATTGTTTATTATTAAATCTTTCCATATAAATAGGAGATCGTGTGCATAATAACTTACGCACATAATTACCTATACAATTTTCACTCAAAAATCTTTTTCCCTCTCAAAAACCTTCAAAACTGTTTCAATGGCGGATTCCTCAAAAACCAGAATCAAGTATAAGTATGATCTTGCTTCTATCGGGGATCGAACAAAATCGAGAGATGTATGTAGAATGGGAAGTTTCTACGGGACCGAAACAAGAGAGATTTTGGAGTTACTAGAAACGAGAGGCTTAAGGCGTCATGTTCTCGAAACCATCAAAATCCAAAACACTTGATGATCTTGCTGCGGAATTCTTGACCGAGCCAAAGCCACGAGATTAATGGTTTAGAAACCAAAGATTCGAACTTTGGGAAAGAGCAGTAAAATTCATGTGTCCATCGATATCGGAGAAATTTTTGGTCTAAGTATCACCGGTGGAAATCCATTTGTATATAAAGCGAGGAGGAGTATTTAGAAAGTTTTAGGATGATGGCAAGGAAATCCCAGAAAAATAAAACCGCGAATTTGAAAAAGGGGATGTTGAGAAGAAAATATCGACTTCTGATGCTCATTTTGATGAAGTGTATACTGGGAGAGCAGCAGAGTCACGACGGATTGACTAAGCCAAGGATATGCTGTCTGAGAGCCATCATAGACGGAGCTGATATCAATTGGGCTCAGACAGTGTACTCTCGAATGATGGAGGAAAGGAAGAAGTTTGTAAAGAAAGAGGTGTCGAAGGAGCTAATAAGGTGGTCGCTGACCAAGATAACAAGTATGATGGCAAGAATCACCATCATACTTGAACACAAAATTGGGACAGACAAGCTAGACTGGCAGACAGGGGTGAAAAAGTTCACAAAGCAAAAGGGTCTGCTCATCAAGGATGAGAAACCCTTTGGCAATACAGACTCAGAAGGAGACACCCCACCTCCATCACCTAAAAAGAAGGTTTCTAAGGCCAAGGGAAAGAAAAAAATGGAGACAGTGTTAGCTGATGATCCCTCATCAGAGGAGGAAGAAACCGAGGCTGAGGTTGAGGAGGAAGAAGAGGAGGAGATGACAGCTTCCCAAGGGGGAAGTGTCGCGGCTGGGAAGTCAGGGCAGGAGGAGACAGTTGAAGTCTCATCTGGAGACGAGACTGAAGAAGCTGAGCAATCCCAATCCTCCACATCATCATCTTCCTCATCTGAGGCTGATGACACCCAACCCACATCATCTCACCCTGGCAATGAAGGGGCAGACAAGGCCGCTGCCTCTGAGCCTCTAAATCGGTCTACTTCCAAAAGTCCAACCCAATCCCAACCCTCATCTGACCCATTTTCTTTTCTTTCCTCATCCCAAACAGAACCTCATCTCTACTCCTTACTCCCAAATCCGTCTGGAGTCATGGGACCAACAGAAGAGTCCTTGAGAATTATAGGGAAGAAGTTCATACTCCACAAAGAACATAACCTTCACAATGAACCCAAGCTTTTGGAAGAGCTAGTGGATGTATGGCTTCTATGGAGGTTAAGGACAGGAGGATTTGAGGAGACAGCTATCCTCATAGCTGAGGTTGGTGGAAACAACCTGTCGATATGGGAGAAAGAAGTGCTAAAAAGAGCTAAGCTCAAATCCTTTATGGATATTTTAACTGAGAGCATGTTCTTCGATTATATCCTTCACGGGGTATATTTCGTGAGACATGCCGGCCTCCGAGGAAGCTCGAGAAAAAGGCGAGAGGAAGAGAGGCAAGTTGAGCGAGTTGGCTGGAGAAGGAATTGAAACCGAGCAAGTTTTGGCCGGAGATGGCATTGAAAATGAGCTGAGATGGCAACCGGTGGAGAGTGCCGATGAGCCGGTGAGTTGGATACACTGGGGGAGGCACAAACAGAGCAGGTTTATCGAGGTACAGTGGTGGATCTAACTCAACTTTCTCCATCTCAAGATGTGGCTGGACCCTCGCCACGTATCCGTATCGATTTCAACATCTTTGAAAGAGGAGGTGTTGAACATCAAAAGAGCTAGTCGAATGCTCTACAACGTGTTCGAGAGATGATAACGTCTTCAATCAAGGAAAATATATAGAAGCTGCAATTCACGAAAAAACCAAGATTGATCTATATTTTTCTACAATCAGACATGAGGAACAGATGGCTGCGATTAAGACGAGCGATTGCTAAGGAGATGAACTCTCGGGATGAATGGGTAAAAAAAGATGCGTTCGTTTCGCCTATATTGAAATCAAAGATTCGGTTGAGGAGCAAGTAAGAGAAGCATGGAAAGCCAAGGAGGCATCATTTCATCAAGTCCTCGAAGATGCAGCTTGCTCGGAGAAAGATAGGCGGGGCGACGAGCATTAAGCGGTTCATGGATGATGAGTTTAGGCGAGTGAGGTCGGACAAAAGAAGAGATATGACCAGCTTGATCATAAGACGGGACATGTACGAGAAGAGCTTGTAAGTCAAATTGAACAAGTAGCCACTATCTCGCAATACCCGATTTCTTTGATGCTAAAAAGGGGGAAGATAGTGTGCTCAAGAAAAGAGTAGACGAGCAAGAAGATAAGATCATGGCTTTGAGCATGAAAATTGAAGAATTATCTCGAAGAATTGCTAAAAGCGAGAGGAGAAGAAATTCGAGGAGAAGACAGAGAAGGTTGTGAGGAAGACAAGATCTCGAACCCCACAAAAGAAGCCTCGTGCAAGAAACTCGCTCAAATTACATCTCTCTTCTCGGATCATCTAGAACAGCTCAAGTTCAAAAGAAATCACAAGCTGAGATAGATGCGAGAAGAAAAGATCGAGAAAAAGAAAAAGAGATGAGAAGGAGAAGTATAAGAGAAGGGAGGCTAAGAGGAGAAGAGAGCAGAGAGAGGGCGGCGGGAAAATATTATGATCGATCTCTTAGAAGATGGGTTCGAAGATAACGAGATGAGCAAGGGGAAGAAGTCCTTAGGCCATATCATAGAAGCGAAGTAGTCCCCAAAGAAGTGTTATTAATGGCAGATCGAGGCAAGGTGGAGGCCATTCGAAGTGGACTGGATTTTTCGGTTTCATGTCGCAAAGTGATTAAGTGGGGACTCGATGAAGACGAAGCTTTCCATAATTGGCTGGAAGAGAAGGACCCCCGGATGTATCAATATCTTGTCAACCTTGCAAATGAAGAATTCAACTCAGATGTAGTCGCACCAGCTTATTCTCGAGATGGAACCCCCTCTAGTGGTGATGGTCATCCGGACCTTGAGAAGATTAAGCGGTGATAATCAAAGCGAAGCCACAGCTGATCTTGCGAGAGGAGGTGAAACTATTTCACTTAAGAAGCGGGTCTTTGACTGGCTCAATGTTCCAGAAGAAAATAGGTGGTATGACTAGTCTTCTACTTCTCTCATCTTATCTGTTTTTGTGTGACTTGCATGATTACTGATGTAAACTGTGAATAAATTTTTTTTGAACTACTCTCAATCTTTGTTGTTTCTCTTAAAAACTAATCTGATTAACCTCTTGATTTCTGAAATATATTGTTTCATTTTCTAACTCTTAAATATCTGATTATGTAATCAAATTGTTCTGATTATCTGATTCATTATTTTCTGATCATCTGTTAATAACACTAATTGTTCTAGTTATCTGATTATGTGACTTAATTGCTTTTTTTTTTTTTTTTTTTAAGATTACTAACATTTCTTTTCTTGAGCTGAGTTTTAACATCATCAAAAAGGGGGAAATTGTTAGGAAAAGAAATTTGTATTTAGTTTTGATGTGTTAAAAGTGTAAAATAGGATGACCAAATTGAGCATCTTGTATAGGCAAAGTGAAGTATTTCTTTGTAAATAAAACTAAGTATAGAAGATCAGACAAGGTCAAGATATCAGACGAGGAAGATTTCCAGATAGAAGAGAATATCAGACAAGGTCAAGATATCAGACAAGGTCAAGATATCAGACAAGGATAGCACAGGATTGTTGAAGAGCAAGACAAACGTCTAGACAGAAAAAGAAGATGGAGACGAGGTGAAGTAAACATCGAGATGAAGAGGTGTTAGAAAAATATTATGCAAAGATTCAAGAAGCAGTTTCAACAACTCGGGAAGAAGTTACAAAATTCAGATTATATTGTTATAATCGATCAAAGAAGTTACAAATTGCCAAGAGGAGTTCTCTATAAATAGGAATAGAAATCAATTTAGAATTAACTTTGACACTCTGCACTCTTCATTATATTTTGTATACGCAAGCAACAAAGAATCATACACATTCAAGAACATTTTATACGTTCTTGAGTTCTTAGTGTTTATAGAACACTTTTTCATTAGATCTTCAAGCCATAGATATTGAAGTTAGGAAGATTCATTGTAAGGTCAAGATTCATCATTGTAAGTAAGGTAGCAAGAAAGAAGGACGTAAGTAAGTGAAGGCCCTTCTTCAAGTTCGAAGAAGGAGAGTGGACGTAGGATCGTTTGATCCGAACCACTATAAATCTGGTGTTATTTCTTCTTACTGCTTATTACTTGTTTTCATTAGTTGTTTCTTGACTGCAAAATTTGATATCTGACAAAGCTTTAGATCCTATTAGAATTGAGTATAAACAAAAATTTGTTTCCGCTGTAAATCTGTTTTTGGAGTTGATAGATCATCTAAGCTTGCAAAAGTTTTTGATAATCTATTCATCTCCCCCTTCTAGATTATCACTAGAGGGTATCTTGTTTTTGCGTTTAAACTCGTTCTAAAGGGACCCAACAAAGCTCAATAAAGTCAAGATAATCGAAAACATCATCACAAAACCATCAAGCAATCCAAATCATCATCACATCAAATCAAATCAAGGAGTACAATAGATAAACAAGGAAAGACAAACACCTCCCCCAAACTTAGACAATTCTAAGTTTGAAAGGAAGTGTTGTACCCATAAGCCTTCAATCTTCATCTTCCTTCAAGCATCCAAGAGCTCCTCAAGTTCCTAGCAATTCTCATCACCTACAAGGTTCAAAATACCCCATTATTCAAAGCAACACAACAAAACAACAACAACAACAAAGTAAGAAAGAATGGGTTGCCTCCCATCAAGCGCTAGGTTTAACGTCCTTTGCCGGACGGAACTCAAAGAGTTCATACTTCCCTTTCAATATCAAAGCAAGGCACATCCTTAAAATCAAGGGCATCCAACACCTCTTTTTGTGATGGAACATGATAAAGCTTCAACCGATGCCCATTCACTATAAACCTCTCATCCTTATCATTCACTACTTCAAAATATCCATTCGGAAAGACCTTAGCAACACGGAAAGGGCCACTCCATCTTGATTTGAGCTTACCGGGGAAAAGCTTCAACCTTGAGTTGAAAAGGAGCACTTGATCTCCTTCTTTGAACTCCTTCCTTCTAAGCCTTGCATCATGCCACTTCTTGGTCTTTTCCTTGAAAATCTTTGAACTCTCATAGGCATTCATCCTAAATTCGTCCAATTCGTGCAATTGTAGAGCCCTCTTTTCTCCCACAAGCTCTTCATCAAAATTCAACTTTTTGAGAGCCCAAAATGCTTTATACTCTAGCTCTACCGGGAGATGGCAAGCCTTCCCATACTCTAATTGATAAGGAGACATGTCAAGAGGCGTCTTATAGGCAGTCCTATACGCCCATAACGTATCATCGAGTTTGGTTGCCCAATCCTTTCTACTTGTCCTCACCGTCTTCTCCAAAATACCCTTGATCAAGCGATTAGACACCTCGACTAAGCCATTAGTTTGCGGGTGGTAAGGAGTAGCAACCTTGTGTTTAACATCATACCTTAACAAAAGCTTCTCCATAGCCTTGTTAACAAAGTGGCTTCCACCGTCACTTATTAAAATCCTTGGAATCCCAAACCGTGTAAAGAGCCTTTTCAAGAATTCTACGACCACCTTGGAATCGTTGCTTTTGGTAGGAATGGCTTCTATCCATTTAGACACGTAGTCAACCCCCACAAGGATGTATTGATACCCCATCGATGGTGGAAATGGGCCCATGAAGTCGACTCCCCATACATAAAAAATTTCCACTTCTAAGATGTTGCTCAAGGGCATCTCATCCCTCTTGTTAAGGTTTCCTATCCATTGGCACTTGTCACATTCCTTGATAAATTTCTCACAATCCTTGAATATAGTCGGCCAATAGAATCCCGACAATAAAATCTTCATCACGGTCTTAGAGGTGCTATGATGGCCTCCACAAGGTAAGGAGTGGCAATGTTTCATGATCTCCTCCCCTTCCTTTCTAGTCATACACCTCCGAAGGACTCCGTCCAAACCAACTTTGAAGAGATACGGATCATCCCATATGAAGTGCTTAACACGATTGTAAAAAACCTTCCTTTCATATGGATTCATCTCCGGTGGTAGCTCTCCACTTGCCAAGAAATTTGCATAGTCCGCAAACCATGGAGTTTCCCCTTCCTTGACCACACACATTACCTCTTCAATGCTCAACAACCCTTCGTCGGGGAAGGTCTCTTCAACTTCTTCAACATCCCTCTTCATCTCTTCTACTCCTTCAAGTCTAGAAAGGTGGTCCGCAATGACATTCTCACTTCCTTTATTGTCTACTATCTCCATATCAAATTCTTGCAAAAGTAATATCCATCTAATCAACCGAGGCTTGGCATCCTTTTTCGACATAAGGTACCAAATCGCCGCATGGTCGGTGTACACAATAGTTTTCGACCCTACAAGATAGGGTCGAAACTTATCAAAAGCATACACGACCGCAAGCTTTTTTTTTCGGTAGTGGTGTAGTTGACTTGTGCCGGGTTGAAAGTCTTGGAGGCATAGTAGATGGCATGAAACCTCTTCTCTCTCAATTGCCCTAAAACAACTCCCATCGCAAAATCACTAGCATCATACATGAGAATGAAGGGCTTTGTCCAATCTGGGGTGATGAGAATGAGAGCACTGATAGGCTTAAAAGCCAACACTCACCCTTCAAGTGTAAAGGGATCGTGTAGCTAGTAAGTTACCCGGTTAAATTATCGATCCATAGAAATCAAGTGTGAGATAGCCTTAAATTTACTAATTTATTCGCAATTGTAGCACAAATCATGTAATAGGAGCAATTGGTTTTACGCAAAAAATTAACTAATCAAATAACTAAATCCTACTAACAATGAAATTCAATCAATAATAAAGACGTGCTCGGGTGCTTATCAACAAATGGGTATCAATCATGCAATGAATTCAAATGAGTATTTATCATGTCAATCAATTAATAAGAGCAAACTTTTAATCAAATAATAATTCCGTACTTGGTAAGCCTAGGAATTACGCTACGGTTTAAGCTCGAAAGTTTGAGAGGAATAAGTCACCCTTACCTCCCGGGGCTATAGCACGAGTCAATAAGTTCCCCTAGCGTGTCTCCCCTTCGATACTAAGGCACCTTACCTATGGTCTCTTCACTAATCACTAGACTACTAATCTAAGCAATTAATGTGGAGTTGATGTATTTCTAATGGAATTAACCAAGTCTCCTTGCGTTAACCCAATATTAACTCTAATTAACCAATTAATTTCCTCACCCAAATTAGTTATCTAAATACCCAAGTCTCCTTGCGATAAGTAAGCAACTATGCATGGAATTAAAAATTAATTAAATAAATAAATCAATCAAACCTCATCAATCCAATCAATTAATCAACAATCAAAATCACTCACAAGAATTCCCCACAAGATCAATCACCCATATGCATCAAAACACCCTAGCACTAGAAATTTAGTTGATCATTATTAAAGAAAATGAATCCATGAAATTAATTGAATAAACGAATGTCATAACAAGAAATTGAATCAAGAAAACTGAAATTAAAGGAAGAATATCACCTAAATGGCGTCCAAGCATAAAGAAAACAACCAACGATCGTCTAAATTAAGAAAGAAATCGAAACCCTAGCTATGTGTGTGTGAAAGTGTGTGTTCTTGATCTTCTCCTTCAAAAACCGTCCAAGAACACTGAAAATTGTGTATTTCCGCGTATATATATGTATATAACCGCCTTGCCACGTGTCACGCTTGGATTGGACGAAAAAACAATAATTTTCGAAAAACACGTCCCTCGACCCGGGGGCTGACCCTCGACTCAGGGTCTGCGCATCCCTCGACTCGGGGGATCTTCAAAATCCAGTTTTTTAGTTTTGGCTTGAGCCTCGACTCAAGGCTTCCCAAGCTCGACCCTAGGTCGAGCCCAGAGAATTTTCTCAGGCCGTTGTGCACCTCAGACCCCCATTTTCGTCCTACACGTTCGTCTCGTTGCCATATGACTCCCGGTACTTTCTGTTTCGTCAAATTCCACCGAAAACTCGGAAAACAAGACAAAAACCGAACAAAATGCATTAGTAATACTTTTAAGCATAAGAAGTGATACTCTATACTTTTAAGCTTAACCAGTAATACTTTTCATCATTTTATGCATTTAAATCCCTCAAAACTCATGCAATAATTCACCCTAATCAACTCCCCCAAACTTTAAGTGTTGCTCGTCCTGAGCAACGAAATATATAAGCACAAAGGGTGAATTGATTGCAACTATGTCACATGGCACAAAGAATAAAATTTGGACAATCAAACTCATTAGTGAATATAAGTTTTCAATGTCACTCTCAACGAACACTAAAAAATGTCATGCTTTGATAAGATGCAAATCCAAATACTTTCTCAATGCTCCTTCCAAGAAGTGTATCTCTCATCACTCAAGTGTATAAGGACAATTAAGCACTCATTCATCAAATCACAACCATACACACCATAAGCTTGCCACAAGACTCAATCTCAATCAACATTTTGTGTATCAATTATGAATCAAAGAGGTCTTTTCAAGAGGTTGTAATGAAGGCTCTTTGGATGAGGTAGGTGAATTTTGGAAATAGTGACTCAATGTTAGTAGAGCAATGAATGTTGATCAAATAATGCAATGCAATTTACACATCATCTCAACAAACACATCTCCTTTTTCATTCTCTTCCGTTTCACATAACATTCACCACCAAACTTTTGAAACTTTCTTTTGCATTCAAGCTCAAATTGAATTTCCATCTCATGATTTTTCACTTTTTTCTCAATTCAATTTTTCCTTTTTCTCTTTTTTATTCTTCTCAACATACTTATCCAATCATACCACCACAATTTTTCAACTTCACTTCACCATTCATTTGCCAACAATCATGCTCTACTCAACATATGGGAACAAAGGCTCATAAGGGAAGGCAAAATGACTTAATTCCACAAGCTTACCAAAGAATAAGGCTTTAAGGCACAAATTGGCTTACTAGGGAAATAAATGACATTGGTGGGGTAAATTTTGGCTAATTGGCTTATCAAATCAAACATGGCCTCAAATCATCTTCATAGATCCACACAAAACTCGACTTCAACAAGTCCATAGGTAAGTTCTAGCATGCAAGATTGCAATTGATGCACTCAACAAGGAATCAAACCGTTTTTCATGCACGATTTAAAAGGCTCAAAACTCACAGGCTTAAAATGAACAAAGAGAAAGCATCCTTCATCACACTCATCATCACAAGACAACTTCTCATGCTAGAAACAAGCAACAAATCAACTCATCAACACATCACAAGTTTATCATATCCATCAATCAAAACAAATATGCCACGTACATAATTCCAAGCACAACACCTCATCAAATTCACATCAAATAGACTCAAAGAATGAAATCCACATTTAAGCTCAATATTCACGAAAATTCTCACACAATTTTCAATTTTAAATTTTCACATAATTTTCTCATTACAAATGAGAAGCAAGTTGGTGCAACAAGCATTGCTAACTAACACACCCCCCCCAAACTTTTCATTGCAAAGCAATTAAAAGTTTGGCAAAGGTAGTTAGCTATGTGAAGTTGCACACAACTACCCACTATGAAATCCAAATGAGCACATAATGAAAAGAAAGGAAGAAACGAGGCACACCTCCCCCAAACATAGACAAGTCTAAGTCTAGAGAAGGTGTGGTACCGTAAGGTCTTCAAACTTGTAGCACACCAAACTTCACTTGCACACTTCGATCTCCTACAAGAAACACAAAAAATAAATCACACACACTTATTGAAAGCAATAAATAAATAAATAAATAAACGAAAGCAAGAAAAACGATGGGTTGCCTCCCATCTAGCGCTAGTGTTAACGTCCTATGCCGGACGGAGCTTGAGGCGCTCAACTTTCCTCAAGGAATAGCATATTCACTCCACCCACTTCCATGGAGGATGAAGCATGATGATGTTTCTCTCTCTTGTTTCTTCTCTTCTTCTTCTTATCAAACCAATCCTTCTCCTCCTCCACTTTCTTTCCTAGCACACAAAGAGAATTATCATTAGCAACATTAAACTTGCTTAAGTCATGGAAATCATTAATAAAATGAGAGATAGAGAGAATAGAATGTATGAAGCTAATTTTTTTAGGATCCTTCATGTTCATGGAGAATGAAATTTCTTCATCATCCACTTTGAACTTGATCTTCCCCTCCTTCACATCAATTAGCTCCACTAGTAGCCAAGAATGGTCTCCCAAGGATCAAGAGGATATTAGGGTCCTCCTCCATCTCCATCACCACAAAGTCCACATGGAAGCTAAATTTGTCCACCTTCACCACCACATCTTCTACAACTCCTTTTGGATGAACGAATGATCTATCGGCCAATTGTAGGGCCATGTGGGTTGGTTTGAGATCACCAAGCTTCAAACGGTCATAGATAGATAATGACATCAAATTAATGCTAGCTCCAAGGTCACAAAGGGCCTTCTTCTTCTCACCATTACCCAACTCACAAGTCAATGTGAAGCTTCCCGGATCCTTCAATTTCTGAGGTAGACTCTTTTGAATAAGAGCACTACATTCCATAGATAGACTCACCATTTCCACTTCATCAATCTTTCTCTTCTTGGTGATCAACTCTTTGAAAAATTTAGCATAAGTAGGCATCTCCTTAAGAGCATCCATCAAAGGTACATTGACATTCACTTTCTTGAAAATTTCCAAGAACTTCGAAAATTTCTCATCGAGCTTTTGCTTCATGAACCTTTGAGGAAATGGTGGTGGGACATAAGTCTTGGGTACCCCCCATGCATCACATTCAACGTTAGCACCTTCAAGCTCTTTTCTCTCTTTCTCTTTCCTCAACTCTCTTGTCTTCTTCCACTTGAGAATTCTCTCAACTTTCTTCTCTTCTTTCAACTCTTTTTTCTCTTCACCACCAACTACCTTCTCATCTTCAACACCAACTTCCTTCTCAACTTTGTCCTCATCTTCCTCCACCGGCATGCTTGGCCCTTCATATTGAGTACCACTCCGGAGTTTAATTGCTATACAATGCTCTTTCGGGTCCACTTCCGTAGTAGAAGGAAGTTTTTCTCTTTGATTTCCTCCACTAGAGGATGCTACTTGCCCAATTTGAAACTCAAGATTCTTGACTTGGTTGGACAACGAACTCACAATATTCTCCATCTTTTCCATCTTTTGATTTTGAGCCCCCATAAAACTTGTGAGTAAATCCTCAAGGCTTGGCTTTCCCTCATTGTTAGGTGCACGAGCGCCCGGATCAATTCCCGGGGGTAGAGTAATAGCCGCCTTTGGGTTAGCATAGGAGAAATTCTCACGCTTTCGAAAGATTGGATTATATGGAGGGTTGTTTGAGGGATATGGATGTGATTGAGAGGCTTGATTTTGGAAATTTTGTGGAGGATTGTTTGGATATCGATTTTGGTAATTTTGGGGAGGGGCTTGGTTAGGAAATTGGTTACCTTGAAAATTTCCATGAGGATATGATGGTCTTCCCATATAGCTTACCTCTTCCACATGATTAGTCATTTGAGGAACTTCGTTTCCACCCCCCCCATTCCGCTTCTCATGCCACCTTCTACTATCCCATCTACTTTTGTGGCCAACTTTTGAACCACATCCACTAGCACCTTCAACGTCTCATTCTCTTCTACTTGAGCAATCTTGAAGTGACCCCTTCTCTCGGTTGGCCAACTTGCGGTGTTGCAAGCTATGTTCTCAATCAACTCTTTAGCTTCTCTTCCGGACTTGTCAAAAAGTTATCCACCCGCACTTGAGTCTAGAATTCTCCGAGATGGTGGATCAAGCCCATAATAGAAGAAACTCACTATTTGCTCATCTACAAAACCATGTTGAGGGCACTTCCGGAGTAAGCTATTAAATCTCTCCCAAGCTTCATGCATATTCTCCCCCTCCATTTGATGGAATTGAGCAATCAACGTCTTGCATTGGAGGGTCATGGATGGTGGGAAAAATTTCAAGAGAAATTTCTTACTCAACTCTTCCCAAGAACCCAAGCTATCTCGTGGTAGAGAGGCAATCCAATCCTTGGCTCGGTCTCTCAAAGTAAATGAAGAGACGAGCTCTCCATGCATCCTCAGTCACTCCATTCATCTTCACCGTATCGGCATACTCAAGGAATTGAGCAATATGATGATTCGGGTCCTCCTTGGGATCTCCACCGAATTGCTTACTTTGAAGAATGTGTAGCAAAGCTGGCTTAATTTCGAAATTGTTAGCTGTCAATGGTGGACGAGCTATCCCATCATAGTGAATTTGGACTGAAGGCTCAAAATACTCTCGGATTGGTCTTTCCCTCGGATTCTCTCTTGGAGGCTCTCTTTGATTTACTCTTCCATTCTCTCTTCTATCAACCACCTCTTCATTATTATTCTCCATTTCCAGTTCTCTCTCTCTTGCTCGAGCTTGAGCCCTTCGACGATTTCGGTTTATCCTTGCGGTGCCTTCGATCTCCAAGTTCAAGGGAATTGGTTCAATACCCCTTGATCTTGTGTTCATACACACCTAGAAAACAACCAAGTATTAAATTCTCACAAGGCAAGCAAGAATAAGATAAACAAAAACAAAAGTAAAAGACACTATCAACTACTTTCAACTTTCAATCTAAGTTATCTCAAACACCGGCGCCAAAAACTTGATAGGCTTAAAAACCAACACTCACCCTTCAAGTGTAAAAGGATCGTGTAGCTAGTAAGTTACCCGGTTAAATTATCGATCCACGGAAATCAAGTGTGAGATAACCCTAAATTTACTAATTTATTCGCAATTGTAGCACAAATCATATAATAAGAGCAATTGGTTTTACACAAATAATTAACTAATCAAATAACTAAATCCTACTAACAATGAAATTCAATCAATAATAAAGACGTGCTCGGGTGCTTATCAACAAATGGGTATCAATCATGCAATGAATTCAAATGAGTATTTATCATGTCAATCAATTAATAAGAGCAAACTTTTAATCAAACAATAATTCCGTACTTGGTAAGCCTAGGAATTACGCTACGGTTTAAGCTCAAAAGTTTGAGAGGAATAAGTCACCCTTTCCTCCCAGGGCTAGAGCACGAGTCAATAGGTTCCCCTAGTGTGTCTCCCCTTCGATACTAAGGCACCTTACCTATGGTCTCTTCACTAATCACTAGACTACTAATCTAAGCAATTAATGTGGAGTTGATGTATTTCTAATGGAATTAACCAAGTCTCCTTGCGTTAACCCAATATTAACTCTAATTACCCAATTAATTCCCTCACCCAAATGAGTTATCTAAATACCCAAGTCTCCTTGCGATAAGTAAACAACTATGCATGGAATTAAAAATTAATTGAATAAATAAATCAATCAAACCTCATCAATCCAATCAATTAATCAACAATCAAAATCACTCACAAGAATTCCCCGCAAGATCAATCACCCATATGCATCAAAACACCCTATCACTAGAGATTTAGTTGATCATAATTAAAGAAAATGAATCCATGAAATTAATTGAATAAACGAATGTCATAACAAGAAATTGAATCAAGAAAACTGAAATTAAAGGAAGAATATCACCTAAATGGCATCCAAGCATAAAGAAAACAACCAACGATCGTCTAAATTAAATCCCTCAAAACTCATGCAATAATTCACCCTAATCAAGCACCCGTCAACGCTTCCTTCAAGGACCTAAAAGCAATCAAACAATCATCATTAAAATTAAATGGCACATCTTTTTCTAAGAGACGAGATAAATGTTTAGAGATTTGAGATTCTTAATGAATCGCCGGTAGAACCCGACATGACCAAGGAAAGATCGAATTCCTTTCTCATCCTTAGGGGGGAGCAACTTCTCAATAGCCACGATCTTGGCCTATCCACTTGCAAAGCCCTTCGAGGACACATGATTTCCCAAGACAATGCCTTCCTTGACCATGAAATGGCACTTCTCCCAATTTAACACCAAGTTCGTATCCTCACACCTTTGCAAAACAATGTCAAGATTGGTAAGGCAATTATTAAATGACTCACCAAAAATGGAAAAATCATCCATAAATACCTCCATGATTTTCTCAATTAAGCCATGAAAAATTGACATCATGCATCTTTGAAAGGTTGTGGGGGCATTGCAAAGGCCAAATGGCATTCTTTTCCAAGCAAACGGGTCATACGTGCAAGTAAAAGTAGTCTTTTCTTGGTCTTCCGGTGCAATCATAATTTGATTGTAACCGGAATAACCATCTAAGAAGCAATAGTACTCAAAACCACTTAACCTATCAAGCATTTGATCTAGAAAAGGTAAAGGAAAGTGGTCCTTGCACGTGGCCTTATTGAGCTCCCTATAGTCAACACAAACTCGCCACCCCGTAGCTACCCTAGTTGCAATAGATTCATCATTTTCATTCTTAATTACCGTGATCCCCCCTTTCTTAGCTACAACATGCAATGGAGAGACCCATGGACTATCGGAAATAGGAAAGATCATATTAGCATCTAACAATTTAACCACTTCCTTCCTAATTACTTCTTGTATGTTAGGGTTAACTCTCCTTTTGTGGTTGCACTACGTGTTTATGGTCCTTTTCAAGCCTAATCCTATGCATACAAATTGAAGGATTTATACCTTTTAGATCATCAATGGACCAACCTATGACGGATTTGTGCTTACGAAGCACATCAAACAATTTAGTTACCTCATCGGATGTAAGATATGATGATACAATTACCGGGCAACCTTCGTTTTCCTCCAAATAAGCATACTTTAGGTGCTCAGGTAGTGGCTTAAGTGCTCCTTTCACTTTCTCTTCAAATGGCTTCCCCTCCTCATTGCTCTTCTAAGGTTGATTTGGAAAGCCTTCAAACTTTATCTCTTTTACTTCCTCCACTTCCAATGCATCCCTATCACAATCATGAGAAATACAAGATTCATTAAGAACATTATCATAAGAAGGAATTACATAATCATTAGAAAGAAGGGTATAAGAAGAGTTTTCCCAAGCCTCTTGAAGGCATGAATCAATCACATCCACCACATGGCATTCCTCCTTCTTCATTGGGTGCCTCATTGCATCCTTCATTGAGAAACTAAGCTCCTCATCATCTAGCTTCAAAGTAAGCCTTCCTTCATTCACATGAAACACCGCTCTTGCGGTAGCTAGAAAAGGCCTCCCAAGAATCAAGGGTACATCCTTGTCTTCCTCCATCTCAAGTACTACAAAGTCTGCCGGAAACACAAAATCTTCTACTTTGACCAAAACATCCTCCACAACACCTTTTGGAATAGTAGTTGACCCATTGACAAGTTGAAGAGTTACGGTGGTAGCCCCTAGCCTTCCTTGGTTGAGTCTCTTGAACATGGACAAGGGCATCAAGTTGATGCTTGCCCCCAAGTCACACAAGGCATGCTTCTCCAACCCATTACCAAGATCACACAAAAGAGTAAAGCTACCCGGATCCTTCAACTTTGGTGGAAGCTCTTGTTGAAGCACGACACTACATTCCTTGGTCAATTTCACTAACTCCGACTCTTCAATCCTCCTCCTGTTTGCTAGCAAATCTTTAAGAAACTTAACATAGTAGGGCATTGCTCAAGAGCCTCCGAAAATGGAATGTTGATGTACAAGGTTTTGAAAACCTCAAGGAAACGAGCAAACTTCTCATCTAATGCTCTCTTCATGTACCTTTGAGGATAAGGCACGGGAACAACCGTCTTTGGAACCCCTTTAGCATCTTTCTCAACAACTTTAGGCTTCTCCCTCTCTTCCTTTGCCATCAATCACTTGGGCTTCTTCTTCTCTTCCTCCTCCCTTACCTCTTGCTTTTCTTCTACACAACCCTCATCATACTTTTCCTCTTCATCTTCATTCTCATCATTAGAAGGCATTTTTGGTCTTTCATATCGTGCACCACTCCTAAGCTCAATAGCTTGACAATGCTCTCTTGCTCCTTTCTTTTGCAAGTCATCCATCGTTGAAGATAGTTTTCCAACCGTAGTAGCAAGTTGCCCTACTTGATGCTCGATCGTCTTGAACCGAGTGTCCATTTGCTTACCTATATCATCAAGCCTTGAGTCATTAGCTTCCAACTTCTTCACTATCAGCCCTAAAATCTCCTCCGTGGTAGCCTTTCCTTCATTGTTAGGAGCCTTTGCATCCGGATCAAATCCAGGAGGAAATTGAACGGCGGCTCTAGGATTGGCATATGAAAAATTTTCGTGTCTCCTCCATGTATTCCCATTAAATTAAGCTTGAGGTTGAGGTTGGTAGTTTCCTTGTGGCCTATTTTGGTAAGGCATTTGGTAAGGCCTTCCTCCTTGATAATTTCCTTGAAAACTTCCTCCTTGATAGCCTCCTTAGAATGGAGGCCTACCCATGTAGCTAACTTCTTCCACCGGCATAGGACTTGCACCCATATCCACATGAGGAACAAATGGACTAACACTTGCTTGGCTTTGTGAAGTAGTAAGAGCTCCCAATCGGTCCATCATTGTCATTATCATGCTCTTCATAGACTCGATCTCCTCAATAAGTGACACCCTATGGTGTGCTCCCCGATTTACCGACACTTGAAATGAATCTTGGGTTATGTTCTCCATTATTTCATTCATTTGCCCCACGGTTTTAGACCAAATAGATCCATTCACACAAGCATTCAAAAACGACCTATCCCCATCCGTCAAACCATTGCAAAAGTACATAATGGTTTGTTCCTCCGGAAAACCGTGTTGAGGACAATTGATAAGTAACATGCCATACCTTTCCCACGCCTCCGGTATGGTCTCCCCATTCTTTTGGCGGAAATGGGAGATTGCCTCCTTAGCTTGTATGGTCTTGGACGGTGGGTAGAACTTCATTAAGAATCTCTTGGACAAATCCTCCCATGTGCAGACGGTCCCGGGCGGTAATGAATTAAGCCATGCTTTAGCTCTCCCCTTCAATGTAAAGGCAAAAAGCCTCAACTTCTTCGCATGTTCGGGTACCCCGTTGTACTTCGTAGTGTCGGAAATCTCAAAAAAATTATGCCATATGTTGATGTGGGCACTTATTTTCATCCTTCCCTTCGAATTGCTTCTCCCTAAGCATTCTCACTAGAGTGGGACTTATATCAAAGTTATTGGCTTCTATCCTCGGCCGTGCTATCCCGTCATAGTGCTCTCTAAGTTGTGGCTCAAAAAATTCTCTCAACGGCCTCTCTTGTGGTGGTGGCTCATTCATGGGTTGTGGTTGAGGATTTGGTATGTGAGGTGGCTCATGGTATCGTGGTTCTTAATTGTACGGTATATGGGGATAGTATGGTGGGAATTGTTGTGGATGAGGTGGATAGTAGGGATATTGATGAGCTTGTGGAGGGTAAGGGTATGGATTTTGGTAGGGATAATTTTGTGGTGGCATCCCTTGAGGGAAAGGGCCAACTTGAGCATGGAAATGGTTCCCATTACCTCCATGTTCTACTCCTCCTTCTCCTTGTCCATGTACCTCCTCAACTTGAGGTTCCCCAACTACTCTCTCCTCATTCCTTTGATCTTCTCCTTCCATAGCTTCCCTTCTTCGTCTACCACGATTTCTTCTCAAAGTAGCCTCAATCTCCGGATTTAGTGGCAAGGGTGGAATACCACTTGACCTTGTTAACATGCACCTACAATGCCACAAATCCAAGTATCAAATTCAAACAAAATAAAATCAACAAAAACAAAAATAAAAGCAACAAGTAGCCACTTCAAACAATCCTTAAGTCTCACTTATAGGTGCAAAAACTAATTCCCCGGCAACGGCGCCATTTGATTGGAGTAGTATTTCCAGGTAAGCGGTATTAAGACCAATCGCAAATTATCAAACCCAAGGGAGAAAGTATGCAAACGAGGCCCTAAGGATATGAGTTCTAGGTGACTAGAGTTGCAACAAGATTTTGGACTAAAATCAACAAAATAATGGTAAGAATTAAAATGGCTAAACTATTCAAGCAATAAATCGAACACTTAGAATGCAAAAGACAAATAGACTAGAAACAATGGGGGAATGGGGTGCAAGGGATAATCTCCATCAAGGAATCCATGATTAACAAGCTATAATGGTATCCAAATGCAAATCAATCAAATTAGAAAGCATAAACCATAATGAAATTAATCACTCCATTAAAATCACAATGCCTAATGTGAGTATTCTTAGTCTTTCCCATCTCTCAATGTAGAAATCCCAATTCATACATTCATGCAAAATTGTAATCCAATTAACACCTAATCACGTTAGCTCAACTCTCGCCTATTGCTAGGGTGATCAACCATTAATCTAAAGAGATAATTTTACATGAAGCACCATTAAGAATCACAATTAGGAAGCAATCAAATTCAATTGATCACAATTATCAACAATTATAGCATGAAACAATCACTTCATCCCTAATTTCAATTATCCCAAGCACAAACTTGAATCTATTCTAAATCTAACAATCTAGTGCAATTACAATGGAAATCAAGCTACAAATTGAGAAATTCGCCTAAGGAACCACCTGGAAACTGCTCTAAACTGCTAGGATGAGTATATGCTCTGTTTTTGCTTCAAATGGACTTAAATCTGATTTTTCCGAATTTTGGGGTCCCTCGACTCGAGCTTGAGGCCCTCGAGTCGAGGTCTAAGAGTCGCTGGCACGCTTTTATGATTTATCCTCTGCCTCGAGTCGAAGCTAGCCCTCGACTCGAGGATCCTGCCTTTTCTCCATTCCTCGACTCGAGGTTCCTCCCTCGAGTCGAGACAGCTACTTTTTCAAAATTCTCTTCCCTCCAGCACCACCCTCGACTCGAGGCTCATGCTCCTCGAGCAGAGCTCGAGACCAGGGCTCTTTTTTCGAGCGGGGCTTCGGCCCCGACCCCCATTTTTGTCCGATATGATCGTCTCTTCATTCTAAGCCTAACTATACTCTCAGATTAGCAAAATTCCACCGAATTACCTGCAATATGGACGAAAACATCAAAAACTCACTAAGTAATACTTTTCAGGCAAATAAGTGATACTCTACACATTTGTGCACAAAAATCAATACTATGGATCACTTTTTGCACTAAAATAACCCCTAAAAACATGCATCAATTCACTCCAATCAAGGATCTTCGTAGACATAGGGAGTTCAGCAGACATCATTTTCTTGGAATGCTTCAAGAAAATGAATTTGAATGTGGAATTACAGCCGGTGGATACTGCGCTATATGGATTTTACAGGGGGAGCAGTTCACCCCCTTGGCCAGGTAACCCTCCAGGTGGGGCTAGGCGAGGCTCCACGGAGGAGGGTGGTAAGACAAATTTTTTTATTGTTGATGTACCCTCATCTTATAACATGATCTTTGGTAGGCCAGTATTGAATTTATTTCAAGTGGTCATATCAACTTATCACATAAAACTCAAGTTTCTAGTGAATGATGAGGTGGGGAAAGTAGTTGGTGACCAGCTGCAGTCCAGGAAATGCTACGTGGAGGCAGTGAAGATGGCTGATAAAGAGCTGCATCGCAGCCTGAAAAGAGATAAGGAGGTTGATCGTGAATCTAAGAGATGCAATATCACGGAGAAAGCGGATCCTCCAAAAATGAGAGCTGAAGAAGAATTGATGATGGTTGAGCTGTATCCAGACAAGAAAGGGTACACAACGAGGATTGGGGCCTAGCTGGATCCAGAGTTGAAAAAAGTGCTGGTAACAGCTTTACAAAGAAATGCGGATGTGTTTGCTTTTTCTTCCTTTGACATGACAGGTATTCCGGAGGAGGTGGCGATTCACCACCTCAACGTGGATCCAAAGGCTAAGCCAGTGAAGCAGAAACTGAGAGATTTCGGACCAGAAAAAGATGCCATCACAAAGGCAGAAGCAGAGAAGTTGTTGGAGGCAGGACATGTCAAGCGAATTCAATGCCCCGCCTGGCTGTCTAACGCAATGTTGGTGGCGAAACCAAGGGGAAATGGATAATGTGCATAGATTTTCGAGATCTAAACAAAGCATGCCCTAAGGATCATTATCCATTGCCTAGGATTGACCATATGGTTGATTCCACATCGGGATTTGAGTTGCTAAGCATGATGGACGCCTACCAAGGCTACCATCAAATACAGATTTTTCCTCTATATATTCCAAAGGCACGTTTCATTATTGCCAGTGGAACTTTTTGCTATATTAGAATACCCTTTGGACTAAAGAATGCAGGAGCAACCTATCATAGAATAGTTGATAAGATGTTCAAAAACCAGCTAGGGAGAAACATGGAGGTTTACGTAGATGACATGCTGGTAAAAAGTGTGAAGGCATGAGGACACATGGCTGACCTAGAGGAAGCTTTCTTAGTGCTGAGGTCGAATGGCATGAAGCTGAATCCAGCAAAGTGTTCCTTTGGAGTGAGGTCCGGGAAATTCCTCGGATATATGGTGACTCAGCGGGGTATTGAAGTCAACCTTGCCAAGGTGAAAGTTGTGCTCGACATGCAGCCTCCCGCTAATAACAAGGAGCTTCAGAGACTAAACGGAAGAATTACAGCATTAAGCAGATTCATAGCCAGATCTGCAGAGAGGAGCCACCCCTTCTTCAGGATTCTGAGGAAGGGATCCAGGTTCGAGTGGGACGAGCGATGCCAGCAGGCGTTCGAGGAGCTAAAACAACATCTGGCCCAATTACTTACGCTAACGAAGTCAGTACCAGTGGAGACACTCTACCTTTACCTCTCTGTAGGTGGGGTCTCACTTAGCTCAGTGCTGGTAAGGGAGAAGGGGTCAACCCAGAAACCTGTTTACTATATCAGTAAACTGATTTAAGGAGCAGAAGAGAGATACTCGGAGATACAGAAGGCAGCCCTGACTATAATGGTCACGGCCCGGAGGTTACGACCTTATTTTTTGTCACATAAGGTCATTGTTCGGACTAATTATCTCCTGAAATAGGTAATTGGCAGAGCTGATCTCTCAGGGAGGATGGTCAAGTGGGCCGTCGAGCTGGGGGAGTATGACGTAGATTTTGAACCACAGAGGACTATCAAAGCACAAGCCTTGTCTGACTTCATTTAGGAAGGTACACGTGTGCTGTACGAAGGAGAATGGAGTGTATATGTGGATGGGTCCATATCCATGCAAGGTTGCAGAGCCGGGATCGTGATCATTGATCCAGAGGGCCATTAAACACAAGTTGCAGTGAGGTTTGAATTCATTACCTCGAACAATGGAGCTGAGTACGACGCCTTGATTAGAGGAGCAGAGATGGCCGCAGAGCTGGGAGCAAGACGGGTGGTCATATTTTCGGATTCTCAGCTTGTAACCCAGCAGGTTACAGGTGGGTACGAAGCAAAAGATGAGAAAATGATAGCCTATCTCTGGCGAGTAGTGGAGCTGCAGGGAAGATTCAGTTCTTTTGAGGTCAGACAGATACCTCGAGGAGAAAACTCCAGAGCGGATAGCCTGTCTAAGCTGGCGAGTTCCGCAACGCTGTAGGGAGGGGGGAAAATTACCCTGGTGACTGGAGAAGCAGCAGCTACGGTTTCCTCAGTAGGGGTCATCAGAACTGAAGATGATTGGAGAACCAGCATTTATCGAGTGTTGCAGAACCCGGAGAGCTGCCCAAATAAAAGAAAAGCTCAGAAATGGAGAATCTGATACACGATGATCGGAGATAAGATGTACCGGCGGTCCTTCACGCAGCTTTACTTGAGGTGTTTATCCCCTCAAGAAGGGAGGTATGTTGTTAAAGATATCCATGAAGGTTGTTGTGCTGACCATGCAGGGGCTTGGGCAATAGTTCAGAAAGCCTTGAGGGCTGGATATTTTTGGTCTACCATGACCCAGGATGCCAAAGACTGGGTAAAAAAGTGTGAGAAGTGTCAAAAGCATGGGTGCCTTATCCACCTCCCTACAGAGGAGATGGGGGTCATGCACTCGCCATGTCCCTTTGCAAAATGGGGCATAGATTTGGTGGGCCCATTCCCGATTGCAGTGGGTCAGCGAAAGTTTCTAGTGGTAGCAGTGGACTACTTTAGCAAGTGGTTTGAAGTTGTACCTCTAGCGAGGATCGAAGAAGGTAATATAATCAAATTTTTATGGAGATATATTTGCTGCAGGTTTGGCATACCCAGAATCCTAGTGTCAGACAATGGGACCCATTTTATGGAAATATGGTACGAGAATGGTGTGACAATCTGAAGATCACTCAGAGGTTCACCTCAGTAGCACATGATTTGTAGTAATCCGGTAAGTGGTATTAAGACCAATCAAAAATATCAACCCAAGGGAATTAATATGCAAGTGAGGCCCTAGAAATACAAGTTATCGGTGGCTATTGTTGCAAGGCGGGTTTAGAAATAAAAAAAACAACAAAACGCAAGAAATAAAATCAACAAAACTAAGGGGCAAATGATCGAACACTTAGAAGGCAAGCACAAACACAACAATATATGGGGAATTTGGGGTGCTAGGGCTAACATCCATCAAGGAATCAATGATCAACAAGCTATGATTGAATCAAATTGCAAATCAACCAAGTTAGAAAGCCTAAACTATCATGAAATTAATCACTCCATTAATAACATAATGCATAATGTGAGTATCCTTAGTACAACTAATCTCTCGATTCCGAAGCACCCAATCCACACATTCATACACAATTAAAACCCGATTAATCCCGAATCACGTTAGCTCAACTCTCGCCTATTGCTAGGGTGATCAAACATTAATCTAAAGAGATAACTATGCATGAAGCACAATTGAGAATCACAATTAGGAAGCAATCTAACTCAATTGATCTCCAATCATCAACAATCATAGCATAGTCAATCAAATCATCCTCAATTTCAATTAAACCAAGCACAAGAGAGTTAGCCTATGGTGCCAAGGGCAGAATCCATGGGAAGAGAATATAAATGCACAACCACAAAGCAAATCACAACAATTAAGAAATTGAAAAGAGATAAGAGGAAGAACATCACCAATTGACTTGAATCAACAACAATAGGAATGCTTGAGTCTTCAATACAAATTCTTCAAATGAAATACAAGCTTGAATTGAGGAATCAACTAGATCAAATGCTAATCTAAAGCTAATCTAATCAACAACAATTGAATTCTAAATCTAAATCTACCATCTACTCTACCTACAAGGAGAAATTGGCTTGGGGCCTAAGAAATCGCCCCAAAACCGCTATTAACTGCTCTATTGAATTGCTCTTCAAGTTATGCTCTGCTCCTGTATTTAAATAGATGAAATTGGGAAGAACTCCTCCCTCGAGTCGAGGCTCAGTCCTCGACTCGAGGCTGTCGATTTTCGCCGATCCCTCTACTCGAGGCTCAGCTCTCGAGTCGAGGCCTCTTTATTTTTTTGAATTCTATCCTTTTTCCTTCACCCTCGAGTCGAGGCCTATGGTCCTCGACCAGAGGTCGAGACCAGGGCATTTTCTTGACCCGGGCTCCACCTCCGACCCCCGTTTTCGTCCGTCTCATTCGTCTCTTCATCCTAAGAATGCCGGTACTCTTGGTTTGGCCAAATTCCACCGATTTACCTATAAAACAGACGAAAAATATCAAAAACTCATCAAGTAATACTTTTTAGGCAAAATAGTGATACTCTACACCTTTATGTACAAAAACTAACATTTTTGATCACTTTTTGCACTAGAATACACCTCAAAATCATGCATCAATTAACTCCAATCATAATACCCCCAAACTTGAAGTGTTGCTCGTCCTCGAGGAACGTAGCAAATAAGCACAAAGGAGTGAATTGATTGCAATTATGTCAAATGGCACCATAGAAGAAATAAAAGACAATCGAACTCATCAATGATCTCAAGTATCAATGCAAACTATCCACTAGCAATCAAGATAAATCATGCTCCAACAAATGCTCAATCAAACACTTAACACATTGATCTTTCTATGGAGTGTTTCACTCTACTCTCAAGTGTATAAAGGTATAAGGCACTCAATCATCACATTCAATAACTTGCACACCATATGTTTGCCAATGAACTCAATCTCAATCAAAATCATTTGTGTTCAATCAAGAATCAAAGAGGTCTTTCTTCTAGGTTGTAATTTAGGCTCTTTGGAAAGGTGGGATGTTTATGGGTAAGAGTGACTAAGTAGTAGAGACTTGAATGATGGCTAAACAATACAAAACTCAACTCTTCAATCATCATCAAGCTTCACTCTTTCTTTGGAACTTCAAAGATCAATCACCACCATTCACTTGAGCTTTCTCTTTTTAAGCTCACAAATTGAATTTTTCTTTTTCATGTACTTCTCATTTTGTCACACTTCAATTTTTTTTTTCACAACCTTTATTCTTCTTTCAAGCATCATCACTTAGCTCATCATTTTCCACCCACACTTCATAATCAAGTCACCATCTATAGCCAACAATCAAGCTCTACTATACATAGGACAAGAAGGCTCATAAAAATAGGTAAAATAGTTTCAATTTCACTTGGCTTGCCAAAGAATAAGGAAAAGAGGCTCAAAATGGCTCACTAAGGAAATCAAATGTCTATGGTGGGAAAAAATTTGGCAAAGTGACTAATCATATCAAGCATGGCCTCTTATCACTTTCATGCCATCACACAAAGATCAATCTCAACAAGTCCAAGGGCAAGTTCTAGCATACAAATCCATGAATGATGCACTCACAAAGAAATTAAATCAACCGTATAAGATGTACGATTATAAAGGCACAAAAGCTCACGGGCTTATATTGAGCAATGAATCAAGCATTTTCAATCACATTCATCTTTACACAATTATCAAGCATGCTAGCATCAAGCTACAAATCAACTCATGATCAAATCAAAATTCAATAAATCTTGCAAATCAAGCACAAGTGCTCATGTACATAATCTCAAGCACACTCACTATGTCAAGAATGATACTTAAAAAATATGCACTAAGTCCACAATTAAGCATCATGGTAAAACTAGCCCCAAAATAATAGGTGCAAGGAATCCAAGTATCAAGATAGCATAATCATCAAAAGACAATAAAGCTCAATAAATCCAAAAGCACTAAATCAAATCATACACATCATCATAAAAATCCATCAAGATCAAATACATCCCAAAATAAGTCATCAAGTACAACCCAAATAATAATAATAAATCCATACAAATCACTCAGGAGGAATAGAGAGCTAAATAGACTAGAGGAAAAAGGATGAGGACGTAGGGGAGTAGCCTTAATAATCGAACAGCGGTGGTGGAGGAGGGTAGTGGCTCGGCCCGATATTCCACGAGCTAAACTGCTGGAGGAGCATGTACATGTCTTGCTGAGTCTTAAGAGACTCCTCCTGCATCCTCCTGGACTCCTCCATCATACGGTAGCACTCATCCTGTCGAGTCAAGCACTCGAGCTGCATCCTCTGACTGTCAGCCCACATCTCTTCCGTCAGAGTCCACTGCCTCTGTGATGAGCTACCGGCCTCGAACTCCCAGCTCCGCATCTCGTCCTGCCAGTACATGTTAATCTTCGACCTCAGATCCTCATCCATCTGTACTGGCACATCATCCTGAGCTTGCTCCTCGTCGTCATCATCATCATCATCATCATCTCCATCTCCTGCATCTGCACCCTCAGCTTCACCCTCAGCCTCATCATCAGAACCAGTCTGCTGTCCTCCCTCCTCGTCATCATCATCCTAGAGGACATCTCCATGCTCACGGGTGTAGGCGTCAATCGCCTCTGTATGTCTCTGTGACCATCATGTGACCACATCCGGAGGTTGATGGTCACAAAAGCTGGAGCACCGAAGACTGTGGTCAACCTCTTGTTGGGAAGAGGGAATCGGCCACCTAGGTGCTGCTGGAAACACCAAGTCCTACCAATACGGTCGAGAGTCCTCATCCGCTGCATGGTGTCAGTAGTCAAATCGGGCCCCTCCAGTGCTCTCAGATTATGTGTAGGAATGTCGAGATGCTCGGCAATGAGTGTGATCATCCCTCCGAAATGTATCTTCTTAAACTTTGTGCTTGTCACCCGCTCGAATAAATAATAGAGGTAGGCAGCGGCATTGAACCGGACTCCGTGTAAGAAGCACCAAAGTATGTATAGCTCCTCGGAAACCATGGCACCCCTCTCTGATCTAGCAAATATGGTGCTCGCGATGATCTTCTCCAAATATCTCATAATCGGGTTCCGGATCCTAGTGCTCTTCGATTTCCCGGGAATAAACTAAGGATGATCAGGTGATCCCGAGTCTGAAATTCTCCTCCAGAATTTTTTGGCGTTGTACTCCTTCCGTATGTTAAGGAGTGATCCATCGGGGTCTGTGGGTGCTCCTATGATCTCATTGACCTCATTCACAGTCAATGTATACTCTTGTCCCGTAAGCTCGAAGGTAATGGCCCGGGGAAATTTGGCCTTCCTAGCCTTGTCGAACTTGATGGTACAGAGGAACTCGAGAGTGAGTCCCAAGTACGTCCTCGGCCTCTTAGCTAAGAAGCCGCCCATACCGATCTGCTCGAAGAGACGTGGGATATCATCCTCGATGCCCATGGACACCATGCAGTTGTGGTCGACCAAACAGGTCTTAACCACCTTGTTGTATATCTCGGCATATAGTATGATGTGCTTCCTCCACTTGAAGTCGTCCCACAATATCCCTAGCTCGGCGGGCATCTTGTGAGCAAATCTAATAGCCTCCTCTCTCTTACGGAACTCCTCATCCGAAAAATTGTGGCCATCTACCCCTCTGAACATCTTTCCTGCAAAGATTCCCCAAGTCAACAATCAATCACCAATAATAGCAATACGAGCAAAATATAGCAATCACACCATGAACAAGTCAATAATCACCAATAATCCCAATTACCAAATATCGACAATTCTTAGTGGCTAAGCAATAAGCCTCATACATGGTCAAATAGTCAACTAAGCACATAAGATCAATAG
The DNA here is from genome assembly GCA_030762865.1 of Paraleonurus japonicus. NCBI lineage: Eukaryota > Viridiplantae > Streptophyta > Magnoliopsida > Lamiales > Lamiaceae > Paraleonurus > Paraleonurus japonicus. The sequence goes on along the minus strand of CM061055.1, from coordinate 25,910,751 downwards.
AAGTGCTCAATAAATTCCTAAAAATGCATACTAAACAAGAATGGCCATGACAATGAACAATAACAAGTAGGCTCACCAAAATTATGCCAATATGCTCAATGAAATATCCAACAATATCAAGCCATCTCATCAAGTAATTAGACAAATAATAATAACCAATAATACACTTCCATCATCACAATAACTCAAACTTGACCAATTCAACATAATACTTTCACTAGGAATTTTCACAAGTTAAGCACAAATTCAATTCCAAGCCAAAATTTCACAAATATATGAGCAATACATCACAATCATTCCTAGGCATGCTTCTAATCTCCTCAAATACTCGAAACAATCTCACAAATACTCCAAAATCGTTCACAACAATCATGCATATAAGGTGTTCGAAGAAATGCCCAAATGAAAATCCAATTCAATACAAAATTTGCATAATCCAAACACCCATGCAATAATCAATACACCCACGAAATTAGAGAATCAAAACTGTGAGAAATGCGTACCTTGTTTGTTAATTTCGGCCTAGAAATGAATTGGACGAACACCCACGCAATACCTAAAAAAATCCCCAAATTTATCCTTCAAAAACCCTCAAAATTATATCTTGATGCAATGTGTGATGATTATGTTGTGAAAGATTAGTGTTTAATCGGTGAAAAACGAGCAATTAGGTCGAAAATAGGGTTGGACGAAAAGGGGATCGACAATGGGGATAAATGCCTCGACTCGTGCCTCTGGTTCTGAAGCTGAATCGCGTATTTTAAAAATGCCGCCAGCCTTGAGTCGAGGCTCAGGCCTCGACTCGAGGGATCCAAAAAAATCAAAGGCCTCGACTCGAGGCTCCACCCTCGACTCGAGGGAGTAGAAAATTTGACAGCCTCGACTCGAAGGCCAGACCTCGACTCGAGGGATATTCTTTTTTGTGAATTTTGACTAAGTGTTGACCCCTGGGTCACCTCGACCCAGGGTCGAGTCCAGGGAATTTTTACGGATTCCCGGATCCGGTCCGACCCCTGAAACTTCTAAAAATGACCTCTACGACCCCAACGAACCCAAATATGCAAGAATTTACCATTTTGGTCCCTCGATTTAAGCCCGGTCGCTCATTCGATCGAGGGGACCGGGGTCTCTTCCTTTTTGCTCTTTTTTTTCACCACCTTTTAAGCTTTTCCTCATTTTCGATCTTGAAGTCCCTTGCAATCTCGATCTCTTTCCCATCCAATGTAGTGGGTGTACCTACAAACCAGCATATCAATCGTCAAATAATTATCACTAAGAGATGTCTTTCAACCATAAACGATCAACATCCCCAAACTTGAATGATAACATGAATTCAAAGTTTGGAATGAGAGTGATACAACTATATGCAACTCCTAATGATATCAACAATAAGCTCAATTAACCATATGAATCCCAAAGCATGATAGCATAATCACCTAAGCATGAGCTATTAAATACCTAGCCAATTCTCCAAAAAATGAAACAAAAACACAAAGCTACCAAAAGCACACAAAAGAAACAAAAAGGATGGGTTGCCTCCCATCTAGCGCTATTTTTATTGTCCTTTGCCGGACTTATTCATTCACTTCACGTCCTTCATCGGAATGGCCAAGGATAGCGATCCTCTTTCCCATTAAATCTCAATATTTGTGCTTCGAAATCTAGGAGGTTCACATAATAGATAGGGCAACCACATATAGATATGCTTAGTGTCCATGGTTGTCCCCTTTTCTCTCTTGCCATGCTTCTTCTCCCTTCCTTTCTTTCAAGGATGCCCAAGCGCTTCATCAATTCTTCCTTATAGTCAAAGTTCACAAGGGGTAAAATTAAATCATTAGAAACATCAATATCAATAAAAGTACAATTTGAAGAGTTTGAAGGTATAGAAATGTTCATTTCGATCTTCAAGGCTTCATTCGATGCTTCTAGATTTTCTTCCTCATTATAGCTCATGTCCACCAATGGACATTCCTCTTCCTCACTTCCGACAAGGAAATTTTTCACTTCATCCTCCTTGCTTGGACCCTCTTCTTCTTCACCTTCACTTTTACTATCTTCCTCCCCTTCTTCCTCTTGATTCACCATGATGGTTATATTCTTCACTTGGAGTAGAAAATATTTGAGTTGACTTCTTAAGATTATGAATTGAGCTTCGGTGATCTCCATGTTCCCCTCTATCAATGAATCAACCTATACTTTAGTCTCATAGATGTTCTCATACAAAGGGAACATTTCCTCACATCTAGGGTTATTTTCCTCAATTCTCTTTAACAACACTCCAAGCATCTCTTGCAAGATAGCTCTCACTTCATGGAGTCCCCATTTTTCAAATTGAGAGGAAGCTTGTGGCATTTGACAATCATACTCATAGCTTCTCCCATCATCATAGTAAGCCCCTTCCGATGCTCCTTGACACTCAAATCCAAGACATGGATCGAATGTTTGATCATAAGGCTCATAATACGGGAACATCTCTTGAGGTGGGGGAGAAATTTCATCATATCTCCAATCTTCATAATTGGAGGGAACTTGTTGCAATTGAGAATTATCATCAAAGCTCATCTAATTATGGTATCCAAATTCTTTGTAGTGTGGAGGATACACAACATTCTCTTGATAAAACTCTTGATTCCATGCGTGTGAGTTGTATCCCTCCATTTAGACAAAATAACAAAGTATCAAATTCAAACAAAAATAACAAAACAAATAAAAACACAAAGGCAACAAGTAGCCACTTCAAACAATTCCTAAGTCTCACTATAGGCGCTAAAACTAATTCCCCGGCAACGGCGCCATTTGATTTGTAGTAATCCGGTAAGTGGTATTAAGACCAATCAAAAATATCGAACCCAAGGGAATTAGTATGCAAGTGAGGCCCTAGAAATACAAGTTATCGGTGACTATTGCTGCAAGGCGGGTTTGGAAATAAAAAAAAAACAAAACGCAAGAAATAAAATCAACAAAACTAAGGGGCAAATGATCGAACACTTAGAAGGCAAGCACAAACACAAAAATATATGGGGAATTTGGGGTGCTAGGGCTAACATCCATCAAGGAATCAATGATCAACAAGCTATGATTGAATCAAATTGCAAATCAACCAAGTTAGAAAGCATAAATCATCATGAAATTAATCACTCCATTAATAACATAATGCCTAATGTGAGTATCTTTAGTGCAACTAATCTCTCGATTTTGAAGCACCCAATCCACACATTCATACACAATTAAAACCCAATTAATCCCGGATCACGTTAGCTCAACTCTCGCCTATTGCTAGGGTGATCAAACATTAAACTAAAGAGATAACTATACATGAAGCACAATTGAGAATCACAATTAGGAAGCAGTCTAACTCATTTGATCTCCAATCATCAACAATCATAGCATAGTCAATCAAATCATCCCCAATTTCAATTAACCCAAGCACAAGAGAGTTAGCCCATGGTGCCAAGGGCAAAATCCATGGGAAGAGAATATAAATGCACAACCACAATAATTAAGAAATTGAAAAGAGATAAGAGGAAGAACATCACCAATTGACTTGAATCAACAACAATAGGAATGCTTGAGTCTTCAATACAAATTCTTCAAATAAAATACAAGCTTGAATTGAGGAATCAACTCGATCAAATGCTAATCTAAAGCTAATCTAATCTAAATCTAAATCTACCATCTACTCTACCTACAAGGAGAAATTGGCTTGGGGCCTAAGAAATCGCCCCAAAACTGCTATTAACTGCTCTATTGAATTGCTCTTCAAGTTATGCTCTATTGAGGGCTGAGCCTCGACTCGAGGTTGCCGATTTTCGCCGATCCCTCGACTCGAGGCCTCTTTATTTTTTTGAATTCCATCCTTTTTCCTTCACCCTCGAGTTGAGGCCTCTGGACCTCGACTAGAGGTCGAGACCAGGGCATTTTCTCGACCTGGGCTCCGCCTCCGACCCATGTTTTCATTTGTCTCGTTCGTCTCTTCATCCTAAGAATACCGATACTCTCGGTTTGGCCAAATTCCACTGATTTACCTGTAAAACGAACGAAAAACATCAAAAACTCATCAAGTAATACTTTTTAGGCAAAATAGTGAACATCTACACCTTTATGCACAAAAACTAACACTTTTGATCACTTTTTGCACTAGAATACACCTCAAAATTATGCATCAATTAACTCCAATCAGCACACCCTAAAGCCAATGGCCAGGTGGAGGTCACCAACAGAACCATTGTAAACAGGATACTTGCCCGGCTGGACAAAGCTGGAGGGAGGTAGGTAGATGAGCTGGAGTCAGTTCTTTGGGCTTATCGAACCACCCCCAGAGAGCCAACAGAGGAGTCCCCCTTCCACCTAGTGTATGGGGCAGCTGTAGTCATACCTTCTGAAGTGGGAATGGAGACACATCGTCTAGCCCACTTCTAGGAAGGTAGAAATGAGAAATTGATGAGAGAAAACCTGGACATGCTAGAGGAGGAGCGCGAAATGGCCCACCTGAAAGCTGAGAAATACAAGAATCGCATAAAGGTTGCTTATGACTAGAAAGTCATAAGTCGGAGGTTTAAAGAAGGAGATCTGGTGCTCAAACAGGCTGATGCATTGAAAAATATTGGAAAGCTCGATCCAAAGTGGGAAGGACCGTACAAAGTGATTAAAGTCCTCAGAGGGGGAGCTTATGAGTTGCAGGATATGGATGGAAATTGACTGGCTAGACCCTGGAATGTCTACCGATTGAAGAAATTTTACGCTTGAAGAAAATACCCACCTCACTGCAAGTAGGTGGTCCTTTTTCTGTTTTAGAGTTGCTTTGATTATGTCATTTGAATTCTGTGTTTGATATAATTTCATTCCACTAGTACTCTTTTTCCCCTTGCCTGCGGGTTTTTCACTGGGTTTTGCCATAGGGAGGTTTTTTAAAGAGGCCGGCCGAGTTAGTCATTAACTTGTGTTGATCGATTATGGTCAATGGAACAGATTTATTTATCGATTAATGAAAGAGATTATTCATTATTCATAAGTTTCCCAGTTTATTCTTTCGTTGATTATGATTGAAATGATATGATAAGTGCGATATTCAATACAATTAATTCGCAACATATGATTGATTGTATGAAAATTGATAACTTTCGAAAGCATTCAATGAGAAAAATAAATATGATGAATATTTACAAGAGGAATTGACATTGATCAATATAAAAAGAAGCTAAGAGATAGCTTCGAGAAGCCAAGTTAAACCTACAGAGAAAGTTTAACTAACCTAAACCTAGAAAAGGGTTACGAGAAAATAAGCTAAGAGATAGCTTCGTGAAACTAAGTTAAACCTGCAGAAGTGGTTTAACCCATCGAAACCCAAGAAGGGTTACGAGAACAGAAGCTAAGAGATAGCTTCAAGAAATTAAGTTATACCTGCAGAAAAGGTTTAATCCACCTAAACCTAAGAAGGGTTACGAGAACAGAAGCTAAGATATAGCTTCAAGAAATTAAGTTAAACTTGCAGAAATGGTTTAACCCACCTAAACCCAAGAAGGGTTACGAGAATAGAAGCTAAGAGATAGCTTTAGAAAATTAAGTTAAACCTGCAGAAAAGGTTTAATCCACCTAAACCCAAGAAGGGTTACGAAAACAGAAGCTAAGAGATAGCTTTAAGAAATTAAGTTAAACCTGCAGAAAAGGTTTAACCCAAGAAGGGTTACGAGAACAGAAGCTAAGAGATAGCTTCGTGAAACTGAGTTAAACCTGCAGAAAGGGTTTAACCCACCTAAACCCAAGAAGGGTTACGAGAAAAGAAGCTAAGAGATAGCTTCAGAAAACTAAGTTAAACCTACAGAAAAGGTTTAACCCACCTAAACCCAGAGAGGGTTACGAGAATTGAAGCTAAGAGATAGCTTCAGAATACTAAGTTAAACCTACAACAAGAGTTTAATTGGCTAAATGTGAAATCTAAGATGCGGCTTTGAGAAAAGCTTAGATCAAGTCTACAGAAAGGACTTAACTAAACCTGCACCTAGAAAGGGTGTCGAGATCTGAAACTACGAAAGTTTTGCAAATACCGAGTTAAACCTATAGAATTTAACTAAACCTACATCCAGAGAGGATTACATGACTTGAGGCTAAGAAAGCCTTGGAAATATCAAGTTAGACTTATAAGAGTTTAACTAATTTAAACTCAGAATAGAATGCTAAAATTAAAAAGCTAAGAGATAGCTTGAGAAAACTCAGTTGGACCTGCAGAAAAGGTTTAATTGACCTAAAACCCAGAAAATGGATTATGAGAACAAAAACTGAGAGATGGTTTCATAAGAACAAAGTCAAATCTACAGCAAGGGTTTAATTAGCCTAAGCCCCGATGAGGTTTCCGGAATAGAAGCTAAGAGGTAGCTTCAAAGATGCAGAGCTAAACCTACAGAAAAGGTTTAGCTATTAGGAGATAACCATAGAGATGCAAAGTTGAACTTATACACAGGGTTTTACTAAACTTAAGCCCAAGAAAGGACTGAGAGATCCATCTGAAATGTAGCTTCGATAAAGCTTAGACTAAACCTATAGAAAGGGTTTGCTTAGCCTAATCCTAGAGAAAGGTTTTTAGAAGAAGAAGCTAAGAAAGCTTCAGGAAATCAAGTTGAACCTACAAAGAAGGTTTGGTCAACTTAGAGCCGAAAAAAGGTTACGGAAAGCCAAGATACAACCTACAGAAAGGTTTTAACTAACCTAAACCCAAAGAGGGTTGCAAAGAGAAAGGCTAAGAGATAGCTTCGAAGATAGACTTGTAGAAAGGGTCTTAACTAACCTGAACCTAAAAAAGATTTTTTTAAGTTAGACTAAGTTACTTAAATTGAGAAAAGGTCTTTTCTGGAGAAACTAAGTTAGACCTATGAAGAAGTTCAATTCACTTGAAACCTAGAAGAGGGTTTCATAGTTAAAAACTGAAGCAGTTTTAGAGGGTTGGAGTATATGCAAGCCCTAGAGGAATTGCACGAAAGAAGAATCTAAACTATGACTTAGAGAAAGCCTAGGTTAAACCTCTAAAAGGGGTCTTAACCAGTTTAAACCTGGAGAAGGTTCTTTTGAAACAAAACTATGTTAAATCTATAAAAAGATTTAACTGATCCTAGAGAAGATACCAAATCAAGGACAAAAGCTACTAAAGAGAGGGTACCTTCAAGCTTAGAAAAGCTATCTAGAAACACTCCTCGACTACAAGGTCAAGGGAAAATCTAAGAATCTGGGTTCAAGCAGAATCTAAGGCATTCACCCCTAAGAACGAAAAAGGGGAGAATTCCAAGCAGATGGGTTATCAACCTATGTGAAAGAGCCTATACTTAAACTACAACTAAGATATTCTTTGCAGCTAAACTATTCTTTTGAACTAAATAGCTTAAAAGCTAAACAGTTTGAAAACATGCAGCAAGGATCAGAGAAATAAGAAATGCAAGTAAAGAAGCATCTAAACGCAACTCCCGGCAAGGGAGGATATAAGCGTACATGCATACACAGCTCCCGGCAAGGGAGGACATAAATTATTTAGTGAGAATAAACTCCCGGCAAGTGAGGAATGTATCTATTCATGATAAAAAGCCCCTGGCAAGGGAGCAATAAATGTGCGAAAATAAAACTCCCAAACAGGGAGAACAGAGTTTACGTGCATAGACCAGCACGGGAAAAGGAAAAAGAGAAAATATTCATTACAACCCAAAATGAAATAAATTGTTCATGGTACCAAGAGTTAAACGGGGGGATTAGAGGCTTCCTCGGCTTCAGTACCTACAGCGACCTGCTCCGCATCTTTCTCCATAGCATGAGCTATACAGGCTTCCTCTTGGGAGACAAGAACTTCCAGGGTCAGAGGGCATAGAGGGGGAACCAGCGGGGGCATTTTTGCTGAGGTTACCTCAGTCTTCACCAAGTCAGCAACCATCTTGCTAAGAACTGGAATCCACCATTCTTCCTCGATTGATCGGGAAGAGTCACCTTTGAAGTGAGAAGGGGTAGGCATGGCTGCAAGAGGGCTGGTCTTGTTGAATTCCCCTGTGAAGGAAGGGTCAGCTTGCTGTTGAACAGCTGCATTGATGCCATACTCATTGATAAATCGAATATATGGACCCATATCCCCAAGAAAGCTGGGGTAGTCCAGATAACTTTTCTGCAAAGTAGGCCACTAGGAGTGTAGAAATCGTTGACCAGGCTCTGAACGGAAGAGGCTCTCGAGGCAGGACTTAGCTCCCTCTATCAAGGCCTTTTGATGGACCTGGTACTCCTGTAGAGCATTGTGCACGGCTAGGTCGTTGGTCTCCTTCTCGGCGGCCTCGCGAGCTGCCTGGGCCTTCGCCAATTCATCCTCAAGTTTTTTGATACGGAGAGAGGCAAGAGTAGTCTTTTTCTTCTCAGCAAGGAGGGAATCCTCCAACTCTTTCAACTGGGGAGAAGGGAGCAGATTGGATGGGCTCCATAAACTGGATAAGAGAATGCTAAGTTGGAAGGCAGAAATATAACACACATTAGACTGACACAAAGAGGTGACATAGATGATAAAATCTAATATCAAAGGAAGAAAAGCAATATTACCTGAGAAAAGTAGCTCGCGGCTTGATGTTGCTGCTAGTCCGGGGAGAGGCTGATTAGTCGATCACAATCCTGGGCTGAAACCAGTTCGCTGAAGAACATACTTGCAGAGGGGCCGGAAGAATAAGAATCCACGTCGATTGGGGTCGAGGAGAGACCTTGGCTGCACCTAGTTGGATATTTATGATGGAAGGTGTCTTTGGAGTGGAGAGAACCCTGGCTGGCTGCGGCTTTGCCTTTGGTGGTTTTTGACTTCTTCAGAGGGGGGAATTATCCTCTGGATCCTCTGTGGGAGCTGGAGGAGAAGATGAGTGAGGTGCATCATGCGCATCATCCTGAGAGACAGGTGGAGGAGGGGCTAAGTCAGTGGAATCAGCGGGACTTTCCAACACTTTGGACAACCACAGCATTTCTGAAAAATAAGAAAGAAAGTGAGTTAATATCAATTATGATCATACTCATGATACAAGAAAGACAAATATTTACCATCATTCGGTTCGAGGGGAACCCTCACTTAACTGAATTTAAAGTGGGAAAGGAGGCAAGGATTAGAACAAAGATCGGGTAAATAAAAATACCCATGAGTATCTACGTGGGCGTTCAACATTTGAATCACCCGGTGATTGGTAGAAGAAGAAATTTGGTTAGAAGGGGCAGTAGGAGACGGGTTTTTATAAACCCACCTCTGATTCTTGAAATGCCAAGGACGGTCAGGAGAAACGAAGATGTAGTAATCACTCCAATCTTTGTTGATGTTAGGGGCTTTTCCTAGAAACAGACATTTCCCTTTTACCCTACCGCTAACGTAGTAAAAGAGGCCGGCAGTTTTGCAGTTATATTGAGAGAAAAACAACTCGGCGGATGGTTTCCCTCCATTCCCCTTTAGGAGAATGTAGAAGAAAATCATCATCTGAATTGCGTTCGGAACAAACTAATTAAGTGGAACTCTGTACAAGTCGGAGATTTGGCATAGAAATTTGGGAGGAGGGAGTCTCAACCCTGCTTCAAATTGGTCATGCCAGAAAGCGAGGGCTGGGGGAGTGGTTAGATTGGGTCACTCACCTGGGCCAGGCATGGATATATGAAAACTTGAAGAAATGATGTTATCTGAGAAATAACTACGTAGGGCTTTTTCTTTAAGTTTTGAGGAGCCCGCAAAGGAGTCCCAAAAACGACTCCTATGCACCTCGGGAGAAGAGGACACCGGAGAAACATCCCCACGAGCAGAAGGGATCGGGGAATGATGAGAACTCTGTGAGGAGTTCCGAGTGGGAGACGGAATTCTAGACGAGCTAGAGGAAGACATGGGTCGAAACCCTATTCTATGCAAAGTAAACTAAGGAAGAAAGAAAGGGGAAATTACCTGGAGATGAGGAGGAGAGCAAAATGTGAGAGGAAGGATTTTCGGCGAAACTTGTAATGAGGAAGAGCAGTGTGAACGGTATTATGATGAAGGAGAGGAATAGTGAACGGAAGTAATTTGAAATAAAGAGGGAACTGATGGAAGCGTGTATCAGTAACCAAAGCTGAAGAGCGGATGTATGCTCGACAGCTGGCTAGTGTAGAAGCCGAGGAGTCGCTAGACTCCAATAGTTAGCGAGAGGGGATGTACCCTCGGAAGTCAAAGCTGCAGGGAGGATTTCCAAATCTTCCTTACTCTAGTGAGTTTGGAGATCGCTCACCAGAGTAGGGGGAGTGATTGATGCGGATAAAAGTGACAGGCCCAACTACACGTAGGGCCTAAGGATATTCGGCCCAATGAGGCCCAACAATATAACCAAATACCCTCTAGGGAGGGAGCCGAATTCGAGGTGGGCTTAAGGCCCAAGCTAATTATAGAGAGGCTGCAAAGCCCGAACCTGGCTACAGGCAGGCCACGAGGCCCAAGCTTGGGGGCAGGTGAGCCGCGAGGCTCAAACCTAACTGCAGGTGGGCCGCGAGGCCCAGATGAGATATGAAGCCCATGAGTCGATATTAATTAGGCCCATATGGGCGAATTACACGATAAGATTAAGGAAACGAGAGAAGCAACAACCAGTTGAGAAGATTAAGGCCCAAGTCAAGGAATATTCCTTATATTCTTCATTGACTGGGTCTAACCTCCATCCAGGAAGAGAAATTGTAGGCACTATGCAGTTTTCTTGAGAGGAAAGATATCAACGCATGACATTGTGAGAGAACGTGCGGGATAATGCCATGAAACCATGATAGCGGTTATTATTCATAAAGTACATATAAATAACACACTCAGAAGGGAGGTAACGGTATCGAATAACTATCACTCTTACTTAGCTACTTCTTACGTACTTTCTTGAGTGTTTTCCGGTGATCTAACTTGAGCGTTGGAGTGCCTAGGCCGGAGAACACTCCCGCATGTTTTGCAGGTACGCTCGCGTGAGAGGAGCTAAGGATTGCCCTGCGTAAAAGTTTTACCCACGTGGAACCCAAGTGGGGAAACAGGCCTAGGTCAGTTTTTACGCATCATCTATGTGACTTTAACTATTTTTTTAAAGGGTATGTGACTTTAACTGATTAATATAATAAGAGTTAGTCTTGTGTGAGACCGTCTCACGGATCTAATTCGGTAAGACGGATCTTCCTTGACCCTGATTTAATTCTAAACCCAATTAAAATCTGCTGAAGCCCAACCCGATTAGCTGTCATAATTCAGTCAAACATTGCGACCAAACTTCGTCATCATCGCTGCGTGATCTCTTCGTCGGAGCCGTGCGAATCGACCATTGTTTCTGTAAGGTGCCAGTTTTTGTGAGGTTGGATCTGCGTTGTGTTTTGGCTCCGATGACGTCTCTTTTGTGCTCTGGCTCCGGTGGCTTGTCGGCGGAGTTCTTCCTGCTACGACTGTTCTAGTTTTCAGATCCAAAACTAATGCAGCGTAGCGTATGAATGGAACAAATTAATACCTTCTATCCATGTGGTGATTCAAAGAAAGGCAGGGAGAATAAGGGAAAACCCTAGGCTCCATTTGGATGGAGTGGATTTGAAATCAAGGGATTTGAGGATAATATACATGCATTCACACAAACTAAAATGGAGAAAAGCTAAATGAATGGATTTGGTTCACTCAAATATTAAGCACAAGTTGGAAAAGTGAAAAGATTTCAAATGACTAGGTTTTGCTGGGTATTTGAAATCTTTCCACTATAAGCAGTATTTGTGTGAACCAAATCCATTCATTTAGTTTTTCTTCATTTTGATTTGTAAATGTAAGGTGTATTTTCCTCAAATCCATTGATTTCAAATGACTCCATCCAAATGGAGCCTAAGCTTATTCACCTTCAATCACCGGAAGATGTTCTATTCGAAGATACTAGGACTAAAAGGCTGGAAGCCTAAAACTTAAATGGCTGGGCTTAATTACTGAAAATAATTAAAAACAACAACTAAATAACTTGCAATTTGGGTTAATTGCATCATATATATCAAGAAATTTAAAGCAGCTTCATCTCCATTAAAAACTCAGTTACTGAGTCAACTATGTAACTCGGTCACTTTGTAAGGATGAAAAGTGACTAGTTTTTTTTTTAATGTATAAAATTTAATTTTTTATTATTTCATAATTTTCAATAAAAAAATAAATGTGTAATAGTGTTAGTCCCAAGTAAATGATTTCATCAAGATCATCAACTAACTTAATATAATTAATACAATAAAAGTGATATAACTATATACGAAAAGTGATAATGTACAAGTTATAAGTGACAGTGTTATCAAAAAAAGTTATAGTCACTTTTAATATACATAAATTCAATTTTTAGGTGTTCCATAATTTTTCAATACGACTATAATTTTGTTATAGTGCTACTCCCACGTATATGACTTCATAATTAACTTAATATAATGATACAATAAAAGTAAAATAAGTATATACTAAAAGTGATACTCCCTCCGTCCCATACTCGTTGTGACATTTGCCAAAAAGGTCCGTCCCATACTCGTTGCATCATTTCCTTAAATGGTAATAAAACAACTTTTTCACTTTTATCTTTACCCCTCAAACACTACAATATTACACTATATGCCACTACAATTAATACCCAAACCCATTAATTAGCCCAACCCTTTATTACCCATTAACCAGCCTGCACACTGACTAAACTCATTAACTCATGTACACTAACTAAACTTAATAACTCAACATGTACACTAACCAAACCCATCACCCACAACAATTCGTGGCCACTCATATTTTAAATTTTCATTTCTCATTAAACCTTATCATCATCTCCCAGGTCTATCATTCTCTCTCTCATCGTTAATGGCAACTCATAATTTTCATGACTCTGATTATGAAAATCACTCTCTCTCTTCCTTGTTGCCATCCTCTGCTGAGTGTGTGGCCGATAAATTTTCCGAAATTCAAACTTATTGGTGGGAGCATACGGAAAATGACACGGTTGTGCCGGAAACTCAAGAGTTTCTGATCATCTGCAACGGTGATAATATTGGGGTTTCGATCCACACACCTGTTGACGCCGATAATGCTAAGGTTTTGATCCACCCACCTATTGACGCTGATAATGTAAGTGTCTCGATCCACCCAACTGTTGACGCCAATGATCTTGGGGTTTCGATACTCCCACCCTTTGCCGTCGACACTATTGGGATTTCGATCCACCCACCTATCGTTGCCGATTATTTTGGCGTTTTGAGATTCCCATACTTTGCCGTCGATAGTCGCGCGGCTCCGTCTCACCCACCCTTTAGTGATAAATTGTACTGGCATGATTCATCTCGAAAATGGTTTGTGGATATTCTGTGCGCTATGGTTCCGTCAGTGTATCCTCTAATTTGCAGGTTCTCTAAAACTCTTTTCTTTATACTTGCATTTATTAATGCCACCACTAGGATTGAGACCTAGTTTAGGAGGCTTATTGGCTGCAATACCCATTGATGAAGATTTTCTGAGAGAATTGACACTATGATAACAAAAGCATTAACATATCTTGATTATAAAAGCATTTTACAAAAAGATTACAATGTTTATGTTTACTGCTTAAACAATATCTGCACAAAAGAGACATGTCTTTATTCTATGTTTATGGAGTAAACATTTTCCCCAAAATATTCAACACCACTATTGTGTTCTAATTCTAATACCCTAAGTCACTAATTAGACTGTTCAAATCATAACAACTTTCAACTTCATTCCCAGGCAACTTTAAGAATTCTAAGCATTCTCTAACTAGTTGTTCATCCACTTCAAGACAGTCAGGCAGTATTCCTAGCCTGATGAGTCTTCCCTTATTCATGTGTGGGATTTTATAGTTGTTTTGTCCTCTTATTTTCAATATCTCAATGCAACAACTCTGCAAAGTCAGAAAAACCTTGTTAAGAGTACAAGGTGTTAGTTCTTCAAAAGATTTACTTACATTTTGAACTAGACCATCAACATTTACTGCTTTCATAGTTTGTTGCAATGACTGTATAGACCGAATCCACCCCAAATCATTGATGTTTGTGTCAGGAGAATTGGGAGGTTGGCAAACCAATTGGATATTGAATCCATCACTACATGCAACTTCTCTAAAATCTGGATCATTATTAGCTATGTGGGGTTTGGCATTATCTTGTTGGATAATAATGTGTTTACTTGCATGAGTTGGCCACTTAGACTTTAGTGCGGGTATCACCTGCAACATTTGCAAGTAAATGAGCAAAGTAACCAATTTTATTTAAGATACTTGCTGTAATTTATAAAGGTGATACCTGAGTGATGATGCAGTTCTTAATGACTTGCTTTGTGATTGATTCAACGTTTTTTGTCTCCAAAGTGCCTTTCTGCCTATTCTTACTGTTTCTTTTTGCTGAAACTTTTTCTATGAAGGGGAACATCCCAATCTTTCCATCAAACAACAATGTTCCATCATTTGCATATTGTGGTCTACCAACTGCACAAATAAACATAACTTTTGTGATGAATTTTTTACTTTTACAACTTCTGTGTGGTTCTGATTCTTCTGGAAGCTTGTAGTATCTGTGATTTGCCTTTGTGATATAAAACCACTTTTCATCTATATGGATAACATTGTGCATGCTTGTAAACTTAATTTTTCCATCCTCTCTATTAACAAGCAACTGACTTAAACTAAAATGTAACCTTAAAAGTTTGTTCTTCTCTGTAAGAAAAGGCTTGATGGGGTTGGTGTGTGGTCTGAGAAGCCCTTCCTTAATCCACCTACCAACTGTGGTCTTGCTAGCCTCCATTTTTTTTTGCTATACTTCGTATTGTAGATCTTTCTTGAAAATCAATATTCTTAAATTTCTCTTGATCAAAGTGGTGCACTTTTTTTATTAGAACACCAAGTCTACTTGATACTAGTAAAATTGAACTGCCTGTTTCCATTTGTTTTTTTGCTGCAGTCCAGAGGCGGGTGACAGTAGTCCTATGCACATTGAATAATGTTGCAGCCTCCTTAAGCTTGCCAAATACAGGATCACCATTAATGCTTCCTTCAAGTAAGAATTGTACCAACCTATTCTTCTCGTCAACACTCAAATAATGGTTTGACTTACTTGTAGACATTCTAATTTATTGTTATGTGTTGAAGTTTAATTTTTGACTCTTATTATTTTTTTTTTTTTGCAGCTCTCTTAAATGAAGTTTGGTGTGTGGCTGAATTATTTATTGTTGGAAGATTGGAGGGAATTGTATTTTGTATTTTGGGGGGAATTGTAATTTTTAAGATATTTAATCTAAACTTTGGAGGGAAATTTCTGTAAATCATTTTGTCTTAACCTGTAAGTTGGTGTAATTTTGGCTCCAAATGCTGAAACGTTTAGGAGGGAATTTGGTTCCAGAATATTTAATCAATAGTTTCTGCAAAAACTATTCACACATCCACTTTATTGTTTGCAACTTGCAGGTGTACTTTATTGCTTTAGTAGTAGTTTCAACTATGGTTTGGTTAATTAGAGAAGCACCTGCTTAATCACAGAAGCACCTTTTAGAATAAAGTAGAATTGACATTTTTACCCTTCTAAAAATACAACTTATATTATTAAACAATTCTTACATTAAAACCTATGCCGAACAGTAAATGTCACAACGACTCCGGGACGGAGGGAGTAATGTACAAGTGAAAAGTGACAGTGTTTTCATGAAAATGATAATCACTGGGGCAGCGTGTTAGATTTAACCAAAAGTGCGGGTCAAATTATAATTAGGCCGCATTTACTAGAATATGGGTCAAAAAATGAGATCCGTGAGACGGTCTCACACAAGTTTTTGTCATTTTCTTTATAACATCATCACTTTAATATATATATATATATATTACTATCATTTTTCACATAAAATATTATCACTATTTTTCTATAAAATACTATCACTTTTTTTTAAAAAAAAACATGGAATTATGACTCTAAGATACTATATTTAGATTTTTATTGCTATAGGGTACTATGTCAAAAAGTTAATATTCCCCACTACAATCAATATTTTCCACTTCCCAATTTACCCTTAAATTGTGCTTCTGCTGTTATCTCTCTCATTTTCCCATTCTCTCTCTCAAAACTACCGTAACCCACTGAGAAAACCATCTCTCTCAAAACCCATATCACACCACCCATCCACCACGCTTCACGGATTATCTTTGAGGCGGCGCCGAATCACACCACCCATCCACCACGCTTCATGGATTATCTTTGAGGCGGCGCCGATGGAGACGTCACACCGCGCTCGGGGCCCCACCGCCGCAGCTGCCGAAACCACACCCAGGTGGTGGTGGCTCGCGGTCTCCGATCAAGACGACGAAACCAGATCGGCCATAGATCGACCACCGTCGCCACCAATGTTCCTTCCCCACGGTCAGCCACGCCACCGATCCACCGCCAAGCGCGATCGACGACGACGGCGAGGGGAAAGCAGATCTGCGATGAGGGGGAAAGCAGATCGACGGCGATCGACGGCGAGGGGGAAAGCAGATCGAAGAGCAGATCTGTGACGAGGGGGAAAGCAGATTGACGGCGACACGAGTATTGTTCAGTACAATAAATTTTCAATTTTCATATTTACTATTTTTTCTTCTACAAGATCTATTAGAATGATTGTTTTTTTCTTTCTTTTGTATTTGTACTTGTGTCCTACGATTAACTGTGTTATAGAAATTTTGTGAGTATGGAGTATCAAATTTCACTAAAAATTTCGTTGCCTGCTTTTAATCTTCTTTGTTTCCATTTTTTTTTATCGCTTGATTCTTTATTGTTTTAATTTCTTGATTCTTATTTTTCTCTTCTGAAAGTTATTTTGTATACACTGGTATTGATAATGTGCAGATTTTTCTTCTGCACATGTGCAATAATATGCAATGAAGCTGCACATGTGCAGAGTTTCTTTTGCGGGAATAATTCTGAAACTGTTTTTTTGCTTGTTTTGTCGTGATTTTTGTGATATTTTGAAATTTGAATTTAATTTTGAAATTTTAAAATTTTGAAATTTGAATTAAAATTTTTGTGTTATTTTGAAATTTGAATTAAAATATAGCGAAAAAAAAAAGCAGACAAAATGATAAAAACAAAAACTGAAATTTTGAAATTTGAATTAAAATATAGCGCAAAAAAAAAGGCAAAATAGAAGAAATGAAAAAAAAATGGGGACAAAATATATTGGGCACAATAATTAATAATGAATCTAGAAATATGAATAATATAATGTGTAGAAATGTGAAGGTAAAAATGTGTGGCAACACAAATGAGAAAGTTTCTGCACAATTGAAAAATAGACAGTTTCTGCACAAAATTGAGAAGGAAGGGTAAAATTGGAAAAATGTTGTATCTCCTAGTAATTTGGAAAAAAATTGTACCTAATAGTAATAGGGTGTCTAATATTGTACCCTAGAGTTATTGGCCCAAAAAACATTATCACTTTTCAATTAAAATAATTATCATTTCTAACTTAAAACATTATCAATGATTGGGGTTTTGATGGATAATTTTGTAAATTTTTATGTATAAAGTGTGTATCAGTGAGTCAAAAAGTAATTGCATTTTGTGTAAATTAGTAGAAATTGTGAGGGTGGAGTTTATAAAGAATTTTAAGAATGTGAAACTTATAGTGGAACAGATGAAAAAAGAAAGTGTAAAAAATTTTAGGATGGAAGAGTATCACTTTTTACTCAAAAAAATATCATCACTTTTCTTCGCAAATTATCACTTTTTTGAAACAAAATATTATCATTTTTTACTTAAAATATTATCACTTTTCATTCTCAAATAGAATATCAAACAGGAAAAAAAAAAGATAGGGCTTTCCACAATAGTCCATTTATATTTTATGTTTTAATTTGAAAATGTTCGATACAATGTCTCTTAGAAATACAATTTAATATCACTTTTTACTTTAAAAAATACCACTTTCCAAAGAGTCATAAAAATGTATTTAAAATGTAATAATACTCTCTGTTAAAGTGACACTTCTCGACGAAAATCAACATAAAGTCTCAACAAAAGAAAAAACTAATTAATTGTTTGTTGTCAACTTGTATCACTTTTTATTTATAAATTTAAATAAATAAATTATCACTTTTCATATAAACATTATCACTTTTTAAATAAAAGTTATCACTTCATATTTATATCTTCAATATACTACCAATTTTAATTATAATTTTGAACAAAAAATCTGTCACTATTCATTTAAACTTTATCACTTTTTTATTCCTATGTATCACTTTTAACTTAAATATTTTCACTTTAATGTATTATAACTTTTGATTGCATAATTTTAAATTATTGACAATATGATATACAACTATGACATATTTTATACACAAAGCTATATATTCAAAATGGTACGCATATTTTATCATAAAAATAAAAAAATTGATGATTTTTGTAATAATAGGTTAAAAGTGATAATTTTAATCGAAGATATTATTTTTATTTTATATAACTTTTTTTGACACAATCTATTTTACATAACTTTAATTGATATGCAAATAAAATATTGTTTCTATTTTATACTTGAAGCTTTGTTTCCTTTAATTGAGTTTTTTTAAGCGTAAACTACACATATTTTACATTTTTTTTAAAAATTTGAATTACTATATATTTTTTTTCTATAGAACAAAAACAAAAAATGTAAATAATTAGTTTTAAAAAATTATATAGGTAATTAAATATGATATTGTGGGTTTGGGACATGAAGCCCACGCTCCTAATATGTGCGCCGTGAGGGATTGGGGGAGGGGCGGGCGGAGGACGCTGGGTTGGGAACAAGGGAGTATGGTTTAAATTAATTAGTGGGTCAAAAATGGGATCCGTCTTACGAAATAAGATCCATGAGACGGTCTTACACAAGTTTTTATCATATAATAATATATAAATTACGTATAAATTGGTTGCGAGAAGTAATTATTGACTTAAAATTATTTAACAGCGTTTAAATTAATTTCTTCATAAATCAATTAACAAATATTGAAGCCCAATCATTTAAACATAACCCTTTGTAAGACAATATTTGAAATCTTTTGTTTCGGGATGATCAATTCAAAACTTAAATTTGATTTCCGATTAAAAAAAGTTGGAAAAGAACTTTTGGAAAAAATAAGAAAAAGGTTAATAAAAAGGTGATAGTGAACCAATTATGAAACTAAAGAAGTTTGACTTACCCTATTTGAATGACGACTTTTAACATCATTTAACTTAATGTGGTTATTCTGGACCAAATGTTATTCTTGAAAAAACAAATTTCATAAATCTAGGTGTAGAGATACCCAAGTTGATAGATATCTGATTTTCACGATTAAAAATCATGAGTTCATATAATAAGATGATACAATCACTATTAATTGTTGACTTGAGTGATAAAATTCATTACTACACACACATAATACACACTACAACATAATTGATTTTATGTAACATTATATTGTGGATAGAGTATTTTTTATGTCCCATAACTTATCGGGTTCGACGAAAATGTTCCAATAAAGTTAAATTCATCAATTACGTCCCTAGTTTTTGCTAAGTTTGTTATTTACGTCCCAAAAGTCGTCGGAGGTTGTTGGAGACGATGAAACGACGTCATTTTTGTATCACATACTGCGCACGTGATTTTTAAATTGAGAAAATTTGGCACTTGCGTGAGGTGAAATTATGTGGCACTTGCTGCCCAATTGAATCTGATTATTCAGACACCTCATTCTCATCATAAATTTAAGTAATAAAAACAAATCAAAACTAAATAAAAATTAAAACTGTAATTAAATATACTTGTTAATTCAATTAAAATGGAGTAAATATTAGAAAATTATAACTTACTCCAGAAATACGCGCGCTCAATTTTTAGGGTTAGAGATAACCCGTATTCTCTCCCTTCAAAATCGTTGTTCTCCCAAGAATCGAAGGAGGGTAAGTGTTCGAAGGAGTCAGAGAATCGAAGGAAGGAGGAGGAAGGAAGGCAATTGTTCGAAGGAGAGCAAGAAGAATCGAAGAGAGGCAGTTCCCCCAAATGGTTTTTGTGCATAGAAAAGGGGCGAGAGAGTGGTCCCTCCCAAACTCTAGGTATTAAGTAACGTTTTTTGGGTGTTACATAATTTAAGTTATGTTGTAGTGATATTTTCTGGCACAAGTTTGGGTTAGATTTTATGAGGTCCCAATGGAGTTTTCTAGCCAAAAATTATTCATGCAATGGCTTCTGCTTTAGGTACATTCTTAAAAATGGATGATCGCACTCGTAATCGATCAATGTGTCACTACGCTCGAGTTTTTATTGAGATAGATATGACAAAGGGTTGTGAGGATTACGTGATGTTTGAATCGGAGGGGCAGGTCCTATTTTCCTCCGTGAAATACGAGCAACTCCCCGCATTTTGCTCCCATTGCAGTATAATTGGACATGCGATTGACAAATATCGCTCGGTGAAAGGGTGCCTGGCTGAAGATCCTAAGCATGGGGGTAAGAAACCTATGGAAAAATCAAAGGACGGAGAATGGATTAGGAAAGAACCTCGCATAGAGAAGCCATCCCCAGATGCAATTGTTGAGGATCACGTTGAGGTGAATATTGAGGAACATATTGATACTAATGTTGAACAGATTCTTAGAGGCCAGTTAGGACCATCTCAGAATCAAAAGGAGAATAAAAATTTGGAGTTGGACCAGATTGATAATGTTAATGCATTTAGAGCGTTGGATGGCTTGAATGAGGAGGAAGCTCAAGGGGAAGGCGAGAATCAGGTTATGACTAATTTGGTACATGAGCCGATTGCAGTGGATGACGTGCAGATTGATACAAATGCAGGCTTATCAATTGATGCTCATGTGGATTATGGAAAGAATTCGAAGGATGAGTTAGGGGAGGCAGATACTTCTATTAGTTCGTCTTCAAATTCGGTCAGCTCACTTGTTCATGCCTCTAAGGCTATTACTAAAAGAGGGAAAACTCGAGCTAAAACTCGGGATTATAACTTGCGAAACAAATCTAGCCAGAGCGAAGTGAGGACTTCACCTCCTTATGATAACAACTACGTGATTACCTCAAATGCTAATATAGATGCTCTTAAATCAATGCGAGCCGTGGCTTTTAAGAGTTCGGCAGATATGTGTTAAGATGATCCGTTGCAGTAGTATTGGTGTGACAACGTGATGGATTCAACAACATAAGGTTTATGGAATCTATTTTGATTTTGTATAGATTCTTCTCTTCCTTTATTTAGGGGCTAAATTTTTGTTTTAATAGAGTTCCGCCTTTGGATCGACGTGTGATCTTATGACTTTTTTCTTTTCCTTTTTATATAAGAACTAATTAGACATTTATATAAAAATATATAATATTAAAATCTGATTTATTTTTTGCAGGATAGCATACTTCTCTAGCAAGTCATCTCTAATCTACATTCCAAAATTAAGTATTGGTTCCTACTTTGGTCTGCTCACGTTAACTAAAAAGACCTTTTTTTTTCCTGCTTTAATTATCACATCTACATTGAATTCATATATAGGATTTTGTAGTATACATTATGGAATATTTATTTACCTGCTTTCGTCGAATACTTGATTATGATCAAGAACTCTCTGATTACGCGGTATTTTCGTTAAATAAACTTTACAATATAATATATTATATATAATATTTTCAAACAATAATATATATATTAAAATAATATATATGTATAAAAAAATTGTAAATATAATTTTATATTAAATAATATTAATATTAATTGTATGACAATTTATGCTAGGGATTAGAATTATTATACTTATGTGAAAGAATTTACTATAAGATTTGTTTCAAATTTATTTTATAATTAATAAAAAAAATGAGACGATTAATAGAATTTTTTTTTCATATAATTGATGCATAAATATTACTCCGAATAATATATATCGTATATTTACAATAAATATCATATATGATTATATTAAGTTTTTTTTTTTTTTTTTTTTTTTTTTTATATAAAAGTTGATACAACCACAATTTTTCTTACATACATTTATAGGCTTAAGTTAAATATAATTTTATGTTTAAAAATTGTCATATGATAACACTTTTTAGATATAAAATAGATATTTAAAATATTTAAAGATTTGTATATTAACTCATTTATTAAAAAATATACATATTGTGCAAGAGGTCTAAGGTTCAAACCTCAGAAATATATCTTTTAATTAATTCTTATATTAAAATGACACATAGATGTCATATATTAATTATAAATCAATAGAAAAATGACACATACATTATTAACATATATATGCATTTAATAAAAATGTGACACATCATTCAAATTAACCTCATGACGACACCTAAGCAAAAACAAACTCCCTATTAGTAATATAGGGATTTTATTTGGATGGTACGGATCTTAATTAAGAACAAACACTTTGTGAGGTATATATGAAACAAAGTTTCATTATATATATATATATATATATATATATATATATAAAGTTTTATTATATATATATATACATATATATATATATATAGAGTATATATAGATAATTTTATGAAATATTTCACATGCAATATTAGAAAACTTAAGGATGGAGTAAAAAATTCGCAATCCTTTTCAGGTCGAATTGGATCAAATATATATATTTTTTAGTATGTCTACTATGAACCAAGTTTCACGGTGAAACTTAATTCACATTGAAAAGATAGATTCAGTTTACTTTTCAGTTATCCTAACTAATACTCTTTAGTATTATAGATCATATCCTTTAGTTATCATGACTAATACTCTTTGTGATATTTTCCTGTAGTAATAGAACTATATAAGTCATGCATTTCAGTTATCACGACTGATACCCTTTAATAATATAAGACATACTGTCACGTCCCAATTTTCATAATAATAAATTTTGAAAAATAATTAATAATTTATAACAAAAGGCGTGAACTAAAATTTAATTTAAATAAATTTTGACAATCAGCAAAAGACATTAAAATAAAATCTAATTTAATTAAATTCGAGTGAGTATAAATGACAATAAAAATTTAAAACTTATCACTAAGAATTTAAATGAATAACTAGATATAATTAAAAGTGAGCTAATTTAATCTTTGGGCTATGCATCCTCCGTTGTACCGCATTGACTCTCAATCTGAAAAGGGGGGAAAAAAAAGGCCGAGCAAACCACGGCTCAGTGGGGACATCCTTGTCTAAACTAAATACAATAAGTAATTAAATTAGTTAATTACGTTAATATTTGGTCAACTAATATCACCTCGTTTATAAGGCCAGAAGACCTATCATCACCTCGTTTATAAGGGTCAGAAGACCTATCATCACCTCGTTTATAAGGGTCAGAAGACCTATCATCACCTCGTTTATAAAGGTCAGAAGACCTATCGTTACCTCGTTTATAAAGGTCAAAAGACCTACCATCACCTCGTTTATAAAGGTCAAAAGACCTATTATCATCTCATTTATAAAGTTCATACCTTTCCTTATAAATATCTCACATGAATGATAATAAAACCGCAGATCACATTTAATAGAGACAAACATAGTAGGATAGAAGTCCCCACCTCAAAAGTATGTCGTGGATGGAATGAATGCAATTGTCTCAAATTCTACTCCTCGCAGTTACCGTCGCCTAACATATATAATTAAATCTACTTAAAAAGATAATATAAATAAATCTTCGAACTAAAATATATAAATTCTAGTCCTAATTTTTAGGACTAATTTGATAAAAAAAATTCCTAATTCTCGGATAAAATTCTCAATTATTGTACTGTCATTATTGATGATTAAAAAAAATTATAATTAAAGAACTGAACTACATAGTTTAATAGAGAGACAAATCTTAGGTGCAATTTTTGAAACCAATCCCTGACGTCTATAATCCATGTTTACATAATACACTTAATTATCTAACTTAATTTTTAATTTAACCACAATAATTAGAAATCTAGTTAGGTAGTGCATGATATGTGTATATATAATTGAGAGAAAACTCTGAAAGAGAAGCAAAAGGAATACAAAATGGAAGAAGTAAAATTACCATAAAAACACTTGAAGAAGAAGAAACTGTGCCGTCAAAAATTATGATTTGTTAATTTGTAATTTTTTTTCTAGGTTAAGATCATATATAAATAGATGTATTGTGTATGGGCTTGGGCTTGAGTAAGATAAGGACTAGAATTAAAATATTAAAAGACTTTTAAAATCCTTATTTAAAAGATTTAGAAATTTGAAAATAGGAAAAAAAATATATTTTCTAGTGAGAAAAATTAGGCATTTATATATCATGGAAAACTCAAGATTTGATTTTGAGTAAAAGATTCTTTTCTAGAAAATAATAAAATTAAAGATATTATTTATTAAAATTTGCAAGATATGAAAAATATTTAATTTTAATAAATTTCGATATTTTAAAATTAATAAAGGTAATAAATAATACTGAAAAAATTAGGGGTATTACATCCTTCCCCTCTTAAAATATTTTTGTCCTCGAAAATTAATCTCAAATTAGTGAATAATTGACATCAAATTATAACTCATCAAATTCGTTTTAAATATTTATTTCATATACCTGGCAAGATCGCAACTTCATCGTCTTGAAGGCATCCTAATAAGTTTTAAGTTTAAACTATAGAACCAAGATGTAAACATCATGATTTCAAAAATACATAAAGTGTCATCTTAACTTAAAATACTAAACTTGAAATAAGTCACATACCTTTTTGATCCAACATAGTAAATGGATGGATGCAATAGCAGGTAACGTTTATTTCTTAACTTTAAAATGTTTTAGAAGTGTTTTATGACGATTTATTCGCCCCAAGGCCCAACACCAGCTGGGCCGGCCAAGCCCAACGGAGCTCGGCGCACTGTAGACCAGCCCGCCGGGGCATGGCGAGCGAAACCGGCTGAGCAAAGCAAGCTCGGCTCCTTTGGAGACCGGCTCGCTGGGGCACGGCGAGCAAGCTCGGCCAAGCAAGTCGAACCCTCCAGGCTCGGCCCGCCGAGGGACCCGCCCGCCACGCCAAGGCGAGCTCGGCCATCCGGCGAGCGGACGAATCCAAGCAAGGCGAAGACCCGAGCTCACCACCAGATGGCGAGCGCGGCGAGGTCGCCACCTACCAAGCTCGGTGAGTCAGAGGCTTGCCGACCAAGCCACCCCCAAAGTGGTATCAAGTACGAAGTGGCAGTCCCAATTTAATGTCAACCTATCCCAAAAAGGAAGAAAATTCCCTCAGCAAACAGAAGATCCCCTGCCAGAGGACAGCTGGCGGGACGTGAGTAGCCAGCCGTCTGCCCAGGTGCAGGGCAGGTACACCCCAATTAATTGGGGTTGTACAGAATTAATTATATTTTTGTACCCTTTTGTACCTTTTGTCTGCCCAAAAGGCAACCAATACCATGTATAAATAAGACCTACAAGGCACAATAAATGGATCTGAGTCATCCACCCTTAGCCTGGGACTAACACTCCCAGCAATTCTCTTGTATTCTTGCTTTCTTGCATTAAATTCCATATTTATTGCTTATCATTGCTATTGATTGTTCTTGGGTATTTATCACCATAAATACTCCAATCAATATTATTTTTAACCGTTAGAAAGCTACATCAATCATTCTCAAATATTTCGGTTAACAACAATTGACGCTAGAAGAAGGGTGTATATCTCACTCTCACTGTTTCATTGAAGTTTCTGGAAAAACCTTGAAGAACACCCACTGTTCCTCAAGCTAAAGTTCCTCTAAAGACATCCTTTGGTCCTTATTCTGCAATCAATCCCTTCCAAAGAAGATCCTATTTCTTTTGGAAGATGACGAAAGCTGGAAATACCATTTCTGTGGGGGAAAACCCCATGGCTGCTGCTGATAGCATGGAGCCCATGCACGTTCATGGGGATGAACAGCTCCAGGGGGAGGTGACTCCCACCAGGGCTGCTGGGGAGTTTACTCCCATTCCACTCCAGGAGTTCCAGACTCCTTAGCAGATTCAGACGACCATCAAGCTTCTTCAAGCTCGAGGCCGCGAGCTTGCTACGGCCAACCCTGGCCCATCCACTGCTCCCCAAAAAGGCAAGGGAAAGAAGAAGAAGAAGGCCCAGCGAGCTCGGGATGGCCTCGGATCCCCCAGCAGGGGCGACCAGCCCCAGGGGTCCAGGACTGTCTTCGAGTGATTTGGGTCGTCTTGTCAGCTGGACTTCGAATCGGAATCCAAAACGGAGTCCTGGACTGGAAGCACTCCGGATCGGCGAGCGGCCGAGAACCACCGGCCCATCATCAGGGCCCCCGCGCCCAGTGCGCCCCTCGAGCGCGAGGTCAGGAGGATTTCGGCCAAGGACAGGCTAGGCCCAGCTCAGCCTGAGCACTCGGACCGCCCTAGCCATCGCCGCGAGCCTGAGCCCGACTCTTGCGATGCACTCCTCGTCGCCACGCAGAAGAAAATCGACGAGATGGAATCCCGCTTTAGGGCCCGCGATGGGCAGCTAAAGCGAAGTGTGGCGAGCGAGCCACTTTCTATGGAGGTTGAACATGCGCCAGTTCAACCCAAATTCCTCCCCCTTCAGATGCCTATTTATGAGGGGAAGACTGACCCGAAGACCCACCTCAGTAAATACAATATTTACATGGTTGGGAGGGGGGCCTTCGACGCAACCAAATGCCGTCAGTTTCCACTAACTTTGGGCGAGCTCGCTCATAAGTGGTATGTCTCTCTTCCCGCCCGCCCGCTCGATCAACACTTTTGGCGAGCTGGGCGAAAAGTTCACCACCTACTTCGCCTCCAAGATCCCCAGAGCCGAGAATTGGTAAAGACTGATGGGAATCAAGCAGGGGAAGGAGGAGAGCGATGAGGCTTACCTCGATCGCCTAGACGAGGTTCTCCTCACTGGGGAACCGGTTGGAGACGAGCTCCAACTTCATGCAGCCCTCAGTGGCCTAAGACCGGAGTCCCACATGTTCCGGCACATGACCAAGAACTACCCCACCTCCTACGCCGAGTTCCGCCGGCGGGCAGGCGAGCTCATCACTCGCCAGAAAATTCTCGCCCAAAGGCTAGGCGAGGTGAAGGAGGAGGGGGAGGAGAAGGCGGACAAGGCCGCAGCCAAAACGCCCTCGGTCACCGAGCGCGGCTCCAACCGGAAAAGGGGCCAATAGAAGGGCGCCAGGGGGACCTTCAAGAGCTTCGAGGACCCCCCGCCCCGACACAAGTCCATCCATGTCGTGGAGAAACTCAGGTACTCCCCGGCTTTTGTGTTCAATGCAATCCAGCATACCGGGCTGATCCCCAAGCCCAAACCCCTCAGGGCGGACCCCTCCAAGTAGAACTCTAGCAAATTCTGCACCTATCACGACTCTCCTAGGCACAACACCAGCCAGTGTCAGGACCTGCTCAAGCAACTGTGGAGGGTGTTCGAGGACGGACTTCTTGACAAGTTCGTCAAGAGGCCTCCTCCGCGACCGAACACTGAGGAGCGAGCTCCTAGGCGACAGAGGGTTGTCTCCCCTGAGAGGGTCACGGCCGACATAGAGTCGTCAGGCAATGAGCTCCCAGCTGCTCGCCCCGGCGGACGGATCAATATGGTCCAAGCCGGGGGTAGCCTCGGCGGACTGGTTGAGGTGTTCAGCTAGTCGAACAAGAAGAGAAAGGCCGAGCTGAGGACCATCGACCACGTCCATCTGGTCAGCGCCCCTCCGGAGCCCACCATCTCCAAGACCACGGTAATCTCCTTCTCCAATGCTGACCGCGAGGGGGTTCTCTGCCCCAAGAATGATGCCCTAGTCATCTCGGCCAACATCCTGGGTATGACCGTGGACCGAATCTTGGTCGACAACGGTAGCTTCTGCAACATCCTATTCAAGTCCGCCTTAGACCAGATGGGCAACCTCGCCAAATACATCAATCCCTACGACCTCCAGCTCCGCGGCTTCGGCGACACCGTTGTCTCAGCATATGGGAAGATCAAGCTGTCTGTCAAGCTAGTCAACTTTGCAAATGATAGGGTTAGAATCACTAGGCCTATTGAATTTGTAATCGTTGACCTGCCGAACATGTATAACGGCTTTTTTGGTCGCCCTTTTCTCGAAACTTTTGAGGCAGTTGCCTCTTCTTACTTTTACTGTGTTAAATTCCCTACTGTTGAAGGGGAAGTTGGCACCATAAAAGATGACCAGAAAATGTCAAAGAAGTGTTTGAACTACTCGTGCCCAGATTTAATTTCCGCACTTAGTTTAGATTCTTCTTTCATTTTTGCTCTTGCTGAACAACAAAATACAGAGCTCCCCCAAGAACGCACCTCGCCTAGCGAGCTCGGCATCGGTCAGAATGAGGCAACTCCAATGGATTGCACCACTCCAACTCAAGCCGAACAAGCCCAGGACGAGCTCGCTCGCTCAGCCCCAACTCCTATGGAGCTCGGCCAGGCAGGCGAGCAAGACCTGGAGCCCCGACTCGATTTCGAGCCAATGCCACTGGACATTGACCCCAGGGGGAATCTCCAAGATACCAATGGTCAGCGGCTAAAGCGCACAACTCCAGTCGAAGAACTAGAGCACATTCCGGTGGATTCTGCTCGCCCTGAGCTCGAAGTTTCCATCGGCTCCAAAATTTCGGCCGAAATGCGGGGGGATATCATAGACTTCCTCAAAAGAAACGTGGATGTCTTCGCCTGGTCGCATCAGGATATGGTCGACATAGACCCAAAACATGCCTGCCATCATCTCAAGATCGACCCCACTCGCAAGCCTGTCTTGCAAAAAAGGCAAAAATTCGGCCCAGAGAAGTATGCCGCTTTAGCCGAAGAAGTAAAGAAACTGCTCGACAACAAGCTAATTGAGCAGGCCGAGGACGAGCCCCAATGGGTGGCGAACGCCGTGCTCATCAAAAAGTCCAACGGATCTTGGAGGCTATGCATAGACTTCACGGATCTAAACGCGGCATGCCCAAAAGACCATTTCCCAATGCCTCACATCGATCATCTGGTGGACAGCACTGCCGGCCACGAGATAATGTCCTTTATGGATGCATTTGCAGGCTATCACCAAATCCCGATTGCCATGGAGGATATCAAACACACTTCCTTCCTCACTGAAAAGAATATTTACTCCTGGCTTAGGATGCCCTTTGGGTTGAAAAACGCGGGGGCGACCTATCAAAGGTTAGTAAACAAAATGTTCGCCGAACAAATTGGGAAAACAATGGAGGTCTACATAGACGACATGGTCGTCAAGAGTGTGAAAAAGGAGGATCACCTGAGAGACCTAGGCGAGACCTTCGTGATCCTCTGGGAGTACAATATGAAGCTCAATCCGAAGAAGTGTAGCTTCGGGGTCGGCTCCAGAAAGTTCCTCGGCCACATCGTGAGCCAAAGGGGAATCGAAACTAACCCCGCCCAAATCAAGGTCATCCTCAACATGGAGGAACCTCGCAATGTCAAGCAGGTCCAGAGGCTCACTGGGTGTCTGGCGGCCTTGAACAGATTCATCTCCCGCCTAGGCGACAAAAGTAAACCTTTCTTTGCTACCATCAAGAAACAAAATTCTCTTGGAACAAAGAAAGCCGAGATGCTTTCCTTAAATTAAAGGAGTACCTCGCTAATCCCAATATTCTTGCCAAGCCAATGCCAGGCGAGAAGCTGTTCCTGTACCTAGCAGCATCTGAGTCCGCCCTAAGTGTCGTGCTCGTCAGGGCGGACGAACAGGACCATCTGTCAATCTACTTCGTCAGTCAGGTCCTCCATGATGCCGAACTCAGGTACACCCTATTGGAAAAGCTAGCATATGCCCTCATTATGAGTGTTAGAAAACTGAGGACCTACTTCTTTGATCATCAAGACGAGGTCCTCACAACCCTACCACTCCAGCAAGTCCTGCACCGGCCGGACACCAGCGGCCGCCTTCTGAAATGGTCGCTCGAGATCGCCCAATACGGCATAACTTACGTGTCGAGGACGGCGATCAAGGGACAGGCGCTTGCCCACTTCGTCGCCGAGCTCACTTTCCCAAACATTCCCTCGACCCTAACCATCCCGCCATGGAGGTTGTACGTTAATGGCTCATCAACCCAATCATGCACCGGAGCTGGAATCGTCTTGGTCAGACCGGAGGGGCAGTGCTTCATGAACGCTGTCAGATTCAAGTTCTCGGCCACTAACAACGAGGCCGAGTACGAGGCTCTGGTCGGTGGTCTGGAGCTCGCCGCTGCGATGGGCGTTTGACGATTCTACATATTTATGGACTCCCTCCTGGTAGTCATCCAGGTCAAGGGGGAGTATGAGGCTCGCGGGGAGTAGATGATTAAATATCAAGAGCTCGTCGCTTCTATGTGCAAAAAGCTTCAGCAAGTCTTCATTGAGCAAATCCCCAGGGAACAAAATTCCCAGGTGGATGCACTTTCCAAGCTCGCCACTTCGGAGGGGGCGGCGGACATGTCCAACATTGTCCTCACGAATCTCACCAACTCGGCCATCACCGGCCGAGCGGTGGCCACCGTCCAAGCCGAGGAGGCGAACTGGATGACACCCATCATCCTCTACCTCAAAACGGGCGCACTCCCCGATGATCGCGTCCAAGCCAGACAGCTTGAGCTGAGAGCGGCCAGGTATACTCTGATTGAAGATGTGCTTTATAAACGAAGTTTCTTTCTGCCATTGCTCAAATGCATCACTCATGAGGATAGGCAGAAGATCCTAGCTGATATCCACGACGAAGTTTGTGGAAATCATGCTGTGGGGTAAGCGCTCGTCTACAAAACGATGAGACAAGGCTACTATTGGCCCATCCTCCGACGAGATGCAATTGCTTATGCCAAAGCCTGCCACAAATGCCAAGTTATGGCACCCAACATCAAGCTCTCCCTGGAGCACTTGAAGTCAATCTTCAGCCCCTGGTCGTTCGCCCAGTGGGGGATCGACTTGATCGGACCCCTATCGGTGGCGCCCGGGGGATGCAAGTTTGCTGTGGTCGCCATCGATTATTTCACTAAGTGGGCAGAGGCCGAGCCTCTGAACAAGATCGACCAACAGGCAATTATCAGGTTTACCTGGAAGAACATCATCTGCCGGTTCATCCTACCTCAAGCCATCGTCTCGGACAACGAGAAACAATTCGACGGGCTCGAAATCTTGGAGTTCTGTGAACGATTGAAGATCAAGAGGTTGTTTGCCACCCCATACCATCCTCAAACCAATGGTCAAGTGGAGGCGGTCAACAAGATAATCAAGCACACTCTCAAAGCCAAGCTTGAGGGGAGGAAAGGAAAGTGGGCGGCCAGCGACGTTCTGTGGGTGTATAGGACGACCACCAAAAATTCGACGGGTGAAACTCCTTTCGCCCTCGCCTTCGGCACTGAGGCCGTCATCTCGGTCGAGGTCGCCATGCCGAGCTTCCGCACATCACAGGAGCTCGGCAAGGAACATGACCAAGCAAGAAGACTCGATCTCGACATGCTAGAAGAACGCCGATTGGATTCGGTCCACAAGAATGCGGCCTACAAACAGCGGTCGGAAAAATATTACAACTCAAGGTCGTCTTAAAGAAGATCCACGGCCCCAACTAAGGAGTATTTGGCCCGAACTGGGAGGGACCATTCAGGGTGTCCAAGTGGCTACCCAATGGAGCATACGAGCTCGAACACCCAGATGGCACTCCGGACCAATACCCTTGGAACGCATGCCACCTCAAGAAATATTTTTAGTGAGCCTTGTCAACTAGGTCTTTTCTTGTAAATTAGAAAATATTTGTGTTCGCTGGAAAATCCTGTAAATCTTGTAAATTTTCGTAAAATTATTTTATGAATAAAGCGAAGTTTTCAAGAAGATTTTGTCGAAAATCCTTGTAAGAGGTATCCTTGCGGACCCACTCGAGGCCGGGCGGCCGAGAGCGGGCCCCTTGATTGGAGTGTATAGGGTAAGAGTTATTAAGACCAATCAACAAAATATCGAACCCAAGGGAGAAAGTATGCAAACGAAATTCAAGGATAAGAGTTCTAAATGGCTAAAGTTGCAACAAGTTTTTGGACTAAATCACTACAAAATGCAAGAAATTAAATGGCAAGATTATGCAAACAATCTATCAAACACCTAGAATGCAAGATCAAATATACTAAAATCAATGGGGGAATTGGGTGCAAGGGATAATCTCCATCAAGGAATCCATGATTAACAAGCTATGATTATATCCAAGTGCAAATCAATCAAATTAGAAAGCATAAACCATCATGAAATTAATCACTCCATTAATATCACAATGCATAATGTGAGTATCCTTAGTTCTTCCCATCTCTCAATGTAGAAGTCCCCAATTCATACAATCATGCAAAATTGAAACCCGATTAACACCTAATCACGTTAGCTCAACTCTCGCCTATTGCTAGGGTGATCAACCATTAATCAAAAGAGACAATTTTTCATGAAGCACAATTAAGAATCACAATTAGGAAGCAAGCTAATTCAATTGATCACAATTATCAACAATCATAGCATGAGGAAATCACTTCATCCCTAATTTCAATTATCCCAAGCACAAAGCTATTAGCCCATGGTGCTACAAGCAAAAGCCATGGGTAGAAAATCTAAGAAAACAATTAACAATCTAATCACTACAAGCAATGAATTAAAGAGAACAAAGGGTAAGAACATCACCAATTAAACTTCAATAGACAAAAATAGGAATGATTAATCTTCTACAATGCTTCAATCCAACTTCAATTCTCCCAACTCACTACTGCAAACTTCAATTACAATCAATCAAACTACTAATCTAGTGGACTAAATGTAGAATCTAATCTAATTCTAACAATCTATGGCAATTACAAGTGAATTCAAGCTACAAAATGCAAAATTCGCCCAAAGAAACTCCTAGAAACTGCTCTAAACTGCTAGAATGAAGATCTGCTCTGTTTTGGCTTCCAATGGCTTTAAAACTGAATTTTTCGGTTTTAGGCACTCCTCGAGTCGAGCTTCAGGCCCTCGAGTCGAGGCCTAAGAGTCGCTAACACGTTTCTTCAAAATATCTCCTGCCTCGAGTCGAGGCTCAGCCCTCGAGTCGAGGATCCTTCAAATTTCTCATTCCTAGACTCGAGGCTCCTCCCTCGAGTCGAGCTCGCTGACTTTTTGAAAAATTTTCCCTCCAGCATGAGTCTCGAGTCGAGGTCTGTGCACCCTCGACCTATGCTCGAGACCAGGGAATTTTTATCGAGAAGGGCTTCGGGCCCGACCCCCGTTTTCATCCCGTATGTTCGTCTTTTCATTCTAAGAATACTAGTACTCTCGGTTTGGCAAAATTCCACCGATTTACCTGCAAAACGGGCGAGAAACATCTAAAACTCACAAAGTAATACTTTTTAGGCAAAAGAGTGCTACTTTTCACATTTAGGCACAATAATCACACTTTAGCTCACTTTTTGCACTAAAATAGGCCCTAAAAACATGCATCAATTCACTCCAATCATACCCCCAAACTTGAATTGTTGCTCGTCCTCGAGCAACGTAGAAACTAAGAACAAAGGAGTGAATTGATTGCAATTATGTCACATGGCACCATAGACGAAAAATAAGACAATCGAACTCATCAATGAACATAAGTATCAATGCAACTATCCACTATCCATCAAGATGAATCATGCTCAAACAAATGCTCAATCAAACACTTAATACATTGCTCCTTCCATGGAGTGTTTCACTCTTCACTCAAGTGTATAAAGGTATATTGCACTCAATCATCAAATTCACAAATAAGTACACCATATGCTTGCCAAAAGACTTAATCTCAATCAAAATCAATCATGATCAATCAAGAATCAAAGAGGTCTTTCTTCTAGGTTGTAATGTAGGCTCTTTGGAAAGGTGGGATGTTTTTGGATAAAAGTGACTAAGTAGTAGAGACTTGAATGTAAGCTAACCAATACAAATGCACATCTCTTCTCTTTTCATCAAGCACACTCTTCCTTTTTAACTTCAATGATCAATCCACCATTCACTTAAGCTTTCTCTTTTTAAGCTCACAATTTGAATTTTTCTTTCCACTTCATGCATTTTTCTTCACAATTCAATTCTTTTTCACAACCTTGCTTTTCTTTTATGCTTCATTCATCACTTAGCTCATCATCTTCCCACACTTAGCAATCAAATCACCATCATTAGCCAACATTCAAGCTCAACTAAATATAGGACAAGAAAGGCTCATAAAAATAGGCTAAATGGTTTCAATTTCACTTGACTTGCCAAAGAATAAGGATCATAAGGCTCAAAATGGCTCACTAAGGAAATCAAATGTATTTGGTAGGGAAAATTTGGCAAAGTGACTAATCATATCAAACATGGTCTCTTATCACTTTCAAGACATCACACAAAGATCAATATCCACAAGTCTAGTGGCAAGTTCTAGCATACAACTCATGAATGATGCACTCACAAAGAAATCATATCAACCATATAAGATGTACGATCATTAAGTGCAAGCATGCTAGCTTCAAGCTACAAATCTACTCATGATCAAATCAAAATCCAACTAGTCTTGCAAATCAAACACAAGTGCTCATGTACATAAGTCCAAGCATACTCACTACCACATGAATGACACTCAAAAATATATGTCAATGAATCCACAATTAAGCTCAAGTCAAAAAATATAGAATCATAGGAATAAAGAATTCAAAAGATCATCAAATCACAATCATCAATAGACAATAAGCTCAAATAGATTAAGGAAATCATAGCATCCATAAAATCATCCAACAATCCAAAACATCAAATTCATCACATCATCACATCAACAAGTCAATCAACAACACAATCACCAAGATAAAAAGTACAATCCACAAAGAGATAAGTATCTAAAATCTAAGGAGAGAGAATGAGGGATAGGGGTAGCCCTAGTAGTCGGACGGCGGCGGTGGAGGAGGATAGCTCGGCCCGAAATTCCACGAGCTCATCTGTTGAAGGAGGGCATACATATCGTTCTTCCTCCTAGTCTCTTCATTGAATCTACGAGACTCCTCCATCATCCGGTACATCTCATCCTGACGGGTTAGACTCTCAATGTGCATCCTCTGACTGTCTGCCCACATCTGCTCCGTCAAAACCCACGGTCTCTGAGATGAACTCCCCGCCTCGTACTCTTTACTCCTCATCTCGTCCTCCCAGTACATATTGATCTCTGGCTAATAATCCTCCTCCATCTGGACAAGCGGCTCTTCTTGCTCTGGCTCCTCGTCATCCTCGTCCTCAGACTCAACCTCCTCCTCAACCTCTGCTCTAACTGCATCTCCCTCATCATCAGAAGAATCAGAATCTGACCCTGACTGCTGGCCTGCCTGATCATCATCATCCCCCTCATCTCTAAGCACATCCCCATGCTCCCTCGTGTAGGCATCTATGGCATCGGTGTGACGCTGCGACCACATGCGCAAGTTGATGGTCACAAAAGCTGTGGATCTAAAAACCGTCGTCAACCTCTTATTAGGAAGAGTGAATCGGCCACCATGGTGCTGCTGAAAACACCACGTCCTCCCAATGCGATCCAGTGTCCTCATGCATCTCATCGTGTCTGTAGTAAGATCTGGACCATCTAATGCGGCGAGGTTATGAGTCGGGATCCCAAGATGCTCAGCTATCAGAGTAATCATCCCACCAAAATTGATA
Organism: Paraleonurus japonicus; assembly: GCA_030762865.1. NCBI lineage: Eukaryota > Viridiplantae > Streptophyta > Magnoliopsida > Lamiales > Lamiaceae > Paraleonurus > Paraleonurus japonicus. The sequence goes on along the minus strand of CM061055.1, from coordinate 25,875,131 downwards.
TTCTTGAATTTCGTGCTCGTCGCTCTCTCAAATAAATAGCAGAGGTATGCAGCCGCGTTGAATCTCACTCCATGTAAGAAGCACCACAAGACATATAACTCTTCAGAGACCACGGCTCCTCCTTCCGATCTCGTGAATATGGTACTCGCGAGGATCTTCTCTAAGTATCGGACCACCGGGTTCCGAATGTGCGTGCTCTTAGACTTCCCAGGCACAAACTCAGGTTGACTCGGAGCCCCCGAATCAGAAATACGCCTCCAGAACTTTTTGGCGTTGTACTCTTCCCTAATGTTGAGCAATGATCTATTAGGGTCAGTAGGCGCTCCAAGGATCTCATTTATCTCGTCCAAAGTCAATTCATATTCATTCCCCATAAGCTCAAAAGTGATCTTTCTTGTAAACTTGTTCCTCCGTGCTTTGTGGACTTTAACTGTGCATAAGAACTCGAGAGTGAGTCCTAGATGGGTCCGAGGTCTCTTAGCTAAAAAGCCTCCCATGCCTACTTGCTCGAACAATCGAGGGATATCATCCTCAATCCCCATAGAGAACATGCAATTATGATCAACTAGACGAGTTTTGACCACCTTCTTGTACAACTCAGCATACAGAATGATATGCTTTCTCCATTTATAGTCATCCCACTGAATACCCAATTCAGCGGGCATCCGGTGTGTAAATCTTATCGCCTCTTCTCTCTCTCGGATCTCAGCATCCGAAAAATTGTGACCATCCACTCCCCTAAACATGATTCTAGCACAAATAATCCCAATAGCACAAATTAGTCCAACAATTAAAATACTAGCTCAAAATATCACTCTACCATGGACGAGTCAACAATACTATATCCAAACTCAACAAAATTCCTAGTGACTAGGCCATAAATCCTCAACACATGGTCAATGAGTCAATCAAAGCACATAAAATCAATAGAAGTGCTCAACTAATCCTCCAAGTACACATACTTAACTAGATGGCTTCAACAATAAACACCAAAGAAACTAAGCTCAACGAATATTCATGCAATTAAGCTCCAAAAATCATATCTCCAAAACATGAACCAACTAGCAAGCATTTAGACAACTAAGCCTCATTAACAACAATCAACTTCTATCATCATTAACACCTCAAATAGACCAAATATCCAACAATGCACTAGACATCCTATCATGCTCAAAAAATCACAATTCAAGCCAAATTCACAAATAAACGTGCAACACAATATATACAATCCTAAACATGCTCCTACAATCCTCAATTAACTCAAAAATTCTCCATAATGGCTTCAATTTATCAACATCAATCATGCATACCAAGTGTTTGACAAAATGCCCAAATAAAATTCTAATTCAAATAAATTCATGCAATTTATCAACACCCAAGCATCAATCATACACCAATCATGAAATTGAAAGCCAAAAGAGAAGAAATTACATACCTTTTTGAGGAAATTTGGCTTGGAATGATAAGAATAGGACACTTACGCACCTTCCACTAAAAACCCCAAATTTGGTTTCACAAACCCTCAAAATCCAATCTTGGATGCAATAATATGAGAATGTGATGAAATTAGGATGTTTAATCGGTGAAAATGGTCGGAATTTGTCGGAAAGATTGATAAACGGCGAAGGGAATCAGTAATTGGGGTAAACCCTCGAGTCGTGGGATGTTATGACTGAATCGCGATTTTTATAGCAGACACCAGCCTCGAGTCGAGAGTCAGGCCTCGACTCGAGGAACACCAATAATTCAAAAGCCTCGACTCGAGGTTCCTCCCTCGAGTCGAGGGATGTGCCGTTTTCAAAAATTTTTCTAAGTGTCAATACCTCGACTCGAGGACTATGCAAGCTCGACATAGGGTCGAGACCAGGGAATTTTTTTACGATTCCCAGGCCCGACCCGACCCCCAAAACTCCTAAAATCGACCTCTACGCCCCTAACGAACCTAAATATGCAAGAAATTACCGTGTTGGTCCCTCGATTTAAGCCCAGTCGCTCATTCGATCGAGGAGACCGGGTTCTCTTCCTTTATGCTCATTTTCACCAACTTTTAAGCTCTCCTTTCCTTCTCGATTTCTTGATTCCTTTTTTCAATTCCCTCGTTTTTCAATCTCCGTAGTGAGTATACCTACAAATGGGCATAAATAGTCATCAAATAATCATCAATAAGGGATGCATTTCTACCCTAAATAACACACACCCCCAAACTTGAATGAAGATATGCATTCAAAATTAAGTATGGCAATGATACAATTATGCAACCCTTAAATGATATAAACAATTAAGCTCAATATCCCAATACACTATCCATCAACTAACATCTTTTCCTAAGCATGAGCAATTCCCAAGAATCCAAGGCAAGAATTCCACAAAAAGAACAAAACACAACACAAAACAAACACACCAAAGCAATAAAATGATGGGTTGCCTCCCATCTAGCGCTAGGTTTAACATCCTTTGCCGGACGGAACTCAAGGAGTTCATACTTCCCTTTCTTTGTCAATGTAGAGATCGGCCTTGTGCTCCACTAGATGTTCCTTTGCAAAAAGGCAACACCTCCACTTATCTTCTAGGAGTAGCTTTCCTCCTTCTTTGATTTCTTTCACCGTAAGCACCTCCTTTGGTCTTTCAACACCAAGTAGCCGACTCCAATTTGATTCACACCACACCACTTGATCTCCTACTTCAAACTTTTCCTCGCTTTTCTCAAGTGGTGCCTTTTTCTCAATCAATACCCCCAAACTTGAGCCATGCTCAAATTTGGTCAACTCTTTTTCACTTTCTTCTCTTGTTCACCGGGGTCAAGCAAAGGGTCCTTTATCGATTCCTCTTTCCTACAATCATCAAGGGAAACACAAGACTTATTAGAAATGATCTTACAAGAGGGAAGGAAATGCTCATTAACTAAAGGATAAGTAGAATTAATAAGTGTAGAAACTTCCCTTTCAATGGAAGGGCATTCATCAACAATCTCTATGTATCCACACATTTTCTTCTCTACCTTGCTTTGAGCAAGCTCTTCCTCATGAACTCTTGTAAATATAACTTCATCACCATTTGAGCTCAACTTAAGCTCTCCTTTCTCCACATTAATCATAGCCTTGCCCATTGCAAGAAAAGGTCGACCAAGAATGATCGGTGCCTCAAGTTCCTCCTTCATGCCTAATACAATAAAATCCACCGGGAATATGAGTTTACCAACCCCTACTAACACATCTTCAATTATCCCAAATGGTTGAGCATATGATTGATCCGCTAATTGAAGATTGATATTCGTAGGAATCACCTCCCCTAAATCCAATTGCTTGAACACGGACAATGGCATCACATTAATACTTGCTCCTAAATCACACAAGCCTTGAATGTTTACCTTCTCTCCAATCTCACATGGGATAATGAAGCTTCCCGGATCCTTCTTCTTTTGTGGCAAGTGTCTCTCCAAGATGTCTTTGCATTCTTCCACTAACTTGAGCATCCCCTTCTCATCCCAACTCCTTTTCTTGGACATAATTTCTCTCAAGAACTTCTTATAATGTGGAACTTGTTCAAGGGCCTCCAAAAGTGGGATATCGACATGCAAATTCTTGAAAATCTCTAAAAACTTACCAAACTCTTCATCAAGTTTTTTCCTCTCTAGTCTCTTTGGAAACGGAACCGGATTAGCCTTCATTGGAACTCCCCATTCATTCTTCGATTTTTCTTCCTTCTTTGCATTTCCCCTTACTTTCACCTCTTCTTCACTTTTCTTCTCCTCCACAACCACTCTTTCTTGTCTCTCTTCTTCTTCATTCACCACCTCTTCTTCAAACTCCCCTTCTTTGGACATTTTTGGACCTTCATAGCTAGTGCCACTCCTTAGCTTGATTGCACTACAAAACTCTTTAGGGTTTGGCTCGGTAGTGGATGGATACTTTCCTTTGTTTTGTAGATGGTCCACCGTAGACGAGAGCTTCCCCACCGTAGTAGCAAAATGCCCTACTTGATGCTCGATCGTCTTAAAACGAGTGTCCATTTGCTTCCCTATATCATCAAGCCTTGAGTCATTAGCTTCCAATTTCTTCACAATCAACCCCAAAATCTCCTCCGTGGTAGCCTTTCCTTCATTGTTTGGAGCCTTTGCACCCGGATCAAATCCGGGAGGAAATTGAATGGTGGCTCTCGGATTGGCATATGAAAAATTTTCGTGTCTCCTCCATGTATTCCTATTAAATTGAGCTTGCGGTTGAGGTGGATAGCTTCCTTGTGGCCTATTTTGGTAAGGCATTTGGTAAGGCCTTCCTCCTTGATAATTCCCTTGAAAGTTTCCTCCTTGATAGCCTCCTTGTAATGGAGGCCTACCCATATAACTCACTTCTTCAACCGGCAATGAACTTGGACCAACATCAACATGAGGAACGGATGGACTCAAACTTGCTTGGCTTTGTGAAGTAGTAAGAGCTCCCAATCGGTCAATCATAGTCATCATCATACTCTTCATACTCTCGATTTCGTCAACTTGTGACACCCTATGGTGTGCTCCCCTATTAATCGACACTTGGAATGAATCTTGAGCTGTGTTCTCCATTATTTCATTCATTTGTCCCACGGTTTTAGACCAAATCGATCCATTAGCACAAGCATTCAAAAACAACCTATCCCCATCCGTCAAACCATTACAAAAGTACATAATGGTTTGCTCCTCCGGAAAACCGTGTTGAGGACAATTGATAAGTAACATGCCATACCTCTCCCACGCCTCCGGTATCGTTTCCCCATTCTTTTATCGGAAGTGAGAAATAGCCTCCTTAGCTTGAACGGTCTTTGACGGTGGATAAAACTTCATCAAAAATTTCTTCGACAACTCTTCCCATGTACGTACGGTCCCGGGCGGTAATGAATTAAGTCATGCTTTTGCTCTTCCTTTCAATGTAAAGGCAAAGAGCCTCAACTTCTTCGCATCTTCGGGTACCCCATGGTATTTTGTAGTGTCGGCAATCTCAAGAAATTGTGCCATATGTTGATGTGGGCACTCATTTTCATCTCTTCCTTCAAATTGGTTCTCCCTAAGCATTCTCACCAAAGCGGGACTTATCTCAAAGTTATTAGCATCTATCCTCGACCTTGCTATCCCATCATAGTGCTCTCTAAGTTGTGGTTCAAAGAATTCTCTCAAAGGCCTTCCTTGAGGTGGTGGCTCATTTACGGGTTGTGGTTGGGCATTTGGTATGTGAGGTGGCTCATGATATCGTGGCTCTTGATTATACGGCATATGGGGATAGTATGGTGGAAATTGTAGTGGATGAGGTGGATAGTAGGGATATTGATGAGCTTGTGGAGGATAAGGATATGAATTTTGGTAGGGGTAATTTTGTGGTGGCATCCCTTGAGGAAAAGGGCCTACTTGGGCATGGAAATGATTCTCATTACCTCCATGTTCTACTCCTCCTTCTCCTTGTCCATGTACCTCCTCTTCTTGAGGATCACCCACTAGTCTCTCCTCATGCCTTTGATCTTCTCCTTCTATAGCTTCCCTTCTTCTTCTCACACGATTTCTTCTCAACGTAGCCTCAATTTCCGGATTTAGTGGCAAGGGTGGAACACCACTAGATCTTGTTAGCATACACCTACAATGCCACAAATCCAAGTATCAAATTCTAACCAACAAAATCAACAAAAACAAAAACAAAAGCAACAAATAGTCACTTCAAACAATCCTCAAATCTCACTTATAGGCGCAAAAACTAACTCCCTGGCAACGGCGCCATTTGATTGGAGTGTATAGGGTAAGAGTTATTAAGACCAATCAACAAAATATCGAACCCAAGGGAGAAAGTATGCAAATGAAATTCAAGGATAAGAGTTCTAAATGGCTAAAGTTGCAACAAGTTTTTGGACTAAATCACTACAAATTGCAAGAAATTAAATGGCAAGGTTATGCAAACAATCTATCAAACACCTAGAATGCAAGATCAAATATACTAAAATCAATGGGGAAATTGGGTGCAAGGGATAATCTCCATCAAGGAATTCATGATTAACAAGCTATGATTATATCCAAGTGCAAATCAATCAAATTAGAAAGCATAAACCATCATGAAATTAATCACTCCATTAATATCACAATGCCTAATGTGAGTATCCTTAGTTCTTCCCATCTCTCAATGTAGAAGTCCCCAATTCATACAATCATGCAAAATTGAAACCCGATTAACACCAAATCACGTTAGCTTAACTCTCGCCTATTGCTAGGGAGATCAACCATTAATCAAAAGAGATAATTTTTCATGAAGCACAATTAAGAATCACAATTAGGAAGCAAGCTAATTCAATTGATCACAATTATCAACAATCATAGCATGAGGCAATCACTTCATCCCTAATTTCAATTATCCCAAGCACAAAGCTATTAGCCCATGGTGCTACAAACAAAAGCCATGGGTAGAAAATCTAAGAAAGCAATTAACAATATAATCACTACAAGCAATGAATTAAAGAGAACAAAGGGTAAGAACATCACCAATTAAACTTCAATAGACAAAAATAGGAATGATTAATCTTCTACAATGCTTCAATCCAACTTCGATTCTCCCAACTCACTGCTGCAAACTTCAATTACAATCAATCAAACTACTAATCTAGTGGACTAAATGTAGAATCTAATCTAATTCTAACAATCTATGGCAATTACAAGTGAATTCAAGCTACAAAATGCAAAATTCGCCCAAAGAAACTCCTAGAAACTGCTCTAAACTGCTAGAATGAAGATCTGCTCTGTTTCGGCTTCCAATGGCTTTAAAACTGAATTTTTCGGTTTTGGGCACTCCTCGAGTCGAGCTTCAGGCCCTCGAGTCGAGGCCTAAGAGTCGCTAACACGTTTCTTCAAAATATCTCCTGCCTCGAGTCGAGGCTCAGCCCTCGAGTCGAGGATCCTGCAAATTTCTCATCCCTCGAGTCGAGCTTGCTGACTTTTTGAAAATTTTTCCCTCCAGCATGAGCCTCGAGTCGAGGTCTGTGCACCCTCGACCTGTGCTCGAGACCAGGGAATTTTTATCGAGAAGGGCTTCGGGCCCGACCCCCGTTTTCATCCCGTATGTTCATCTTTTCATTCTAAGAATACCGGTACTCTCGGTTTGGCAAAATTCCACCGATTTACCTGCAAAACGGGCGAAAAACATCAAAAACTCACAAAGTAATACTTTTTAGGCAAAAGAGTGCTACTTTTCACATTTAGGCACAAATATCACACTTTAGCTCACTTTTTACACTAAAATAGGCCCTAAAAACATGCATCAATTCACTCCAATCACCCCTCTCACACTCGTGTGGGCCAGGTAGCCCGCCGAGGAAGGGACCTGTCCCTACAAACTCCTCGCAGCTAGCTTAGCCTACAGGCGAGGTCCGCCCAGTCCATAAACTGGGAGGCTTCTACTAAACCCCTCGTGATGCGTCCTGTTACCGTCCGAGGTCACCTGGCTTTCCTGGTCAGTGTGCCCCTCAAATTCCTCGCGACGAGCTTAGCCTCCGGCCGAGGTCTCCTAGCTTTCCTGGCTAGTGAGGTCCGCCAGCTCCTCAGAGTTAGGACGAAAGTCGTGTGTGGTTCGATCCTAGTGATCAGCCCAGAGCGCATAGCACGCCACTGAGCGCACCTTCATAGGTCGTCTAAAGTGCCACCGGGTTTTTCCCGGAGAATAAAGTCTCCTGGCGAGCTGCCACTTCGAACTATCCCAGCGAATGGTTCAGTGGTCTAGCCTCCATTTAGCGAGCACCTTCATCAGCTCGCCCCGACCGAAGTCGCAGTCGCGAGGACTGGTCTGGGCGACGAAGGATCCGGCGGGCCGTCAACCCGCCATGATACACTTGGGCGAGCTGAGCTCCCCAAGTAAATCCTTACTTGGCCAAAAGCCGAGCTCGCCAATGCCGAAACCAAGTCGGAAAGGTATTGGCCGAGCTAGACCTCTTGAACAAGTAGGACCGAGGCCCGACAAGCCAACAAGAGTTTGAAATATTTGGCAAAATTTTTTAAAATAAAGCTAAGTATTGAAAATAACTATTACATGAGGGCGAGCCGAGCTCCCCAGACTAACCCTTACTCGGCCAAAGTCCGAGCTCGCCCATGCCAAAACCAAAATGGAAAGGTATGGGATAAGCTCTTTCCTTTGACCAAGTAAGGCCGAGGCCGGACAGGTTATTACAGTTTGTCATATTTGGGAAATTTACAAAATTTTTTAAGTATAGAAAGCGATAAGTCGAGGCGAAGAAATGAAGGTTGCAAGACAGTTGCAAAAAGGAAGAATTTCATTAATAACATGAAGCGCGGCCAGCGGCCGATTACAAAAAATGGCACTACGGCCAACCACAAAAGGCACAAGAGGGCGTACAAGCAACAAAAAGTAAACACAAGCCTCCTAAGCCTCCCCGCTTCCAACCCCGGCGTCCGCCGCCTTATCCCTAGCTCCTACCTCCTAACCTCCAAACCCGGCCTCCTCCTCCACCTCCTCATCCGTCTCCTCGCCGGGGTAGGCCAGCTGGCCCCGATCGGGATACCAAGAGAGATCGACCCCGTAGTCCCTCTCTAAGTCTTTCAACTTTAAGACCATTTCGTTGTGGAGAGGGTGGGCAAGTGCATATGCCTTGAAGTATCTCTCCATGGCGCCCGTCGGATCCCCGACTCTCTTCGCCTCCCGGATAAGATCGATGGAGGCCATGTAATAAGAAAATTCTCCCATCACAGTCGGGTCCTGATTCGGCGGGAGGACAACCGTCTTCGGAGTCGCAAAGGCCAGCCCGCCGGGGCATGGCGAGCGAACCGGCCGAGCAAAGCAAGCTCGGAACCTTTGGAGACCAGCTCGCCGGGGCACGGCGAGCAAGCTCGGCCAGGCGGATCAAACCCTCCAGGGTCGAGCCACCGAGGGACCCGCCCTCCACGCCAAGGCGAGCTCGGCCATCCGACGAGCGGACGAATCCAAGCAAGGAGAAGACCCGAGCTCGTTACCAGATGGCGAGCGCGGCAAGGTCGCCACCTACCAAGCTCGGCGAGTCAGAGGCTTGCCGACGAAGCCACCCCCAAAGTGGTATCAAGTACGAATTGGCAGTCCCAATTTAATGTCAACCTATCCCAAAAAGGAAGGAAATTCCCTCAGCAGACAGAAGATCCCCTGCCAGAGGACAGCTGGCGGGACGCGAGTGGTCAGCCGCCTGCCCAGGTGCAGGGCAGGTACACCCCAATTAATTGGGGTTGTACAGAATTAATTATATTTTTGTACCCTTTTGTAACTTTTGTCTGCCCAAAAGGGAACCAATACGATGTATAAATAAGACCTACAAGGCACAATAAACAGATCTGAGTCATCCACCCTTAGCCTGGGACTAAGACTCCCAGCAATTCCCTTGTGTTCTAACTTTCTTTCTTGCATTAAATTCCATATTTATTGCTTATCATTGCTATTGATTGTTTTTGGGTATTTATCACCATAAATACTCCAATCAATATTGTTTTTAACCGTTAGAAAGCCACATCAATCATTCTCAAATATTTCGGTTAACAACAAGAAGATTTAAAATAACACTTTTATTTTGCAAGTCTACAAGAACGTAGTCTCACTCTGATACCACTCTGTCACGCCCCAATTTTCATAATAAAAAATTTTGAGAAATAATTAATAATTTAAAGCAAAAGACGTGAACTAAAATTTAATTTAAATAAATTTTGACAATTATTGAAAGACTTTAAAACAAAATCCAATTTAATTAAATTCGAGTGAATATCAATGACAATAAAAAATTAAAACTTGTCACTAAGAATTTAAATGAATAACTAGATATAATTAAAAGTGAGCTAATTTAATCTTTGGGCTATGCATCCTCCGTTGTACCACGTTGGCTCTCAATCTGAAAAGGGGGAAAAGAAAGGGCGAGCAAACCACGGCTCAGTGGGGACATCCTTGTCTAAACTAAATACAATAAGTAATTAAATTAATCAATCACGTTAATATTTGGTCAACTAATATCACCTCGTTTATAAAGGTCAGAAGACCTATCATCACCTCGTTTATAAAGGTCAGAAGAACTATCGTCACCTCGTTTATAAAGGTCAGAAGACCTATCGTCACCTCATTTATAAAGGTCAAAAGACATACCATCACCTCGTTTATAAAGGTCAAAACACCTATCATCATCTCATTTATAAAGTTCATACCTTTCCTTATAAATATCTCACATGAATGATAATAAAATCGCAGATCACATTTAATACAGATAAAATAGAAATCCCCACCTCAAAAGTATGTCGTGGATGGAATGAATGCAATTGTCTCAAATTCTACTCCTCGCGGTTACCGTTGTCTAACATATATAATTAAATCTACTTAAAAAGATAATATAAATAAATCTTCGAACTAAAATATATAAATTCTAGTCCTAATTCTTAGGACTAATTTGATAAAAAAAATTCCTAATTCTCGGATAAAATTCTCAATTATTGTACTGTCATTGCTGATGATAAAAAAAATTATAATTAAAGAACTGAACTACATAGTTTAATAGAGAGACAAATCATAGGTGCAAATTTTTTGAAACCAATCCCTGACGTCTATAATCCATGTTTACATAATACACTTAATTATCTAACTTAATTTTTAATTTAACCACAATAATTAGAATTCTAGTTAGGCAGTGCATGATATGTGTATATATAATTGAGAGAAAACTCTGAAAGAGAAGCAAAAGGAATACAAAATGGAAGAAGTATAATTACCATAAAAACACTTGAAGAAGAAGAAACTGTGCCATCAAAAATTATGATTTGTTAATTTGTAATTTTTTTCTAGGTTAAGATCATATATAAATAGATGTATTGTGTATGGGCTTGAGCTTGAGTGAGATAAGGACTAAAATTTAAATATTAAAAGACTTTTAAAATCCTTATTTAAAAGATTTAGAAATTTGAAAATAGGGAAAAAAATATATTTTCTAGTGAGAAAAATTAGGCATTTGTATGTCATGGAAAACTCAAGATTTGATTTTAAGTAAAAGATTCTTTTTTAGAAAATAATAAAATTGATGATATTATTTATTAAAATTTGCAAGATATGAAAAATATTTAATTTTAATAAAATTCGATATTTTGAAATTAATAAAGGTAATAAATAATACTGAAAAAATTAGGGGTATTACACATACGCTTTAGTTATCACAACTGATACCCTTCAATAATATAGGCAATACCTCTTCAATTATTACAACTAACACCCTTTAATAAATGAATTAATCAAGTTTTACCATGAACCTTTGTTTATAGTAGACTTTGCCTATTTTTTTTTTAAAATCGCACAAAGATAAATAGAACTCGCTCCCAATTTGTGTTACTCTAAGGGCAGACATGTGTTACTTTAAAGAAAAATATTATTATATTGTAAGGATAAAATAACACATAACTGTCCTTACAAAAATAAATATTTGTCCTTACAATAACACATGTAAAGTATTATAAATGTGTTATTATATGAGTACAAATGTATTACTGTATAGAGAAAAATATAGGTTAACTACAATAAAACAAATACAAATGCAAAAAAAAAAAAAAAAAAAAACCTTAGATTTAAAGAAATGTAGAGCAAAATAAAAAATACATAATTGTTTTTCTAAAAATACATATTTGTCCTTATTGTAGCATATGAATAAGTACTTATTTTTGTAAGTACTAATAACACATACTTGCTTTTATAGTAACACATACATGCCTTTATAGTAATAGACCTAGGAGCGAGTTTTTTTGGTTTTGAGCGATTATTTGGGAATATCTATTTGATTTTGTACGACCACGAAAGATCTGTAAGATTTTTACCCCGTCCAAATATTGCATATGTGGGTCATAGGTATAGTAATTTTGCGGAATCTAGAGCCGATAAATATTTTATATGAGTGTTTGTGATGATAAAGATGCAGCAGCGTATTGACGCTCGCACACAGGCCGTCATCATCTTGGATGCCTTGACTGATTTAACCCCCTAGTGTGTACACTTGCATCAGTAGCGGATTAGCTCCCCTTCGCTGGGCATGGTGGTCCTGGGCGTGCCACCTTTGATTCAGCTCCCTCTGTTCACAACTCGATGAATGACGATGACACCAGAATTTTGCGATATTCTGACGACTTGATCTCTATGTTTTTTGTGTTTCGTCGCTGATCTGTAAAAGCAACAAGATCCACGTGTTTTTTTTAATTTTGACCCGAATAACCTGGATGATCCATAAATTTTTAAGTTTTCATTTTAAACTTGATACGGTAAAAAAAATATCATCCTTACTATGATGAACTTAAATCCATGAGTTGTATGCCCAACCAAAGTTAGCATAAGTAGATCTAAGGTAGTTGGTTGGGCCAGTTACCTAGAGAGATCAATTGGGCAAGGGCCCAGAGAGGAAAAATAAGCAGGGAAGTTAGGATATACTTCTAACTCAACCCACATCATTTTACTCTTTAGATAAGAAGGATATGTAGAAAAGGGAAGTAACAAACTAGAGAGATAATTAAGGCTTAAAAAAGGGAATTACTATCCAAAGAAGTCCACAATGAAGCAAGTTGAAGGATTTTTGGCGGTAGCAAAAAAAAAAAAAAAAAAAAAGAAAAGAGCGATGGGAAAGGGAAATCATGGAGAACGTGATTTCTCTGGATTATGAAACAATCATAAGTACTTAGTAATAATCATTTATAAATAATACAAATCATTCAAGGTAAAGAACAACTTTCTTATACTCACAACTACACATTTTTACTCTTATTCTTTAAGGCTCCATTTGAATGGAATCATTTGAAATGAAGAGATTTGAGGATAATACACTATACATTTACACATCAAAATGAAGAAAAACTAAATGAATGTTCTCCATTTTAGTTTGTGTGAATACATGTATATTATACTCAAATCCCTTAATTTCAAATTTACTCCATCCAAATAGAGCCTGAGGGTTTCATTGTATTTTGACTTGAGCGTCGGCGTGTGTACGCCGAAGAACCCTCCGACGTGTTTTTGGAGGTGATTTTATTCGTGGAGAAGGTGAATCAAAAGTACGATCCTGTTTATTTGCTTCAAGTCAAGGCTGAAAAAACTACCCACCTAGTAGGTACAATTTTTACACATCAAAACTATAATTCTAGCGTGAAATATTTTACAAGAGTGTGTCTATATATTTAATACTCTTAGTTAAATATTTGATACTTTAAATGATTTTTTAAACATAATACTTTAAACTTAAATATTACTATATTTTATATTAAATATGAATAATTTAAATAGTAAAAAAAATTATTGTTGATACTCTTGAAAATAATATGATACAACTGACCATAATCCTGATGAAATTTTTAATATTCTTGAATATTGATCAAATATTTTGTACTTTTTAAAATTTTCAAAACAGTTTCATGATAAGCTTATCGAATAATTTTCATATAAAACTTTGTCATATTAAAATTTTTAAGTAGGTTTTATATGAACATTCAATTTGATGAGCTATAATCAAATTTTTGATACTTTAATTTTGGTCAAATGCTTAATATGTTAAATATTTTTTTAAAACTCTGTACTTTAAACTTAAATATTTTAATACTGTATTTTTGTATTAAATATGAATAATATAAATAGTATTAATTCAATTCGTTACAATTTAAATTGCTCAAAATCCAGGTTACAATTTTATTTTTTCATTTTTAAAATAGAAAAAAAATTCTACCCTCTCAACCTAAATCCTTACGGTTTGATCTCATATGAGGTAAGTGCATGCATGCACCCACTTTTAAAATAATGGTATCCTGAAAACTAAAAATAAAAAGTAACAGTAAATTAACTTAAAAGTATCATAATAGAATTAGAGTGCATGTATACACTCACTTCACAAGAGATCAACTCAATCCTTACTAGTGTTGTATACGAATCAAACAATTTTGGTTCATTTCGGTATTTATGATTGAAATTCGATATCCGTATTTGAAATTTTATGTTTCATATTTGATTATAAATATTCAATTTGATTCGATTATTATTCATATAGAAATACAAAATTAGGATATTCAATTCGATATTAGTAAATATTTGATTAAATATTAAATATATATATATATATATATATATATATATATATATATATATATATTATTGTATAATGTAATATATAAATTCCATATATTAGTATTGGGCAAGAATGAAAATATCCAAAAATATCTCCGATATATCCACGATATATTCATTTTTTCATGGTCACCAATATTAATATTGGAAAGAACGATATTTCTATAACATTCTTAAAACATTGATAAAACAATATCAATTATTTATTTGTACAAATTTAGTCTAATATCTGTAAAACAATGAGAAAGTATTTTAAAATATAAAAAATATGATAAATTATAGAAATATCAATAGATTTGAAAAATATCAGTAAATTGTGAAGAATATAGATAAAAAATATATAAAATAACATTTATATATATATATATATATTATATTTTATGTAAATATGTCACAAATGTAAAATTTGTTCGCATTTTTTATTAAATTATATATGTAAACAAGCAAATTTAATCGCCAATTAAGAAATGACATGTGGAAATTATACGTTAAATATCAATTACTCTATTATTTATTAGGAATTTAAATACATTTAATATCTAATATAATAAATAAATAATAATTTAACTGACCCATCAAATTATTTAGGCCAAATTCAAGTATTAAGATCTAATAAATTAATTTGGGTTACTAAAGCCCATTAAATAAATCAGGTCTCTAAAGCCTGACAAATCAAATTGGGCCTCTAAAGTCCAATAAATTGAATTGGGCCTCAAAGTCCAGTAAATCGAATTGGGCCTCTAAAATCAAATGAATCGAATTGGGCCTCCAAAGTCCAGTAAATCGAACTGAGCCTCTAAAGTCCAAAAAATTGAATTAGACCTCTAAAGTCAGATAAATCATATCAGGTCTCTAAAGCCCAAAAAATCATATCAGACCTCTAAAGTCCGATAAATCATATCATAAAAGCATAAATATGTAGATACCAAGAATATTTCTCGATTTAATCAGGCCAGACCCATCAAACTTAGGGTTTTCACCCTCTATAAATAGGGTCTCAGAAAGCATTGGAACACACTGAAGTTTGAGCTCTGCAGATTAAGTGTGGCGATTCAAAGAGTCTTTCAAGGAGTTCTTTAGGTTTTTCATCAAGAATGGTGTTTGATCCGAGACCAAGGTGCTAAACCCCTCCGATCAGCGTTTCTCCTGCAGAATTCTTTGAGTTCTTCGTCAAAGACGACATTTAATCCGAGATTAAGGTGCTAAGCCCCTCCGATCGGTATTTTCTCCTCCATAGTTCATCAACAACGACAAATTCTGATAGCTGCTTCAACTCCGAAAATCTCGAGAAAAGTCAAAATCAAACGCGAAGAGAGAATTAGAGGAACCACTAGAGATTGTACCTAAACAATCATTTGATTTAATTAAATGATCTTTGTAATTCTATTTTTGTTATTATTTATTTAAATACGAAAAATTTATGTTTAAATATTTTGACACGGCTGATGGGACCATGTCTACGTCTCATCTCTTCTCTTCAAAAGAGTAAGACTACTGAATTGACGCCCCTCAAGATCAAGCTAGGTAGGACTACTGCTAGACCCTCAGTTATGGATTCTGAAATTGTGAATGTCGTTAGGAGTATGTCAAGAGATTCACAATCACTAACTTCTTCTCCTAATGCTACCGCGGAAGAAGTATCATAAGACATTGCAAACGAGGAGAATAACTCTGCAAGTTCCACTCCCCGTTCTACTTCAAGCTCATCATCAGCTTCTAGCATAGCCGCAACAATGACGACAAATGCTACAACTATCGAGGAACAATTAGCAAGCCTAACTAAAACTATTGAAGGACTGTCGAAGCATGTCCAGGAACAAGATGCTTAGATTATTAAGCTTATGAGCAATGTTGATAGCGACGGGGCAAGTTGTGCTAAAGGAAAACAAGTGGAAAAGCACGATGTGGCCGAAACATCTGGTGGACAATAACCAATGGAGGAAGATCTAATCACAAAGCACAGTCCTTCTGATGGTTTAATCCACGATGATCAGATAAGGGAGATAGTACTTGGTACAATCAAGGACAAATTTGAGGAAAACTCAAAGTCATCCTTCACCTACACCAAGCCCTACACAAAGAGGATCGACAATCTGAAAATGCTGATAGGTTATCAACCTCCCAAGTTCCAGTAATTCGACGGCAAGGATAACCCAAAGCAAAATGTTGCTCACTTCGTAGAGACTTGCAATGATACTGATACTTACGGATATCACCTAGTGAAGCAATTTGTGCGCTCACTAAAAGGTAATGCATTTAACTGGTACATTGATATGAATGCCAATTCGATTGACGGTTGGGAGCATATGAAATAAGAATTTCTTAACCGTTTCTACAGTACTTGAAGAACGGTTAGCATGATTGAACTGACAAACACTCATCAGTGGAAGGAAGAATCAATGACCGACTATATAAATCGATGGAGAAATCTTAGCCTAAGTTACAAAGATTGATTGTTTGAAGCTTCAACAATCGAGATGTGCATTCAGGGGATGCAGTGGGGGCTCCAGTACATTCTCCAAGCAATTCAACCAAAGTTTTTGAAAAGTTGGCTACCAAAGCTCACGATATGGAGCTAAGTATGTATGCAAGTGGAGTCGAAGGACCACCAGGTCAAAAATTTCACAAGTCCAAAAATAAGCAAGAAGTTAAGAAAGGGGGCAAGCCTTTCGCCAAAGCCTCGAACAAAGAATATATGACAGTTACTACTACAGCTGTTAAAATTCATAAGAATGAAAGCAATCCAAGTAGCAAAAGGTAAAATGCCATGCAATATAATGGGCAAAGGAAAAGAACCCTTAAAGAGATGCAGCGAAAGCAATATCATTTCCTCGATTCAGATGTTCCCGGCATATTTGATGACTTAATGAAGGCTAAACTCATCAAACTACCAGAAATAAAATGAGCAGAAGAAGTTGGGTGAACAGATGGCCCTAGATACTATAAGTACCATCGATTAATAGGGCATTCACTTTAAGACTGTTTTATACACAAAGAGAAAATCACACGGTTAGCCGAGCGAGGAATGATTGTGTTAGAAGAGACTGAAGCAACTATAAATTTCCTTACCATTAAAGATGATAATGTCTCATGCTACGTGGTTAATGAGAAAAACAACGTAACAAAACAGTCTTACCATGAGCCCAATGATAAGAGTGAAGATTGTTCGGTAGCTGTAACTTTTACAGATGAGGACTTGCTACTTAGTTCACAATCAACCATTATTCGTAACTAGTTATACCCTACAACAGAAGGTGAGCCGAATCCTAATTGATGGAGGTTCGGGAGTGAACATCTTGCCCTTGAGAATGATGAAAAGTTTGGGGATATCAACAGATGACCTTGCAAGTACTCATTCGATGACCTAGGATTCCATTTGGAGGAATAAAGAGCTCTGGGTACAATAATATTATATTTGTTGATCGACGAGATGACTTCAGCCGCACTATTCCATGTCATAGATGCGAAAACATGATACAACATGCTTCTAGGACGCCCATGGTTGCATGAATATGACATGATATGTTCGACATTACACCAATGCTTCAAATATCATGAAGGTCACAACATAAAAATGGTGTTTGGCGATGATAAACCCTTCACTGAAGTCAAATCGTACTTTGTCGATTCTAAGTACTTCTTCAATAGCCCAAGGATTATTCAAGCTCAAAAGGATCCTCCAAAAGAAGTGGCCAAAGATGAACAAGTTAAAGATGATGAAAAAGATTCCCCTTCATCTCATACTGACAAAGGTAAGCAACCTTGTGGAGACGCTGAGGCACTGGAAGAATTAACTCTTCCTTTAACAAAAGTCGATGCAGTAAGACCGGCTTCACAACCACTTGAAGGGTTCACTCATCCCGTTCGAGGAGTTAGGATCAAATAGGGGGCCATATGGTCCTCAGGCCTTTAACCTTATTGTTATGACCGGATACAATCCGCAAAAAAACTTAATACCGAAGGAATCACCTCATAAAACTCCTAAGAAATTTGTTTATGGATACAAGAAAAGTGAGTACACTACCAAGAACAATAGAGTTAGCTTGGGGTATACTTTTCAAACTCCGAATGACATTGCTATCAAAAGAGCAAGCTTAAATTATCTCACAGAAGGAGAAGTCTTGGCGGTAGAAGATATGCCAAATAGAGATGTTGAGGTAGCGAAACGAGCTATCTTTAAAAGATTGGGACCACTCGGGAAGAATAAACATCAAAAGTTGGGAGTTGTCTTCAAAAGATTGGGACCACGTAAAGCAAACAACTGCTAGGCGTTGGAGAATTTTGAACCTGTAGACTTTCAAAAAATTCGAAGCCTAGTTCCATCTCGCATGAAGCAACAAACCACTTTGATTGCATCATATGGAGACGGCATGATCGCAAAAATACAAATGGTTATCCACACAAAATGTGAAGAAGACGATGGAGAGGATGTAGCCTCATATAACTTTGTCGATATTCGCAATTCTCAACAGACAGTTCCCCAAGGCATGAACATAGTCCTACAAAGGAGAATAGCAACATGATCAGAAATATGATCATTGTTCATATCAACACTGTGCAGATAGTTATGATTAGAGGAAGGGATGGCCGAATGAGGGCATTTATGGATTTTGCAAACGCAAGAGAAAATAACAAAGATGTTGTTGTTGTAAACCACATCACCATTGGTATAGACACTCATGCAGAGGAAGAAGATGCAGAGGAGGCTCTTCAAGAACTGGAGGAAGGTGTTAAGGCAACTGTCGACGTGCTAAAAGATATGTATGTTGAACTATTGCAGAAGTTCAAGAATGTGTTCGTATGGTCTTACAAAGAAATGTCTGGTTTAGACCCAAAAGTCGCGGTACATCACCTTTCGATAAAGGAGGAAACCCAACCAGTCAAATAGACTCAGCGTCGATTTTGACCAGATTTGGTACCACTGATTGAAGCTAAAGTGAACAATCTTATTCAAGTCGGTTTTATCCAAGAAGTGAAGTATCCTATATGGAGCTCAAGTATTGTCCCAGTGAGGAAGAAAAATGGTCAGATTGCATCGACTTTCGAGATTTAAACATCATATGCCCCAAGGACGATTTTTCATTACCCATTACTGAACTTATGATCGATGCAACAACGAGTCATGAAGCTTTAACCTTCATGGATAGATCATCGGGGTATAATCAAATTCGTATGTCACTAAAGGATGAAGAACTTACTGTATTTTGTATCTAAAGAATGTCGGTGCTACATACCAAAGGACTATGCAAAAGATTTTTGATGACAAGCTCCACAAGAATGTAGAATGTTACGACTTGATGGTAAAGTCAAAGAAAGAGAAGGCCATCTTCATGATTTAAGAAAAGTCTTTGAACATCTATGGCGATACCAACTCAAGATGAATCCACTGAAATGCGCATTTAGGGTTGTCAAGAAATAATAGCTTTGAATTCACACACTCTTGAAAACAAAGATGAACTGGAACTAAGAAGACCAATATGCAAAGTAAATAAAAATAAAGAACAAGACACCAAGATTTGAGTGGTTCGATCTTAACCGATCTACATCCACTATAAGGGCATTCACTTTCTACTATTCACTGAGAGAGATGATTACAGAATATTTCTTAGAATTACAGCTGAATCAATTCACTCTAAGAAAACAACCTCACAAGAAAAAATTCTACAACTGATTAACTGAATTTTTCTCTAACTTTGAAGGTTAATAACTTGAATTCCAGGAAAGCAAAGACACCATTTCTTCTTCTGATGTAAAGCTTGCTGACTCAGCTATCCAGAGCAAAAAGAGTCAATCAAAACGGATCACACACTTGACAGATATTGATTGGCAAACTGAACACCAGAAAACATCCAAAACTGACAGTTACTTAACTAACTTGGGCTTTCCAACTCACCTCCAAAATGGCCAACATATGGACAACAACAAACAATTATCTAAAACACTTTACCATGAATAGAACCTTGTTTTAAGCTACCATAATTAACAAATCTCCACCTTAGCTTACAAAAAATTAAAGAAGCTGATAGAAAGCACCCATCACTGCACTTCTTGACCAAAGGCAGAACTGAACCTAATGAATTAGTTCATACCAATCAAGCTAAGGCAAAACTCAAACTTAGTAGTAGGAACAGCCTTAGTAAATGCATCAGCAGGGTTGTCTTCAGTAGAAATTTTAGCTACTTTCAATGTTGACTTTTCCACCACATCTCTTACAAAGTATAGCTTCACATCAATGTGCTTGGTTCTTTCATGATACCCTTGATGCTTTGCAAGATGAATTGCACTCTGATTATCACAATACATAGTTAATCCTTTCTAAAAAACTCCAAATTCTGACAAGATTCCCTTCAACCATAGGCTTTCCTTGACTGCATCAGTTAGAGCCACAAATTCTGATTATGTGGTAGACAAAGCCACCACTGACTGATGAACTAATCTCCAAGAAATTGTTGTGCCTAACAATGTGAACACATAACCTGATAGTGATTTCCTAGTGTCTATGTTTGCTGCATAATCTGCATCAACATAGCTCACAAAAGCATCTCCATCTTTAATGAGCTTCTTGAACTTCAATCCTCTTTCAACTGTACCTTTTACATATCTTATGATCCACTTCATGGCTTTCCAATGAGGTATCCCTGGATCACTCATATATCTGCTAACTACACTCATAATGTGAGTTAAATCTGGTCTACAACAAACCATTGCATACATCATGCATCCAACAGAATTTACATAAGGATTTTTGTTCATCTTTGATCTTTCAGTATCATCCTTGGGGCATTGCTGAGTGGACAACTTATGATGCTGACCTAAAGGAGTAGAAACCTGCTTAGCTTAATTCATTTTGAATCTCTTCAGGACTTTGTTCAGGTAGAGGGCCTGACACAAATTGAGTGAGAATTCCTTATGGTTTCCTCTTGATTTCCATGCCTAGTATCATTTTGGCTTCTCCATGATCCTTCATGTCAAATTCTGCCTTCAGATTCTCCTTCAAAGCTTCAATTTCATTGAGAGACATGCTGGCTATTAGCACATCATCCATATACAACAATAGGTATGTAACAGTATGTGAATTATTACAGAAGTAGATACAACTATCAAATTTACTCCTTGTGAAATTAACAGAGTACATAAACTCATCAAACCTCAAGTACCACTGCCTTGGACTTTGTTTCAACCCATAGAGAGGCTTCTTTAATAAACAAGCCTTGTTTTCTCCACCTGGAATGAATACTCCTTCTGGAATCCTCATGAAAATCTGCTCATTAAGATTCCCATGTAGAAAAGCAGTAATTACATCTAATTGATGTAATTCCATATCATATTGAGCAACTAAAGCCAATAGAAATCGAATTGAACAGTGCTTAACAACAGGTGAAAAAATCTCTGTAAAATCGACCCCTTCTCTTTGAGTAAACCCCTTTGCCACCAGCCTTGCCTTAAACCTGATGCTTCCTCCTTTATTTGCTTCAAATTTCTTTTTGAAGATCCGTTTGAACCCCACAAGTTTCTGGTTCATTGGTTTCTCCACTATCTCCCAGGTTTTATTTTTGTGTAATGATAATAACTCCTACTCCATTCCAATAAGCCACTGCTCGTTCTCATCACAATTGATAGCTTCATTGTAGGATCTAGGTTCATGAGAATCAATTTCAACAGCTGTTAAAAGAGCAAAGGATACCATATCAAACTGATTGTATCTTTGAGGTGGATGAATGTCTCTTCTCTCCCTATCCCTTGCCAGCTGATATTTTCTTAGATTACTATCTTCACTTGCCTCTTCCACATTCTCATGATCTTCTGCAGATTCATCCTCATGACCATGATTTTTGATAACAAAAGGCTCCACCTCAAACTGAGTATTCTTTGTTCATGAGCTTGAGGCACTATTATTAGTATCAATCTTGAAAGGCATTTTGCTCTCATCAAAAGTTACATCCCTGCTAATTATGCACTTTTGATTACCAGGTTCTATGCACCATAACTTGTACCCTTTTACACCAGCTGGATAACCTATGAATACACATTTCAATGCCCTTGGTTCAAGCTTGTCTTGCTTCACATGTGCATAAGCCAAACATCCAAAAACTCTGAGAAAATTTTAATTAGATGGCTTTCCTGACCACACTTCTTCTAGTGTTTTGAATTGAATTGCAGATGATGGACTTCGATTTATTAAAAATGTAGCTGTAACAACTGCTTCACCCCAAAATAAGGACCTGACTCTTTCCAGTAGTGTTTGGTTCATTCTTTCTGCCAAGCCATTCTGTTGGGGAGTTCCAGGCACAGTTTTGTGCCTAACAATGTCTCTATCTTTGCAAAAAAGATTAAACTCCTCTGAAAGATATTCAAGCCCATTATCTGTTCTAAGATGCTTCATTTTCTTGCCACTGATATTTTCAACCTCAGTGAGCCAATCTTTGAAGTTAACAAAGGCATCAGATTTAGACTTCAACACTCTGATCCACACCTTCCTGGAATGATCATCAATAATGGACATGAAATACTTGCCTCCACTCTTAGTGAGATTCTTTGCAGGCCCCCATAAAACTGAGTGCACATACTCAAGAATATGTTTAGTAGTATGAGTGCTATGCCCAAACTTCAATCTCTTTGCCTTGCCATAGATACAGGTTTCACACACATCAAGCTTACTAATTTTATCTCATTCAGTAGGCCTTGTTTTGACAGCTCATGCAAACCTTTCTCACTGATATGTGCTAGCCTTCTATGCCATAAATGAGTGTTATCAGATTTGTTAACAACATCTGCTATGCCAAGAACTGTTGTACCATCAAGAAAATATAAATCAGTTCTCCTGACTCCTTTCATGACAATAGATGATCCTCTGAACACTCTTAATTCACCCTTTTCAGATTGAAACATATATTCCATAGAATCAAGCATACCAAGAGATATTAGATTTCTCCTCAAATCAGGAACATACCTCACATTTATGAGAATTTTTAGTGAGCCATCAAACATTCTGAATTGGATTGAGCCTATTCCCTTCACCTTACAAGCCTGATCATTTCCCAGTAGCACTGATCCTCCATTCTGATGCTTAAAATCTTGAAACCACTCCTTCATAGGACTCATATGAAAAGAACATCCTGAATCAAGTACCCATTCTATGCTAATTGTATCAGTAGTGATTGAGAGAACTTCAGCAGAGTCATAACCAGAATCCTTTTCACCATTATTGGCCTGATTTGCTTGATTAGATTGATTCACAAAAGGTCCAGTGTTTGCCTTCCCTTTGTTCTTCACCTCTTGCTTCCATTTTGGACAGTTTTTCTTGTAATGCCCAAGTTCATGGCAATGGAATCATTTTCTTGTATCTGGATCAGAATTACCATTAGAAGCTTTCTTTTCTTGCTTCTTATGTTGAGGATTACCTCCCTTCTTGAAATGATTCTTCTTGAAGTGATTCCTTTTAACTGTAAGACCTTCTCCTGTGTTATGAGAATTATTATCAGTATTCTTCTGAAGTTCCTTTTATTTGAGAGCCAATTGAACATCTTCTAATTTGATAGAATTCTGCCTCCAAATAGAATTGTGTCCTTGAAATTTTCAAAGGACTTTGGCAGAGCACTGAGAAGAATAAGTGCTTTGTCCTCCTCTTCAAGCTTTATGTCAATATCTTCAAGATCATCCAGTATCTTGTTGAACTCATCCACCTGCTCTAGAATGGGTTTGGTGTCCCATATCTTGAATCCATATAACTTCTGCTTCATGTACAATCGGTTAGCAAGAGTTTTTACCATGTACAAACTGTCAAGCTTATCCCAAACAACCTTTACTGTTTTTTCTTTTGAAACTTCTCTGAGTACTTTATCTCTAAGACACAATATGATTGTGCTATGAGCTTTCACCATGAGTTTCTTCCTTTCAGCCTTTTTCTCATCAGATTCATCAGTTACTATATCAAGATCATCCTCAAGAGCTTCTTCCAATCCTTGCTGCACGAGCAGAGCTCTCATCTTGATTCTCCACAACCTAAAATGAGAAGTTTCTAAAAACTTCTCAATGTCAAACTTGGTAGATCCTCCCATGATTACTTACTTTGATCTTCTTGGCTTGGTTCCCACATATGGCTCCAATTGTCAAGAAATAACAACTTTGAATTCACACACTCTTGAAAACAAAGATGAACTGGAACTAAGAAGATCAATATGCAAAGCAAACAAAAATAAAGAACAAGACACCAAGATTTGAGTAGTTCGATCTTAACCGATCTACATCCACTATGAGGGCATTCACTTTCTACTATTCACTGAGAGAGATGATTATAGAATATTTCATAGAGTTACAGCTGAATCAACTCACTCTAAGAAAACAACCTCACAAGGAAAAATTCTACAACTGATTAACTGAATTTTTCTCTAACTTTGAAGGTTAATAACTTGAGTTCCAGGAAAGCAAAGAAACCATTTCTTCTTCTGATGTAAAGCTTGTTGACTCAGCTATCCATAGCAAAAAGAATCAGTCAAAACAGATCACACACTTGCCAGATATTGATTGGCAAAGTGCACACCAGAAAACATCCAAAACTGACAGTTAGTTAACTAACTTGGGCTTTCCAACTTACCTCCAAAATGGCCTACATATGGACAACAACAAACAATTATCTAAAACACTTTACCATGAATAGAACCTTGTTTTAAGCTACCATAATTAACAAAGGTCAAATCAGGAAAATTTCTTGGATTTGTGGTCCGCCAACAAGGCATTGAAATTGACAAGCAATGATTGATGCGATCTTAAAGATCCCGGAGCCTAGAAACATTCATGAGCTTAAAAGCATACAAGGAAAGTTGGCTTATCTCAGAAAGTTTATCTCAAACCTAGTCGGACAGTGTCAACCATTTAGTCGTCTTATAAAGAAAGAAACACCATTTAAGTGGGATGAATCGTGTAACAATGCCTTTAAAAGCATCAAGTCTTACTTGATGAAGCCACCTATACTGACTGCTCCAGTGTATGAACGACTATTGACTCTCTACATTGCCACTTAAGAAAGTTCTGTAGGAGCTTTACTTGCACAAGCAAATGAAGCCGGAAAAGAATATGCATTGTACTACTTTAGTATAAGAATGACCCCAAATGAGTTAATGTATTCTCCTATCGAGAAACTATGTTTGGCTCTGATATTTGTGATTTAAAAGTTGAAACATTACTTTCAAGCTCACACTATCCATCTTGTGTCAGGAGCCAATCCACTAAATCATGTTATGATAAAATCGGTTCTCTCAGACCAACTTACAAGGTGGTATAACCAGTTGCAACAATTCAAAATTATGATATCCCTCAGAAAGCTGTATAGGGGTAAATCTTAGCTGATTTTCTAGCTGATCACCCAATGCCTACCGAGTGGGAATTGTGCGATGACCTCCCTGACGAGGATGTTTTGACTATTGAAATATCTTCCCTTTGGAAGATGTACTTTGATGGATCCACTCATAGAGAAGGAACCGGCGCCGGAGTAGTGTTTGTGACATCAAGTGGAGAGGTTCTGCCTTACTCCTTCACTTTGACCAAAAAAGTCTCAAACAATGTTACCGAGTACCAAGCACTCATACTTGGATTGGAGATGACAGTCGATATAAAACAGCTGGACCTCAGGGTGTATGGAGATTCAAAGTTGATTGTGAATCAGTTGCTTAGACTATACAAAGTCAAGAAACTCGAGTTGCTCCCCTACCACAAGTACGCTCAACAACTCATGAGTTATCTAGGGAGATGTGGAAATCGAGCATGTTCTAAAGAAAGATAACAAGTAAGCTGACGCTTTGACAAAACTTGCTTTTGCAATTTCTCTGCCCGAGAAGGAAGTTCGTATCCCAATATGTAAAAGTTGGGTTGTACCACCCATTAGGATAACACCGATGAGGAAGAAGAAAGCCATGCAGTTGAAGTATGGGAAATTGAAAAAGAAGATTGACATCAACCATTTGTGGATTACTTGAAATAAGACAAGTTGCCAAATGATCCGAGGTGAAGGGTTGATATTAGACGTCAGGCCCCTCGATTCATACTATAAAAATATACTTTATAGAAGATCATTTGATAGGATCTTCTTGAGGTGTCTAGGAGATGAAGAAGCTCCTCAAGTAATGGAAGGAGCTCATTCTGGAATGTGTGGTGCCCATCAATTGGGACCTAAGCTACATTTTTTAATAAAGAAAATGGGCTACTATTGGCCAACAATGGTAAAAGATTGCATGGATTATGCTAGGAGATGTCAAGCATGTCAGTTTCACATAAATTTGATACATCAACCTCCTGAATCATTTCATCCAACTGTCGCTGCTTGACCATTCGATGCTTGGGGCTTAGATGTAGTAGGACTCTTAACAAAGTCTTCTGGTGGTCACTAATATATTTTGGTTGCAACAGATTACTTTTCTAAGTGGACCGAAGCTATATCATTAAGGGAAGTGTAGAAAGATAATATTGCATTGATATTGCGATTAACATTATTTATAGATATGAAGTTCCCTGCTACATCATCACTGATAATGGAAGATCATTCAACAATAGTCACATCGATAAGCTTTGTGAGAAGTTTGACTTCAAACAAAGAAAATCTTCCATGTAAAATACAGCTGCTAATGGACTTGCGGAAGCCTTCAACAAAACCTTTTGCAGTTTGTTGAAGAAGGTGGTCTCTAAGTCAAAACGAGATTGACATGAGAAGATGAGTAAAGCTCTATAGGCGTACTGAACCACTTATAGAATACACCACGCAGGCCACTCCTTATTTTTTGGTATATGGTGTGAGACAATTATTCCCTTAGAAAAATAAATTCCATCCTTGATAATGGCTATACAAGAAGGGTTAACGGAAGAAGAGAATGCACATTTGCGTCTCGAAGAGTTAGAAGCCTTAGCTAAGATGAGAAGAGATTGGAAGCACAACAAAGACTTGAATGTTATCAAGCTCGTCTTTTAAGAACGTTCAACAAGAAAGTGAAAACACGTTCTTTCCAAGTTGGAGACTTAGTGCTTGCAGCAAGGCGACCCATTGTGGTGACTCATCGAGTCAGGAATAAATTCTTACCTAAGTGGGACGGTCCAAATGTGGTGAAGGAAGTTTACACAAATGGTGCATATGAGTTGATATCTGAAGATGGTGTAAACATTAGTCCCAAAAACGGAAAGTTCTTGAAACGTTACCGCGCGTAAGTCAAGAAAGCTCCATGATACACGAGCCTAAACTATTTGTCCCTCCTGGCCCGCACGAGGTTAAACTATGTACGACACCTCAATCCACTAAAGGTATTTAGTGATTAAATAATTAATACCCCTCCTGGCCCGCACGAGGTTAAACTGTGTACGGTACCTCAACCCACTAAAGGTATTTAGTGGTTAAATATTAACACCCCTTCTGGCCCGCACGAGGTTAAACTGTGTACGACACCTCAAACCACTAAAGGTATTTAGTGATTAAATATTTATACCCCTCCAGGCCTGCACGAGGTTAAACTATGTACGACACCTCAACCCACTAAAGGTATTTAGTAGTTAAATATTAATACCCCTCTTGGCCCGCACGAGGTTAAATTGTGTACAACACCCCAACCCACTAAAGGTATTTAGTGGTTAAATATTAAATACTCTACTTTGACTATTGTGGTTACAAAAAAGTCCTTCTTGGCCCGCATGAGGTTAAACTATGTACGATCCCCCCCCCCCCCAAAAAAAAAAATCAAACCATATTTCCCCTTGAACTACGTTATGGCTTGATCCTCTTCAAAGAGATACGTAGTTAACTTAGAAATTCTCTAAGTACGGTCAAGATTCAATTATTTCATTTAAGTTCATATACTTGATGAGATTTTTGAAGTACAAAAAGTCATGATTTAATTATTTCATTTAAGTTCATATACTTAATGAGATATTGAAATACGATATGATAATATGAAAGGAAAAAGTGGATGGAACAACTCAGAAATTCTCTAAGTATAAAAACATGTTCCAATTATTTCATTTAAATTCGTATACTTAGTGAAATATTGAAGTGAAAAAAATGAGGCATGACTCAATTATTTCATTTAAGTTCATATACTTAATGAGATTTTTGAAGTACAAAAGGCATGATTCAATTATTTCATTTATGTTCATATACTTAATGAGATATTGAAGTCAAAATAATTTATAAGAAAGGTGGATGAAAAGTATAGACATGTTTCAATTATTTTGTTTAAGTTCATATACTTAATAAAATAATGAAGCGTGAAAGTAATATGTGAGATAAAAGGAAAAGACAAATCAATGTTATTGACGAATCACAAAAGTTGGTAGCATAAAGAGTGTTGGTCCCGGACGAGATGTGAACGGAGGTGGAAAGTCTAGAAGGGGGGTTGAATAGACTTTACCACACTCAAAACTTTTTCAACTTTTTGTGAGCTGAGTGTGAGGTTAGAAGGCTTTGAAGTCTTCTACAGCAAGGTACTCAGAGTGTGCTCGGTGTGATCAGCAGACTTCGAAACCTCGAAGTCTTCTGATAGTGCGGAAGCTAATCTCGAGTGTATTTGAAAAACCCTTTTGATGAAAACCTTGGTGATGAATACTTAGCAAGTTTAGTGCAAGTTTATTAAAATAATGATGAATGAGCAGTTATAAGTATGAATGCAGAAAGCTTGTAAAGACACAGAGATTTTTATAGTGGTTCGGATATAACGATCCTACGTCCACTCTCCCTGATCCCACAGGGGCCTTACTATCCACCGAAACTGATCTTGTCCCTCTAATCTCCTTGAGGATTCGACCACAGGAAGTTTAACAAGTTCCTGCCCTTGGTACAATAAAAATGATCTTCGAGTGTTAACTCTTAGATCTAAAACAATCAACCTTTTCTCGTACAGATATAATGAAAGGTGATTTACACTTCCTTGACCAAAAATAAATCTCTTAAGAATATCAAAGTGTGAGATCGATTTCTGGTACGAAGAATTATGCGTGTATTGCAGTGAGTGAAAAGATTTCTCTTGATGTTTCTCGCGCGTGTCTTTTCAAAAATCCTTCACTTCAGTTTTTATATGATCCTGAAATTGACTAGCCGTTAGACTAATTTGTCAATCAGGTCTTCAAAGAAATGGTAAGTGATCGTTGGAAGATTTGTTTGACTTTGGATAATTGATTGTTTGATATCAATCAATTATATATTGATTGATCTTGATTGATAATCAAATCTTCACTTGATTGACTTCGGATATCTCTGAATTATCCTTCTGACTCTTATTAATCCTGACGAATCTCTCGAAGTCAACTTTAGCAACCTTACACCTTGCTCCAGCACAGCTTAAAGCTTGCTGTAGCATGGATTCCAACCTTGCTATCTTCACTTAAACCTTTCTTGATAACACCCTTTTTATCATATGCCTTCCTTTATCTTCACGACGCCCTTCTAGATGATTTCGAACGAGATCTTTCATAAAACCTTAAGTCTTCTTATCAGCAACCTTCAGTTCTCAATCAATACAGCTCTTCAGGTCAAGCCTAGCAAGTTTAACTATACAAAGACATAAACCCTATCTAGATCATCAGCTGACTAACAGGTTCAGCTGGTCCTATTACATTTAGGTTTTAGGAACATCATCAAAACATACAAATTCTAATCCTAACAAAGAGAAATGCAACAAAAAAATGGGGAAATAAAAAAAAAAAAGGGATCCTAAAGAAACTAAGCAATAAGGTCTAAGTTCTTCAATTCTTCTAAAACGGCCTCCAAACTCAACGTTGGAATATCCTAAGAATATCACATCTGTTATCTTAGCGTCAAAAGTTTTTAACTGAGACTTATCATTGTTGTGAATGAAACACTTGCAACCAAAATATAAAAATAAGAAATTTTAGGTGATCTTCATTTCCATATTTCATAGGGGGTTTTACACTTATTTTTAAAAATTAAGTATCTATTTTGAATAAAGCAAGCTATATTAATGGCTTCTGCCCAAAACCGATGTGGAGTGTTAAATTCAGATAACATTGTCCTTGCAACTTCTTTCAGCGTTCAGTTTCTTCTTTCAACAACTCCATTCTGTTGAGGTATCCTTGCAGCTGAGGTTTTGTGAGCTATACCATTCTCAGTACAATAGTTAGCAACAAGTGAATTAAGGAATTCAATACCTTTATCACTTCTTATTTTGACAATACTTAATCCTTTTTCATTCTAAATTCTTTTGAGGAACTCAGGTATTTTGGTCATCGTCTCATTTTTCTTGTATAAGAAAATAATCCAGGTAAATCTAGAAAAATTATATACGATTACCAAAGTGTATTTTCTTCCACTGAAACTGAGAGGAGTGACTGGACAAAAAAGATCCATATGAAGTAGTTCCAGAATTCTGTCTGAAGAAGGATTATTTATTGTCTTAAAAGAAGCTTTAGTCTGCTTTCCTTTTTGACATGCATTACAAACATGTCTCTTTGAAAATATTTTATCTGGACTAAAGATTTGCTAACTTGTTAAGAGTCTTAAAGTTTAAGTGATCAAGACGCTTATGCCATAACCAACTTAAATCGTCTGAACTCTTTGCAACTAAGCAAGTATCTTTAGGACAACTTTTAAAGTTAGCAATATAAATATTACCTTGTCTGACTCCAGCTAAAGAATATTTTCATTGAGACCATTTAGAACATAACAAGCATTACACGTAAATTTTACACAAAAACCCTTGTCACAGAATTGAGAGACAGATAAAAGATTGTGTTTTAACCCTTAAACATAGTAAACCTCATTAACTTGGACATTACCAATCATTAAAGTTTCAACTCCTTTAGTTAGCCCAAAATTGTTGTCTCCAAACATGACATGTGGCCCATCAATTGACTGATAGTTTAAGAGAAAACGTTTCTCATAGGTCATGTGTTTTGAACATCCACTGTCAATATACCAGACGACCTTGAGCAAGTCTGCTCTTTCAACTATACCCGTATCTTCCTGCAATCAAAGATTAGATTTTAGGTACCCTTTGTAAGTTGGGTCATTTTTGTTAAGTTGACTCTTTGAAATCCAAATAAACACATCAATGTTCCTTAAAATAAGTGATTGAAGTTTGCATCCGTATCTATCCATCAATATAAGACTATCAAGATCAATCTTGTTCAGTTGATCTTTAGACATTGTCTTATATCTGGGTAGTAATGGATATGATTTGCTTCTTCCATCAAAACTATTATACTTAAAATGAGATTTTGTCCTAGTCATTGGTTTGACTTTTGGAACATTTTTCTTCATCTGTACTTTCTTTGCAGAAACATCAGATAAGTTAATCCGTTCCTTATATTTCCAAGGACCAGTTTTAACCTCTTCTTTAGTATTAATAGCTTTGACAAAAACTCTTGGTTTAATAGGATCATCCTTCTTAGTTCTGTCAAAACCTAAACCTGTCTTATCACTAGTTCTATGAGAAATGTTGAAGATTCTATCTATAGTTGATTAAGTGTTGCTAAGAAGTCCCACCTTGAGATTTAACTCTCTGTTGGCTTTCTTAATACACTCATTTTCAATATAAAAATTTGATAATTTAAGTTTTAAAGTATCCAATTCTTGCTCTAACTCATTAGTCTTTTCAGATGAGGAATTAGTAGTAACCTTAGGCTTACATTCCCCCTTAAATGAGCCGTCTGATTTCTCACTACTCCTAATCTGACTTTCTTTGGTTAGATTCAGAATTTGATCTTTTAAACTTAGATTTTTAATCTCTATCTATTTATAAGCAGATAAAGCAATCTCCAGATCTTTCAAAAGTTTACTACTCTTATTAGATTCAGACAGAGTTTCACAATCATTCTCAGAAGATGAATAATAGTTTACCTTTTTCGCCATTAAACATATTTCATCATCTAACCCAGAACCAGATAAGGATGTCGATGATGAAGTTTCTTGTACTTCCTTTTCTGCTAGAAGAGCTCTTTGATCTGCATACCTCCTGTCACATTTTTTTCTTTTCTCCTCACGTTGTCTAGGTGTTAACTGAGGACAATCGTAGCTATAGTGACCACGTTTATTGAATGTATAACAATTATCTCCTCTATCAGATTTTGGACTACTATCCCCTCGTCTGACTGGTGATTTGAATCTCCTAGTCTGATCCTTCTTCTTTTCACTATTAAATCCCTTATCTTCTCATTCAAACTTGTAGCTCCTTCGACCCAATCTGTCCCGTTTGTTCCTTTTATACTTCATTCTAAGCCTTTCATATCTCTTTATCAATAAAGTAATTTCTTCATTAATTAATAAATCAGATGCCTTAGATACCTTGTCTGATTCTTCTTGATGAAGAAAAGCAATACTTTTCCCAGAAGTAGATGATTCTACCTCATCTTCTTCATCTTCAATCTGGATATCACACTCTAATGCCTTGAGATACGAGAATAGTGTATGATGTGAAATTGATGATAAATTCTGAGTAGCTTTCAAGATGTTTGCTTTTTTCCTCCATCTCTTGCTCAAAGCTCTAAGGATCTTGTTGTTGATTTCCTTTTCAGTGTAGGACTTTCCTAGGTCAGCAGCTTTGTTAAGAAGATTAGTCATCCTTATATCCATTTGATCAATAGATTCTCCATCTTTCATCTTAAATGTGTCAAAAGCATGTGGTACTGATTGCAGTTTATTCTCTTTGACCTGATCAGAACCTTCACACATATTTGCTAGTGTTTCCCACATTTCTTTAGTCGTTTTGCAACGTTTTACCTTCTCTATCCAATCCTTGCTTAAAGTTTCTATTATTTCAGTCCTGGCGACTTGATCTAAATTATGAATTTTCCTTTCATCATTTGTTAGATCCACGCTCTTCTTCTCACGCATGATTCTTGATTCAGAAGACTCAACTCCATCACTCACAACTCCATGATAGAACTTTATTGGACCTTCTCCCAGAATTTCCTCCATGCGGTCATGAATTGCCTTAAGATGATTTTTCATTCTGAATTTCCAATAGTCATAATCCTCGATGGAAAAATCTGGCAAGCTTCTGGTCTTCTTACTTTTTACCGTAGACATGATAATAAAAGAATACTCAGGAGAAACTTATCAGCAGAATTAATGATCAAGAATGAAGATAATCAAATGAACACAATTCAAGAATTATCAAGACCTAAGATATATCATAAACAATTCAACACTGTTCTGATACCACTTGTTAGTCCAAGTCGATCAAATTTATACAAAGGAAAATCTAGAAAAAGGGGGGATTGAATAGATTTCCAAACCTACTCAATTTTTCCTTTCAATTAATTCAGATAAAATTCAAACTATTAACAGATTATTCTAATATAAGATTTATACAGCGGAAGTAATTTTATACTTGATCTGATTGATAACTCTTTGAATAAGTGTTTGATTATTTGAAATTGATTATGAACAAAGTAAGCAAAAGCGATAAAGAACTGAAAGTAAGAACACGTGGATTTATAGTAGTTCGGATTATAAAAATTCTACGTCCAGTCTCTTTACAACCAATTCTTCCTATCTTCTAGAATTCTAATGGCGTGAAGATTTACATTAAAGTGTTCTGTAAACACTATGAAACTATGTACATTTTTTAACGTTATTGTGCGTGGGAATATACTTTGAATGTGTGTTGATTACAGGATTTGTGTAGATTGTGAATTGCAAAGTCACAAAAGTTATTCTATTCTAAACTAATGATCTATTTATAAGAAATCGATTCTGGTAGTTGCAACTTCCTTGTTGACTCATCATGGTTTGTTGAAACTGACTAACTGAATCTTATAACTGCTTCTTGGTTAGTTATAACTAATCTTGATGTTAGTTATAACTTTCTAACACTTTAAGTTTTCTGCTCTTCTTGGCTTCAGACGCTCTTCACATCATCTAATCATCTTCATGTCTTCACATGTTCTGATCTTCTTAGGACGTAGTCATCTGCTACCTCATCTTCATCTTCCTTGTCTTCGTCTGACTCTTTCTCTTGTCTTCATCTTATCTAAGTAAGTCTACTACAAGATTTCACCTCATTACTTCAGCTGGCTATATAATAATTCAGCTGGTCATCTTATTTTACATACTCATCTTAACTTCATCAAAAGTTAACATTTTTCTCCTAACAAATGAGGCATCGAAAGCAGGGGGAATCCCAGCTCAAGAAACCTCAGCAAGGTTAAAAGAGTAAACATCAGCCGAAACCATCTCTGTGGAGACAGTCTCAGCTGAAGACCACTCAACCTAAGCAAACTTCAAAGCTTGCTAAACGATCTACTAAATCTTCTGTGCCTGTGAGATATGAATCTTTTGATAGCTCAAGTAGAACGTATCCTTATCATCAAAACCCTAGAACCATTGCACAACGGTTGATCACTCCATCCATAGGACCTCAGAAGGGTCAGAAGTCTTCTGGAAGGAACACAACCAACACCCATAAACATACAGTCAAGAAGGCACAAAAGGATGAAACTGTCCATGTTGATAAGTATGGGAGAAGGATGAGGTATTCTAACCTTGATAAGAACACCTTATTCCTGTGGATCCCTAAAAGTTGTGCTAACCCTCAAGAACCCAACACCCAAAGGGTACCAAAAGTTTAATTGTTTGCAGGGTCGCGTGGGTCTCTATAGAAGAAGAAGAAGTGTGGATAACACTATCTGGTACATCGACAGTGGGTGCTCGAAGCATATAACTTGTGACAAACACTTCTTAAGTTTCATCAAGCCACAAGATGGCTCACGCATAGTCTTTGGTGACAACAACTACGGTATTACCAGAAGAGTTGAAATCTTAGACATTGAAGATGTACGAGTAGAGGAAGTTCTCTACATAGAAGGCCTAAAGCATAATATGTTGTTTGTGTCCCAATTCTACGACAAGGGATACTCAAAGCACAGTTTAGAGAAATATCAATGGAGTTGAGTTATTTTAGATCGAGGAGAAGAAGCTTAGGATAGAAGACTACAAGCCAAGCTGATTCAGTAAATGAGAAGAGTTCAGTTGTCAAGGGGGAATATCAGCTGACTTACAAAATATGAGAGTTGATAATTATACACACATAGTGACATCTTCAAGAAGACTCTAAAGATGGAAGCCAAGTGGACCCTTATCCTTGATGATGTCATAAAGGGGAAAAGTAAGCTAAGAATTGCAATCCTCTCCGAGATAACTTCTAGTTGACAGTTGATTTCTATTGAGATCTATTTTAAGATCTCTGGTCCTTTGCCATATTGCTTATCTTTTTTATTTCAATTCTTAGAAGGTTTTAACATCATCAAAAAGAGAAAAATTGTTGGGATATATATTTGTATAGTTTTGATGATGTGTTTAAAACCTTATTGTAATAAGACCAAGAACTTGTTAATCAGCTGATGATCTAGTTCAAGTTAGATAGTATTTTTTTAAGGGGGAAACCCTTCTAGACTAGACAAGAAGACTTGTTGACCAGCTGAGATAGAAGACTTTGTGCCAAGAAGATAGAAGGCCTGAAGTAGAAGAGTTCATCTAGAATACTTGGCCTGGAGTAGAATAGTTCGCCTAAAAGACTTGGCCTGGAGTAGAAGAGTTTGTCTAGAAGACTTGGTCGAGGTAGTCCTGAAGTAGAAGACTCTGCTGACAGACAAGAAAACTTGACGTCAGCAAGGTTGAATTATGGAAAGTCCAATAAACTAAGTTGAGACAAGCTGAGTTCAAGAGTTGACCAACGTCTGATTCCAAGATTCAAGGAAGACATGATTGACAATCAATGATTAAATCAAGATTCAATCATAAAGATTAGATTGCAATCAAGGAAGATATGGAAGACCAATCAAATACCAATCAAGGGATTCAATCAAGTTGTAAATCAATCATCAATCAAGCCAATAAAGCAAGTCAACCAATTGATACTTTCCAAACAATAGAGGATTTGATTGCTAGCTTTTCCAACAACTAGTTTTTCAATCTCTATAGATATTGGTGATCACTACAAGCTCGCGCATTGAATACACACATATTGAAAATAGACACAAAAAATGACGAGTTAACGAACAAGCACGGTCACCATTCCAAGAGCTTAAAATGCATTGACATAAGCTTAGAGAAATAATCCTTTTCTATCTTAGAGAAACTAATAGATTAGGATTATCTCTTAGTTGAAATTGTAAAATCACCTTTCATTATCTCTGTACGAGAAAAGGTTGATTATTTCTAGATCTTAGAGTTAACACTCAAAGGTCACCACTTTGTACTAAGGGCAGGAACTTGTAAAACATCATGTGGTTGAATCCTCAAGGAGAATGAGGATAGAAGACCAAACAAGGGCAGGAACTTGTAAAACCTCCTGTGGTCAAATCCTCAAGGAGAACGAGGACAAAAAACCGTTTCGTTAGTAAGGCCCCTGTGGAGTCAGGGAGAGTGGACGTAGGATCGTTATATCCGAACCACTATAAAAATCTTTGTGTCTTTACAAGCTTTCTGCATACATATTCCTAATTGTTCATTCATCATCGTTTTAATAAACTTGCACTAAACTTACTAAGTATTCATCTAGAAGGTTTTTATTTAAAATGTTTTTCAAATACACTCATGAGATTAGCTTCCGCACCATCAGAAGACTTCAACTTCTCGAAGTCTACTGATCACACTTAGCACACTCTGAGTACTTATCTGTAGAAGACTTGCGAAGTCTTCTAACCTCACACTCAGCTCACGAAAAATTATAAAATGTTTCTGAGTGTGGTAAAGTCTATTCAACCCCCATTCTAGACTTTACTCCTCTGTGTACATCTCGTCCGGGACCAACACATCTAAGTTTTTCTCCTTGTACTCCTTTGTATATTTCCCGGCGGCTATCTTTGGGGGGGGGGGGGCAACTGATCTATAATGTGGTCTGAAATTCACATTTCCTTGCGCGTCTTTTGATTTCATTATCCATTTTCGTTCAGACTTGCTCCATGTGAAATTCAGATCTTTGTTGAGCTTCTTCAGCTACCTTCTTTCCCTTTCCCCGTACATCACCTTCTCTTTCTTGATCCTTCTAATCTGCTCTTCATATAAGTTTGAGTGGTCAGACTCTCTCCTGCCTTTGCCTTTAGTAGACTTTGGAAACACCTCAGCTGAAGGAGGTTCCTTAGCTACTTTGCCTTTGCTTTTCCCTTTGACCTCAAACTTCTTCTTTTCTACTTCTTTCAGCTTGGCCAGAAGCCTTTCTGATTTCTCTTCCCCTCCTTCTTCTTCTTCTCCTCGTCTTCTCTCAGAGCGTCTTCAATTTGGCTCACCCTCAGCTGGAGTACAACATGCTCATCTGCCTTGATGCTCATCTCTTTCCTTGCTGCCTCCAGATCAGCTGCATCTACTTTGATGACTATATCTTTCTTTGCAGCTTCCAGATCAGCTGTGAGTTCTCGCTCTCTTCCCCTTTTTTCACTTCATCAGACAGCTCCCTCAGCTTAGCTTGCAGAGCAGAGCATTGGACTCGATAGTCAGATTTGTCCAAGGCAATCTCATGCGGGACTATCTCATTATCCTTTGCTACTTGCTCTTTCAGCTTCTTAACTTCCTCCTCTAGTAAACCCAACCTTCCAGCCAACGAGGTGTTAGAAAAATTAGAAACATTACGGACAATGTTTACCTCGGCTATTTTCATGTTGGTATCATGGTGTCAGTGACAGTCTTGACGATCTTCTTTGTCTTCTTTTCCAATAGCTTCTCAAATTTTGCTTCCATTTTCTTTGCAGTTTCTTAAAGACTGATGAGAAAGCTGAGGATGGGCTATCACTGTCTTCATCCTTTTGAGAGGATTCAGACGAGGAAGAGGTTTGTTCAGAGGGAATTTGTGGAGATAGAGAGTGCATCTGAATATCTTCTTGAAGAGAGTAGGAAGGTAGCGGGATTTGAGTAGCTTGGACTGGTGGGAGAGATTGAGATAGGTGTATCTGATGGTTGAGAGGGAGTAGGAGTGAGTGAAGGTTCATATGGGACTTGGATATCAGTGGCAGTAATAATGGAAGTGGGAATGGATGTGGGTTCACATGGTGGTAGGGTAACTGTTTGGACTATTTGGGAGGGTGGTTGAATTGGAGGCTCCGAGGTATTCGCCGTGGCAACCTCTTCATTGCCAGAGTGAGCAGACTTCTCAGATGGAGATAAAGATAAAGATGAAGATGTACCTTCTTCTATCTCAGAAATGGTCTGCTCAGCTGAGGTTCCCCCTGCTTTAGAGCTAGGATCCTCCAGAGCCTCAGCTTCCTTGGCTGCTGCAGCGGCTATCTCCGGAGCGAAAGACACTTCTGGTAAGAGAGTAAGGGCAGCAGATGACTCCTCAGCTGCTTTCTTCATTGCAGCCTTGACTAAGCGACACCTCTTGGGAGCCTTGGCTTTGGCCTTCAGCTTCCTTGACTGTGAAGCCTCAGCTGAACTGGATGCTGGTACAGAAGGCTGAGCCTCAACTGCTCTCAACCTTTTTCTGAACTCCTTTTTATCATCAGATTCGTCATCTTAGTCTGGAGGTCCACTGATGTGTTCATCCCGAGTCACCAACCCCTTCTGCTTTGTATAACTTTTTACTCCATCAGTCTAGTTGATTGAGGGCAACAATGAAACGAGTAATACAATAACTTTATTGAACAAACTAGTTATTGTATTAGACGTCCATTCATCATTAACAAACACCAATCTCCCCTTTTCTTCTTGAATTCTGGTCAACAACACTTTAGCCCAGTCAACCTCTACCCCATCAACGATGGCTCTTAGATAGTATAATCTGGGTTTTGAGAGCCCATCATGAGAATTTTGTTCACCAAGAATCGACTTGGTGAGGACTGTCATTAGCAGGAGAAATTTTCTCCTCAGCATGTTCTTATTCAACTCCTTCCGCCTATCCATACAAGAAGGTCGAGCCATCATTTCGAAGGACTCAATCTAATCTTCCTCCTTGTAAGTGAAAGGATCCACCCCTTCATCATTTGTCTCAAAAACTCTGGCGATAACTGACTTTGAAATGGACAAGCTTTCTCCAGTCACTGTAGTTGCGAAAATATCATCCTCAAACTTCCCATTGACGTAGAATTTGATTCCCCG
Source organism: Paraleonurus japonicus (assembly GCA_030762865.1). Classification (NCBI taxonomy): domain Eukaryota; kingdom Viridiplantae; phylum Streptophyta; class Magnoliopsida; order Lamiales; family Lamiaceae; genus Paraleonurus; species Paraleonurus japonicus. The sequence goes on along the minus strand of CM061055.1, from coordinate 25,836,014 downwards.
CATATCCAATATCTTGTTATTATCGGACTTCTTAGAACAGAAAGTCTTTAGGCTAGATCTTTCGAGAAGTTGGAGAATCTCCAAAGATTCTCTGTCCTGAGTTGTTTCAAAATCCATGAACATCTCTGATTTGATCTTCTTTGAATATGCCTTTTGGTTGAATTTGATCATAGTTGCTGTGACTCCAGTGGCCATTTACGTAAAGATAGGAAGGAAAATTACAGAGAGTGAAAATAGGGTTTCAGTGAAAGTGATGGTAAAATAAAGAAGGTGAAACCTAAATAGGAGGGAAAATCGGATTAATGGGCCACGTGTAAAGGTACTTTGAGTCTGGTCCATTCGTTTTAAATATTGCACTGTTTTAATCGACGGCTAATAAAAATTAGACGTTCTGTATCCAACGCGTGGCATTAACTCAGTTTTGAAATGCGTAAAAGTAACCGCCCAGGCTATGAATTGACGATTTTTAGGGACACTTTATGCAGGTGAAATAAGTATATCTGACGTAAGCTTAAATATACCTTGCTAGCATAAAGGTTTACCTATCAGACTAGGTTTTATCAGACTTAATCTAAAATGACATTGTCTTAGAAATTTGAAAAATTCTACTGGTCTGATTACTTTTTGAAAACAAAAACATTTTTAAGTTCTGAATTAAATTAAGCCATTAATAAATAAACTGAATTACATATCTTCATATAACTGGTACATAAAGACACTTAACTCAGCTGATGTTTTTCAAAGAACAACTCATCTAAATTTTTTTTAAATTGATAAGTTGTGAGAGTATTTTTAGAAAACATTTCTGAAAATGCTTTTTCAAAACGAAGTTTTGGTTTGTTCAGATAGGTAGGTATTCAGATGAGAAGGTTTTAAAGTTCTATTATTCTAATCTAACAACGTAACCTGTGAGAGTTCCTGCAGACACAAAGACTTGGGAAACCATTAGTAACTTTTGAGTAAGTCAGATAAGATGCACATACTCATCTGATTTTATGAAAATCAGACGACTATTGTGTCCTTGTTTGATTTACTTGATGTCAGATAAGAAAATATCAAGTTAGAAAAGGTCAATTGACTAATCCTTGATTCTTGATTCCTTAGAGAGGAGATCAATGATATCAGCTCTGTGGTTGTCCATGTGACACTTCTCAAGTCTGATATTTCTTTCTTGACATAATAAAGAAAGCGAGATAGAGAGATATCACTTAATACAACAAAAGTAAATCACAGATCGACTAAAGATGCATCAAGTAATCCTAACTCTACTGATAATTCTTTAAACCTAGACTCAGTTAATGATTTAGTCAATATATCTGCCCTTTGTAGTTCATTTGATATCTTTTCTAATCTAATATTGTTCTTTTCTACATGATCTTTTATGAAATGATGTCTTACATCTACATGCTTACACCTAGTATGCAACACAGGATTATGACTCATGACAATAGTACTATTACTATCACAGAAAATAGACACAGATGATGTGAGAATGATGTACTCTTTAAGCTGCTGACTGATGGGTGTCGAAACCAGCAAATTTTAAAAACCTGCATTAAAACAAATATAAATTTGCAATAGTGGTAAGCAAGGTCGTATCCACAGAGATTGGTAAATAGACTTATCCTAATCACAAATAGATAATTATAATAAACGAACTTAAAAGGGGGTTTTGATCTTAGTGATTCAATTAAAATAAAATACTACTAAAACAGATTAAATATTCAACGAGTTAAAAACATCCAGCCAAAGATAATTTTAGAAATGGTTCAAACACAATTGATCACTGATGCAAAGATGACTCTTTCACTCTTACACTAAATTAGTTATAGTTATTGGTACCACCTAATAACCAATCTTTCCTTACTTATTCGACAATTAGGATACCATCTCTAATTGCTTCTCTAACTAGTAAACAATCCTAGATACCATCTTAGAATTTAATTTATCAGCAGCATTATAAACAAGAAAGACCCAATTCTAGCCAACAAACACACATGTAGGTTCATTTAGACTAGATCATATATCTCCCTATAGCAATAATCGAAAACTTGGTTGAAATCAATTATGCTACTTGCCACAAAGATTAGAACAATTAAACAATTACGGATTTAACGTTCTAATTGACATTCATTATTATCACGAATTAAATAAATGGCCAATTTAAATAACTCGCCCAACAATGTAATCAAACATAAGAGATATATAAATAGTGTAGAGTGAAAGAGAATAAAAAACGTATTAGATCTCACATCATGTAGAACCAAATCTTCAATTATCCATGACTAAATTAGTAAATTAGCAATCCATAAGCATAGAAACAGAAATCTCCATTAAAGTTGCAGAGAAAAGTTAAGTTCCGTAAAAGATCATTTTCAGCGAATAAAATCTCCCTCCACAATATAACTAATCTAGAATTTGAAATTCAAAAATAACTAACTAACCTTATCTAAAACATTTAAAATACAAAAGACTAAATATAAAAATAAAAACGTTTCTGAAATAAACGAGACTCTTGGAATGATGAGAAGAATTAAATTTGAGTCTCGGAATAAAGACGTAGGCGACTCTTGAGTGAATTTTCGCATTAACCTTAGGCGTGCCCACGCCTAACACAAAAACAGCTTCTGCATCATTTGTTGTCCACCTTAGAATTTAAGGCGTGCCCTCGCCTTACAAACAGACTTCTACAGGTCCTCTTTCTTTGGAGACTTCAATTCATCTTCTTTATAAATTACTCCAATTGGTCTCAAACATCAATTAAATCTTTATTGTCCTACAAAACATTAAACTTGATCAAAACCAACAAATAAAGATTAATTGACATCTAAAATATGGGGAAATAGTGACAAAATATATGCACTTTAAGTAGTCTATCACTGACTAATCCAGATGAGCTAAGAGCAACAACTTCCAACTGCCATGTATTCAGCCTCAGTAGTGGATATGACAACGGAAGTCTATTTCTTGGACAACCAGGAAATCAGCTTATTACCCAAAAATTGGCAAGTTCCAGAGGTGGACTTCCTATCAATTTTACATCTACCAAAGTCCGAGTCTGAATAACCAGATAGCTGAAAGTTATCATCAGATGGGTACTACAACCTAACATTTAAAGTCCCGTTTAGATATTTCAGGATCTTCTTGGCTCTCTCCAGATGAGACTTCTTAGAATTTGATTGAAACCTTGCACATACCCCTACTGCAAAGACTATATCAGACCTACTTGCAGTGAGATATAACAAAGATCCAATCAGTCCACGATACTCTGTTGCATCTGTGGGTATCCTGTTCTCATCTGAATCCATAGAGAAGTTAATTGCCATAGGTATTTTAACTTCTCTGCTAGTATTCATTCCAAATTTATCTATTAGGTCCTTTGCATATTTAGTGTGATGAATGAATATCCCTCTGCTCGTCTGTTTTACCTGCAAGCCTAGAAAATAGGTCAATTCTCCCATCATTGACATTTCAAATCTGTTTTTCATAAGATCACCAAACTCCTCACACAATGTCAGATTAAGTGAACCAAAGATAATTTCATCTACATAGATTTGAACTAACAATATATTTTCATCTACTTCTTTTCTAAACAAAGTTCTATCTATCTTTCCTTTTGTAAATCCACTTGAAACTAAGAATTCAGATAGAGTATCGTACCAAATACGTGGTGCTTGCTTAAGTCCATATAGTGCCTTATTGAGTTTATAAACTTTATTATTAGTTCTAAACCCAAGAGGCTGTTCTACATGGACTTCCTCAAGCAATACACCATTCAAGAAAGCAGACTTAACATCCATCTGAAAGAATTTGAAACCCTTATAGGCAGCAAAAGCTAAAAACAACCTTATTGCTTCTAATCTGGCGACTGGAGCATAGGTCTCATCATAGTCTATCCCTTCAGACTTTGAGTAACCTTGTGCTACTAGTCTAGCCTTATTTCGAACAATAGCATTGCTTTCATCAGTTTTCTTTTAAAATACCCATTTGGTGCCTGTAATTTTTCTATGAATGGGTCTATCCACTAGCTCCCAAATATTTTGCCTTTCAAATTGATGTAGTTCTTCTTGCATGGCAGTTACCCAACATGGGTTAGATACAGCCTCCTCAATGGACTTAGGTTCAAAAAGTGATACATAACAACTGAACATACTTTGAGAATCCAACATAATCCTCATCTGGACACTACTCGAAGAATTCCCAATGATCTGTTCAGCTGGATGATAACTTCTCATCCTTTTGCCTACTTGAGTAGAAGTACCCTCATCAACTGATTTAGAATTTAACTCATCTTGATCATCCTGAGTAGACATTCCCCCTTCATCTACTGACCTTGTCTGATCAGATAATGTTAGAGGTGTCTCCTCAGATGGAACAAGTAGAGGAGTTCCCTTTTAAGCATCAGATGAGAGTTCTTCCTCATCTGAATATGAATCATATTTAGGAAGATAGGTTTTCCTTTGTTTAGATTTGTTAAATTCAAGTCTACTTGGATCATTTGAAATTTGGCCAACCTTATCTGAAAATGCTTGAATTTCATCAAACACCACATGAGGTATTTCCTCGACACAAAGAGTAGTCTTATTAAAGACTCTAAATGCTTTAGATGTGCTGGAATATCCAAAGAAAATTCCATCAACCACTTTGCAATCAAAAGTCTTTCATTCAGATCTACCATTGTTATGGATAAAACACTCACAACCAAAAGCACGGAAATAAGAAATTCTTGGAATTCTACCATTCCACAGCTCATAAAAAGTCTTACCCTTGTCTTTCACAGGCAGACACCTATTCTGGGTGTAGCAAGCTGTATTGATTGCCTCAGCCCAAAACCTCTGTGGAGTTCCATACTCAGCTAACATGCTTCTAGCTGTCTCTTTTAGTTTTCTGTTTCTTCTCTCAACAACACCATTTTGTTGTGGAGTTCGAGCAGATGATTTTTAGTGTTCTGGTCCATACTCAGGTGATCTTTTAGTGTTCTGTTTCTTCTCTCAATAACACCATTTTGTTGTGGAGTTCGAGCAGATGATGTCTCACGTGTAATACCATTCTCAGCAAAATAGTTAGATAAACAAGAATTTATAAATTCAGTACCCTTATCACTCCTTATCTTGATTATACTAACACCTTTCTCATTTTGGATTTGTTTGAACAATTTTGGAATCTTGCTCATCGTCCCATTTTTCTTGAAAAGAAATAACACCCAAGTGTATCTGGAATAATCATCCACCACAACTAAGGTGTATTTCCTCCTACTAAAATTGAGAGGTGAGAAAGGTCCAAATAAGTCCAAATGAAGAAGTTGTAAAACTCTTTCAGATGAGATCGTGTTAATACTCTTAAAGGAGTTCCTAGGCTGTTTATCTTTCTGACATGCATCACATTTAAGATCATTAGAACATAACATTTCAGGCAATCCTTTGACAAGATTTTTCTTAGCAATCTTGTTAAGGGTCTTGAAGTTCAGATAACTAAGCCTCTTGTGCCATAGCCAGCTGAGATCATCTCCACCCTTAGCAACCAGACAAGTATCTTTAGGGTAACTGTTAAAGTTAGCTACATAAATATTACCGTGTCTGAAGCCGGTTAATAAAACCTTGTCTGAAAGACTGTCTAAAATATCACATTTATCTTTAGAAAATCTAACACTGAATCCTTTGTCACAAAGTTGAGATATAGATAATAAGTTGTGTTGTAAACCTTCAACAAAATAAACTTCAGATACATGAACATCACCTATAATTAGAGTTCCAACACCTCTGGTCTGACCACAGTTGTTGTCACCAAAGAGCACCCTAGGACCATCAATACTCTGGAAGTTTGAAAGCAGCCTCCTCTCACATGTCATATGCTGAGAACATCCACTATCAATGTATCATATTGTTGCAAGAATTTCTTCCTTGGAAGATGGTCCCTGACGTTCCTAAAAAATAAAGTTAAGTAAGAGGTACCCTAGTGATCTTGGGTCCTTTTTGGTTAATTTTACACTTTGGTATCCAAAGAAACACATCCAAATTTCTTAGAACAAGAGATTGTAGTTTACAACCATATCTGTCTACTAATATAAGGCTATCAAGATCCATCTTGTTCAGCTGATCTTTGGTTATAGTCTTATATTTGGGTAAAAATGGATATGATTTGCTTCTACCATCAAAGCTATTATACTTCAGATGAGTTTTAAACTTGATCTTAGGTTTAGCCTTAGGAACATTTTTCTTCATCTGATTTTCTTTGCAGACTGATCAGATGAGTTTACTAGTTCCTTTGGTTTCCATGGACTAATTTTAATCTCATCTTGAGTATTAGTTGCTTTGACAAAAACTCTTGGTTTAACATGATCATTCTTTTTACTTCTATCAAAGCCCAAACCAGTCTTGTCACAAGCTTTTTGTGAATTATTGAAAATTTTATCTATAGTTGATTGTGAGTTATTAAGATATCCCAACTTAAGACATAATTCTTTGTTGGTTTTCTTAATCCTCTCATTTTCATTATAGATATCTGATAATTTAAGTTTTAAAGAATTCAATTCTTTTTCCAACTCATTGTACTTCTTAGATGAGGAATCAATAGAAATCTTAAGCCTGCATTCCCCCTTGAATGAGCCATCAGATTTTTCACTGGTCCTAGTCTGAGATTCCTTGGTTAGATTGAGAATTTGATCTTTTAAACTTAAATTCTCAATTTCTATCTGCTTGTAGACATCTAGAGACGTTTTCAAATCCTTCAGAAGAATCTTGATCACAGATTGGTCATTATCTGAAACAGACTTGTAAGACTCATTTTCAGAAGATGAAAGTAATTTACCTCTTTAACCATCAGACAGATCTCATCGTCTGATCCGAAATCAGATGGCGAAGATGACTTTCTTGATTCTTTCTCCTCAACAAGAAGAGCTCTCTGGTCTGCAAAGCGTCAATCCCTCTTTTTCCTCTTTTCCTCCCTTTCCTTGGGAGTCAGCTAAGGACAGTCATAGCTATAATGCCCTGGCTTGTTACATGTGTAACAAGTATCACCTCGTTCTGATTTGGGGCTACCATAACTCTTCTTTGCAGGAGACTTGTATCTTCTCATCAGACCTTTCCTTTTGTCGTCATCTGTCGTTTCCACATCGTCTTTCCTTCGGGATCTCGATCTCGATCTGTCCCTTCCTTCAAATCTAGATTTTTTATGCTTGTATTTCATATTAAGCCGATCATAGCTTTTTGTCAGCAAAGCCATATGTTCCTTCAAAAAGAGATTAACTCCCTTTGACTCAGCAACAGACTTTTCTTCCCTGTTGACAAATTCAACAGTCTTTGTAGAGGTACTTGGTTCTGCCTCGTCTTCTTCATCCTCAACCTGGATATCGAACTCACACCCTTTCAAGTGAGAAAATAAGGTGTAATGATTCATAGTAGATAAATTCTTTGTGGCTTTGATCAAATTACCCTTTTCTCTCCAACATTTTGTTAAAGATCTAAGGATTTTGTTATTTATCTCTTCTTCAGAATAAACTTTACCCAAATCCGTGGCTCTATGAATCAAATTGGTCATTCTCATGTCCAATTGATCAATAGTTTCACCCTCTTTCATTTTAAAAATGTCAAAGGAGTGGAGAACAGCTTGTAGCTTGTTCTCCTTTACCTGGACACTGCCTTCGCACATATCAGCCAGGGTGTCCCACATTTGCTTAGCAGTTTTACACTTCTTGATTTTCTCGTACCATTCTCTGCTGAGGGTAACGATGATCTCGTTACTTGCCACCTAATCCAGATTATAAACTTTTCTTTCATCGTTAGTTAATTGAGATACCTTCTTTTCTACCTAAGCACGGGTTTCTGAGTTGCTCGCTCCGTCACTGACTCCACCATGAAAGAACTTGATGGATCCTTCAGAAAGAACATCTTCCATTCGAGGATGGATAGACTTCAGATGGTTCTCTATACGGAATTTCCAGTAATCATTGTCTTCGATCTCAAAGTCTGGAAGACTTTTAACCTTTCTATCACTGGGAGACATGATTAGTAATAGACAATAATATATAAGGTAAAAAATTAACAAAAACAGATCTAGATTGAGAATTGAGTGAATAAATTGTTTCGACCAAAAGATATATCAAGAACAGCTTTAACCTGGGTCTGATACCACTTGTTGGTCCCGGAATTGAGTGAATCTCCTAGAAATAATCTAGAAGGGGGGGGGAGGTTGAATAGATTATCTAAATTTCTTTGTGAAATTCAGACTAGCTAATCAAACTTATCTTCTAAAATATCTCGAGTACCCAGCAAAAGCAAATTATACTTAATCCTTAAATTGGATCTAAAAACAACTTGATAGAATTGAGATCACAAGATATAATCGACTGAAAGTAAAAACTGAAAATAAAGAACACAGGATTTATAGTGGTTTGGATTGAAAAATTCTACCTCCACTCTCCTTCTCCGACTTGAAGAAGGGTCTCGTCTTACTATCTTTCTTGCTTTTTTAATTCGATTACAGTTTACACTTGGTGAAATTCCAACTCTTTGAATCTCATATCTTCCTTCTAATCTATTCCTCTAAATGTAAATTACAGTGAAAAGTGTAGAAGGAATTTACAGTAAAGTGTTGTACAAACACATAGAAAAATATCAACACTCAAATTAGACTGTTATGAGTGCTCTTTGAAAGTGTGTTTCAGAAAATGTGCAAAAGTCCTTCTAAATACTGTGCTTAGGCCTATTTATAAACCCTTAAAATGGTTAGTTTGTTGTAACAAACTCTTAACCGCATAGCAAACTAATCTTGAAAACTACCTTGACTTCAGCTAACCTTCTTGAGTAAGTCATCTGACCGACTTAGTTGAAATCTGTCTTTCTTATTCTACTCAGCTGATTTCTTCTTCGTCTTGAGGTCTTCATTACTCTATCTATCAGATGACCTCTTCAAGATTGTCTTCAAATGACCTTCAAAATATCGACCTCAGCTGACTATCTTATCTCACCTAGTCTGATAATCTAACTAGTGAAACAAATACATCAGCTGTTCTATACACTTCTCAGCTGGTCATCCTACTTTACATAAGCTCATCTAATCTATACATTTTAACTCATCAAAACTAATCCTGATCTAACATCTTTTCTCTCAGCATGATCTCCAACATAACCTTCACTGTGACATCAATCTACTCCCTGAGAGTCATCGGTACCTCATAAGCCAAAGGTCCTTGAGGAGCAGAACCTCCTATACTAGGAACCACCGCCAGTGATGGATCCTCACCTTGCCCAGTGAGAGGTGGGGTAGGAAGTCCTTCTCTACTTGTGCTCTATCCTACAAGAGCCTGATTCGTCCCTGAAATCATGTTCCCTTCCTCCCTCTGTAGATTAGGTAAAGGAAGGTCCGTCTGCGCCCTTTCCAAGCCAGGGCTAACATTTGCCGCTGTACGAAGGTGGAACCACTTCTCTTCTCACAATTGCCCCAATAGCAGGGGGCGGAAAAGGGACCGCCAAAGATGGCCGACCTCTTCCTCCGTCTTCTTTCCTAGATTCATCTTGTCTTCCAGCCATAACAATCACGATTATAAAGGAAACTCACGTCTTAAACCCAAGTTTCCCACAGACGGCGCCACTTGATGCGTGCAATAAAGTCACGCTAGCAAGAATCGAACCTCGTACCTGAGATTCATGGAACCACGCCTTGAACACGAACTATAACCTCATGATTTGAACCCGTACCCGAGCTCCGAATACCTGTAAAACACGCCGGAGAGGTGCCCGGCGTATGGACTCCGACACTCAAGTCAGTGATGGGAAAGAATATAAGAGGAGGGCCCTTAATACCCAGTAAGGGACCTCTAGGAGCTAATAGGAACTAGCTGGTAAAGTGATAGTAAAGATAAAATGTCGTGCTCAAAGTATGATAAGTTGATAAGTGAATTCGTACCTTTCACCCTTGTATTGATCGTACATAAATAATATCTGGAAAAGGAAAGTTATCACCACCCTCTGATGGGGCTCTCCACTCTCCATCGTGTTCCTCCCATGTTCCATCCTTTTCCCATGTTGTGATCTTCTTTCCTTCGTATAACCGCTTCTAGATCTTTCTCCCATATTATTTATCAGCTCTGTTTGACTAAGTCTTTGCCTACTTATCAGCTAATCCCTATTTCGTGAGCTTATCGTTAACCGCCAGATCCTTCTTCGAAAATTATCTTAACTACCTGCTTTATTCCCGCGCATTTGAGCCCATATTGAGATTTTTGGCTTACTTGTATCTTTCCTCCCTTTAGGCCTCTCCTTGGGCTTTCGCTTACTCTCCGGCACTCTAACCTCATTTTAAGTATATTCAGCCCAAACCATAATTATGCCACATCAAGATTGGTGTCGTATTATTTTATTGTATTGTGTAAGAATAAAATAAGAAAGAAAATAAATGAATGAGAAAAAAAAATGAATTATATTGGGAAGAGTAATAATAGATTTTATAAGTGTAGATGGAGTATGAGATTTGAAATTTGTATTTTAAACCCCTAATTCCGTCTCTATAAATACCCTCATTTTCATATTTTAATTTGCTTTTGACTTACTTTAAACACACAATTACACATTTTTTCACATAGTTAGCAATAGTTAGAATAGTTCTTCATTTCTTTCGATTCTCTTGCAATTTAGAAGATATTTTGGAGCATTCAAGTTGTAAGAACACCATCTAGGTGATATTTTTCTTTTAATTCAAGTTTCATTGGTTAATTTCTTATTATGATCATCTCTCTTCACCCTTAGTTTTTGGATTTTTTATTTCTTAGTATGTTTGACTAATTTCTTGTGGTTGGGGTGCTTTGATTCATACGGATAGTTGAATTATGTGTAGAATTCTTATGGGTAGTTCTAATTGAAAAGGTTAATTTATTGAATTGATGAGTTTTGCATTATCTATTTACCTAATTATGCTTTAATCTCATGCTTAGTTGTTTAATTATCTCAAGGAGACTTGGGAAGTTTAAACTACTCTTTGGGTGTTGGGTTTAATTGGGTAAATTAGAGTTAATATTGGTTTAATGCAAGAAAACTTGATTAATTCCATTAGAAATACATCAATTTCACATTAATTGCTTAGATTAATAGTCGGGTAATTAGTGCGGAGACGAAAGGGAAGAGACCTTAGTATTGAAGGGGGGCAAGCTAAGGAAATCTATTGACTCGTGTTATCGTCCGGGAGGAAAGGGTAACTTCGGCCTAATTAATCCTCCGTGCTTAATTGAAATATAATTCCTAGGCTTATCAACTACGGGTTTATGTTTTCTTTAAAGAATTGCTCTATTGATTAACCAACAATAAGAACCCCATTTGAATTCGTTTTATCAATTTATTCCACTATTTGGCTCGTATTACAATCAGGATTAAACGAGTAGATTTAGGGCTATCCCTCATTTGATTCTCGTGGATTCGATATTTAATTCAAGTGCTTGCTCGCTACGCGATCCTCCTACACTTGGGAGGTGAGTGCTAGTTTGCATGTATCATAACTGCAATGAGTAGTACTCCACTTGAATGCCCCTTTAAGTGACAACCATCTATTCATATCCATGACCTACAACAAGATTTGAATCATTTCATCACAGCATTAAAACAGATGTACAATCTATTAAATCTAGTATTGTCATCACTGTTGTTATTAGTCTCCAAAATGATTGATGAACCAAGATTCTTGTAAAGCAGAATATGCGCATAGTCCCACAATTTGACATATTGATTAGTGCTATCACCCTCTATTTTCTTCAAGGCCTTTTGTTTGCTCTATATGCTTGAGTGCCTAAGATGTAACAACCTAAATTCAGCATTGCAGTTTTCTTAAAACCCTTGGCCTTCTTTCTATGTTGCTGCCTTCTCGGCTATTGCATGTCGGGGTTATCCTCTGGAGGAAGCGATTACAACAGCCTTGTTAATAGGTTTATCCACTCTCAAGGTTGGACCCAAATTTGAATTGAGTCTGATTCTGTCTTGCAGTACTTTGAAGAGGACTTTTCTGATGTTCCATGTAGGCTTCAGAGTCCTTAGAGTCAGGTTATGCATCTAGCTAGCTAAATGACGATCAAATACTCACACATATTAAGAGAGGCAAACCAGGCGCTGAATATTGTGGTCCGCCGTTACACACAAGAGGTCTGACATGGCAAGACAATTGTCCCGAATTTCTTCTGTAGTTTTTGTACACTAATATAAACTCTTGATATTTCCATGCTGCTAGACAGTAGCTTGTTCTTTTTAGTTGGGTTAACGTTTTGACAACTCTTTTTGAATCGATTTGTGATCTTACAGTTCTTAAATTTTCTTTTTTATGCTATTACCTTTATTTGCTATGTTATTATTATGAACTTCCGTAATGAGGCAATCATAAACTAATTTAGTCTATGAAATTTTTTTAAACCAATTTTACAAATCTATATTTAAACCTTCAACTCATTTTACAAATCTCTATTTAAACCTTCAGTTGTCCAATATTGTTTTTAACAACATTCTCTGTGTAACACATGCACACACTTTCAAAACAATTTTAACCGCATCAGGCTTTCTTCATACCCACATGCCGCAACATTTCTCATTACCAAATTCAAATTATAATTTTAGTATACATGTCAAAAAAAAAAAGGTAACCAAATAATAGAAGGTATAGTCTCATATTCACTCACTTCATGCATAGACTTGAATCCACTATAAAAAGTGTTACGTGTTATAACTGAAAAGTGTCACTTTCTATAAATAAAAATGGTTAGTTATAATAACATAAAAGTGCTAAGTGTTAGTATAATTGAAATGTGCCAACGAAATTAACTGAAAAGTGACATAAGAAAATCTGAGTGCATGACTGCAGTCACTTCAGAAGATATCTAACTCACATTAGAATGAATGGGTTCACAATGACATAGGAAAGTTAATTGCTTCTTTCCCAAAAAGATGCAGTCTCTTGACTATTGCTAAATGTACAAATTAGAGGGAAAGAATGGGAATGGACTAGCATTAATTATAAATGGCTTTGTATGACGACACTGATGTTAATCTGTATAATTAAAACCTCACTTGCTGGTTTTCTGCTTTTGGGAGGGAGGCATATCCTCGGAAAACCTGTTACAGAAATGATATCTTTCAAAATAATTAAAAAGTTCTGATGATACTATTACTAGGCATGAGACATTCAAAGAATTGAATGTAAAATTGTGAATATAATTGACCAAAACGAAAGCATAAATTAACAAATTGCAGGCACCAGAAAAGGAAAAAGATACATATGACAACACCAAGAGCTCATAAATATATTACCCCCGTCCCGAAATATTGTTCACACATTTCTTTTTCGTCCATCCCACAATATTTTATACACACTTACAATGGAAAACCCTCTATAAACTCTACCCTCACAATATCCATAAATTTACTCATTACTTTTGGACTCATACATACACACAATCCAAATTTTTTTTTTTAACTTTTACAAAAACTACCTCTCAAAACTCAGCCATTACTATCCTTTCTTATTTTATACACCTTTTTACCAGTGAAAGGTATTTTAGTAGGCAGAGAAAGATGCAGCAGACTGACTGCTCGAGTTACAAAATATATGAGCATTTTAAAAATAAATCTTGATTCAACAAATCATTACGGGGTGATTTAAAAGATATTTCTCTGGAAGCTTTTTGTTTTTTAATAATGAATTCAGACTTTTTACCCTTTTTTTTACGTTGTCACTCTAGTCTTCTGAACAATATTTAAATCTGCAACTTCTAGGTAGACTATAGTCTTCTGAACAATATTTAACTAATTCACATGAGTCTCAGGTCTCAACTATAGAACACCAAATACAACTCAACACAATCTTGATGATAATCTTCTTGTCAAAAGAGATAAATTATTTATATGCTTCAACACAATCTTGATGATAATCTTGCATCACTAAATATGTTCCTAATTTTGTATAAATAGATGAATGCTTTTACCACTCAACAAATATCATGTGTGTGAAGATGTCACTGGTTATCACTGAAGCAGACTTGACAAATAAAATTCTTTCTTCTTTTTCTATATTAACTCAAATAGAATTCATAAAGCTTATATTTCAAGATATCCTAAGCAGTTCCATTCGATTATCATGCATGACGAACACTGAAAGAATGCTAATGAATTCACTTACATGTCTGTGATTCTCTTCCGCTGATCAGAACAGATATATGGATATAAATCTTCAATGGTCATACTAGCAAAACTACTACTGAGATTTTGTTTCCCTAAGTAAGAGGCAAAGCCTGAAGCCACTGGCAGATCTTTAAGCTGCTCCTTCAAATGTTCCATGAAGCTAAAACCTGTGAACATGCTGAATCAAATAACAGAGAACACAAAAATAACAAAAGTTGCAAGACATAATGGGAAAAGCAACTAAAATAATTAATCTAATAAAAGAATGACTAAATAAATATGTGACCTTTAGGAAGGTAAAACAAAGTACTTCACTCAAAATATAACGAAAGACAAAAATACATGCTTGTTAGCAATAATTGTGTGTCATACGCAACAGGTGCCAAGTTGTCAACCATTCATTACATAATAACACATTGGTGAAACTTCCATTAGGATCATGCTTTTCCAAGAGCAAAGATCCTTACATTTCACAATTACACAAATTGCCCAGAGTACAAGTCAAAAGCTCCCAACAGTCACTCTCAAACGTGCTATTGAAGCAATATCTTGCAACAGTGTTTACATTTATTATAGTTCTCAAGTAGATCCTATTGCTAGCACAATTGGCTTTTTATATTTTTTAAATAAATTGAAGGTTGATATATAAGACTTCATGAGAAGAGTGACAAACAAAATTTTGAACACTCAATCAACCTCTTATTCTCTCAATCGTAGGTAGGATAATCTTACACTACTTGAAAATTAGAGTTTCTTATACAGTTTTTTATAGTGGACCATCTACAAAGATATGCAAAAGTAAAAAATTGAGTTGATAGAGATAACATACAGCACAAAACAGAAAAAAGAAAAGGAAAACAGAAAGTCCGATCCAATGCACTTAAGGCCAAATACATTACTCTTTCAATTGTCGTAAAGCCCTAGTGAGAAACATTATGGAAAATTAGACTTCGAAATGGAACACAGTTTAACAAAATTCAAATATTTTTTATAAAAACCTAAATGATTCTATATTTATTACGCTGTGCTAGTGGGAAAAGGGGGAGGAGGGGGACTATCAAAGATTCAAAATGAACATAAACTGACATGAAAAATAAATAACAAATAAATCATATTTCTGGAATTAATGAATATGTAGTGTGTAATGGATTAACACATACTGAGAGCTCGAAGCATTTTTAAGTCGAATTTCTGTGCCAAAGCTTCATCGCCAATCTTCTTGGCACGCAGGTTCACCATATTCTTTAAGCCCATCAACAGATCCTAATTGAGAGAGAATAAGAATAATAGACACGTATTAAGACAATTATTTTTAGAAAAAAAGGTTTAAGTGAATAATCAAGATTTAAGCGTAACAACTAAGCTTACAAGTTCAGCCTCAGTTAAAGAACAAAGCCATTTGACGTCATCTATGTTGTTGTTACCCAGTATGGTACTACCATCCATTAGTTGACTCTGTAAACTATTCTGAGGGCCGTGCTTTTACCCTCCAAAAACAATCAAAACTGTAGAAAAAACAAAATCAGTTTTTGATAGCTGAACTATGGATGAGACGGGGGTTTTGTGCTTTTAAGCATATAGATGAGGTTAGGTGTTCCAATGAACCATTTTGTAAATAATAAATTCAGTTGATTTTAACTGAAATAATGAGTATACTCGGTATCAATTTCCGTATAACCAATAAATACTTTTTAAAAAGTGAAAAAAACTCACTATATATTTGATGCTGGTATAGAATCATGATACATCATTCCAGTTTCCAACTTCCAAGATAGCATACTAGGTATATGAAGACACAGTAGGCAACAAATATCACATACTAGTTATGCATAGATATATGCACATGAGACTTAACATTCAAAAAGACAAAAGATACATCCAATATTCTAATCACTCACGCAGAAAAAAGACAAGTAAATTCTGAACATTATTTAGCCAGCTTACTGAACATTATTTAGAGCAACCAAGTGGGGTTTGGGCAGGAAATTTCCTATATGCCTATATTGTGTTTTCCCATTATCTAAGTTCTAAATTTTGGTCTAGGAAACAACTAAAGCGTATGTTTGATAGGGGAGATGAGATAAGGAGTCATAATTTATAAAATATAGAGAGATTATTTATGATAATTATAAGATAAAGTTGAAAATGACTAATTAATCCTTATGTTAAAATCGATCATATTTTGTATACACAATTCAATTTTTAGCCCACTTTAATGCCTATCCCATTTCCCACACCACCACCACCTTCACTGCCTTAAAGTTAAGAAATTAATAGAAAGAACCCCAGAATTGCAGCAATACTCAATTCAAGGCCCCAACAATGATATCATAATTTAAAGTTTATATATATTCCCACAAGAAAATCAAATTCCTAACAAGTGATTAAAAGCCCTTGTCAAATTGAATAAAAAATCTAAATTATCATAGCATAAACTCAGAAAAACTCAGTGTTACTAATATTTACAAAACAAGTTTCTCTCTATCCTTTTTTGCCCCCTCAATTAGAATGCCGGCCAAATCATATTAGTTCAGAAACTCAGTTGGATAGAAAACATTCTTTTAACCCTAGAAATTTGCAGTTTTTGTTCAATCCGGAAAATTTTCCAATAAACACTTGCGCGATTAAACTTTGAACGAAAAGAAAAAAAGAGAGAGAGAGAGAGATACACTAAATCAGAAATTTCTACTCACGAGCTATGGCATTGGTTCCCAAAACACGATTATATTTCCGCAAAAAGACAACGAAAGGAAAGAGAGAAATGGGGAAAAGGGAAACCATATGATTCAACACATACACGCGTAAGATCATCGCTGATCTGCACATGTTCATGAAGAAATAAATTAAAATCGAAGAAGATGGAAAAGGGATCACACTGTAGGCGAAGGGCGCGGCGGCGTTCGGGGAGGATTGGCGTCGCCGCCGCTGACTTTGAGAAGGCTAAGTGACCACTGTCCGAAGCGAGTGGGGCCGCGAGAGGAGCAAATGAAACTGGGTAAAGAGTGTTCGATGGAGAGACGCGTTGTATTTAATGAAGCACAAAATTTAGTGTAAATCTTACGCTCCATTTTGATAGAGTATTATTACATAATCTAAAATGGAAGAAAAGTTAAATGAATGATTTAATTCACCTTTCTTTTGGTCGGGCAAAGGGTGACTCGAACCCATAACCTTTGGATCATAGGTAGTGGAGCTCTAACCACTTGAGCTATACCACTTCGTCAATGATTTAATTCACTTAAATATTATTTATAAGTCAGAGTATTTTAAATAACTAGATTTTGTTGGATATTTGAAATCCTCCCACTTATAAGTAATATTTGTGTGAACAAAATTCATTCATTTAGTTTTTCTCCACTTTGATTTGTAAATATATGGTGTATTATCCTCAAATCTCTTTATTTCAAATAAGTCAATCCAAATGGAGTCTTAAATTAAATTAGATCATCATTCAATATTTATATCGGATGAAAATAAACAGGCTAATGCAGAAAATGGTGACAAATTTAAGAGATCAAATACACTCCAACACTGAATGTTCTACTATTACTAGTCTTATATGTAGAGATAATACATAAAAAAAGGAAAAGATAAGACATCACAAAGTCTTCTGATGAAGTTGTTGCATATCTTCGTGCAATGAGACTTATCAAAGAAAAAGAAGTTGAATTGATAAGTAAACTGGAAAAAGAGAAAATGGAACACCAATGTTGTAAAAATGTTGATGACACTAATGACGAAAAATAACTTAACCCCTTAATTTAAACAGTGAATATAATTTATTTTAATTATTCTGTTGCAAACTTTTTTATTTGTGTTTTGATTTCAGTCAGCAATTTTATGAGTATTTTTTTATTCGCCCCTTAGTTGTCCAATTCATTTTATTATATCAAATATCACATGCAATTGTCTAGTTCACTTTATCGTATCAGATTTCACATGCAATTGTCTAGTCTATTTCATTGTATCAAATATCACATGCTTGTCTAGTCCACTTTATCGTATCAGATATCACATGCAACTGTCAAGTCCACCTTATCCTATCAGATATTGCATGCAATTGTCTAGTATATTTTGTTGTAACAGATATCACATGCAATTTATATCTAGTTCACTTTATTGTATTTATCCTATTATAATAATTTAAACTTTGATAATATAAAATAGTCCACTTTAGTTTGGACATGATATTTCGGAGAGATGCTTTACAGAGATGTTTGCATAGATGCCTTATAGAGATGCATTGTATCAATTCACTTTTATATTATACGCATGCATATTATTGTATCTTGTATATACTTATTGAATCCACATTACGCCTACATTAAATCCTTACCTTCACTCATTGTTTTAAATCTAATATATTTTACCTTTGTTGTTTACTCATTACACTTTACAAATGCCTTTCAATGTAAATTCATCAGTAGATTCAAATTCAAGTTCTAATTCTAACGATTTTGACGTATTTGATGAATGGATGAAACAGTTACACTATAGAATCATCAAATCGATCTCATTATTGAGTATATGGTCATAAACAATGCTAATTTGGTCGTAGGAGATCACACTCCCAGAGCCAGAAGACGAAATTGTGAAAAAAATAGCGAGCTTGATGAAGAGCGGTTGGTCAACTATTATTTTAGCGACGAACCGATGTATGTGAGAAGAAACACCATGGCTTTGAGATAGATTAAGTTGATGCAAAATATAGAATATATTTTTTTTGGGCAAACACAAGAATTTAATAGTTTAATACTTACATATAGTAGTATTTATTAGTTAAAATGTAGAGCATATTTGCACATTTGCATAATATTTGAACATGAACAACAACTTTAGTTTTCAAGGGCAATTCATTGGTGGAGCTTCTCTCCCCAATCCTCACACACGCTTACACATAGTTTTAGGTGTTCTTTATTTTCCTTTTAATTGCTTATAAACATAGAAGATAGTTTTTTGATACAATCAAGTATAATTGACACAAATAAGGTGACTTCCACCCTTATATCCATTTTAGTTGGTTTACTTTCATTCTTTTTATTTTTCTCTAATGTAATTTTCATGGTTTTTTTTTCTTAATTGTTAGATAAGAAATAGATATTGATGTGTTAAAACATAGATTATGAATCATCTGTAATAAGGGTGACCAGCTGAAATTTGTATAGTCAGCTGAAGTAAGAATACTAGTCTGTTAAGATAGATTTTGAGTAAGTCTTCAAGACAGACGAGGCCAGAAAACAGCCAACATGGTCAAGATCAAGCTGATAAGAATCAAGCCAAGATAAAATCATCTGATGAAGAGCCAATAATGAAGAGCTCAAGACAAGGTGAAGATCAGCTGAGTAGAATAAGAAAAGCACATCAAAGCCTAAACAGTCATATAACAATTAAAGAAGATCAGCTAATGAAGAAGCAGTTACTTCAAGATTCAGTTATGAAGTCAAAGTTAGTTTTAACTAACTAACTAATTCCAAACACTTGTATAAATAGGATTAGGCACTTATCAAGATGAACTTGATGCGATTTTTTCACTATAATTCACTTAGAGAGAAAAGTATTCAGATTATACACTTAGTTCATTTTTCGAAGGTGTTTGTAGAACATCTTCATCCTTACCTTCACATCTTCATAATAGAAGTTAGACGTTGAAGAAGATTGAAGGATTGTACTCTGAAAGTTGTAAGTAAGCAAGAAGGAAAGTAAGTAAGTAGAGAAGACCCTTCTACAAATTTGTAAAAGGAGAGTAGATGTAGGATATTCATATCCGAACCACTATAAATCTTGTGTTCTTTACTTTCTGCAATTATTCTTATATTTTCTTCGATCCACATTACTTGTGTTCCTAATCTTCTTAGAACTTGAATTAAATAATCTGAAAGGTTGAGTATAAGCCTTTCCGCTGCGAACTTTGAGTAATTTAGAAGACTAACTTGAATAGTTAATCTGAAATTAGAAGAATTTTAGATAATCTATTCAACCCCCCTTTAGACGAATTTTAGTTAATTTGAATGGCTTATCAGCTGATGATTAGACTTTAATACCCTGACATTGCTTTTGCTGCAAACACTTGGTTCCCAACTCCAAGTGTACCAAATAGTCATAAATGCTTGAGTCTTCAATGCTCAAGGTTCATTTATTACAGTCTAGTCAAACTCAGGTGGCTTACTTTTACTCACCTAAATCAGTGTCACCTGATAGCTTAGAATACAAGTGACTTGATTCAGTGATGTTCTCTAGGAGCTGGTCTTCTCTTCAATCTTCAACTTGTCCAAGTTAGGAGTCTTCAGGTGATCTTTACACAGTTAGGTTCTCCCTCAACTAAGTTTCTAACCTGAAAAGCATCAGCTTCCTAACAAGTAAGCTGTCTAACCTGACTTACTAGCCTGAACCGAATATTACAAGATCAATCAGAGGTTTTGGGATTGTTGGTCCCGGGATTGAGTTAGAACTACTACAAAATAATCTAGAAGGGGGGCTTGAATAAATTATCCAAATTTCTCGCAAAATTCAGACTAAATATCCAAACTAATCTTCCAAATTATTGCGAGTACCCTGCAGAAACTTATTATACTCAATCCTTTTTTAATAGATCTAAAAGCTTCTTGATAGATTGAATTTACAAAGTAATCAGCTGAAATTAAGAACAGAAAGTAAAGAACACAAGATTTATAGTGGTTCGGATTGAAAAATCCTACATCCACTCTTCTTTTCCAACTCGAAGAAGGGTCTCTACTAGCTTACTTACTTGCTTACTTTCTCCAGATGATTACAAATTACAACTTTGAAGATTCTTATCTTCAAAATAATTTCCTGATCTAACATGGATCTAATCAAAATATCTTTGTAATTCATTTCATATCCCAACAATTTCTCCCTTTTTGATGATGCCAAAACCTAACTTCTAAACTTGATTACAAAGAGCTCAGTAGACTGATTCAGGGACAATCTTTACATAAGAGAAATTCAGGTGAGTTAGATACTTAGCAAAAATTAATAATAAATATTTAGTGGACAAGCAAGCCGAAATGATAATGAGTTATTATCTTGTACAAAAACATCAATCAGTAGATTTTCATTAATTGGAAGTTTACAAGGTACATAATAACTCCTACTCTACTGAAATGTATTTACAGAAGAAACAAAAAGATTTACAATCTTCAGCTGATATTAAACATCAGAGAACAGGGGCTCGAATCCATATTGAGCAAATACTCTTCTCTTCAATTCGTTCTTCTTCTAAATGTCTTCAGCTGAATGACCCTTCAATTATTCCTGCTCGCAAATGGTTATGAATTCATTGAGTATGGCTGAGTGGTTTACAGTTCCAGCTGCTGTCATGGGAGGGAGATATTGCATTGGGGCTGGAGCCTTCATCTGAGCTCCATTGAAACTTGCCTCATATGCATCCATCTAGTAGGGATAACTTTCAGGATGATTGGCCATAAGTTGTGCATGAAACATCTCATCTTTATCAGCATCTCCCCATTTTCTCACCACATAGTATGAATGAATGAACTCTCTTTTGGCATCTTCCCATTCATCATTTAGTTCTGCTAGCATCCACTGATCTTGATGAGGCCATTTTGGAGCGTGCTCTGGAATAGCATGAGTTTTGGCTTTCTTAGCTTTCATCCTCTGATAAGCACTCCTATATTTTCTTGAGGATCTTTTGTCAAGTCCTCAGCCTCTCCAGCCTTTTCTCCTTAGCGAATCTCATAGACTCCTCCTTCTCTTTCTTCCTTTCAGCTATGATTTATGCAATTGTTAGCTGTCTGACTTGAACAGTTCCTTCAGGAAAACCTTCTCTAAACAAGTCTTCAGTGGAGGTCACCTGCATTGGTGCAGGCTTCTCAGAGACCACCTTAGAAATACGCAAGGGTGTCTGTGGCTACAACTCTTCTACCTCTTCCTCTTTTTTTTCTTCTTCTTCTTCTTCACTTGTTAGTTGCAGTTTTCTGGGTTGAATGGAGCTTGTTCTCCTGACTCTGATCCTCTTCCTCCCCTGAGCTTGAGGTTCAACAGCCTTTCTCTTGACTCCTTGAGCCTGAATAGCTTCCGGTCTCCTGAGAGCCCTCTTCTCTGTTAGAGTATGTTCTGCCAGTTCCCTGTGTGGCAATTCAGGTTCCTTTTCTTTTAGCTTCCTTTCTGTCTCAGCTTCTTTGGTCTGTTCAGCTAGCTCCTCACTTAGCAATATTTGCCTCTCTTCAGTCTGCTCAGATATTTTTACAGCAGCTTCCCTGACTCCAGACTTTGTAGCAGCCTGAGCTTGTCTCAACTATGAGTCAACCTGCTTTAGTCTATGGGCTTTGGCCTTCTTACGTTCCCCCCTTTTGCATCATCTCTAGGTGAGACAATGAGAGAGATGTTGGATTGTTCTATGGCAAGGCTCCGGAGTGTCACCTGCATTTCTTCTTGTTCTTCTTCCAGAGTAGAAATCTTCTCAACAGTTTGAAAGGAAAAGGCTTTGAAGAGCTCCATCTTGGTATCCAATAACTCCCCTATCTCCTTCTTCAGGGAAGCCTCCTTACTCTGAAGAAAGGTGTCTATCTTAGCTAAGAAAGAATCAACTATGTTAGAGGATACCTTTTTAACCAGGGCAAGGGACTAAGCAGATGTCTTCTGAGCCAGGCTTTCAAACTTCTGAGTAATTTGATTCAGGTGAATCTCTGAAGTCTTCTGAATTGAGGACTTTGTTTCAACCAAAGATTGAGATGCAAGTCTGACAGATGTGTTGGCCTCTGTTAAAGCCTCTTTTGCAGATTCCAGCCTTTGAGTGAGGTCTTCTTGCACCTTTTCTAGTGAAGTCGTACCCTGAGTTCTCTCATCCCTGAGCTCCCTGAGAGACTTCATCAGGCAACCTGAGAGTCCCCTTTGTTGGACTCTAGCTTCCCTCAGATGAGCAATACTTGAGGTTGTTCCTTGACTAAGGCTTTCAACCCTTTGACTTAGGCTGGTGAATTTGACTTTCAATTTCCTGTTTTCCATAGTCAGCTTCTGAACCTTCTCCTCTAGGGCTGCTACATCAAGGCTGGTCTGCTTTTGCTTTACTTCAATTAGGGTCCTGATGGTCCCTTGAGTAGAGCCAGTGATTTGTACCTGACCCTCAACTGGTGAAACCGTTGGAACTCCGACCACAACAGGTTCCTCAAAAGGTACCTGTATTGGTAGTTGAGAGGGGGTTACAGTGGCCTGCTTTTCAGGCTCTACTGAGCCACCCTTGGATTCAAGGCTACCTTCTACAGCCTCCCCTACTACTGCAAAAGGAGACCTCTCATCCCTAGGCTTCTCCACGGCCTCAGTGCCTACATCCTGAGCCTCAGGGTTAGGCAACCCTACATAGGCAGGCACATCCTTGGCAAACTTGCTTAGCTTCTCAGGGCTCTCTGCCCTTTTTTCTTCCTCCTCCTTTCAAGAGGTGTTACCACCTCTGTTGCTCTCATCAGATTCACATGTGATGCCCTTTTTGGTCTCCTTGATTTTCCTTCTTACCAACTGACCAAATACCTTTTCATCACATAAGTATCTGGTCTTTTTGAAGCTAGTGAATAGCAATTTTGTTAAGGTTAATCTGCTTCAGTTCATCATTTGTCATCTCAGATCTTGGTTTAGGGATCAATCCTCCTGTTTCAACTCCATCTTCTCTATTTGCAAAGTTATTCACCTTCATGATCTGAATGGGACCATCTGTAATGACATCCCACATCAGGTCATGTATGGATGATAGATGAGCTTCCATTCTGAATTTCCAGAAGTCATAGTGTTCCAGGGAGAACTTTAGGACTTTTGAATCTATTCCTTTGAAAGACATCTTGCAACAGAATTGGTTAGTCAGATAGATATAGATCAGTTTAGTTTACCACAAGGACTTCTCCTCTGAAGCAACTAGTAATCAAAGTCAATGGGCTTTTGAACCACTGCTCTGATACAACTTGTTGGTCCCGAAACGAGTAAATCAGGTGTATGGGGGGAAGGAATACACCTGAGTGCAAAATTCTTTTTCTAAAAACTTTGACAACACAACTTGTGAAAAAAAATATTCAGGTGACCTAAGCTGGGTAGCCTGATAGAGGTACCCTGAGTCTGGTAGCCTGAGGCTTGGTGAAGATAACCAACCATCTGATAGCTGAAAGCTTCCCAATTGGCCAACTATCTCAACTAGCTTGAGAGAAGCAGAAAGTAGGCCCTTTAAAGAATTTTGCTAGTTTTGAAAACTTTTGATTAACAAACACCTTAAGGCAGTTTTAGTAAGAGAAACAAATTCAAGTGAAGAAAACATAACGCACCAAAATAGGTTTTAGCAGGAAAAACACTTTAAACAAGTATAAGGCAGTAAGAACACAAGTGTTTATCATGGTTCAGAGATGAAAACTCCTACGTCCACTTTTCCTGATTAAACAGGAGAATTCCTTTCATTGGAATTCATTGTTTTATATTGTCAAGGGGCACTGATCAAGTAACTTCTCTTAGAAAACTCTGATCCCTAGGATAATCTGAGTCCTAGTACTCAATACAATAATCTCTTTCCACTGATGTCCACTTATCTGCTTCAAGAACAACATTCAGCTAATCAACTAACTACCTTCCACTCAAAGTGACTTGGTTTTTAGCAGATTTACTTGTTCCAACTAGGGTGAGATAATCAATATAATGATTACAAGAATAAAGATGGATGATCTTTCTAAGCTGTGGGATTTGAATGTAAAGCTTACTTAATACAAAGATTCACCCAACTATATTTTGAAACACTTGGGAAAGTTGTATCGCTTTCGAGTGCTTCTTAGAATGCTTGAGTGTTGAGTGTTTGGTTTATTTTCTTTAGGTAGAAAATTTCCCGTCACTTTATTTGGTTCAAGGCCTTCTGTATTTATAGATAATTTCAAATAAGTTCCCGTTGTAGAGGAGCTATCTGATAGTGTCTATTTTAGGGATAAGCAGGCTGGTTATAATGCACTGCAGTACCTACTTTGCATGGATAGGTATGGCTGCATTAACTGCCAAATCTTTCTTTTTGCATCTCAGTTTGTCTTAGGTTCAGTCTGTGTCAGAGTGTCAGAGTCTGCAGTCAATTGTGTCAGATCCGTACATGACGTGTCATTGTTAGGAGATAAATGTTATAGTTTTGATGAAGTTAAGATGAGTGTGTAAAATAAGATGACCAGCTGAATTGTTGTATAGCTAGCTGAAGTAATGAGTAAAATCTTGTAATAGACTAAGTATATAGTTAAGATGAAGACAAGCTAGAAAGATAGATGAAGACAAACCAAGATGAAGACAAGGTAGTAGACAACTAGACACTTAAAGGATCAGAACATGCGAAGACATGAAGATGATCAGACGAGGTGAAGAGTGTTTGAAGTCAAGAAGAGCAGACGACTAGAAGTGTTAGAGAAATCAAGAAGTTATAATTGACATCAAGGACAATTATAACTAACCAAGAAGTTAATTACAAGATTCAGTTAGTCAGTTTCAACAAACTTTAAAGAGTCAACAAGGCGGTTACAACTACTAGAAACAGTCTCTTATAAATAGATCATTATATTAGAATTAGAATAACATTTGTAACTTTTGCAACTCACAATCTACACAAATCCTGTAACACAATCAGCACATATTCAAAGCATACTCTCACGCACAAGAACGTTCTAAAACGTTCATGGTTTCACAGTGTTTATAGAACGCTATCATATATATCTTCAAGCCATTAATTCCAAAAGTTAGGAAGAATTGGTTGTAAAGGCTGAAGATCATCTCTGTATGTAAACTGTAAGTAAGGTGGTAAGAAAGTAAGTGCGTAGTAGAGTCCCTTTCACAAGACTGTGAAAGGAGAGTGGATGTAGGATTTTTATAATCTGAACCATTATAAATCTGTGTATTGTTTACTTTCT
This sequence comes from Paraleonurus japonicus, assembly GCA_030762865.1. Taxonomy (NCBI): domain Eukaryota; kingdom Viridiplantae; phylum Streptophyta; class Magnoliopsida; order Lamiales; family Lamiaceae; genus Paraleonurus; species Paraleonurus japonicus. The sequence continues at coordinate 25,809,982 of CM061055.1, read as the reverse complement.
GTTTATCTTCAAATTACTTACTTGTTTCTAATCAATTTTAGATAATCAAATACATGTTTAAAAGAATTATCAATCAGATCAAGTATAAAATTACTTCTACTGTCTAATCTGATACTTGAATAATCTGATTCTGAATCAGGTTATCTCTGAATTGTAGAAAGGAAAAATTGAGTAGTATTGAAAATCTATTCAATCCCCCCTTTCTAGATTTCCCCTCTGTATAAACTTGATCGACTGAGACTAACATGTGGTATCAGAGCAGGTTGAACTGTTTCTGATATATCTTAGGTCTTGATAATCCTTGAATTTTGTTCTTTTGATTACCTTCATTTTTTTTATTACTAATTGTTGGTCCCGATTAGTTGAGCAGATTAGGTAAAACGAGTATCAGCCTTCTAGGAAAAATCTAGAAGGGGGGGGGGGTTGAATAGATTTTTCAGATTTTTCAAATCTTTCAAAATTTATTCAAAGTACCAAAGTGACACAGCGGAATTTAATATTAATCTCAACTTTATAAAGATCAAAAGCAAACTGATATTCAGATTTTAACTTTGATTCTGAAATTAAACTTTGAACAATAAATTGTAAATTGAACAGAAAGGTAAATGAAAGCAGTAAAGAACACCAGATTTTATAGTGGTTCGGATTATAACAATCCTACATCTACTCTCCTTCTCCAAACTTTGAAGAAGGGTCTCTACTATCAACTTACTTACTCACTTTCAACGTACAACTTACAAGAATCTTCAAATCTTCAAACTCCTAATCAAATCTGTGAAATCTAACTCTAAAGTAATAGAAGTGTTTTTGAAGATGTATAAGAAAGTGTTCTATAAACACTTAGAAAAATTTATGAAGAAATCGTGGAAAACTATTTTGTGCTTTTGAGAACTTGTGATTTTAGAAAATAACTTGCTGGAGAACTTTTGTGTTCTATGTATTCTATATATCCAGAATAAAGTGCCTAGACCTATTTATAAGTCTGAAAAGACAGTTAGTTTGTTAGTTAGTTCTAACAAACTGGAAACTGCTTTAACAAACTTAATCTTGAAAACCGCTTGCTCCTCGGCTGATTTTAGTCTACTCATCTGCAGCTGACTTGGTGAAGACTCGTCTTTCTTATTCTACTCAGCTTGTCTTGACCTCGTCTGAGCTCTTCATACTTGTCTCCTACAGACGACTAAACTCAAGCTTGTCTTCAGATGACTTGTGATTCCTAATCTCCAGCTGACTTGATCAGTTCTTGACCTAGTCTGATCAACTTAGTACTAGAACTCAGTCTCCACTGTTCTACATCGTCATCTGCTTATCTGAATTGATCTTTTAACTCATCAAAACAATCTTGATCTAACAATTTCCCCCTTTTTGATGAAGTTAAAACCTACAAGAAAGAGACACACTCACAGCTGAAGTTAGTTTAGAGTTAATCAAGATTTATCAGATAGGTATATCAAGGCACATTTTCACATAAGAACAAATTCATTCAAATCAAAGAACTTAATACATAGAGAAAAAAAATTTAAGTCTTTTAGACTCTTAAAAAAATAGACTTTTAAAAGAAATTTAAGTCTTAGAAAATTTTTGACTTAGAAAAAATTTTTAGAAAATTTTAAGTCTGAGAAGATAAAATTTCTCAAATGAATAATACTTAAAAACAATTTTTAAGATTTCTTAAAGCAAAGAAAAAAAACTTTAAGAAATAAGACAAGTAAGGCAAGTCAATCAAAGTATATTCATATTGGATTTACAATGATTTACAAAGGAAAGATAATAGAAAAGAAAGATAAGGAAAAGTAAAGTCCTGTTTCTATTAGTCTTCCCACTGGTCTTCATCTGGGATCATCAGCCAATTGAATACACGCCTCCTAAGCTGCTTCAGATCTTCTCCTTGGGCAAGTCCAGACTCAGCCTCTGCCTTCTTCAAAATTCCCTTGACCCAGTCTAGGTCCAGGGATCCATCTGGCTTCTTGGCAGGGATGGCATACTCAAAAGCTGGAGAGATTAGGTTGACATTGAACTCTACATCTGCTTCTTCCAGCAGGCGATGATAGAATTCCTTATCCACCTTTTCAATCCATTCATGCCAAGCCAAATCTGGATCTTTCTGAGTTGCTCCGGGGCCCTTGAGAATATACTAGTAGTATATCCACATTCCCTCCAGATTTTTCTCTCTGTACTCAGCTGCATATTTTCCGCAGGCCAGCTTAGGAGGAGCAGACGTTGTATGAAATGGTCTGAATTTCCCACTGCCTTGATCTCTGATCATCCATTTACGCTCAGCAGTGCTCCAGAAGACGTTGGAGTCCTTCTTCTTTTTCTGTCTTTTCTTCTCCTTCTTGCCATAGAATTCCATCTCTCTTTTAATTCTCTTGATCTGCTCATCTGAGAGATTGAAATAATCAGCTTCCCTCTTTCCTTTCCCCTTAGCAGCAGCCCTGGTAATGATGTCAGCTGATTTCGGCTCACTGACTGCTACTTCTTTTCCCTTCTCCTTGGCTCCTTCAGATTTAGCTTCTTTTAACTGAGCCAAGAGTTTCTCTGATCTCTCCTCCTCTTCTCTTCATCCTCCTTCACAGCTTCTTCAAGTTGACTTACCCTCAGCTGGAGAGCAGCCAGCTCATCAGACTTGAGTCTCAAGTCTTCCTTAGCTGCTTCCAGATCAGCTGTGTTGGCCTTAGTGGCTACATCTTTCCTGGTCTCCTCGACCACAGCTGTGAGGGCTTGTCTCTTCTCAGTCTGATCATTTTCCCCCTTTTTAACTTCAGCAGCCAAGTTTATTAGTTTGATATCCAGATTATTACACTTGGTTCTGAAGTCTGAGTGATCTATCGCCAGCTCATTTACCACCAGCTGATTGTACCCTTTCACCTCTTCTTTTAATGCTTTCAGCTCATCCTCCATTTCTTTCACTTTGCCAGCCAGCACAGAGTTAGTGACATTTATAATTTTATCAGACAATGTTACCTCCACTTCCTTCATGCTGGCTAGCATCGTGTCTGTAACAGCTTCGACCATCCTCCTTGTCCTCCTTTTCATCTTTCTTCTGAAGGTAGAATTTATCTTTTTCTCTACAAGGGAGAGAATGGAGGAGATGGCAGAGGTGGGGCTTAGGTCAGTGTCATCATCCTCAGTTGAGGAATCAGACGAAGATGGGATTGGTTCTGTTTGAGTAGATGGAAGAGGGATAGATTGAGTTTGGATGGCTGGAAGAGAAGAGTAGGATATGATTGGGACAGGGGAGGCTTAGACTGTTGGGAGAGGAATTTGTTCAGACGAGGGTGGGGGTGATGATTGGGTTTGTATGGTGGGGGTGGTAATGGGAGATGAGGTTTGTATTATGGGTGTTGGTGGTTGAGGTGAGGTATGTTCAGGTTCTGTGGGTGGGATTTGGATTTGGACTGTTGGGATTGTAGGCTGTTGGAGAGGCTCTGGGGTACCAGCCTGGGATACCCCTTCATCGCCTGTTTGGACTACTGGGATTTCAGGCTGAGTTTGAGGCTCAGAATTGCCAGCCTGAGGCATTTCTTCATTGCCAGGTGCAGGTGATAATTGAGGAGATGGGGAAAGACTTATACCTGCCTCTGGAATTGGGGAGAGAGCAGCTTCCTTGGTTGGGGAGGGGGGAACCTCCAGCTGACCAACCTCAGCTGCTATTTGAAGAACGGGGACCTCCTCTGGAAGTAAGGTTGACAACTCCATCTGCTGCTCAGAGCCCCCCGATTTTGTTGAGCCTTCAGAGCTCTGAGTAGCTCGTCTTGGCCTCCTTACCAGAGGGATTTCAGCCTCCTCTTCCTCCCCTTCTTCTGATGGGGTTTTGGCAGATGCAGCAGATGAGCTTTCCCCCTTCTTCTTCTCTATGGCTTTCACTAGCCTTCTCTTCTTTCTCCTTTGGACCCTGGGGACTGCAGCAGCTGGTTCTAGAGGTGGAAGCTCAATTGCTTCCTCTTGAGGTGCGACCTCAGCTGCTGTCTCCTCATGTCCTTCTGCTTCGGTCTCAGCTGGAGGAACCTCGGCTGGTTCAGCTGCTGGTTATTGAGCCTCTGCAGCTGCTGCCTCCTGCCTCTGAATTCTGGCAGCATCAGACTCATCGTCCGAGTCTGGATTTCCTCCAAGCCTGTCATCCTTTGTCAGGATTCCCTTCTGCTTGGAGTACTTTTTAGTACCTACTCTCCAGTCAGCCTCCCTGTTCAGCCCTTCGATTAGCACAATTATTTTTGAAATAGGCTAACTGTTGAGGTAGAAATCCAGCCTTCTACAGACCACTTAAAAGTAAGTCGCTTCTTCTCTTCCCTCAGCTTATGTATCAGAAGGTCCACCCAGTTTGCTTGCACTCCATCAAGAATGGTTCGCATCACACACAATCTGAGTTTGGTTAACCCATCATGTGAGCTTTGCTCACCCAAAACTGCCTTTGTTACCACAGTCATCAGCAATCTGAACTTCCTTCTCAACAGATTCTTTTTTAAATCCCTACGAGTTCCCCTGTGAGTAACCCTAGCCATCATATCAAAGGATTCTTCCCACTCATCCTCCTTGTACGTCAATGGATTAACTCCTTCCATTGACGTGTTAAAAATCCAGGCAATGTTCTCTCTGGAGTAGCTCAACGTTGTTCCATCAACTTATGTATCAAACCCATCCTGGGTATCATTCATTCTGGCCAAAAACTCTGCTCCCAAAAGATCAGATGTTTTGTTCTGGGGAGATTTCATTGAGAGAAATCCCCTGAGCCTTGATGTTTCCAGAAGATGAAGGATTTATGCAGATTCTGGATCCTGGGTGGTTTCAAAATCCACGTACATTTCTGCTTTCAATCGGTTTTTGAAAAATTCCTCATTCATTTTGAAATGAGAAATATTTGTGGAAACGTATTTGGGTTTATGGGTTTTGGTGGTTTTGGAAGAAGATGCCATTGAAATTTTGTGGGTTTGTAAAAGTGTTAGAGAATATGCGAGTTTTTTGAAAGTGGAAAAAGGTATGATTGATGAAGATGATGAATTTATAGGAGGGAAAGTTTGGAAAGATAAATCGCTTTGAAAATTAATTTTAATCTAAGTCGTTTACTTGAAATGATTTACTGTGCTGAATCAATGGTTAAAAACTTGGATAAACGATTGGGATTCAGCGCGTGTAGTTCACTAATCTTTGAAATGCGTAAAATTTACTTTATAGACTGTTGATTTGACCGAAGTAGACTTACTTTATGCAGAGAAGTGAGTAATCCTGACGTCAGCCTAGGGTTACCTTTCTTTGCATAAAGGTTTTCTAAGGCAGACAAGGTCTTGAAGGTAATCAGTAAATGACCTCATCTGAAATCAGTCTAGTTTTATCTTTTTAGTTAAAAAAATGGAAGATTAGTTTTTAAAAAAATTTAAATAAACAGGCTCAGATTTAATTTTCCAAAGTTAGGTTTTCCAGCCAATCAATCCTATAAAAGTAAATGGAGTTTATTAAAAAAAATAAATGGAGTTTATTTAGAAACAAGGGTGTCAGAATAAAAGATTTGAGAAAAGATGAGGTGAAATAGTATGATCTGTGACCCATTTCTGCAAAGACATAGACTCAAGTAAAACCATTAGTAACTTGAGGTAGATCAGATAGGGTGCAGATAGTCGTCTGATTCTCAGGAAATCAGCTGACTATTGTGCCCTCATCTGATTTCCCAAATGTCAGATAAGTAATTATCATGTCAGATAAGGTCAATATGACTAATCCTTGATTCTTGATTCCAAGAAGGAAATCAATGATATCAGCTACCTGATTGTCCTTTGACTCATATCTAGTCTGATAATTCTTTCTAGACATTGATTTAAAGAAAAGAAATAACCAGATATAAGGAATACATTAAATAGATGCAAACAATTTAAAAATCAGATAAAGATGCATCAAGTAATCCTAATTCTAAGCATAATTCTTTAAACCTAGACTCAGCTAATGGTTTTGTAAGAATGTCTGCTCTTTGTGACTCAGTAGCTATCTTCTCAATTCTAATGTCATTCTTCTCAACATGATCTCTAATGAAATGATGCCTAATGTCTATATGCTTACATCTAGAATGTAGAACAGGATTGTAAGTCATTGCTATTGCACTATTACTATCACAGTAAATAGGAACAGCTGATGTTTGAATATTATAATCTCTAAGCTGTTGACTAATCCAGAGGAGTTGAGAGCAACAACTTCCAGCTGCCATGTATTCAGCTTCAGTTGTGGAGGTGGCAACAGATGTCTGTTTTTTAGATAACCAAGAAATTAATTTATTGCCTAAGAATTGACAAGTTCCTGAAGTGGATTTCCTATCAATCTTACATCCTCCAAAGTCTGAATCTGAATAACCTGTCAGCTCAAAGTTGTCATCAGCTGGGAACCATAACCCTACTTGCAAGGTTCCTTTGAGATATTTTAGAATTTTCTTAGCCGTCTCCAGATGTGTTTTCTTGGGATTAGACTGGAATCTTGCACATACCCCAACTGCAAAGGCTATGCCTGGCCTACTTGCAGTGAGATAGAGAAGAGATCCAATCAGTCCACGATACTCCGTTGCATCTGTGGGTATCCCCTGCTCATCTGAATCCATAGAAAAGTTAGTTGCCATAGGTATTTTAACTTCTCTGCTAGTAGTCATTCCAAATTTCTCAATCAGATCCTTAGCATATTTAGACTGATGTATGAATATGCCTTTACTCATCTGTTTAATTTGTAAGCCTAGAAAGTATGTTAATTCGCCCATCATTGACATTTCAAACCTGTTTTTCATGAGAATGCTAAACTCTTCACATAATTTCAGATTAGGTGAACCAAAGATTATGTCATCTACATAAATTTGAACTAATAAGATGTTACCATCTACTTCCTTTCTAAACAAGGTTCTATCAATCTTGCCTTTTGAAAATCCATTTGATGTCAAGAAATCAGATAAGTTATCATACCAAGCTCTAGGAGCTTGTTTCAGTCCATATAGAGCTTTGTTGAGTTTATAGACCTTGTTATTGATCTTAAACCCAGGAGGCTGCTCCACATAGACTTCCTCAAGCAACACACCATTAAGGAAGGCAGACTTAACATCCATTTGAAAGACTTTGAAAGATTTATATGCAGCAAATGCCAAGAACAACCTTATTGCCTCTAATCTGGCAACTGGAGCATAGGTTTCATCATAGTCTATCCCCTCAGACTGTGAGTAACCCTGAGCAACCAATCTTGTCTTATTTCGAACAATAATGTTGTTCTCATCTGTTTTGTTTTTAAACACCCATTTGGTGCCTATAATCTTTCTGTGTATGGGTCTTTCCACTAGTTCCCATACATTTTGCCTTTCAAACTGATGCAGTTCTTCCTGCATGGCAGTTTTTTAGTTTGGATCTGATAGAGCTTCCTCAATAGACTTGGGTTCAAGAAGCGAGACATAACATCTAAAAAGACTTTCAGAGTCCAGCATCATTCGTGTCTGCACACTACTAGATGGGTCTCCTATAATCTGATCAGATGGATGGTAGCTTCTCATCCTTTTGCCTATATGAGGAGAAGGGTCTTCATCTTGAGTCTCAGTAGGCAACTCCTCTGACTCTACCTCAGCTGACGTTCCCCCTTCATCAGCTGACCCCCGCTGATCAGCTGACGTCAAGGGTGTCTGTTCTGATGGAGTCTGATCAGAAGTTGTCTTCTGATTATCAGATGGGGATTCTTCTTCATCTGATTCTGAATCAAGACTTGGTAGATAGACAGTTCTATGTTTAGTCTTGGTTAGTTCAATTTTATCTAGACTTTCAGAAATTTGATTCACTTTATCTGAAAATGAATACAACTCATCAAAAACAACATGAGGGGTTTCCTCCACACAAAGGGTTGTTTTGTTAAAAACTCTAAATGCCTTGGAAGTGTTAGAATATCCCAAGAATATTCCATCAGCTGCCTTAGCATCAAAAGTTCTTAACTTAGATTTCCCATTGTTATGGATAAAACACTTACAACCAAAAGCTCTGAAATATGAGATTCTTGGAATCTTACCCTTCCAAATCTCATATGGAGTCTTACCCTTATCTTTAACAACCAAGCACCTGTTCTGGGTGTAACAAGCTGTGTTGATGGCTTCAGCCCAGAACCTGTGAGGGGTATCATACTCAGCTAACATGCTCCTAGCTGCTTCCTTCAAGGTTCTATTCCTTCTTTCAACCACTCCATTTTGTTGAGGAGTTCTTGCTGAAGATGTCTCATGAATAATTCCACACTCATTGAAAAAGTTAGATAAACAAGAATTAAAGAAATTATGTGCCCTTATCACTCCTTATTTTAATAATATTAACACCCTTTTCATTCTGAATCTGTCTGAACAGATCAGGGATCCTGTTTATAGTCTCATTTTTCTTGAAAAGAAATATAACCCAAGTGTATCTAGAAAAGTCATCTACTACAACAAGAGTATATTTCCTTCCACTGAAACTGAGAGGAGAAACAGGTCCAAACAGATCCAGATGAAGTAGTTATAAAACTCTTTCAGATGAAGAAGAGTTAATACTCATAAATGAGTGTCTAGGCTGTTTACCTTTCTGACAAGCATCACATTTAAGATCAGTGGATAAAAGTTTTTCAGGTAATCCCTTGACAAGGTTCTTTTTAGCCAGCTTACTAAGGGTCTTGAAATTCAGATGACTAAGCCTCTTGTGCCATAGCCAGCTGAGATCTTCTCCACCCTTAGCTATCAGACAGGTATCTTTGGGGCAACTATTAAAGTTGGCCACATAGACATTACCATGTCTGAAGCTAGTTAAAAGTACCTTATCTGAGGAATTATCTAAGATATCACATTTATCCTTAGAAAATTTGACAAGAAAACCTCTATCACAAAGCTGGAAAACAAATAGCAGATTATGTTTCAATCCTTCAACAAAATATACCTCAGATACCTGAATATCCTTGATAATCAGAGTACCTACACCTTTAGTCTGACCACAATTATTGTCTCCAAATAATACTCTTGGACCATCAATGCTTTGGAAATTTGTTAACAGCCTCTTGTTATGGGTCATGTGTTGTGAACAACCACTATCAATGTACCATATGGAAGCTAAGATCTCTTCCTTGAGTGATGATCCCTGTGAATCCTGAAAAACAGATTAGTTATAAGGTACCCTAGTGATCTTGGGTCCTTGAAGGTCAAGTATCACTTTAGGTAACCAGATAAAAATCTCATCTCCAGATAATAAATCAGACTTGGTCTTTCTACCAAATCTGTCTACAATTGTATCACTTTTAAATGACAACTTGTTGTATTCAGATTTAGTAATTTTCCTAAACTTAGGAAATGTGGGATAACATCTGTTTCTTCCATCAAAAGGATTATAATAAGAATTTCTTCTTATTTTGGTTCTTGGATTTCTCTTAGTCTGATATGGAGTCCTCAGCTGAATTTTTGTTTTCAAGCTGGGAGATGCAGTCCTTACTTGACTAATTGGTTTCCAAGGACCAATTTTAACCTCTTTTGATTGATCAGATGCTTTTACAAATTTCCTAGATTTCTGGTCATCTGATTTACTATTTCTATCATAACCAAGACCTGTTTTGTCATGAGATTTTTGAGATGTATTAAAGATGTGATCTATTACTGATTGTGAATTATTAAGTTGACTAATTTTGAAGACTAGCTTCTCATTGTCTTTCTTAATTAATTCATTTTCAGCACAGATTACTTCAAATTTGTCTTTTAAAGTTTTCAATTCACTTTCTAATCTTTCAGGTAAGCTGGCTGATGTACTAGCCTCAGCCTGGGGAAAACATTCCCCCTTGAATATTTCCTCAGTTTCTGGATAGTTCATCACCTGCTTTCCTTTAATTAGAATCTGAATTTGATCCTTTAAAGCCAAATTCTCTGTCTCTAGCTGTTTATAAGCAGCCAGAGATGTCTTTAAATCTCTCAATAATTCATGAATAACAGTTTGATCATAATTAGATGCAGACTGACAGGAATCATTATCAGAGGATGAATAATAGATTACCTCTTTAGCCATGAGATAGATTTCATCATCTGATCCGAAATCAGATGAGGATGATGATGATGATGATTTCTTTGACTCATTTTCTTCAGCCAGTAAGGCTCTTTGGTCTGCAAATCTCCTGTCTCTCTTTTTCCTTTTCTCTTCCCTTTCTTTAGGAGTCAGTTGAGGACAATCATAGCTGAAGTGTCCTGGCTTGTTGCATGTGTAGCAAGTGTCACTTCTGTCTGATTTAGGGCTGGAAGGATTTCTTTTGACATGTGATCTGAATCTTCTCGTCTGGCTCCTGCTTTTGTCATCATCTGTAGACTCATCTTCCTTTCTTCTTGATTTGGATCTTGATCTATCCTTACCTGCAAATCTCAATTTATTTCGTTTATACTTCATTCTTAATCTGTCATACCTTTTGGTGAGCAGAGCCATCTGCTCCTTCAAAGATAGGTCAGCTCCTACAGACTCAGTTGACACCTTATCTTCTTTGCTGACAAAGGCAACAGACTTGGATGAGGTGCTCGACTCCATCTCATCCTCCTCATCTTCTATTTGAATGTCATACTCTAGAGCTTTAAGATGAGAGAACAAAGTATGGTGAGTAATAGAAGATAAATTCTGAGTTGCTTTAAGGATATTGGATTTCTCCCTCCATCTCTAGGTTAATGATCTCAGAATCTTGTTATTAATCTCCTTCTCTGTATAGTTCTTTCCAAGGTCAGCTGCTTTGTTGAGGAGATTCGTCAACCTTACATCTAACTGATCAACAGATTCATTTTCCTTCATTTTGAATGTATCAAATGCGTGTAAGACCGACTGCAGCTTGTTCTCTTTTACTTGTTCTGATCCTTCACAAACATTTGCCAGAGTCTGCCACATTTCTTTGGCAGTTTTGCATCTCTTAACCTTCTCTATCCAATCTTTACTTAGAGTCTCAATGATTTCAGTTCGAGCTACTTGATCAAGATTGTGGATCTTTCTTTCATCATTTGTCAATTCAGAACTCTTTTTCTCTTGTCTGGTTCTGGATTCAGCTGACTCAGCGCCAGTGCTTGTGCCTCCATGATAAAATTTTATAGGTCCTTCTTCAAGAACCTCTTCCATCCTATCATGGATGGCCTTGAGGTGATTCTCCATCCTGAATTTCCAGTAATCATAATCTTCAATAGAGAATTCAGGTAGATTCCTGGACTTCTTGCTTTTTTCTGATGACATGATGAGATAAAGAAACAAATTACTCCACAAAAACTTATTAGTAGTACTGTTAGTAACAATGAAGAGAATGAAGAAAATCAAGAAAAATTTCAGAATCTTAGTTAAGACCTAAAATCAATATCAGAACAGCTTAACACTGCTCTAATTCCACTTGTTGGTCCCGATTAGTTGAGCTTCATAGTACCAAAGTGACACAGCGGAATTTAATATTAATCTCAACTTTATAAAGATCAAAAGCAAACTGATATTCAGATTTTAACTTTGATTCTGAAATTAAACTTTGAACAATAAATTGTAAATTGAACAGAAAGGTAAATGAAAGCAGTAAAGAACACCAGATTTTATAGTGGTTCGGATTATAACATTCCTACATCCACTCTCCTTCTCCAAACTTTGAAGAAGGGTCTCTACTATCACCTTACTTACTCACTTTCAACGTACAACTTACAACTTACAACTTACAAGAATCTTCAAATCTTCAAACTCCTAATCAAATCTGTGAAATCTAACTCTAAAGTAATAGAAGTGTTTTTGAAGATGTATGAGAAAGTGTTCTATAAACACTTAGAAAAATTTATGAAGAACTTGTGGAAAACTATTTTGTGCTTTTGAGAACCTGCGATTTTAGAAAATAACTTGCTGGAGAACTTTTGTGTTCTATATATTCTATATATCCAGAATAAAGTGCCTAGACCTATTTATAAGTCTGAAAAGACAGTTAGTTTGTTAGTTAGTTCTAACAAACTGGAAACTGCTTTAACAAACTTAATCTTGAAAACCGCTTGCTCCTCGGCTGATTTTAGTCTACTCATCTGCAGCTGACTTGGTGAAGACTCGCCTTTCTTATTCTACTCAACTTGTCTTGACCTCATCTGAGCTCTTCATACTTGTCTCCTGCAGACGACTAAACTCAAGCTTGTCTTCAGATGACTTGTGATTCCTAATCTCCAGCTGACTTGATCAGTTCTTGACCTAGTCTGATCAGCTTAGTACTAGAACTCAGTCTCCACTGTTCTACATCGTCATCTACTTATCTGAATTGATCTTTTAACTCATCAAAACAATCTTGATCTAACACTAATTCTACTGATAAGTTTCTCTTGAGTATTCTTTGATTGCCATGTCTACTATTAAAAGTAAGAAGACCAGGAGCTTGCCAGATTTTTCCATCGAGGATTATGACTACTGGAAATTCAGAATGGAAAATCATCTTAAAGCCATTCATGACCGCATGGAGGAAATTCTGGAAGAAGGTCCAATAAAGTTCTATCATGGAGTCGTGAGTGATGGAGCTGAGTCTTCTGAGGCAAGAATCAGGCGTGAGAAGAAGAGTGCATGTTGGGAGAAAATCCTAGCAATCTCCTACCTTTAAAGCAAGTTGTGCTCATGTTTTGATCGTTCGCTCGATTATAGGCATAGTTACGTACCGCCTGTGACGTCTGCAGCTAGATAATGGTTAAAGGAAATAAAGTAGCACCTCACTACAAGTCTGAGCTTTTAATCTAGTGGCAAGGGCTTGATCCTACAATTGGTATCAGAGCACAGGTCACGGGTTCGAGTCCCCCAGGGCGCAAATAATAGTATGTTCGGCGAAAGTCAGGCTACTGCTAGGGGGGATTGTTGGGAGAAAATTCTAGCAGTCTCTTGCCTTTAAAGCAAGTTGCGCTCATGTCTTGATTGTTCGCTCTATTAAAGGCAAAGTTGCGTGCCGCCTGTGGCGCCTGCAGCTAGATTATGGTTAAAGGAAATAAAGTAGCACCTCAATACAAGTCCGGGCTTTTAGTCTAGTGGCAAGCGCTTGATCCTACAGTGCAGATTTAATGAATGATGAGAGAAAGATTCATAACTTATATCAAGTCGCCAGGACTGAAATAATAGAAACTTTAAGTAAGGATTTGATAGAGAAGATAAAACATTGCAAAACTGCTAAAGAAATGTGGGAAACTCTAGCAAATATGTGTGAGGGTTCTGACCAAGTTAAAGAAAATAAGATGCAATCTGTACTACATGTTTTTGACACTTTTAAGATGAAAGATGATGAATCAATTGATCAAATGGATATAAGGATGACTAATCTTCTTAACAAAGCTGCTGACATAGGGAAGTCTTACAAATCAACAACAAGATCCTTAGAACCAAGGGGACTTAGACCACTTGGCCACTGGGCTCCTCACTTAAGTGGGAGACCTGGGTTCGATCCCCTTTGGGAACGAATTGGAGTGGGAGGTATAAAGAGGCTTGGAGAATTTGGAATTGTAAGGAGACTTGGTGAACTAATTCCTAACCACTAACAGCTACTCCCTCCGTCCCAGGATTTCTTTCATAGTTGACTTTTCAACCATTTTTATGTGAGAGTTATATCATAGTATTATGTGTACAAAAATTATTTTATATGAATGATATGCTAGTTAACCTTGTGAACTAACATATTATTCATATAAAAAAACTTTTGTACACATAATACTATGATATAACTCTCACACAAAAAGGTTAAAAAGTCAACTATGAAAGAAATCCTGGGACGGAGGGAGTAACATTTACCGATAAAAAAAAAAACAAGATCCTTAGAACTTTGAGCAAGAGATGAAGGGAAAAAGCAAACATCCTGAAAGCTACTCAAAATTTATCATCAATTTCACATCATACACTATTCTAGCATTTCAAGGCGTCAGAGTATGACATTCAAATTGAAGATGAAGAAGATGAAGTAGAATCATCTACATCTGGGAAGACTGTTGCTTTTATTCATCAGGAGGAACCAGATAAGGTATCTAAGGCATCTGATTTATCAATAAAGGAAGAAATGACTTTATTGATAAAGAGATATAAAAGGCTTAAATTGAAGTATAAAAGGAACAAACGGGACAGATCGGGTCGAAAGAGCAACAAGTCCAAAAGAGAAGATAAGGGATCTGATACTGAAAAGAAGAAGGATCACACTAGGAGATTCAAATCACAAGTAAGACGAGGGGATAGTAGTCCAAAATATGATAGAGGAGATAATTGTTATACATGCAATAAATCTGGTCACTACAGTTATGATTGTCCTCAGTTAACATCGAGAGAACGTGGGGAGAAAAGAAAAAAGCGTGACAGGAGGTATGCGGATCAAAGAGCTCTACTAGCAGAAAATGAAGCACATGAAACTTCATCATCCACATCCTCGTCTGGGTTTGGGTCAGATGATGAAATATGCCTTATGGATAAAGAGGTAAACTATTATTCATCTTCTGAAAATGATTGTGAAACCCTGTCTGAATCTGATAAGAGTCTTGTTAGTAAACTTTTGAAAGATATGGAGATTGCTTTATCTGCTTATAAACAGATAGAGATTGAAAATCTAAGTTTAAAAGATCAAATTCTGAATCTAACTAAATAAAGTCAGACTAGGAGTAGTGAGAAATCAGACGGCTCATTCAAGGGGGAATGCAAGCCTAAGATTACTACTAATTCCTCATCTGAAAAGTCTAATGAGTTAGAGAAAGAATTAGATACTTTAAAACTTAAATTGTCAAATGTCTATATTGAAAATGAGAGTTTTAAAAAAACCAACAGAGAGTTAAATCTCAAGTTGGGACTACTTAGTAACACTCAATCAACTATAGATAGAATCTTCAGTACTTCTCAGAAAGCTAGTGATAAGATGGGTTTAGGTTTCGACAGAACCAAGGATGATCCTATTAAACCAATGGTTTTTGTCAAGGCTACTAATACTAAAGAAGAAATTAGAACTGGTCCTTGGAAACCTAAAGAACAAATTAACTCATCTGATGTTTCTGCAAAGAAAGTATAGATGAAGAAAAATGCTCCAAAGATAAAACCAAAGATCAAGTCAAAATCTCATCTTAAGTATAATAGTTTTGATGGAAGGAGCATAATAGTCTTGATAGTCTTATATTGGTAGATAGATACGGATGCAAATTTCAATCACTTGTTTTAAGGAACATTAATGTGTTTATTTAGATTCCAAAGAGTCAACTTAACCAAAAAGGACCCAACTTATAAAGGGTACCTAAAATCTAATCTTTGATTGCAGGAAGATACAGGTATAATTGAAAGAGCAGACGTGCTCGAGGTCGTCTGGTATATTAACAGTGGATGTTCAAAACACATGACCTATGAGAAAAGTTTACTCTCAAGCTATCAGTCAATTGATGGATCACGAGTCATGTTTGGAGACAACAATTTTGGGCAAACCAAAGGAGTTGGAACTTTGATGATTGGTGATGTCCAAGTAAATGTGGTTTACTATGTTGATGGGTTAAAACACAATCTTTTATCTGTTTCTCAATTCTGTGATAAGGGTTTTTATGTAAAATTTACTTGTAATGCTTGTTATGTTCTAAATGGTCTCGATGAAAATATTCTATTAGCTGGAGTCAGACAAGACAATATTTATATTGCTAACTTCAAAAGTTGTCCAAAAGATACTTGTTTAGTTGCAAAGAGTTCAGACGATTTAAGTTGGCCATGGCATAAGCGTCTTGGTCACTTAAACTTCAAGACTCTTAACAAGTTAGCAAGGAAATCTTTAGTCAAAGGACTTCCAGATAAATTATTTTCAAAGAGTCATGTTTGTAATGCATGTAAAAAAGGAAAGCAGACCAAAGCTTCTTTTAAGACAATAAATAGTCCCTCTTCAGACAGAATTCTGGAACTACTTCCTATGGATCTTTTTGGTCTAGTTACTCCTCTCAGTTTTAGTGGAAGAAAATATACTTTGGTAATTGTAGACGATTATTCTCGATTTACCTAGGTTATTTTCTTATACAAGAAAAATGAGACGATGACCAAAATACCTAAGTTTCTTAAAAGAATTCAGAATGAAAAAGGATTAAGTATTGTCAAAATAAGAAGTGATAAAGGTACTGAATTTCTTAATTCACTTGTTGCTAACTATTGTACTGAGAATGGTATAGCTCACGAAACCTCAGCTGCAAGGACACCTCAACAGAATGGAGTTGTTGAAAGAAGAAACAGAACTCTAAAAGAAGCTACAAGGACAATGTTATCTGAATTTAACACTCCACACAGGTTTCGGGCAGAAGCCATTAATACAACCCGCTTTATTTAAAATAGATGCTTAATTGTTAAAAATAAGTGTAAACCTTTGATGCTAAGATCATCCAAGATTTCATATTTTCATATATTTGGCTGCAAGTGTTTCATTCTTAACAATGGTAAGTCTCAGCTAAAAACCTTTGATGTTAAGATAGCCGATGGGATATTCTCAGGATATTCAACTATATCTAAAGCTTATAGAGTTTTCAACAAGACAACCTTGTGTGTGGAAGAAACATCGCACGTCATTTTTTTTATGAATCTACTTTTGAGTCTAAGGAAACATGTGACACCACAAAGATTACAGATAATCTACAAAAGATGACTTTTAAAAGATCAACTGTAAAGTTCTATGTACCAGAATCTAAATCAGACGAGGAAGAAGAATCAGCCTCAAACAAAGACAGAGATCCTGAAAGGACTTCCAAGCTGATCAGACAACTACTCATCCAGATGATCAAGAAGAAATTCAATCTGAAGATAACACAGAACCAATTGAAAATGATATTTCAGACAAGTCTTCATCCTTGGTAAAAGACAAGGGTAATAATTTAATGAATTATCATCCAGCTGAATAAATAATTGGATATTTAGATTCTGGAGTCCAGACTAGGATACAACTAAATCTAGATTGCATGTTCAGTTGTTATGTATCATTACTTGAACTTAAGTCAGTTACTGAAGCTCTAACCGATTCCAATTGGATTAATGCCATGCAAGAAGAACTAAATTAGTTTCAATGACAAGATGTGTGGGAGCTTGTTGAAAGGCCTCATCATCAAAAAGTCATTGGAACTAAGTGGGTCTTTAAAAACAAAAGGGATGAGAATAATATTGTGGTTAGAAATAAAGCCAGACTAGTTGCTCAGGGTTATCCGCAATAAGAAGGGATTGTTTACGATGAAACCTTTACACCAATAGCTCGTCTGGAAGCCATTAGATTGTTCTTAGTCTATGCTGCTTTCAAAAGATTCACAGTTTTTCAAATGTATGTTAAATCATCATTTCTAAATAGAATCTTAGCTGAAGAAGTTTATGTAGAGTAACCTCCAGGCTTTGTCAAAGGAGACAAGGTCTATAGGCTGAAAAAAGCTCTATATGGACTTAAACAGGCTCCAAGAGCATAGTATGACACCTTGTTTGATTATCTAATTCAAAATGATTTTGTTAAAGGTAGAATTGATAGAACTCTTTTTCGAAAAGAATATGATAATGATCTTTTATTAGTTCAAATATATGTAGATGATATTTATATTTGGCTCAACTAACCTATCTTTGTGTGAAGATTTTAGTCATCTTATGAAGAACAATTTTTTTTTTACGGGGAAGAACAGATTTGAAATGTCCATGATGGGAGAGATGACATACTTCCTTGGATTACAAGTCAAACAGACAAAGAAAGGGATTTTCATCAATCAAGTAAAGTATACAAAGGATCTTATAGAAAAGTTTGGAATAGGTACTAGCCGAGAAGCTAAGATACCTATGATGACAAACTTCTCCATGGATCCAGATGAGAAAGGGGAAGACACTGATTCGACTGAATACAGGGGCTTAATAGGTTCTTTATTGTACTTAACTGCCAGTAAACCTGATATTTCATTTGCAGTAGGTGTTTGTGCACGATTTCAAGCTGGCCCAATGAAGAGTCATCTTGAAGTTGCCAAGAAGATTCTTAAATTCTTGAAAGGTACAATACATGTAGGACTGTGGTACCCAGCTGACGATAATTTTGAGCTGTCTGGATACTCAGATTCAGATTTTGGTGGGTGTAAGATAGATAGGAAATCTACGTCTGGAACTTGCCAATTTTTGGGAAGTAAGCTGATTTCATGGTTGTCAAATAAACAAACCTCTGTAGCTACTTCTACTACTGAAGCTGAGTATATGGCAGCTGGAAGTTGTTCTCAGCTAATCTGGATCAGTCAACAGCTAAGGGATTATAGCGTTATCACTAGAAACATACCAATTTTTTGTGATAATAATAATGCCATAACTATTACCCAGAACCCAGTCTTACATACTCGTTGCAAACATGTTGATATAAGACACCATTTTATTCATGATCATGTTGAAAAAGGTGATATCACACTAGAAAAGATTTTAACTGATTTTCAAAGAGCTGATATTTTGACAAAACCATTAGCAGAGACTAGGTTTAAAGAGTTGTCTGTAGAGTTAGGATTACTTGATCCATCTTTAGTTAGTCTATAAATTACTATCTATGCATTTCAAATTCTCTCTCTCTGTTTCTTTACTATGTTTAGAAAGAAATATCAGGCTTGTAAAGGATCATATGGACAACCACAGAGCTAATATCATTGATCTCCTTTACGGAATCAAGAATCAAGGATTATTCTATTGACCTTAACTAACTTGATATTTTCTTGTCTAACATAACGTAATTCAGACAAATACACATTAGTCATCTGTTTGCTTGAGGCAGCTGAGTATGTGTACCTTGTCTGTCTTACTTAAAATGTTACTAATGGTTTATCTAAGTGTCTTTGTTTTCGGGAAACTTCAAATCTAGTTGATGTTACAATATTCATGGTAACAGACAAGTATCACTCATCTGATGTTCGAAGTCAGACGAATACACAAACTCATCCAGACTATGAGATAGTAACAGGAAGTATTTTCTACCCTTGCATATTTAATTATTTGTTAAAAATTATGAATATTAGTTCACATAATTAATATGTGAATATATTATCATAATTATTTTTATTTATTCAATAATGAATTCACTCAGTAGTTCTTCTAAAAATTGATTTTCTGAAAAATAGTTACTTTTATAGTATTTTAAAAAGGGTTCTTATCTATCCAATTTTCTAAAAAGTAAAAAGTAAGAAGCTACTTCTTGTCAGGGAAGTTACTTCAGACCCGAAAAATTCATTAAATTTGGTTTTGAAAAACCTGAGTGATATTCACGCGCTCAATATGGAGGTGGTTCAGCAATTTGAATCGTCAACTTATCACGCGTGACATATTAAACTTGGCTGTTATTTTATTAACACATTTTTTCAGAAAAATAGCCATAATTGCATTTTTATAGGTACATAAACTCATTTACACACTTTTCAGTCAATAATTAGAATCTACATTATTTTATTCACTCTTTCCATATAAATAGTAGTTCGTGTGCATATTTTTAATTACGCACATATAACCTGTATTCATAATCTCTTTCTCTCCTAAATTTTCTTTCCCTCTCAAAACTTAAACTTCTTCAATAGCAGATCAACCCAGAATCAAGTTTGAATATGATCTCAAAAACATCAGGAAAAAGACTAAATCGGAGATGTACGTCGATTGAGAGACTACATCAGATCCAGAATCAGTAGAGATTTTTCACCTGCTCGAATCTAGGGGTTTAAAGAAATTTAGTTCAATGAAATCAAATAAAGGAAAAACCCTTGATAACCTAGCAGTGGAGTTTCTGACGAGAACAAACTTAAAAAAGAGTTCTATTGAATCGAAGGTGAGGACTGATGGGAGAACAATTGACGTTATAGTCTCTGTTGATGAACTAGGAGAATATTTGGTTTGAGTACAGAAGGAGTGGATCCTTTCCATTATAACAGTGATGAGTATTTGTAGAGTTTTAAACTGATAGTGAGGAGTTCGCATCAAAACACCACCACAAATTTGAAGAGGCCAATACTGAAGAGAAAATACAGATTTCTCATGCTTATTCTGACAAAATGCATATTGGGTGAACAACAAAGCCACGACGGATTGACGAGGCCCAGAATTTATTGTTTGAGGGCGTTAATCGATGGGGTCTAAGTAAACTGGGCCAGATTGCTGTTCACAAGGCTGGTGGAGGAATCTAAACGGTTTTAGAAAGAACAGATTTCTAAGACCAAACTCAGATGGTCTCTGAAATCTGTAGCAAGTATGATGAATAGGATCACACTGATCCTAGAGGCGAAGATTTACTCAGACAACCTTAACTGGGAGATTGGAGTGAAGAGCTATACAAGACAGAAGGGTCATCTGACTAAAGACGAGAAGATCTTTGGCCCTTTTGATTCTGAAGGAGATGAGGACACCCAGGAAAAAGCCTTCAAAGCTGAAGTCCAAGAAAACTGCAACTCTTTTTATGGACGAATCTTCAGTGGAGAAGTCAGATGAGGATAGATCAGATGGAGAAGAGGAGGTCGAAGTAGAAAAGACAGCTACCCAAGGGGGAAGTGTCTCAGCTGAGGTTGCGGGAACCTCAGGGAAGGAGGAAGCCCTTGAAGAAAGGGTAGAAATTTCCTCAAGGGAGAAATCAGAAAAGGTTGTGTCATCATTATCTTCATCCTCCTCATCTGAGGGCATTTCAGACAAAGAGCCAACATCACCCTAAACCAAACCTGGCAATGAAGAGGCAGACGTGGTCGCTGCCTCCGACCCTCCAAAACGACCCACCCCATACAGTCCAACACCACCTCCCACCCAAACCACAGCTGATCCATTTTCTTTTCTCTATACCCCAACCACAATCGAACCTGCTCTATTTCTTAATCTTCCAAACCCATCTGGCATTATAGGCCCAACTGAATAGTCTCTCAGGGTTCTTGGAAGGAGGTTCATCCTCGAAAAGGAGTTTGCCTTAGCCGAAGTCAAGGAGATGGTAGATGTTTGGCTACTAAGGAGGCTAAGGACAAGATACTTCGAGGAAACGGCTATACTCATCGGAGAGGCAGGGGGGAACAATCTTGCAATTTGGGAGAAGACGGTCTTGAAGAAGGCTGGTCTTAATCGATCAAAGAGATATTTTCTGAAGATCTCTTCATCGATTACATACTAAGGAGAGTTTATCTAGGATCCCTAGCCAAGGAATCGACTGAGCAGCTAGAAGGAGCTGAGGGTGAGAAGGAGGAGGAAAAGGGAGATGAGGAGCAGGAGAAGGAAGTGGTAGAGGTGGCCGATGAGCTTGCTGAGATGGATATAGCAAAGGAGGCACAAGAAGAGCATGTGGAGGAGCAAACTCAAGCTATAATGGAATTAGAGGTGTCAACTCAACAACCTCATTGGGCAGATTCCCTAGCTGAGATGAGCCAGTCAAGAGAAGTCGGGGAGATAGATTTGACTCTATCTTCTCCATCAGAAGATATTACTCAACCATTCATGTCTGTATCTATGTCTGAGGTCGATGCTCTGAAAGCCGAGGTGGCAAGCTTGAAAACTGCTTGTCTATCTGCATTCCAGATGCTTCTTGGATTTGTCACCTCGTCTATTAAAGAGAATGTAGAGGCTGTTGTTCTAGAGAAGACAAAGATTGACCTCTACTTCTCCAAATTCAGGCACGAAGAGCAGATGACTGCTGTTAATCTGAAAATAGTCGAGGAAGAAAACAAGAAAGAAGAATGGGTAAAGAAGTATGTTCAGGATGCTTACCTGGAGATTAAGGATCTAGTGAATGAGCAAGCAAAGGAAGCATGGGCTGCAAAGAAAGCATCTTTTCAACAAATCCTGAACATGACTTTAGCTATGGAGAAAGCATCCCTCTCGAACAGATTGAGCAACGAGCTAAGAGACATTGAAGCTACTCAGAAGAAAATGTTTGATATGTTGGATCAGAAGACGGGTCTTATCAGACACGAGGTCATCAGTCAAATCGAGCAAGTTGCCACCATCTACAACACTCGTTTTGTTGATGCTAAAAAGGGGGAAGAGTCTGAGCTCAAGAAAAGAATTGACTCCCAAGATGACAAGATCCTAGCGTTGAATATGAAGATAGATGAACTTGCTGAGGACATATTGCAAGCAGAGGATGCTAGGAAGAAGGAAGCTGAGGACAAGTCTCAGTGTGTCTTGAAGAGGTTAAGATAGGGATCAGAGATGGCAAAAATTAGCAAGGAAGTTGAACCCACTAAGTCTGAAGCGGTTAGAGAACTATTTATGCAAGATCCTGTTCCTATTCAGACACTTCAACCCTCCTTTTCATCTAAATCAGCTGGGAAAGCCAAAACAAGCCAACCTCAAAAGACCCCAGCTGAGGTGGAAGAAGAAGAAAAGATAAGAAAGAGGAAGAGGGAAGAAGTTGCTAGATACAAGCGTAGAGATGCTAAAAAGAGGAGAGAGCAGGAGAAAGCAGCTGGTAAGTCATATGATCGAAAGACTAGACGATGGGTTCAGAGGTCGAAAAACGATCAAGGAGAAGTCACCTTCCGCCCCTACCACCGAACCGAAGCTGTACCCAAGGAGAACCTTCTGATGGGTCAACAAGAGAAATGGAGATCTTATGAGGCAGAGTGGATCTTTCTTTTCCTTGTTTGTAAGAAGATCACCTGGGGTACAGATGAGAACATCACTTTCCATTAGTGGTTTGAGGCAAAGGATCCAGATTTCTACCAATACCTGATTGAGTTTGCCGATATAGAGTTCAATGTGGATATAGTTGCACCATCCTACTCGCTGATGTCTCCTCCCCTGACTCAAGACGGTCGTCTGGACTGAGAGAAGATCAAGCAAATGCTGATCCAAATTGAAACTGCAGCCGACCTGTCTGAAGGAGGGGAGACGATAAGCTTGAAGAAACGAGTCTTCGACTGGATGAGTATTCCAGAAGAAGACTGATGGTATGACTAAATCCTATCTAATACCTGATCCTTATCTATTTTTTTTTTCGAGCTGATCAATGTGTAAACGTGTTGAAATATAAATGTGAATATATCATGATTCTATTATATGAGATTGTATGGAGTTTAACTTTGTTGACTTAATCTTATAACTAACTTAATCTTAAAACTGAGTAACCAAAGAAGGTTTAATTAATTAAAATCTATTAACATTAATTCATCTGCAAAACTTGACTTAATTGTCCAAATCGATTAAACCAATCTGTCTATCTGACTAAGTGTCTTAAGTGTATTTTTTTATTTTTCTCATATTCTTATTTTACTAACTCATTTCTTTTCTTGGGTAAGTTTTAACATCATCAAAAAGAGGGAAATTGTTAGGAGATAATTGTTATAGTTTTGATGAGGTTAAGATGTGTGTGTAAAATAAAATGACCAGCTGAATTATTGTATAGTCAGCTGAAGTAACGAGTAAAATCTTGTAATAGACTAAGTATTTAGTTAAGATGAAGAAAAGCTAGAAAGACAGTCGAAGACAAACCAAGATGAAGACAAAGTAGCAGACAACTAGACACTTAAAGGATCAGAACATGCGAAGACATGAAGATGATTAGACGAGGTGAAAAGCATCTGAAGTCAAGAAGAGCAGACGACTAGAAGTGTTAGAGAAATCAGGAAGTTATACCTAACATCAAGGACAATTATAACTAACCAAGAAGCGGTTACAAGATTCAGTTAGTCAGTTTCAACAAACTTTAAAGAGTAAACAAGACGGTTACAATTACCAGAAACAATCTCTTATAAATAGATCATTAGATTAGAATTAGAATAACTTTTGTAACTTTTGCAACTCACAATCTGCACAAATCCTGTAACACAATCAGCACATATTCAAAGCATACTCTCACGCACAAGAACGTTCCAAAACGTTCATAGTTTCACAGTGTTTATAGAACACTATCATATATATCTTTAAGCCATTAATTCCAGAAGTTAGGAAGAATTGGTTGTATAGGCTGAAGATCATCTCTGTAAACTGTAAGTAAGGTGGTAAGAAAGTAAGTACGTAGTAGAGTCCCTTTCACAAGATTGTGAAAGGAGAGTGGATGCAGGATTTTTATAATTCCAACCACTATAAATCTGTGTGTTCTTTACTTTCTATTTATCTTCAAATTACTTACATGTTCCTAATCAATTTTAGATAATCAAACACTTGTTCAAAAGAACTATCAATCGGATCAAGTATAAAATTACTTCAGCTGTATAATCTGATACTTGAATAATCTGATTCTGAATCAAGTTATCTCTGAATTGTAGAAAGGTAAAATTGAGCAGTATCGGAAATCTATTCAATCCCCCCCTTTCTAGATTTCCCCTTTGTATAAACTTGATCGACTGGGACCAACATTTATGTTCTCATTAGTGGCCTGACTGACTGGTACGTATGTGTCTAAACGACTCTTTAATGAAGATAGCCTGAATGGCTTATTAGCTGATGATTAAACTTTAATACCCTGACATTTCTTCTTTCTGCAAACACTTGGTTCCCAACTCCATGTATACCAAATAGTCAAAATTGCCCTGAGTCTTAAATGCTGAAGGTTCATTTATTACAGTCTAGTCAGACTCAGGTGACTTAGACTTACTCACCTGAATTAGTGTCACCTGATAGCTTAGAATATAAGTGACTTTATTCAGTGATGTTATCGTGGAGCAGGTCTTCTCTTAAATCTTCAACTTGTCCGAGTTAGGAGTCTTCAGGTGATCTTTACACAGTTAGGTTCCCCCTCAACTAAATATCAATGAACTAAGTTTCTAACCTGAAAAGCATCAGCTTCCTAACATGTAAGCTGCCTAACCTGACTTACTAGCCTGAACCAAATATTACAAGATCAATCAGGGGTTTTGGAATCTAATCAAAACATCTTTATAATTCATTTCATATCCCAACAGTCTTTTTCTCATCATACCTTATTTTCCCATTTAAAAGCTCTTGAATATGACATACAGGTACAAGATGAAGAAGATAAAGCAGAATCAACCCCATCTGGGAAGACTGTTGCATTTCTCCATCAGTCTGAACCTGAGATGTCATCTAGAGCATCAGATATGTCAATGAAGGAAGAAATGACATTAATGATCAAAAGATATGAGAGACTCAAGTCCAAATACAAGAGGAATAAGAGAGATAAGTCTGAGAGAAGAAGTTCTAGACCAGTTAAAGTGGATGAGAATTCATCAGATAGTGATAGGAAGAAGGAACAGACAAGTAGATACAAGTCTCTAGTAAGAAGAAGAGTTAGTAGTCCTAGATTAGACAGAGATGATACTTGTTACACCTGTAATAAGCCAGACCATTATAGCTACGACAGTCCTCAGCTGACTCCCAAGGAAAATGAGGAGAAGAGAAAGAAGAGGGACTAGAGATTTGCTGATCAAAGGGCCCTTTTAGCTGAGAAAGAGGAAGTACAAAAATCTTCATCCTCATCTAATTTTAGATCAGATGATGAAGTTTGACTTATGGCTAAAGAGGTACATTACTATTCTTCATCTGATAATGAATGTGAAAACTTTCTATCTGAATCTGATCAGTCTCTTATCAAGAAACTGATGAAGGACTTAAAGACTTCTCTGTTTGCCTACAAGCAAATAGAAACTGAGAATTTGAATCTCAAGGACCAAATTCAAAATCTAACAAAAGAAAATCAAACAAGGATTGGCACAGAGTCTGAAGCTACATTCGAGGGGGAATGTATGGCTGAGACTTCAACTAGCATCTCGTCTGATAAGTATGAAAAGTTAGAAAAATAAATGAGTATCTTGAAATCTAAATTTTTAGATTTATATAATGATAATGAAATTATTAAGAAGGTCAATGAGAAGTTGAACTTCAAGTTAAGCCCACTTAATAATTCTCAATCAGTTATAGATAAGATCTTTAACTCTTCTCAAAAGGCTCATGATAAGACGGGTCTTGGATTTGACAGGAGTAAGAAAGATAATCCAGTAAAATCAAGGGTATTTATCATGGCCATCAAAATAAAAAATGAGATTAAGGTTGGTCCTTGGAAACCAATAGACATACAACTACTACTAGCTCATCTGATCAGACTTTAAAGAAAGTTAAGATGACTAGACCTGTCTCCAAGGTATATCCAAAGACCAAACTCAAATCTCATCTTATATTTAATGGTTTTGATGGCAGGAGCAACTCTTATCCTTATCTTCCAAGATATAAGACAATGACAAAAGAACAACTGAATAAGCTGGACTTAGATTGTCTGATTTTGGTAGATAGGTTAGGTAGGAAACTGGAATCTATGGTTTTAAAGGATCATGATTGATACGGGAAAATATGCGTGGCCCAAATAGAGATGGGCCCACATGGAATTGGGCCCAGAATAAGCATATTCCATTCCTTCTAAAGTGCAAAACTAAGTCGAGGAATAACCCACCTCGGTGGCAGTTGGGCTGAGAACCCAATACGCTGCAGGTGGGCCGCGAGCCAAGATAGAGAGCAGACCTCGGGGATAAAGCCTTCAGGCCCATATCTCCACATTAGCGAGTAACTATTGAGCTGAACTAATCAGTTGAGATATCTAAGGGAAATTAGGGTCCAAGAAAGAAATATTCCTGGGACCCTAGAGCATTGACCCAGTCCGAAGTGAGGTGGGGAAACGAGATGGACGGAGTCTCCCGAGAGTGGGAAAACCACGACCAGAGGTGGGACGCCCACGATGAATAACCAGCTGCGAACTGGTAACCGTAATTATGGTTTCTACGTGTATAAAGGTAAAATGAAGGTAAAAGAATAGACACAAATTAACTGCTTGAATGACTGAATACACTTTTCTTAAGAGTTTTCTGGTTATCTGACTTGAGCGTCAGAGTGCCTACGTCAGAGAACCCTCCGGCGTGTTTTTGTAGGCTTATCAACTCGTGAAGAAGGTGATTACATGGAATTACCTAGCTGAACTCGGCATTATCCTAGGTAGGAAAATACTAGGTCAGTTTTCACACATCATTTGACACCGTCTGTAGGAAAGAGAGCTGAGACGTGAGTTTCAATTTCTTTTTCATTACTCTAAAGAAAGAAAGTGTGGTTGGTGAGCACACATCAATGAGGCTGATCGCATTGATATCAACTCGTGGAAGGATAACTCCTTCAAATCCTACTCAAGGAGGGGCTATTCCCAACCCCACGCCGCTATCCGCCATGCCTAACAGTGGCAACATCCCGCCTATCACGGTGGTTCGAAACGATAGCCCAGTTCCTAGTCAGCATTACCCTGGGGTGGGAGTTGCTGCCAGGGACGGAGGAGCTAGCTCATCTGCTTCCCTTACGATTCCAGAGGGAATCCCCCTAGCTGGTGTCCAGGGAAGTACCAGTGTCCCTCCAAGAGGGGCACCTCAAATAGTGCTGACACCAGCTGCCACCATTGCCCTCACTCAAGAGCAGCTGGATGGCATGATATCCAAGGCTGTTGCAAGAGCGATGATGGAAGGGGGCAGAGCTCCACCTGCAAGGAGGATAGGAGAAGCAGGACCAGCGAACCCGCCTACTTGATTTCAGGCTGGGGGCAGTAGGCAGGATGAGCATCAGGAAGAACGAAGAAGGGAAGTGGAGTCCAGAAACCAGGAAGAGGTCCTGGGAGCTGAAGGAATTCAAGAAAGAAGATTTGTAGTTCCTCGAGCGAGGAACGTTGGTGCTGAAGAAACTACAAGGGGGAAGGAGACAACTCCCCAGCAGCGAGGGAGTAAAATAGAGGACGAGGAAGAGGGTACAGGAGATACCCAGTCGAAAGCTATGAAGGAGCAAATCAAATCCTTGAGAAAGCAGATGGACAATATGAAGCACCAAATAGAAAACCGGGTTAGTGTACCTCGACCTATTACAGGTTGTCAATTTACTAAGAGCATTTTACAAGATGAGTTGTCTAGTAATTTTAAACCTCTTAATTATGAATATGACGGCACAACTGACCACTACGACCACTTGGTAAGATTCTAAAATTCTACCCTCCTTCATCGATATGGAGAGGGCGTAAAATGCAGGGTTTTCCTAACCACACTGTCCAAGGCAGCCCAGCAGTGGTTCAATCAACTGGATCCCAACTCCATCGGGTCTTTTGAGTAATTCGGAGAGCTGTTCTTACACCAGTTCGCCAGCGCTAGGAGATAACCTAGAGCTACGTTGACACTGTTTAATATGAAGTAGGGAGAAAGTGAGAGCCTTCGCGCTTTCATGAAGAGATTCAACCAGGTAACACTTGAGGTTCCCACTGCCACCCCAGAGGTTAAAATCAATGCTTTCACTAGTAACCTTCGAGATGGGGACCTGTTTTCTTCTTTAGCAAAAAATCATGTTTAGACATTTGATGAGCTGCTGAGAAGGGCAGAGAAGTATGTCACATCAGAGGAGGTAAGGAAAGCTAAGAGGGCAGAGGTCAAGCTAGGTGGACCTGAGAAAAAGAAAGAGTCTACAAAGAAAAGCTCAACGACAGAGCTAGAAAAGACAACAAAACCTGGACCTCGTTCCAGGTTCGAAAAGTACCACGTTGAAGCTGGAGCCAGTGGAGCTTTTGGAAGTTGCATCAGACCATCCAAAGATGAAATTTCCATGGTCGCGATCCAGAGGGCTGATGAAGCCCAAATTAGATAAGTTTTATCATTTCCATAATGAATACGGGCATGACACTAATAATTGTTTTCACTTGCATGATGAAATTGAAAGGATGATCCAAGCAGGTCACCTCAAAGAATTTGTTTAAAGAGATCGGGTCAGTTCTAGAGGATAAAAAATAAAGGAAGTCGATGACAAAGCTGAAGAGAAGGGAAAAATGATCGAAGGGAGGCAGAAAGAAAGGCCCTTCCAAAAGAGAGGACTGATCCAAATAATAGTTGGAGGTCCAGCCGAAGGGGACTCATTTCGAGCACGCAAAGCTGGAGAGAGGATCCTGAGGAGAGAAGTGGGACAGATGTCGAGAGAGGCGGATCAGAAGGAGGTAGGTCACACACCTCGAATTCACTTTGGTCCAGAGGATGGAGAAATCAAGAAGGAATCCTACAGTGATGCTCTAGTTATCACTACAGACGTAGCAGGATATACTGTTGCGAGGATCTTCATGGATACGGAGAGCTCAACACACATTATTTTCTAAGACTATTTCAAGAAGATGAATCTAAATGTAGAACTGCAGCCGGTTGACATAGTGCTGTACGGATTTATAGGAGGAGCAGTGCACTCCCTGGGCCAGGTAACCCTCCAGGTGAGGCTTGGCGAAGCTCCACGGAGGAGGGTGGTAACGGCTAATTTTTTTATTGTCGATGTACCATCATCTTATAACATGATCTTTAGTAGATCAGTATTGAATTTGTTCCAGGTGGTCATATCAACATATCACGGTCCTTTCTGAGAAAATAAGGAACGAATTATCGGTAGATTTTAGAAGCACGAACCAAAGGGAGACGATCGAAATTCTGAACCTACTCTCCGACCGTGGTTTGACTCAATACTACTCTTCACATTCTTTGGAGAGAAGAACCCTAGATGCATATGTTGTTCAGTTTTTTATTAGAGTGAAGTTCGGAGAAGATGGACTGACAACAAAGGTGCATGGACACAACCTACCCGTCACTCACGAGTCACAATCATTTGGGACTTTCTATTCATGGAGTTGACCCTGAAGGATACATCTGTGATATTCATCTTGCGGCGTTCCGTTCTATAGCAAAAGCCTCATACCGTCATCATGTTTCAGATTTGAAGAATACTTACTTGAAGCGAAAATACAGGTTACTATTTTATATTGTTGTTAAAGTTATTTTCGGTGAAAGGCAGAGTACGGACTCTCTGAGTCAAATGCGTATTTGTTCTATGAAAGCGATCATTGATGGGGTAGAATGTGATTGGGCTAGTAAGTTTCTTGATATCTTGAGGAAGGAAAAGAATCGTTTCTTTTTTACTGATGATACGGCTCATGCTGATGTTAAATTCTGTGCAATTGAGTAATATGTGTCAATGTCCAACAAGATTACTATACTATTTAAAATGATGTTATCGGAGCTAGACTGGGACCCAAGGTGGACTAAGTCATACATTAGGGCTAAGTTTATGCTAAACAAGGATGAAGAATTCTCTCATCCTCTAGATTCTGATGATGAGGGGAAAGGTTTGTTAGCTATTGGTGAGAGAGAACTAGCTGATGTTGTCCTGATTAGAGAGGTTGTTGCTGATAAAAGTACTGAGATGGAGTCCGCTAATGAGGAAGATTTTGATGGGGAAGGTGCTGCTGCTGAGAAACTTGATGTAGGGGTTGCTGAAGAATCCATGAAGGACAAGTCTGCTACTCCTGAGCAGACTAAGGGAAAGAGGAAGAAGTAGAGTTCAAAGTCTGCTAAGAGAGTCCAGAAGGCTTTGGATTTTGATTCTTCTGGGAGTGAGGATCAGGTTCCTATTTCTGAGTTGCCGAAGAAGAAGGTTAGGAAGACCACCGTTGTTCAGAGGCAGGGATCACAAGAGGGGCTTGGTTGCCTACATGGGTGGCCCCTGGCTAGAAAGGATCATCGGCGGATGACGCCGTGGAGATTGAGGACTCTCTTTCAAAGGAAGGGGATGAGATTGTTTCCCCAAAATCTGCTGCCGATAAAGAGCAGGTATCTCATCCTTCTTCCCCCACGTTTCATGATGCTCATTCAGGATTCCATGAAACTCCTTCCTCTAAAGAAGTCGGCGATGAAGTCGTGGGCATGGGTGCCGCGCTAGAGCCTAACACCCAAGTTGCTGAGGGAAGTCATGTCTTAGTTTCCATTGCCGTGAAGTTGCAAACCACAAACCTGTCTACATGGGTCCATGGGCCATTTGAAGAAAGTCTGGTTGCAGAGGTTGCTACTTAGGTTGATAGCAAGTTTCCTAACCTGCTAGGGTATACACAAGAAAGAAGGTTGCTGATTAACATTCTTGTGTGGACGAATGCTCGCTTGGGGATGGTGGATAACCATATTCTACTCATTGAGAAGATGGGGAGGAATCAGTTTTCAGACTGGGAGTATAATTTGCGCTCAAAAGCTGGTGTTTCCAAAGCTTTTGACCTTTCTACCGATCACCAAGTTGTTTGTCTTGTCACTCGCTTGTTAGATGAGCCTAAACTTGTTGCTGAAGTTTCAGGACCTCATTTTGTCCTCTCTGATGAAGCAAGAAAAGTTGTTACTTCTCTACCTTTTGTTTGTCCTAATTTTTCTTCTGTGCGTTTGCCAAATTTTCTTCCTGTTACCGTTCATGATGATTTGGCCAAGTCTTATGTTGTTAAGTTTGAAGAGCTAACACAGAAGTATTCTGCTATACTTTCTATTTTTGCTGCGAAATATGCTCCTCTTGCAGCAAGCATTGAATCTTCCAAGGCATACATTGACGCTGTCATTCAGATGGCTCCTTAGTTGATCCGCAAGACTGCGACAGATATGCTGTCGGACCAGCAGCAAACTATCATTGATACGCTCAATGGAATGATGCTTAACAATGTTAACGAAGACAGGAAGCAGGGCACTGCTATGTCTGCTTTGTAGGAAAAATGAGAAGCTCGATTTAGACAGCTTGCGATTGAAAGGGAAATGGCTGAGGCAAAGGCCAGTTAGTTGATGGGTGTCTGGATAAAGTAGATGGAAGGTATGTAGTATACTCTGCACAAAGGTTTGGAGCAGAATGAGAGCATTCGTGCTTCTGTCCAGGAGATGGAAATTTTTGAGAAGATTGCTACGGATGCTGCTGCTACAGCCAAACACATCCTGGAATTGATGAGAAGATTGCTACTCCGAATACCTCTGAGCTTGCTGAGCTCAACAAGTTCATGGAAAAGTTTCAAACATACAAGATCGAGATCTTTAGAAGAATGCAAGAAATGGAAGCTCGCTGGACCCCCCTTCTGAATGATGTTAAAAAGGGGGAAAGCCAGCTGAGAACTGAAATGATAGCGAAGTTCGTGGAGAAAGAGAAAGAACTGTCCGAGGTAAAGGAACGACTGAAGGCTGTTGAAGATTTTTTGTTGGAACGTTGGGAAAAGGCAGAACTTAAAAGAGCTCTTCGAGAGTCGGCAAGAGTTGCAGCCACTTCTGGTGATGTAGTTGTTGAATGAAAAAGTTCACAGCCTGCTAAGAGGCGAAGGCTAGTGAAGCTTGCTGATAAGCAACAGAAGTTTGTTGAGGAAGAGTTTGAGGCGCTTCATGAGGAAGCTTTTATGGCTGATCTTGAAGCCAGAAGAATGACTGAAGAAAGAACCCGTTAGGGTTTCAGATCAATTGACAAGGCCCGGGGTGTTGATATCCTGGAAAGCAAGAGGAACAGGGTTTATTACCTAAAGAAGACTGTTGTTAAGCCTGCTGGCTCGAGGAAGAAGGGAGTTGAAAAGAGGAAGAAGGCTGTGTCAGAAGAGGTTATTGAGGATTTCATCCTTCCTCACAACACTGAAGGATACCTTGATGATTCTTGCCTTGAGAATAGATTAGCAGATTGGAGAGCCTGCAAAAAGGGATTTCATTTGCTCGTTCTATGTTTGCCAGACCAATGTAGTAGGGACAACTGTAGACGGGACCTTTTTTGCCTAGATGGAGGAGAAACACGCTAATCTCTGGACAAACATCCTGAAAGCTTCTGTTGAGTTCTACCTGAACCTTCACGCCCCTGAATTTGAGAAGATCCCTACACTAGCCACCGCTAGGGGACACCTAGACCAACTGAGTATTCGAAGAACAATCAAGATTTATTTAGCTGAAGTTCGCCCACCGGTTGGAGCAGACAACCGCGAACTTTATGATAGGGTCTACGATTGGCTGAGTGTACCTGAGGGATATCGCAGGTATGAATAATTGGGAGGCTGTTTAAGGAAGGGTTTTGAAGTTTGAAGGAGGAAGCAGGTTGTTGAAGGTTGCTTCAAGGTGTTGAAGCTTGAAAGTTTTTGTTATCTTATTCTGTTTTTCGTCACTATTTCTTTTGCTTCTTAATTTAGCTGATAGGTCACTTTTTGTACTTTGTACTTGAACTGTCTATCTGAATGAAAGTGAACTATTTTGCTAAAGACAACTTCTCGTTATCAACTGATTTTCTTTGGGATCTTCCTTGAAGGTCTCTGTGTCTTTGGTCTTTGTTAATTTATGCTTTCAGTTCTCAGAAGGTTTTAACATATCAAAAAGGGGGAATTTGTTAGGATTTGGATTTGTAAAGTTTTGATGATGTTTCTAAAACCTAAGTGTAATAGGATCAGCTGAACCTATTAGTCAACTGATGATCTAGATAGATTAGTGTTTTAGTTAAGAAGAAACCTTGCTAGACCCAGACCTGAAGACTTGAAGATATACTGAAGACTGAAGACAGATGTAACACCCCTAAAATTCTCAACTTAGTTATTTTGGATTTACATTAAAATTTACAGTCATATTTATAAAAGATTTCATGAGTTTCTAAAATTAAAAGATAATTAATATCTTTTAGAATTTTAAAAATTAATAATATTATAAATATATATATACATATATTGTGTAGATAATTACAAATATTTATTTTGCATATCTCCCACAAAATATTAATCTCTAATTATCTCAAAAGTTAGTTTTGACTGAGATTTAAAATCTTCCAAACATTCAAAATTTATATCAAATATGGAGATTTTGATATTTCATAATTTCTCAACTGAAATTCTCTTTCCTAATCCTATTATACACGACCATACCAAATCTTTAGCCCTAAAAAAATTATTTTCTTCTATGTTTTAAATCTTAAATCTTTGAGATAAGGATTTAAACGTTATTTTTTTTAATATTTAAATTCTAGTACTTATCTCACTAAAGCCTAAGCCCAAGCCCATGTCTAATATATCTATTTATATGTGACCTAGCCCTAGAAAAAATTCATACTCACAAATATTTCTTCCAATTTTCATTTCTTTCTCGTCAATAATATACGGAGATGGGATTAACGAGACTTATCAATAGGATTACATTGCATAAATATATTAATTCAAGGTGAGGTTTGTTACTGGTGTATTTACTTTGTCACTTTTAAATGTTCATGTAGATTTAATTGTTGCTTGCTGCATTATACTACGTTAACATATTTCATACGTTATTTGGTTACTTCGATGGTAAGGTCGTTGTAACTTTGCGGGACTACGGTCCGGGAGGGAAAGCTCCTTGGAGGCAACTGATTAGTGTAAAAATTGCGTAATTATTGTGTACTTAATTGTCTCAATTTGATATCATTTTCATGTTAATTCACATTTAATTGTCTAATTGCATTTGATTGTTGGATTTGGTGTTTTAAGTGTGAAATTATAGGTTGAGGCCAACTTTGAGTGCAAATTGAGGATATTTTTTGTATTCAAATCAAACGAGCAATTATATGGGTAGAAAGAGGGCCGAGAGATCTTCACAGTGCAAAAAGAATCAGGTCATTCGGAGTTCGTATGAAGGAGATACGGTCAAACGAAGTTGGAACGGCGAAATACACAACAGTCGCATACACCCATCAGACTGGCGAATACACCCACCAGCCAACATGCACTACACCCATGATTTTGAAAAGTACACCCCCATCGTCTTCAACAGATCTGTTCCAAGATCGCGACCTTCCCCCATCTGCAACAAACAATTACCAACCACAAATCTCGCCGTCAATCAAGTGTAATCAACACCTTTAAGGTGATACCCATCCTTATTCTCTTAATTTTAGTGGTTTATTTCTTAATTATCATGCTTTCTTCTCCTCTAATTTTCTTAATTTTCATGGGTTTGTTTCAATTAATGATGTTGGGCTAAATTCCTCTTGTGCTTGGGTGTGGTGCCCCTTGGATGAATTAATTTTGATGATCATATGATTGAGTTTTTCATTTATTGGGGTGATTAATTATTCTAATGTGATTTGTATGATTTAATTGCTAGATTGAGTTTTGATCCTTTGTTAATTGATTTAATTTGCTCAAAGAGATTTGATTTATTAAATTGATGCTTAGGTGTTAGACTTGGTTTTGTGATTGAATTCAATATTGGATTAACTCAAGGAGACTTTGTTAATTTTCATTAGAACCTACATTAGAATACATTAATTGCTCGATTTTATGTCTTGTGATTAAGTAAGGAGACTTAGGGTGTCGTCTCTAAACTATCTTACGTGCTTATTTGATATACTCAACCTAGGCTTATCAAGTACGGTTGATATGTGATTTTTTTTTGCTAGATAGCTCCTATTATCCCTCGTTAATTGGAACCCCGATCATGTGTGGGTTACCAGTTGGGAATCCGAAAATATGACCACCCGACCTGCTCCCAGTTCTACGGCCATCTCCATTCCTCGAATCAGGGCCTCGTACTCAGCTCCGTTGTTAGAGGTAATAAACTCGAACCCTACTATAATTTGCGTTTCCTGGCCCTCTGGATCAATAATTATAATCCCCGCTCCACAGCCCTGCATAGATACAGAACCGTCCACATATACCTTCTATTCTTTTTTCTCAAGCGCACGTGTACCCTCCTGGATGAAGTCAGAGAGGGCCTGTGCTTTAATGGTCCTCCGTGGCTCGAAATCCACATCATATTCTCCTAGTTCGACGGCCCACTTGACCATCCTCCCTGAAAGATCAGCTCTTCCTATCACCTGTTTCAAAAGGTAGTTAGTCCGAACAATGACCTTATGTGACAAAAAATAAGGTCGTAACCTCCGTGCCGTGACCATTATAGTCAGGGCTGCCTTCTCTATCTCCGAGTATCTCACTTCAGCTCCCTGTATGAGCTTGCTAATGTAATAAACAGGTTTTTGGGTCAACCCTTCCTCCCTCACCAGCACGGAGCTAAGTGAGACCCCACCTACAGAGAGATAGAGGTAGAGTGTCTCCCCTGGAATAGGCTTCGTTAATGTAGGTAACTGGGCCAAGTGCTGTTTAAGCTCCTCAAACGCCTGCTGGCATTGCTCGTTCCACTCGAACTTGGACCCCTTCCTCAAGATTTTAAAGAAGGGATGGCTCCTCTCTGCAGATCTGGCTATGAATCTGCTCAGTGCTGTAATTCTCCCATTTAATCTCTGCAGCTCCTTAATATTAGTGGGAGGCTGCATATCGAGCACGGCTTTAACCTTAGCAGGGTTAACTTCGATTCCCCGCTGGGTTACCATATATCCGAGAAATTTCCCAGACCTCACTCAAAAAGAACACTTGGCTGGATTCAGCTTCATACCATTCCTCCTGAGCACTGCAAAAGCTTCCTCCAGGTCCGTCATCAACGTAGACCTCCATGTTCCTCCCTAGCTGGTCTCGGAACATTTTATCAACCATTCTCTGATAGGTTGCTCCTGCATTCTTCAATCCAAAGGGCATTCTAATATAACAGAAAGTTCCACTAGCAATAATGAAACTAACCTTTGGGATATCTGATTGGAGTGAATTGATACATGTTTTTAGGGCTATTTTTAGTGCAAAAAGTGAGCTTAAGTATGATTTTTGTGCCTAAATGTGAAAAGTATCACTTTTTTGCCTAAAAAGTATTACTTTGAGAGGTTTTGATGTATTTCGCCCGTTTTGCAGGTAAATCGGTTGAATTTTGCCAAACCGAGAGGACCGGTATTCTTAGAATGAAAAGACGAACATACGGGACGAAAACGGGGGTCGGGACCGGAGCCCTTCTCGATAAAAATTCCCTGGTCTCGAGTAAGAGTCGAGGGTGCACAGACCTCGCCTCGAGGTTCATGCTGGAGGGAAACCATTTCAAAAAGACAGGATCCTCGACTCGAGGGAGGAGCCTCGAGTCGAGGGAGATGAAAAATGCAGAAAGCTCGACTTGAGGGCGAGGCCTCGACTCGAGGCAGGAGAGATTTTTAAAGAAACGTGTTAGCGACTTTTAGGCCTCGACTCGAGGGCCTGAAGCTCGACTCGAGGAGTGCCCAAAACCGAAAAATTCAGTTTTTAAGCCATTGGAAGCCAAAACAGAGGGAGAGTTGATTCTAGCAGTTCAGAGCAGTTTCTAGGAGTTTCTTTGAGCGAATTTTACATTTTGTAGCTTGAATTTACTTGTAATTGCATTAGATTGTTAGAATTGAGATAGATTCCACATTTAGTTCATTAGATTAGTAGATTGGTGGATTGTAATTGAAGTTTGCAGCTGAGAATTGAGAAGAAGTGAAGTTGAATTGAAGCATTGTACAAGATTAATCATTCTTATTTTTGCCTATTGAAGCTTAATTGGTGATGTTCTTACCCTTTGATCTCTTAAATTCATTGCTTGTAGTGATTAGATTTTCAATTGCTTTCTTAGATTTTCTAGCCATGGTTTTTGCTTGTAGCACCATGGGCTAATAGCTTTGTGCTTGGGATAATTGAAATTAGGGATGAAGTGATTGCCTCATGCTATGATTGTTGATAATTGTGATCAATTGAATTAGATTGCTTCCTAATTGTGATTCTTAATTGTGCTTCATGAAAAATTGTCTCTTTTGATTAATGGTTGATCACCCTAGCAATAGGCGAGAGTTGAGCTAACGTGATTAGGTGTTAATCGGGTTTCAATTTTGCATGATTGTATGAATTGGGGACTTCTACATTGAGAGATGGGAAGAACTAAGGATACTCACATTAGGCATTGTGATATTAATGGAGTGATTAATTTCATGATGGTTTATGCCTTCTAATTTGATTGATTTGCATTTGGATACAATCATAGCTTGTGAATCATGGATTCCTTGATGGAGATTATCCCTTGCACCCTATTCCCTCATTGATTTTAGTCTATTTTGATCTTGCATTCTAAGTGTTTGATAGATTGTTTGCATAACTTGCCATTTAATTTCTTGCAATTTGTAGTGATTTAGTTCAAGAGCTTGTTGCAACTTTAGCCATTTAGAACTCTTATCCTTGAATTTCGTTTGCATACTTTCTCCCTTGGGTTCGATATTTTTGTTGATTGGTCTTAATAACTCTTACCCTATACACACCAATCAATATCTGGAGGGAAAATTTGTATTTGATGGTAGCCTTGATAGGCATCCATCATACTTAGCAGCTCAAATCCCGATGTAGAGTCGACCATCTGGTCAATCCTAGGCAAGGGATAATGATCCTTAGGACAAGCCTTGTTCAGGTCTCGAAAATCTATGCACATTCTCCATTTCCCCTGGTTTTGCCACCAACACGGCATTGGATAGCCAGGTGGGAAATTGGATTCGCTTGACATGTCCTGCCTCCAGCAGCTTTTCTGCTTCCACCTTCGTAATGGCATCTTTTTCTGGTCCAAAGACCCTTAGTTTCTGCTTTACTGGTTTTGCTTTAGGGTCCACGTTCAGGTGATGCATCGCCACCTCCTCGGGGATACCTGTCATGTCAGAGGAAGAAAAAGCAAAAACGTCTGCATTTCTTCGTAGAGCTGCTATCAGGTCTTTCTCTAGCTCTGGCTCCAGCTGGGCTCCGATCCTTGTTGTGTATCCTCTCTTCTCGGGATACAACTACACCATCATCAGCTCTTCGTCAGCTTCCATCTTTGGAGGATCGATTTCTTTGGAAATCTTGCACCTCTTGGATTCTCGGTCCATCTCCTTGTCTCTTTTCAGGCTGCGATGCAGCTCTTTGTCGGCTATCTTTACTGCCTCCACGTAGCATTTTCTGGATTGCTGCTGGTCTCCAGCTACTTCACCCACCTCATCATTCACTGGAAACTTGAGTTTCATGTGATAAGTTGATATAACCACCTGAAATAAGTTCAACACTGGCCTACCAAAAATCATGTTGTAGGATGAGGGTACATCAACAATAAAAAAATTTGTCATAACTACCCTCCTCCGTGGAGCTTCGCCTAGCCCCACCTGGAGGGTTACCTGGCCCAGAGGGAGTACTGCCCCTCCTGTGAATCCGTACAACGCCGTATCCACTGGTTGCATTTCTATGTTCAAATTCATCTTCTTGAAGCATTCCAAGAAGATGATGTCTGCGGAGCTCCCTGTATCTACGAAGATCCGTGCTACCGTATATCCCGCCACATCTGTTGTGATGACCAGTGAATCACTGTGGTCCTCCTTCCTTAGGCTTCCATCCTCTGGACCAAAATGAATCCGAGGTGTATGGACAGCTTCCTTCTGATCCACGTCTCTGGACATCTCTCCTACCTCTCTTCTGAGGGTCCTCTCTCCAGCTTTTCTAGCGCGGAAGGAGTCTCCCTCTGCTGGACCTCCGACTATCATCTGGATATGTCCTCTCTTCTGGGAGGGTCTCTCCTCCTGCCTCCCTTCAATCATCCTTCCTTTCTCCTCAGCTTTGTCATCGCCTTCCTTTCTTTTTTGCCCCCTGGAGCTAACTCGATCTCTGTAAACACACTCTTTAAGATGTCCAGCTTGGATCATCCTTTCAATCTCATCACGTAAGTGAAAACAATTGTTAGTATCATGGCCGTATTCATTGTGGAAGCGACAAAACTTATCTGACTTGGGCTTTTGAGGCCCTCTGGACCGTGTCCATGGAAACTTTATTTCAGGATGGTCGGATGCCACTTCCAGTAACTTTACTGGCTCAAGCTTCAGGGGGGTATACTTGTCAAACTTGGAGCGAGGTCCAGATTTTGCAGCTTTCTCAGGTTCTGCCGTTGAGCTTTTCTTTGATGATTCCTTCTTCTTTTCAGGTCCACTTGGTTTGACCTCGGCTCTCTTTGCCTTTCTCACCTCCTCCAGTGTAACGTACTTCTCCTCCCTCCTTAGCATTTCATCGGATGTCTGGACTGGCTTCTTAGCCAGGGAGGAAAACAAGTCTCCATCTCGGAGGTTACTAGTAAAAGCATTAATTTTTACCTCCGGGGTGGTGGTCGGAACTTCCAGTGCTGCCTGATTGAACCTCTTCATGAAGGCCCGTAGGCTTTCGTTCTCACCTTGCTTCATGTTGAACAATGTTAGCGTAGCTCTGGGTTGCCTCCTTGCACTAGCGAACTGATGCAAGAAGAGCTCCCCAAACTGCTTAAAGGAGTTAATGGAATTGGGTTCCAACTGGCTAAACCACTGCTGGGCTGCCTTAGATAGAGTAGTAAGAAATACCCTGCACTTAACACCCTCCCCATATCGATGGAGGAGGGCCGAATTTTCAAATCTCACCAAATGGTCATAGGGGTCAGTCGTACCATCATATTCATAATTAAGAGGTTTAAAATTGCTAGGCAACTCATCTTGTAAGATATTCTCAGTAAATTGGCAACCTGTAACGGGTCGAGGCATACTAACCCGATTTTCCATCTGATGCTTTATGTTGTCCATTTATTTCCTCAAGGATCTGATTTGGTCCTTCATGGCCTCAGATTGGGTGTCTCCCGTACCCTCTTCTTGGTCCTCGATCTTACTTCCTCGCTGCAGACGGGCTGTCTCCTTCCCCCATGCAGCTTCCTCAGGACCAGCCTCCCTCGGTCGAGGGACTGCTGACCTTCTCTCCTGGGCTCCTTCGGCTCCCAGGGTCTCCTCCTGGCTCCTGAACTCCACCTCTCTCCTCCGTTCTTCTTGATGCACGTCCTGCCTACTCCCCCCTGGTTGGGATCGAGCAGGCAAATTCCCCGGTCCTGGTTCTCCAGTCCTTCCTGCAGGTGGAGGTCCTCCCTCCTCGGCCATTGCCCTGGCCACAGCTCGAGCTATCATATCATCCAGCTGCTCCCGAGTCAGAGCGACGGAGGCAGCTGGTTCTGGGATTCTCTGAGGTATCCCCATAGCTGGAGCATTGGCCGCTCCGGGGATCCCCACCATAGGTATTCCTTCTGGAATTGCAGAAGAAGAGGAAGGCATGTTCCCCCCTTCCTCTCTAATAGCAGCTCCTACTCCTGGATGGCGTTGGCCTGGAGTCGAGCTCTCATCCCGTGCCACTGTAACCAGTGGAGGTCCTTCAGTGTTGGGCATAGCCACCGGAGGCACGGGGTTGGACACAGCTTCACCCTGCACTGGGGTTGCGGGGGTTGTCCTTCCCCGAGCCGGTACTAGTGCAATCAGTTTCATGGGTGTACGTTCACCGGTCATGATGTCCTTCTTTCAGATAATCAAAAAAGAAAAGAAGTTGAAACTTACGTCTCAGCTCTTTTTCCCACAGACGGCGCCAATTGATGCATAAAAACTGACCTGGGCCCGTTTCCCCACCTGGGTTCACGTGGGTAAAGCCTTTACGCACAAAGATCCTTAGCTTCTCTCAAACAAACGTACCTTCAAAACACGCCGGAGGGTTCTCCGGCGTAGGCACTTCGACGCTCAGGTCAGATCACCGGAAAACACTCAAGGAAGTACGTATAGAGTAGCTAAGTAAGAGTGATAGTGATTCGATATCGTTACCTCCCTGCTGGGTGTGTTACTTATACGTAAGTTAAGAGCAATAACCGTCATCACGGTCTCCAGGCATTATCCCGCACGTTCGGCCATGATGTCGTGCGTGGAAAACTTATCCCTCAAGAAATCTGTATTATACCTACGAATTCCCCCCTGGACAGAGGTTGGACCCAGTCAATGTGGAATATAGGGAATATTCCTTGACTTGGGCCTCAATTATCTCAACTACTCGTCACTTCTCGATCTTATTAGATAGATAACCGCCATGGGCTTGGTCAAATGCTCGCGCCTTCTCCAAATCTTGCTTGGGCCTCTCGGCCCACCTACAGCTAGGTTTGGGCCTCGCGGCCCACCTGCAGTCGGGTTTAGGGCCTCGTGACCCGTAGGTGGATTTAAGCCTCGTAGCCTATCTGAAGTTGGGCTTGGGCCTCGTGGCCCTTCTCCCTACAGGCCTGGGCCTC
Source organism: Paraleonurus japonicus (assembly GCA_030762865.1). NCBI lineage: Eukaryota > Viridiplantae > Streptophyta > Magnoliopsida > Lamiales > Lamiaceae > Paraleonurus > Paraleonurus japonicus. The sequence continues at coordinate 25,768,386 of CM061055.1, read as the reverse complement.
GGGGCCCACCTGTAGGTGGGTTTAGGGCTTCGTAGCCTAGTCTCGGCCGACCTGGGCTCGGGCCCATCTCGGGTTTTCCTCCCTCTACTTAGGGTTTTTGATGACATCATTGGGCCCTATTAGGCTGGTCGTATTTGGGCCCTACATGCAGTTGGGCCTGATATTTTTATCCGCATCAGTTATGTTGATCATGTTATTAAATGTTAGTTTCTCTATGGATTTGGCTTGTGGCACCATGGGCTAATTTCTTTGTACTTTGGGCAATTGAGATTAGGGATGAATTGATTGCTTTAGCTATAATTGTAGTCAATTGTTGTTCAATTGAAATAGTTGAGTATCCTAATTGATGATTATGCTTGTGCTTCATGCATGTGCATTCCTTTGATTCTTCTTTAGTCATCCTAACAACAAACGAGAGTTGAGTTAATATTGTTCGGGATTGTGACGAATATATGTGTATGATCGTATGTGTTTAGTGCTTTGCAATAGAGAGATTCCTTGCACTGAGAACTTTCACAATTAGACATTGTATGATTAATAGAGATATTGTTGTATGATGTTCAATGCTTGTTATTTTGATTGAATTTCACTTGGTACAAGTATAGTTGTGATCGAGGATTCCTTAATTGAGATTATCTGAAGCATTCCTCCTCCATTTGCATGTTAGATCGTTTGTTTCTCATTAATAGTTTCTAGTTGTTAGATTGTATTTTACATTTCAATTGATTGCATTAGTAGATTAGATCAAAACCGAATTTGCTTCAATAGTCGTGATCAACTAGTATCCTAGGGCCTCATTGCATTCACATCTCGTGGGTTCGATAACTTGGTTGGGTCATAATAATACTTACACGAAAATACCTCAATCAATACGGTGGAGTTGCCTCCAAGGAGCTTTCCCTCCCGGACTGTAGTCCCCGCAAAGTTACAACGATCTTTCCGTCGAAGTAACCAAATAACGTATGTAATATGTGAACGTAGTGTTATGTAGCAAGCAACAATTAAACTTACATGAATATTTAAAAGTGACAAATTAAATACGTGAGTAAGAAAACCTCACCTCGATTTAATAAATTTTTATGCAATGCAATCCTATTGATGAGTCTCGTTAATCCCGTCTCCGTAAATTGTTGTATAACAAAGACCATGTAATGAAAATTTTGAAGAAATATTTGTGAGTATAAAATTTTTTCTAGGCTAGGTCCTATAAATAGATATATTCGGCACGTACTTGAGTTTTAATGAAATAAGTACTAGAATTTAAATATAAAAATAATTTTTAAAATCTTATCTCAAAAGATTTAAGATTTAAAGCATGGAAGAAAGACAAATTCTTATATGAAATATTTCATGGATCTAAGATCCGTGAAATTACCCATATAATAAAATTCGCGGATCCTGGGCGGGTTGGGTCGGGTTAGGTCGTGTTTGGCTAAAAAAACTCGCGCATGGACAAAAATACAATTTTCACTTCCAGGTGCTCCCAGGGGTGTTACTATTAGGTTAAACATGTGTTACTTTAATGATAAATATGCGTTACTGTAAAATAAATAATACGTATTTGCGTAAAAATAATCGCTCAAATGCAAAAATAAAAATGAAAAAAATGGTAAAATAAATCTTTAATCTTATATGTGTGAATCAAATAAGTAACTAATTTTCGACAACTTTATTTTTATTAATAGAATGTGATTTTATTAAGATGAGACCTAATTTGATCTCAATATTAAAGAAAAATGATTTAAATATGTTAAAATAAAGTTCATGGGTCTATTTGATCCTGCGTATAAGATTTTGAGGTAAATATATGTTATTGTAAAATCAAATATGTGTACTAAACTCGTGCGAAGGTAAAAATAAAAACTTAGTCTCATGTGTTTTACTATAAGGTCAAACATGTGTTATTGTATGAAGAAAAATGTGTTACTAATGAACAAAACCAGTATAACAAATATTTTATTCTTTTAAGGACTATTAACACGTACTTTCTCTTACGGTAACACATGTTTGATCTTATAGTAACACACCTGGGAACGAGATTTTATTTTTATCTTAGCGCGAATGTTACTATATGAACACAAACATGTTACTGTATAGAGAAAGTTGTGTTACTATATGAAAAATTGTGTTACTATATGAATATAAACGTGTTACTATACAGAGAAATATGTGTTACTATATGAACAAATCAGAAACAGGATAACAGTTGCGAATTAATTCCCGTTTTTTAGAAAAACATGCAACTGATAACAAAGATGATCCAGAACTTTGTTATTGTGTTTGATAAGATCTGTAGCAATTATTAGATAATTTTAAAAAAATATATATATATCTTCTCCTTTTTTATTTATCTCTGCGTGTTTCTTTTCAATTTGATATTTTCGTTGATCTCTGCGGTTGTTTTCGTCGGAATTCTCTGTTGAATCGCCTCTTGATCGCCGTCTTCTCTGTGCTGGTTGTCAACATCGCGATTTCTGCCCTAATTCACACAAATCTGCGTATCTTTTTATCTCGACCCGATCCGTATGATGACCCGCAAATTTTAAATCTTTCTATTTTTAATTAATATTGCATGGTGCAATATTTTATAAGAGACCCGCTCTGGAAGAAAATATATTTTCTTGTGGTTAAAAAAAATGATATGACCGTCTATAATAGGATTAGTGATACGGATAAAAATGTCGGGCCTAACTGCACGTAGGGCCCAAATATGACCAGCCCAATAGGGCCCAATGACGTTATTAGATACCCTAGATAAAGGGAGGAAAATTCGAGATGGGCCCGAGCCTAGATCGGCCGAAACCAGGCTACGAAGCCCTAAACCTACCTACAGGGGGGCCACGAGGCCCAGGCCTGTATGGAGAGGGGCCATGAGGCCCAAGCCCAGCTACAGATAGGCCACGAGGCTTACAACTGAATGTAGGCCGCGAGGCCCAAAACCCGACTGCAGGTGGGCCGCGAGGCCCAAACCTGGCTACAGGTGGGCCGCGAGGCCCAGGCGAGATTTGAAGAGTACGTGAGGGTTTTTGACTAAGCCCATGGCGGTTATTTATCTGATAAGATCAAGAAACGCTGGAAGGAACGAGTAGTTGAGATAATTGAGGCCCAAGTCAAGGAATATCTCCCATATTCCTTCATTGACTGGGTCTGACCTCCGTCCAGGGGGGGGGGGGAATTCATAGATCTAATACAGATTTCTTGAGGAATAAGTTATTTACACACGACATCATGGCAGAACGTGTGGGATAATGCCTTGAAACCGTAATGATGGTTATTACTCTTAACTTACGTATAAAGGACACACCCCACAGGGAGGTAACGGTATCGAATCACTATCACTCTTACTTAGCTACCTTATACGTACTTTCTTGAGTGTTTTCCGGTGACCTGACTTGAGCGTCGAGTGCCTACGCCGGAGAACCCTCCGGCGTGTTTTGCAGGTACATTTGTTCGAAGGAAGCTAAGGATCTTAAGTGCGTAAAGGCTTTACCCCCGTGAACCCAGGTGGGGAAACCGGCCCAGGTCAGTTTTTACGCATCAATTGGCGCCGTCTGTGGGAAGAGAAGAGCTGAGACGTGAGTTTCAACTTCTTTTCTTTTCTAATTATCTGAAAGAAGGACATCATGACGGGTGAACGTACACCCATGAGACCGATTGCACTAGTACCAGCTGGGGGAAGGATAACCCCCGCAAACCCAATGCAGGGTGAAGCTGTGCCCCACCCCGTGCCTCCGGTGGCTATGCCCAATACTGGAGGACCGCCACTGGTTACAGTGGCACAAGGTGAGAGCTCGACTACTGGCCAACACCATCCAGGAGTAGGAGCTGCTGTTAGAGAGGAAGGAGGGAACATGCCTTCCTCTTCTTCTGCAATACCAGAAGGAATACCTATGGTAGGAATCCCCGGTGCGGCTAATGCTCCAGCCAGGGGGATACCTCAGAGAATCCCAGAACCGGCTGCCTCTGTCGCTCTAACCCGGGAGCAGCTGGATGACATGATAGCTCGAGCTGTGGCCAGGGCAATGGCTGGAGGAGGAGGACCTCCACCTGTAGGGAGGACTGGAGAACCAGGACCAGGGAATCTGCCTGCTCGATCCCAACCAGGGGGGAGCAGGCAGGACAAGTATCAAGAGGAGAGAAGGAGAGAGGTGGAGTCCAGGAACCAGGAAGAGGCCCTGGGAGCTGAAGGAGCCCAAGAAAGAAGGTCAGCAGTCCCTCGGCCGAGGGAGGCTGGTCCTGAGGAAGCTGCACGGGGGAAGGAGACAGCCCCGCTGCAGCGAGGAAGTAAGATCGAGGACCAAGAAGAGGGAACAGGGGACACCCAGTCTGAGGCCATGAAAGACTAGATCAGATCCTTGAGGAAACAAATGGACAACATGAAATATCAGATGGAAAATCGGGTTAGTATGCCTCGACCCGTTACAGGTTGCCAATTTACTGAGAATATCTTACAAGATGAATTGCCTAGCAATTTTAAACCTCTTAATTATGAATATGATGGTACGACTGACCCCTATGATCATTTGGTGAGATTTGAAAATTCGGCCCTCCTCCATCGATATGGGGAGGGTGTGAAGTGCAGGGTCTTTCTTACTACTCTATCTAAGGCAGCCCAGCAGTGGTTTAGCCAGCTAGAACCCAATTCCATCAACTCCTTTGAACAGTTTGGGGAGCTCTTCTTGCATCAATTTGCTAGTGCAAGGAGGCAACCCAGAGCTATGCTAACATTGTTTAACATGAAGCAAGGGGAGAATGAAAGCCTACGGGCCTTCATGAAGAGATTCAATCAAGCGGCACTAGAGTTTCCAACCGCCACCCCGGAGGTAAAAATTAATGCTTTTACTAGTAACCTCCGAGATGGAGACTTGTTTTCCTCCCTGGCTAAGAAGCCAGTTCAGACGTTCGATGAACTGCTAAGGAGGGCGGAGAAGTACGTCACATTGGAGGAGGTAAGAAAGGCAAAGAGAGCCGAGGTCAAACCAAGTGGACCTGAAAAGAAGAAGGAATCATCGAAGAAAAGCTCAACAGCAGAACCTGAGAAAGCTGCAAAATCTGGACCTCTCTCCAGGTTCGACAAGTATACCCCCCTGAAGCTTGAGCCAGCAGAGCTATTGGAAGTGGCATCTGACCATCCGGAAATGAAGTTTCCATGGACACGGTCTAGGGGGCCTCAAAAACCTAAGTCAGATAAGTTTTGTCGTTTCCACAATGAATATGGACATGACACTAACAATTGTTTTCACTTACGTGATGAGATTGAGAGGATGATCCAAGCTGGACATCTTAAAGAGTTTGTTTATAGAGATCGAGTTAGCTCCAGAGGTCAAAAAAGAAAAGAAGCCGATGATAAAGCTGAGGAAAAAGGAAGGATGGTCGAAGGGAGGCAGGAGGAGAGACCCTCCCAGAAGAGAGGACTTATCCAGATGATAGTTGGGGGTCCAGCAGAGGGAGACTCCTTCCGCGCTAGAAAAGCTGGAGAGAGGACCCTTAGGAGAGAGGTAGGAGAAATGTCCAGAGAGGTGGATCACAAAGAAGCTGTCCATACACCTCGGATTCATTTTGGCCCAGAGGATGGAAGCTTAAGGAAGGAGGACCACAGTGATGCACTGGTCATCACAACAGATGTGGCGGGATATACGGTAGCACGGATCTTCGTAGATATAGGGAGCTCCGCAGACATCATCTTCCTGGAATGTTTCAAGAAGATTAATTTGAATATAGAAATGCAACCAGTGGATACGGCGTTGTACGGATTCACGGGAGGAGCAGTACACCCTCTGGGCCAGGTAACCCTCCAGGTGGGGCTAGGTAAAGCTCCACGGAGGAGGGTGGTTATGGCAAATTTTTTGATTGTGGATGTACCCTCATCCTATAACATGATTTTTGGTAGACCATTGTTGAACCTATTTCAGGTGGTTATATCAACTTATCACATGAAACTCAAGTTTCCAGTGAATGACGAGGTGGGTGAAGTAGCTGGAGATCAGCTGCAATCCAGAAAATGCTACGTGGAGGCAGTAAAGATAGCCGATAAAGAGCTACATCGCAGCCTGAAAAGAGACAAAGAGGTAGGCCGAGAATCCAAGAGGTGCAAGATTTCCGAAGAAATCGATCCTCCAAAGATGGAAGCTGAAGGAGAGCTGATGATGGTGGAGTTGTATCCCGAAAAGAAAGGATACACAACAAAGGACCTGGTAGCAGCTCTACGAAGAAATGCGGATGTTTTTGCTTTTTCTTCCTCTGACATGACAGGTATCCCCGAGGAGGTGGCGATGCATCACCTGAACGTGGATCCTAAAGCTAAACCAATAAAACAGAAATTAAGGGTCTTCGGACCAGAGAAAGATGCCATTACGAAGGTGGAAGTAGAAAAGCTGCTGGAGGCAGGACATGTCAAGCGAATATAATTCCCCACCTGGCTATCCAATGCTGTGTTGGTGGCGAAACCAGGGGGAAATGGAGAATGTGCATAGATTTCCGAGACCTGAACAAGGCTTGTCCTAAGGATCATTATCCCTTGCCTAGGATTGACCAGATGGTCGACTCTACATCGGGATTTGAGCTGCTAAGTATGATGGATGCCTATCAAGGCTACCATCAGATACAAATTTTCCCTCCAGATATCCCAAAGGTTAGTTTCATTATTGCTAGTGGAACTTTCTGTTATATTAGAATGCCCTTTGGGTTGAAGAATGCAGGAGCTACCTATTAGAGAATGGTGGATAAAATGTTCCGAGACCAGCTAGGGAGGAACATGGAGGTCTATGTTGGTCCCGGACGAGATGTGCAAGGAGGTGGAAAGTCTAGAAAGGAGGGGGGGTTGAATAGACTTTACCACACTCAAAACTTTTTACAACTTTTCATGAGCTGAGTGTGAGGTTAGAAGACTTTGAAGTCTTCTGCAACAAGGTACTCAGAGTGTGCTAAGTGAGATCAGCAGACTTCGGAAACTCGAAGTCTTCTGATGGTGCAGAAGCTAATCTCGTGTGTATTTGAAAAACCCTTTTAAAGAAAACCTTCTTGAGGTTAGAAGACTTTGAAGTCTTCTACAGCAAGGTTGATGCAGGTTTATTAAAACGATGAATGAACAGATATAAGTATGAATGCAGAAAGCTTGTAAAGACACATAGATTTTTATAGTGGTTCGGATATAACGATCCTACGTCCACTCTCCCTGATTCCACAGGGGCCTTACTAACGAAACGATCTTTTGTTCTCGTTCTCCTTGAGGATTTGACCACAGGAGGTTTTACAAGTTCCTGCCCTTGTTTGGTCTTCAATCCTCGTTCTCCTTGAGGATTCAACCATAGAATGTTTTACAAGTTCCTGCCCTTGGTACAAAGTGGTGACCTTCGAGTGTTAACTCTAAGATCTTAGAAATAATCAACCTTTTCTCGTACAGAGATAATGAAAGGTGATTTTACAATTCCAACTAAGAAATAATCCTAATCTATTAGTTGCTCTAAGATAGCAATGGATTATTTCTCTAAGCTTGTGTTAATGCGTTTAAAGCTCTTGGAATGGTGACCTTCCTTGTTCGTTAGCTCGTCGTGTTTTTGTGTCTCTTTTTAATATGCGTGTATTCCATGCGCGAGCTTGTAGTGATCACCAATATTCATAGGGATTGAAAAACTAGCCGTTGGAAAAGCTAGCAATCAGATTTTCTATCGTTTGGAAAGTATAAATTGTTGACTTGCTTGATTGTCTTGATTGATTCCCATCAATTGATTGACTTGCTTGATTGACTTGATTGATTCCCATCAATTGATTGACTTGCTTGATTGATTTAATACCTGATTGATTCCCTTGATTGGTATTTGATTGGTCTTCCATATCTTCCTTGATTGCAATCTAATCTTTATGATTGAATCTTGATTTAATCATTGATTGTCAATCATGTCTTCCTTGAATCTTGGAATCAGATATCGGTCAACTCTTGAACTCAGCTTGTCTCAACTTTGCTGATTGGACTTTCCATAATTAAACCTTGCTGACGTCAAGTCTTCTTGTCTGTCAGCAGAGTCTTCTACCTCAAGTCTGCTCTGGCCAAGTCTTCTAGACGAACCCTTCTATTCCAGGCCAAGTCTTCTAGACGAACCCTTCTACTCCAGGTCAAGTCTTCTAGACGAACTCTTCTACTTCAAGCCTTCTATCTTCTTGGCACGAAGTCTTCTATCTCAGCTGGTCTTCAAGTCTTCTTGTCTAGTCTAGAAAGGTTTCCCCCTTAACAAAAGACTATCTAACTTGAACTAGATCATCAGCTGGCTAGCTGGTCCTATTGCACTAAGGTTTTAAACACATCATCAAAACTATACAGATATATTTCTCAACAGTCTACGTTGATGATATGCTCGTGAAAAGCGTAGAAGCTGGAAAACATGTGGCAGACTTGGAGGAAGCTTTCTCAGTGCTCAGGAGGAATGGCATGAAGCTGAATCCAGCAAAGTGTTCTTTTGGAGTGAGATCCGGGAAGTTTCTCGGATATATGGTGACCCAGCGGGGAATTGAGGTTAACCCTGCTAAGGTGAAAGCTGTGCTTGATATGCAGTCCCCCACCAATATCAAGGAGCTGCAGAGACTGAATGGGAGAATTATAGCTTTAAGCAGATTCATAGCCAGATTTGCAGGCGTTCGAAGTGCTTAAACAGCACCTGGCCCAGTTACCTACATTAACGAAGCCTATACCAGGGGAGACACTTTACCTCTACCTCTCTGTAGGTGGGGTCTCACTCAGCTCCGTGCTGGTGAGGGAGGAGGGGTCAACCCAGAAACCTGTTTACTACATTAGTAAGCTCATACAGGGAGCTGAAGTGAGATACTCAGAGATAGAGAAAGCAGCCCTGACTATAATGGTCACTGCACGGAGGTTACGGCCTTATTTTTTGTCACATAAGGTCATTGTTCGGACTAACTACCTTTTGAAACAGGTGATAGGGAGAGCTGATCTTTCAGGGAGGATGGTCAAGTGGGCCGTCGAACTGGGAGAATATGATGTGGATTTCGAGTCACGGAGGACCATAAAAGCACAAGCCCTCTCTGACTTCATCCAGGAGGGTACACGTGCGCTGGAGGAAGGAGAATGGAAGGTATATGTTGACGGCTCTGTGTCTATGCAGGGTTGTGGAGCTGGGATCGTGATCATTGATCCAGAGGGCCAGGAAACGCAGGTGGCAGTGAGGTTTGAATTCATCACCTCCAACAATGGAGCTGAGTATGAGGCCCTGATTCGAGGAATGGAGATGGCCGCAGACCTGGGAGCAGGTCGGGTGGTCATGTTTTCAGATTCCCAACTTGTAACCCAGCAGGTTACAGGGGGGTACGAAGCCAAAGATGAGAAGATGGTAGCCTACCTTCAGCGAGTAGCCGAGCTATAGGGAAGGTTCAGTTCCTTTGAGGTCCGGCAGATACCTCGAGAGGAAAACTCCAGAGCGGATAGCCTTTCAAAGCTGGCGAGTTCAGCAACACTACTAGGAGGGGGGAAGATCACCTTGGTGACTGCAGAAGCTGAATCAACAAATCCCTCGGTAGGGGTCATCGGAGCTGAAGATGATTAGAGAACCAGCATATATCGAGTGTTGCAGAACCCGGAGAACTGCCCAGATAAAAGGAAAGCTCAGAATTGGAGAATCCGATACACGATGATCGGAGACAAGATGTACCGACGGTCCTACACGCAGCCTTACTTGAGATGTTTATCCCCTCAAGAAGGGAGGTACGTAATTAAGGATATACACGAGGGTTGTTGTGCTGACCATGCAGGAGCTCGGGCAATAGTCCAGAAAACCTTGAGGGCTGGATACTTCTGGCCTACCATGACCCAGGACGCCAAGAGCTGGGTGAAGAAGTGCGAGAAATGCCAGAAGCATGGCCGCCTCATCTACCTCCCTGCAGAGGAGATGGGTACCATGCACTCTCCATGTCCCTTTGCGAAGTGGGGGATGGACCTAGTGGGCCCATTCCCAATTGCAGTGGGCCAGCGGAAGTTTCTATTGGTGGCAGTACTTCAGCAAGTGGGTCGAAGCTGTACCTCTAGCGAGGATAGAAGAAGGTAACATAATCAAGTTTTTATGGAGATATATTTGCTGCAGGTTTGGTATACCTAGAATCCTGGTATCGGATAATGGAACCCAGTTTATGGGAAACATGGTACGGGAATGGTGTGATAACCTGAAGATTGTCCAGAGGTTCACATCGGTGGCACACCCCCAGGTCAACGGTCAAGTGGAGGTCACCAACAGAACTATTGTGAACGGGATACGTGCCCGACTGGACAAAGCTGGAGGGAGGTGGGTCGATGAGCTGGAGTCAGTTTTGTGGGCTTATCGGACCACCCCCAGGGAGCTAACGGAGGAGTCCCCCTTCCACCTAGTGTATGGGGCAGCCGCAGTTATACCTGCAGAGGTGGGGATGGAGACACATCGTTTAGCCCACTTCCAGGAAGGTAGAAATGAAGAACTAATGAGAGAGAACCTAGACATGTTAGAGGAGGAGCGTGAGATCGCTCACCTAAAAAATGAGAAGTATAAAAGCCGCATAAAGGCTGCTTATGACCAGAAAGTCGTAAGTCGGAGATTTGAAGAAGGAGATCTAGTCTTGAGGCAAGCTGACGCGTTGAAAAACATTGGAAAGCTCGATCCCAAGTGGGAGGGGCCGTACAAGGTGACCAGGGTCCTCCGAGGAGGAGCTTACGAGCTACAAGACATGGAAGGAAATCAACTGGCTAGACCCTGGAATGTCTGCCATTTGAAGAGGTTTTATACCTGAAGAAAGTACCCGCCTCACTGCAAGTAGGTGGTTCTTTTTATGTTAGTGTTGTTTTATTTATGTTCTGAATAAATTGTAATTTTGCTCCACTGGTACTCTTTTTTCCCCTCCCTGCGGGTTTCCCACTGGGTTTTACCGTAGGGAGGTTTTTTAAAGAGGCCGGCCAAGTTAATTCTTAACTTGCGTTGATCGATTATGGTCAATGGGGCAAATTTGTTTATCAATTAATGAAAGCGATTTTTCATTATCTATGAGTTTATGAGTTCATTCTTTCGTTGAGTACGATTGAAATAATATAAATACATGCTATTCGATTCAATTGCATCACAACACACGATTGATTACGTGAGAATTAATAGCTTGCGAGAAAGTTAAACAACAAATAAAATGCACGACAAGCATTCAATGAGAAATACAATGAGCATTCACGAAATGAATTCGCATTATGAGAAAGAAGCTAAGAGATAGCTTCGAAACACTAAAGTTAAACCTGCAGAGAGGGTTTAACCCACCTAAACCCAGAGAGGGGTTATGAGAAAGAAGCTAAGAGATAGCTTCGAAACACTAAAGTTAAACCTGCAGAGAGGGTTTAACCCACCTAAACCCAGAGAGGGGTTACGAGAAAGAAGCTAAGAGATAGCTTCGAAACACTAAAGTTAAACCTGCAGAGAGGGTTTAACCCACCTACACCCAGAGAGGGGTTATGAGAAAGAAGCTAATAGATAGCTTCGAAACATTAAAGTTAAACCTGCAGAGAGGGTTTAACCCATCTAAACCCAGAGAGGGGTTACGAGAAAGAAGCTAAGAGATAGCTTCGAAACACTAAAGTTAAACTTGCAGAGAGGGTTTAACCTACCTAAACCCAGAGAGGGGTTACGAGAAAGAAGCTAAGAGATAGCTTCGAAACATTAAAGTTAAACCTACAGAGAGGGTTTAACCCACCTAAACCCAGAGAGGGGTTACGAGAAAGAAGCTAAGAGATAGCTTCGAAACACTAAAATTAAACCTGCAGAGAGGGTTTAACCCACCTACACCCAGAGAGGGGTTATGAGAAAGAAACTAAGAGATAGCTTCGGAACATTAAAGTTAAACCTGCAGAGAGGGTTTAACCCATCTAAACCCAGAGAGGGGTTACGAGAAAGAAGCTAAGAGATAGCTTTGAAACACTAAAGTTAAACTTGCAGAGAGGGTTTAACCTACCTAAACCCAGAGAGGGGTTACGAGAAAGAAGCTAAGAGATAGCTTCGAAACATTAAAGTTAAACATACAGAGAGGGTTTAACCCACCTAAACCCAGAGAGGGGTTACGAGAAAGAAGCTAAGAGATAGCTTCGAAACACTAAAGTTAAACCTGCAGAGAGGGTTTAACCTACTTAAACCCAGAAAGGGGTTATGAGAATGAAGCTAAGAGATAGCTTCGAAACACTAAAGTTAAACCTGCAGAGAGGGTTTAACCTACTTAAACCCAGAAAGGGGTTATGAGAATGAAGCTAAAAGATAGCTTCAAAACGCTAAAGTTAAACCCGCAGAGAGGGATTAACCTATCTAGACCCGAGAAAGGGTGTAATAGTTAAAAAGATGGCTTTAAAGAGCTTGGTTAAACCTACGATAAGGATTTAACTGACTAAGTATAAGACAGGAGACAGGGCTTTCAGGCCTTGACCAGGCCCACAAGAAGGGCTCGGCTAAACTCGCACCTAAGAAAGGTCTTGGGGTGTGGAAAACTGCCGAAATGGAGAACTCGTTAAGTTAAACCTACAAAGTTTAGCTAAATCTGTGTCCAGAGAGGACTATTAAACTTAAATCTATGAAAGACTTAAAGCTAGCAAGTTGGACTTATGAGTGTCTGACGAGGTTAGTCCCAAGAAGGGGATTACGAGGCAGGAAACTAAGGCATATTTGGCTAGGGGTTTAACCCGACTAAGCCTGGTGAAGCCTAAGATAAGAAACTAAAGAAATAGTTTCGAAACATCAATATAAACCTAAGGAAGGGTTTTTATAGAAGTGAAAAGCTAAGACCCTAGAAAGGGTTTGACCAGCTTCAAAACCCCAAAGGGTTAAGGAATGCTAAGTCCAGGGAGCACGTAGAGCTTACTTGCTCCTCAAAAGGAATGACATGAAAGCGGAAATTGACCATTGGCTGCATGTCAGCTAAGCGGAACATGCAGAGGGGATTCAATCAGCCTGAACCCCAAAATGTTTGACAAAACAGGAACCGAAAGGAAGTCTCCTAGAGCCAACTCGACTCTTTAGCAAGAGCCCAGTTGGATAAGTGAGAAATCTGAGACATAAACGACAAAGCCTACAGGAAGGGCTTAGATAGATCACGCACCTAAGAAGGGTGATGAGAACAAGAAGCTGGAAAAGCCTTTTGAAATACTAAGTTTTACCTACCAAGTAGGGTGCTAACTTACGTAAGCATGAGAAAAACTATCTAAAGAAAATCCCAGACTATGAAGTCAAGGGAAAATCTAAAAGCCTAAAGCATAAAACCCTAGAGAAGGAAAAGGGGGGTTTTGAGCGGATGAGTTATCAGCCTATAAAGAAAAGGATACGTACACGCTACTAGCTAGCGTTATGTTCCCAATGATTAAGTCATGCATACAAGCTAATAGTTTAGAGGCTAGACAGTTTGTAAACGTGCAGTGAAAATTGAGTATGTGAAACACAAATAAACAGCATATAACTCCCAGCAAGGGAGGACACAAGTACTCATGCAAATAACAAGCTCCCGGCAAGGGAGGATAAACACCAGAAATGAAAACTAGTTCCCGGCAAGGGAAGGAGCACGAGATAAACAAGAATTAACTCCCGGCGAGGGAGGATCGCATATGATCATACCAAAAGGCCCCCTACGAGGGGGGCAATAGAGTGCAAAAACATAATGTGAACTCCCAACAGTGGGGAGAGCAGAGTTTAAAATGCCAAACCAGCATAAGGAAAGGAGAAAGAGAGAGCAGAATTCATTACAGGATAAAGTAAAACTGTTCAGTGCATCAATTAAACGGGGGGATTAGAGTCTTCCTCAACCTCATCATCGGCAGCAGCTCGAGCAGCATCCTTCTCCATGGCACGAGCCATGCATGCTTCCTCCGGGGAACCAGAAACCTCCAGGGATAAGGGGCACAAAGGGGGGATCAGCGGGGGCATCTCTGCTGCCGTAACCTCAAACTTCATCAGCTCAGCCGCCAACTGGTTAAGGACAGGGGTCCACCACTCTTCTTCAATCGAACGGGAAGAGTCGCCTTTGAAAGAAGGAGGAGTTGGCATGGCCATTAGAGGGTCGGTCTTGTCAAATTCCCCCGAGAAGTTAGAATCGGCCTGTTGTTGAACGACTGCGTTGAATCTATACTCATAAAAGAATCGGATATAGGGGCTCATGTCCCCAAGGAAGCTAGGGTGATTGAGATAATCCTTCTTCAGAGCGGGCCACAAGGCATGTAGGAAGTGCTGGCCAGGTTTGGCATAGAAAAGGGTCTTCAAACAGGACCTCGCTCCCTCCACCAGGGCCTTCTGATGCACCTGGGACTCCTGCCAGGCATGGTGGACCGCCAGGTCGTTAGTTTCTTTTTCTGCAGCCTCCCGTGCTGCCTCGGCTTTTGCCAGCTCGGCCTCAATCTTCTTGAGGCGAAGGGAGGCGAGGGAGACCTTCTTCTTCTCTGCAAGGAGGGCGTCCTCCAGTTCTTTGAGTTGTGGCGAAGGGAGAAGGTTAGAAGGGCTCCACAAGCTGGATAAAAGGATGCCCAGCTGAGACACGAGTGCACAGAATGTGTTAGTAGTTGCGTTAAGAGTCAAATACACCTGATCAAAAGGGATTAGGGAGCACCTGAGCAAAACGGCCTGCAGCCTGACGCTGCTGCTGGTCTGGAGGGAGGCTGGTGAGCTTCTCATAATCTTCGGCGGAAATCCGTTCACTAAAAACCTTGCTGGCGGAAACACCCGAGGAGTAAGAGTCAACATCGATGGGGGCAGAAGAGAGGCCCTGGCTGCGCCGTGTTGGGTACTTGCCTCTAAAGGTATCCTTCGAAGGGATTGAGCCCTGACTGGTAGTAGCTTTGCCCTTATGGGTCTTAGACTTCTTCAAGGGGGGAGCCTCAGGTTCAACTTCTTCGGGCTCCGCTTGATCTGGGGCAGGAGAGGAAGGAGTAGCATCTAGAACATCAGTTTGCGAGACGAATGGAGGGGGAGGTGCACCCGAAGAGCCTTCTGGGTCCTCCAAGACCTTCGACAACCACAGCATATCTGGAAAACGGAAAAACAGTACAAGAATATTTAGAGAAAGCTCATAAAAGGTGTGTTTATGAGAAAAAGAGAAAATATTTACCGTCTCCCGGTTCAAGAGGGACTTTCACGGAGCAAAACTTGAAATGAGAAAAGAGGCGGGGGTTGGAACAAAGCCCGGGCAAATAGAAAGGCCCGTGGGTACGAACGTGGGAATTCAGCATCTGAATTACCCGGCGGTTAGTGGGAGAAGAGATATGGTTAGGAGGAGCTGGAGGAGAAGGGTTCTTATACACCCAGTGTTGGTGCTTGAAGGGCCAGGGTTTATCGGGGGTTATGAAAACATAGTGGTTACCCCACTCCTTATTGACATTTGGGACTTTACCCAATAAAGAGCATTTTCCTTTTACCCTACTGCTTACATAGTAAAAAGGGCCGATGGTTTTACAGTTATAATGAGAGAAGAAAAGTTCCGCAGATGGTGTTCCCCCACTCCCCTTGAGAAGAAGGTAAAAGGAGATCATCATGCGAATAGCATTTGGAGCAAATTGGTTGAGAGGGACACCATAGAGGTCCGATATTTGGCAGAGGAATTTGGGCGGAGGAAGGCGCAGCCCAGCCTCGAACTGGGCTTGCCAGAAAGCTAAAACCGGGGGAGTTGCCAAGTTAGGTCGCACTCCCCGATCCGGAAGAGATAAGCTATACCCCGATGCAATGTAGTCACCGGAGAGGAGGTCCTTTAGGGCTTTTTCCGAAATTTTCGAGGGACCCGCGAAGGAGTCCCAAAACCGAACCCTATCCATCTCTGGAGAGGAGGGGGAAACAAGAAGAGAATCCCTAGAGGTGTTGGGGATGAGGGAGTGGTGAGAACTCTGGGATGAGTTTTGAGCGTGGGAAATGGTTCGGGAGGAACCACACTGAGACACGGATGAAAATGTTTGTATGAACAAATGAGAAAAAGGAGAGAAAAATTACCTGGACAGTGGGAAGAAATTCGAAGTAAGAGGCAGAGAGGATGATCGCGGAGGACTTTGCAGAAGGAAACTGGAGAAAGCGAGAATTTAGAGGGAGAGAAGGCGAAGAGTAACTGATTTGAAATAAAGAGGGGAACTGATGGGACGTGCATCAGTGTGTGAAGGCTGAAGAGCAGATGCATGCTCGACAGCTGGCGACCTAGGGAGCCGAGGGGTCGCTAAAATCCAAAGGAATAGCGAGAGGGGATGTATCCAGGAAGCTAAAGCTGCAGGGAGGAATGTGTAAATCTTCCTTACTCCAGTGAGCTCCAAGATCGCTCACTAGAGTAGGGGGAGTGGTTGATACGGATAAAAATGTCGGGCCCAACTGCACGTAGGGCCCAAATATGACCAGCCCAATAGGGCCCAATGACGTTATTAGATACCCTAGATAAAGGGAGGAAAACCCGAGATGGGCCCGAGCCCAGATCGGCCGAAACCAGGCTACGAAGCCCTAAACCTACCTACATGGGGACCACGAGGCCCAGGCCTGTATGGAGAGGGGCCATGAGGCCCAAGCCCAGCTACAGATAGGCCACGAGGCTTACAACTGAATGCAGGCCGCGAGGCCCAAAACCCGGCTGCGCAGTGGGCGCGAGGCCCAAACCTGGCTACAGGTGGGCCGAGAGGCCCAGGCGAGATTTGAAGAGTACGTGAGGGTTTTTGACTAAGCCCATGGCGGTTATTTATCTGATAAGATCAAGAAACGCTGGAAGGAACGAATAGTTAAGATAATTGAGGCCCAAGTCAAGGAATATCTCTCATATTCCTTCATTGACTGGGTCTGACCTCCGTCCAGGGGGGGGGGAATTCATAGATCTAATACAGATTTCTTGAGGAATAAGTTATTTACACACGACATCATGGCAAAACGTGTGGGATAATGCCTTGAAACAGTAATGACGGTTATTACTCTTAACTTACGTATAAAGGACACACCCCACAGGGAGGTAACGGTATTGAATCACTATCACTCTCACTTAGCTACCTTATACGTACTTTCTTGAGTGTTTTCCGGTGACCTGACTTGAGCGTCGGAGTGCCTACGCCGGAGAACCCTCCGGCGTGTTTTGCAGGTACGTTTGTTCGAAGGAAGCTAAGGATCTTAAGTGCGTAAAGGCTTTACCCCCGTGAACCCACGTGGGGAAACCGGCCCAGGTCAGTTTTTACGCATCAATTAGGAAAGAGAATTTCGGTTGAGAGAATTATGAAATATCAAAATCTCTATATTTGATATAAATTTTGAATATTTGGAAGATTTTAAATCTAATTCAAAAACAACTTAATTTTGAGATAATTAGGGATTAATATTTTGAGGAAAATACGGAAAATAAATATTTGTAATTACCTACACAATATACACACACATATATATATATATATGTACATATATATATATATATATATATAATATTATTAATTTTTTTTGCTTTTATATCCCCATTATTGCTTTTTCAAGGTAAGTAGTCATGTATGACTGGGAAAACGTGCAAACTAAGATTATATACAATCTCAACACTTGCTCTTATTTGTTAATATGTTGATGACTATGTTGGCAAAGCAATGTGTGGACGAAGATCCCATTTTAAGACCGCACATGAAGGATTCCCATCTCCAAACGTCACTGTCTTCTTGGGGTCATTTCGAAAATCTACCCAGCCAATATAAGCTGCCACCATACTATTGAACCATATCTTACGTTGCCTTGATTCGTCGTACTTAATGGCTGGGATTGGGCCCATTATCAGTTTCACCTCATTATCTGTCCATTCTAGCTTCGTGTTCAACTTAGCAGCCCTGTAATTGTTTCAATATGGGGTCATTCAAGCAAGTACAATGTGAATTCAAAATAGCAACAACAGAGCACAAACCTTTCCTCAGCCACACTCTTATGTGTTGTCATGAATGTAGATTTCCAGCCACGGCCAATACAGGACGAAGGATCGTCTTCTTCTCCCAAAACACGTGTATAAATCACACCATGCTTCTCTAGTTTATCAACAAAATCAGGGTACTTATCTTTCATTCTCTCGTACATAACATGACTCAAAACCATAGAAGTTTCCCCCCCTGAGGCAGGTTCCGTTTCACAAAAGAAAAACAGCTTGGTAGGGTACTCTGGAACCTGATAGAAGCACCCCAAATCTTTAAATCAATACACATTGTAAATCTTATGTCTATACTATAAAGTCTTAGCAAATACAAACTAATCATTACCATAACTCCAAGAAAGATCAATAAACTATTCATAACTTTTTTATTAAATCAACTCAATCAACAACCATGCATTCATTAAAACCTCAAATTACATCATTAAGGATAGTTAGATAACTATTCTGAAGAAATGAGCAATGAAGGTAGTTATAGTATGTAAACTAGTACATTAATAATCCCAAGAAAATTATTTCTATTAGGAAAAGCAATTTCCCCAAAGGTCATCACCGTCTGCATATCTATTTTACCAATAAATGATTGTCCAACTTCACAGGTTAATCTTCAAAGTTCAGCTCTAATTGTTCAAATTTATACCAAAATCATGTTTGATATATCTGAAGAACATTGAGAATTTGATGAGAAATCAGTACATGCAAAGGGTCCAATTGTCTATACGAGAAGGAAGAAGATATGATTTAGATAAATTAGCACTTAAGTTCAGCTAAATTAGCAATTAAGTTGATTGAGTGTTGACTTTATTTATTTATTTTCTTTATTGTTAATTGCCTTGATTTCAGAATTGTGTAGGATTTATAGTGAACGTTTGTACAATTGTGGGGCATGGGATATATGAACTTTTTTATGCTTGAAAGCAATTACAGCGTATTCAGCTGATTACTAGGATAATCTGAGAAAGTTCTTGGGTTTCTAGGAGAACTTCAGTCGAAGTTCCATCAATTGGCCTCAGAGCCAGTTTTTCTCCTTTTTCCCATCAGCTCCACCTTTCCGCAACCATGGTGTCAAACTGGCAACGTTTGGCAAGTATTGAATCATCCATCAATCAATTGAACGAGACACTGCAAGCAGTGTCAATGCAGCACAATGTACACCCCAACAGAGAGGATGAAGGGGAAGGACGTCACTATAGACGTCGTGAAGATAGGGACAGAGCGCCCAAAGCATCATTGTGAGTGATCAAGGAGACGTCGTTTCCAGCAACGCCCGTGAAGGAGCGAATGGTTATCGTGGGACAGGCGGACGCTGGGGAGCCAATAATCATGACGAACGAAGATCACGAGGAGACTCCGAACGGGCACATCCGTTGCCTTGAATCCTCGATCCATTCCATCGTGACGGATCTGGCCCCGACTATGAGGACACCGATGATGAAACGTCGGGTGGCTCGGAAACGAGAATCAAGGGGGTCCATAAGAAGTCGCCAGACGGAACGACCCCGTGATCACAAACCAAGGGGGGTAAAAATGGATTTTCCTAAATTCAACGGGGAAGATCCTATCAATCGCTCGATAAAGCTGAGCAATACTTTGAAATTAAAGAAATACGAAGAAGAGATTGTGTTAAAATCGCATCATACTACTTGGACGGAGATGCACGCCAATGGTGGCGTTGGTTTGAACAAACCAACGATGGCGGAGCATTACACGGGAACGGTTTAGAAGGGGATCGCGCTTGCCGATTTGGAACATCCCGCATCGAAGATGCTAATGAATCGATGACCAAGCTAAGGCAAACCGGAAATTTCAGGGACTATCTAAAAGACTTTGAGAAGCTGGTTAATCGGGTGCCTCATTGGCCCCCGAGTGCCGTGCTCGGGGCATTCATGGCCGGTTTAAAACCTGAATTTGCGGCCGAACTGAAGATGTGGAGACCCCGTGACCTCCAAGAGGCCATTGAATTAGCAACAAGAAAGGACGAGCAGCTGAAATTAGCAAGGCCCTCGACGTCAACCTATAAAGGGGGATTCACTAATTTTCAACGCAACTCAGCTCCGAAGGCGTGGGGAGCAAGCACCCCCAACACGATTTCAGGGGAAACCACAATTCCCAAATCTGTACCAGCTAGTATTTCAGTGGGAAAGGGACGCATACAGCTGTCAAATGATGAAATCAATAGACGAAGGCAAGCAGGCTTGTGTTTTACTTGTAACGAGAAATACTCGTGGAATCACGTATGTGCCAACGCAAATATCATGAGTCTCGTAGTGGAAGAAGTGGAACCTGAGGGAGAAGAAGACAAACCCAGGTACGATGAAGCAATTGGGGAACCATCTGCTGACGAGGCGATCATTGAGTTCAATCAAATGATCAATGAAGACAACCGTAGCACGGGAACTTCTCTTGAAACATTAGATATTGGGGAAGGAGGCAGGTCATTAAGGTTTCATGGGAAAATAGGACACTTACGAATCGTGTTGACCATATTAGAAGATAATCAGTTTGTGATAAAACCCTCTAAATGTTTCTTTGGTGTAAAGGAAGTAGAGTATCTTGGCCACTTTATTTCCCACAAAGGAGTTCGAGTTGATCCAAAGAAGATTGCGGCTGTCCAAAAGTGGCCTATCCCATCGAATGTCTCTGAATTACGAGGCTTTCTTGGTCTGGCAGGTTACTACAGAAAGTTTTGCCCCAAATTTGGCGAGATTGCTAGGGCACTGCACAACTTGACCAAGAGAAACAAATTCAAGTGGTCCGAGGACGCTCAAACTGCATTCCAGAACCTGAAAACAGCCATGAGTTCCACGCCTGTACTGGCATTACCTGACTTTGATGACGACTTTGTCATCGAGACCGATGCATCGGGGCTAGGGATCGGGGCAGTCTTATCTCAAAAGGGAAGACCCATAGCCTTTATGAGCAAAGGCATTGCGGCAACTAAACAAACTTGGTCAATATATGAGAAAGAGATGCTGGCGATATTAGAAGCAATTCGGTGTTGGAGACCCTATTTGATCGGACGCCGATTTAAATTATCACCGACCAACGGAGTCTTAGATTCTTGCTGGAGCAGCGCATCACAACGCCCGAACAGCAGAAATAGATTGCCAAATTAGTCGGTTTCGACTATGAAATTGTTTATCGCCCTGGGAAGGAAAACAACGCTGCTGACGCCCTTTCACGACGAGGTTCCCATGCTGAATTAGCGACTCTCGCTGTGTCTGCCCCAACATCGGACATCTGGAATCAGATTGCAGCTGCCACTGTGACCGACGATGAATTAACACCAATCGTTGACCGCATTCAAAAAAGAGATCGCAGTGACACTGGGTACGATCTGCGACACGGGTGTTTGATCGTCAATGGCCGGGTTGTGGTTCCAAAAGGGGCTCTTCGTACTCGACTACTTCACGAATTTCACGAATCCGCATTCGGTGGCCATTCGGGAATTCTGCGAACTTTCAAAAGGGTGCAACAATTGTTTGATTGGCCTGGGCTCAAGAAAGATGTCACTAATTTTATACGCTCGTGTGACACTTGTCAAAGGAATAAGGCTGATACTAGAAGCCCAGCAGGCTTACTCGCCCCATTACCCATTCCAAAACAAATTTGGAGTGATATCTCCATGGATTTCATCACTGGGCTTCCACGTTCCAAAGGAAAAGACACCATCTTAGTGGTAGTGGATCGTATGTCGAAATACGCGCACTTCATTGCACTCAGCCACCCCTATACCGCCAAAGACGTCGCTGATGTATTTGTTCGAAATGTGGTCAGGCTTCATGGCATTCCAAAAACTATCGTTTCAGATAGAGATAGGATTTTTGTGAGTGTTTTTTGGAGGGAACTATTCAAAATGCTAGGGACACAATTGAAGATGAGTTCCGCCTACCACCCACAAACTGACGGCCAAACCGAAGTCGTCAATCGGTGTTTGGAACAATATCTGCGCTGTTTCTCCTATCACAAACCTAAGGAGTGGGAGACACACTTGGCTTGGGCTGAATATTGGTATAACACATCATACCAACGATCGATAGACATGACTCCATTCGAAGTGGTGTATGGAAGACCTTCGGTTCCCATTCCATCGCATGAACCTGGTTCCACTGTTGTCCATGAGGTAGACGTTCAGCTCTGTGAACGGGATGCATTACTTCGTGAGCTGCGATATAACCTGGAAGCTACTCAGAATAGAATGCGGCAATATGCCGATGCAAACAGAAGACCCGAGGAATTTCCAGTAAATGACTGGGTTTATTTGAAACTTCAGCCCTATAGGCAGAACTCCATTTTCAAGAGAGCAAATCAAAAGCTGGCAAGTAAGTTCTATGGCCCTTTTCAAGTACAAGAACGCATTGGATCCGTCGCCTATCGCTTGAAGCTACCGGAAGACTCCCGAATTCATCCAGTCATTCATGTTTCACTTCTTCGACGGCGTGTTGGTGACCCATCAGCCTGTAGCCCCACTTTACCACCATATACAGCAGACGGGGTACCCATTCTCATTCCAGAAAGGGTAATTGCTTTTCGTACTAAAGAGGGGCGACAACATTCTGAGCAAGAAGCTTTGGTACAATGGAAAACACTGAGCACCGAAGATGCCACCTGGGAGTTGGTCAGTGAACTGCGAATGCGATTTCCCGACCTTAACCTTGAGGACAAGGTTTGTTTTGACGGCAGGGGTGATGATGAGAAATCAGTACATGCAAAGGGTCCAATTGTCTATACGAGAAGGAAGAAGATATGATTTAGATAAATTAGCACTTAAGTTCAGCTAAATTAGCAATTAAGTTGATTGAGTGTTGACTTTATTTATTTATTTTCTTTATTGTTAATTGCCTTGATTTCAGCAATTGTGTAGGATTTATAGTGAACGTTTGTACAATTGTGGGGCATGGGATATATGAACTTTTTTTTATGCTTGAAAGCAATTACAGCGTATTCAGCTGATTACTAGGATAATCTGAGAAAGTTCTTGGGTTTCTAGGAGAACTTCAGTCGAAGTTCCATCAGAATTATGCAACTATAACCATTAAATCAAGCATATTCAGTGACAAAAATCTTTGATGAAACTTGAGTCATTTTTTGCGCATGAGTCAAATGAGTTGTTTGACTCAGGTATAAAAAATTGGAAAAATTACAAATAGGTGTAAAAAATTAGCAAAATTACAAATAGGTGTAAATGTGCAAATTTTTGTGCTTCTGTGCAAAAAAAATTTGTGCTTCTGTGCAAATTTTTTACACCTAGTTGTAATAAGGCTTACCTCTTTCTACCTTATTGTAAATGGCCCTAAAAAATTTGTATTTTTCTGGTTATACATATAGTTACAAATCTCAACGACAAACAACTATTATTGCCTTTATTTGACTGGGGGTACCCTTTTTTACATGATAATGTATAATTAAACTTGGCTCCCTCAACAACATTAAACTAGTAGAGAATGAGCTTCTCTTACTTGCAGAGTGAAGCTAGTATCCTGCGAGGAGGGGTGAATGGTTTTCGAGCGTGAAGAACAGCCAAATTATCGATCAACAACACATCACCTTTCCGCCATGGAATCGCAACGCTTTCATCTTCTAAGATTTTCACACATTCATCGATGATATGATTTGGAAAAGGATTCCCATCTCCAAACGTCACTGTCTTATTGGGGTCATTTCGAAAATCTACCTAGCCAATATAAGTCTGCCACCATACTATTGAACCATATCTTACGTTGCCTTGATTAAGCCGTACTTAATGGCTGGGATTGGGCCCATTATCAGTTTCACCTCATTATCTGTCCATTCTAGCTTCGTGTTCAACTTAGCACTTACTGTAATTGTTTGTTTCATCCAAAAAAAAAAATATGGGGTCATTCAAGCAAGTACAATGTGAATTCAAAATAGCAACAACAGAGCACAAACCTTTCCTCAGCCACACTCTTATGTGTTGTCATGAATGTAGATTTCCAGCCACGGCCAATACAGGACGAAGGATCGTCTTCTTCTCCCAAAACACGTGTATAAATCACACCATGCTTCTCTAGTTTATCAACAAAATCAAGGTACTTATCTTTCATTCTCTCGTACATAACATGACTCAAAACCATAGAAGTTTCCCCCCCTGAGGCAGGTTCCGTTTCACAAAAGAAAAACAGCTTGGTAGGGTACTCTGGAACCTGATAGAAGCACCCCAAATCTTTAAATCAATACACATTGTAAATCTTATGTCTATACTATAAAGTCTTAGCAAATACAAACTAATCATTACCATAACTCCAAGAAAGATCAATAAACTATTCATAACTTTTTTATTAAATCAACTCAATCAACAACCATGCATTCATTAAAACCTCAAATTACATCATTAAGGATAGTTAGATAACTATTCTGAAGAAATGAGCAATGAAGGTAGTTATAGTATGTAAACTAGTACATTAATAATCCCAAGAAAATTATTTCTATTAGGAAAAGCAATTTCCCCAAAGGTCATCACCGCCTGCATATCTATTTTACCAATAAATGATTGTCCAACTTCACAGGTTAATCTTCAAAGTTCAGCTCTAATTGTTCAAATTTATACCAAAATCATGTTTGATATATCTGAAGAACATTGAGAATTTGATGAGAAATCAGTACATGCAAAGGGTCCAATTGTCTATACGAGAAGGAAGAAGATATGATTTAGATAAATTAGCACTTAAGTTCAGCTAAATTAGCAATTAAGTTGATTGAGTGTTGACTTTATTTATTTATTTTCTTTATTGTTAATTGCCTTGATTTCAGCAATTGTGTAGGATTTATAGTGAACGTTTGTACAATTGTGGGGCATGGGATATATGAACTTTTTTTTATGCTTGAAAGCAATTACAGCGTATTCAGCTGATTACTAGGATAATCTGAGAAAGTTCTTGGGTTTCTAGGAGAACTTCAGTCGAAGTTCCATCAATTGGCCTCAGAGCCAGTTTTTCTCCTTTTTCCCATCAGCTCCACCTTTCCGCAACCATGGTGTCAAACTGGCAACGTTTGGCAAGTATTGAATCATCCATCAATCAATTGAACGAGACACTGCAAGCAGTGTCAATGCAGCACAATGTACACCCCAACAGAGAGGATGAAGGGGAAGGACGTCACTATAGACGTCGTGAAGATAGGGACAGAGCGCCCAGCATCATTGACAGTGATCAAGGGAGACGTCGTTTCCAGCAACGCCGTGAAGGAGCGAATGGTTATCGTGGACAGGGCGGACGCTGGGGAGCCAATAATCATGACGAACGAAGATCACGAGGAGACTCCCGGGAACGGGCACATCCGTTTGCCTTGAATCCTGATCCATTCCATCGTGACGGATCTGGCCCCGACTATGAGGACACTGATGATGAAACGTCAGGTGGCTCGGAAACAGAATCAAGGGGGTCCATAAGAAGTCGCCGTACGGAACGACCCCGTGATCACAAACCAAGGGGGGTAAAAATGGATTTTCCTAAATTCAACGGGGAAGATCCTATCAATTGGCTCGATAAAGCTGAGCAATACTTTGAAATTAAAGAAATACGAAGAAGAGATTGTGTTAAAATCGCATCATACTACTTGGACGGAGATGCACGCCAATGGTGGCGTTGGTTTGAACAAACCAACGATGGCCGGAGCATTACCTGGGAACGGTTTAGAAGGGGACTGCTGCTTCGATTTGGAACATCCCAGATCGAAGATGCTAATGAATCGATGACCAAGCTAAGGCAAACCGGAAATTTCAGGGACTATCTAAAAGACTTTGAGAAGCTGGTTAATCGGGTGCCTCATTGGCCCCCGAGTGCCGTGCTCGGGGCATTCATGGCCGGTTTAAAACCTGAATTTGCGGCCGAACTGAAGATGTGGAGACCCCGTGACCTCCAAGAGGCCATTGAATTAGCAACAAGAAAGGACGAGCAGCTGAAATTAGCAAGGCCCTCGACGTCAACCTATAAAGGGGGATTCACTAATTTTCAACGCAACTCAGCTCCGAAGGCGTGGGGAGCAAGCACCCCCAACACGATTTCTGGGGAAACCACAATTCCCAAATCTGTACCAGCTAGTATTTCAGTGGGAAAGGGACGCATACAGCTGTCAAATGATGAAATCAATAGACGAAGGCAAGCAGGCTTGTGTTTTACTTGTAACGAGAAATACTCGTGGAATCACGTATGTGCCAACGCAAATATCATGAGTCTCGTAGTGGAAGAAGTGGAACCTGAGGGAGAAGAAGACAAACCCAGGTACGATGAAGCAATTGGGGAACCATCTGCTGACGAGGCGATCATTGAGTTCAATCAAATGATCAATGAAGACAACCGTAGCACGGGAACTTCTCTTGAAACATTAGATATTGGGGAAGGAGGCAGGTCATTAAGGTTTCATGGGAAAATAGGACACTTACGAATCGTGTTGACCATATTAGAAGATAATCAGTTTGTGATAAAACCCTCTAAATGTTTCTTTGGTGTAAAGGAAGTAGAGTATCTTGGCCACTTTATTTCCCACAAAGGAGTTCGAGTTGATCCAAAGAAGATTGCGGCTGTCCAAAAGTGGCCTATCCCATCGAATGTCTCTGAATTACGAGGCTTTCTTGGTCCAGCAGGTTACTACGAGAAAGTTTTGCCCCAAATTTGGCGAGATTGCTAGGGCTTTGCACAACTTGACCAAGAGAAACAAATTCAAGTGGTCCGAGGACGCGCTCAAACCGCATTCGAACACGAAAAAAACAGCCATGAGTTCCACGCTGTCTTGGCATTACGACTTTGATGACGACTTTGTCATCGAGACCGATGCATCGGGGCTAGGGATCGGGCGATCTTATCTCAAAAGGAAGACCCATAGCCTTTATGAGCAAAGGCATTGCGGCAACTAAACAAACTTGGTCAATATATGAGAAAGAGATTTGGCGATATTAGAAGCAATTCGGTGTTGGAGACCCTATTTGATCGGACGCCCGATTTAAATTATCACCGACCAACGGAGTCTTAGATTCTTGGAGCAGCGCATCACAACGCCCGAACAGCAGAAATAGATTGCCAAATTAGTCGGTTTCGACTATGAAATTGTTTATCGCCCTGGGAAGGAAAACAACGCTGCTGACGCCCTTTCACGGCGAGGTTCCCATGCTGAATTAGCGACTCTCGCTGTGTCTGCCCCAACATCGGACATCGGAATCGATTGCGGTACCCACTTTGTGACCGGCGATGAATTAACACCAATCGTTGACCGCATTCAAAAAAAGAGATCGCGGTGACATCGGGTACGATCTGCGACACGGGTGTTTGATCGTCAATGGCGGGTTGTGGTTCCAAAAGGGGCTCTTCGTACTCGACTACTTCACGAATTTCACGAATCCGCATTCGGTGGCCATTCGGGAATTCTGCGAACTTTCAAAAGGGTGCAACAATTGTTTGATTGGCCTGGGCTCAAGAAAGATGTCACTAATTTTATACGCTCGTGTGACACTTGTCAAAGGAATAAGGCTGATACTAGAAGCCCAGCAGGCTTACTCGCCCCATTACCCATTCCAAAACAAATTTGGAGTGATATCTCCATGGATTTCATCACTGGGCTTCCACGTTCCAAAGGAAAAGACACCATCTTAGTGGTAGTGGATCGTATGTCGAAATACGCGCACTTCATTGCACTCAGCCACCCCTATACCGCCAAAGACGTCGCTGATGTATTTGTTCGAAATGTGGTCAGGCTTCATGGCATTCCAAAAACTATCGTTTCAGATAGAGATAGGATTTTTGTGAGTGTTTTTTGGAGGGAACTATTCAAAATGCTAGGGACACAATTGAAGATGAGTTCCGCCTACCACCCACAAACTGACGGCCAAACCGAAGTCGTCAATCGGTGTTTGGAACAATATCTGCGCTGTTTCTCCTATCACAAACCTAAGGAGTGGGAGACACACTTGGCTTGGGCTGAATATTGGTATAACACATCATACCAACGATCGATAGACATGACTCCATTCGAAGTGGTGTATGGAAGACCTTCGGTTCCCATTCCATCGCATGAACCTGGTTCCACTGTTGTCCATGAGGTAGACGTTCAGCTCTGTGAACGGGATGCATTACTTCGTGAGCTGCGATATAACCGGAAGCTACTCGAGAATAGAATGCGGCAATATGCCGATGCAAACGAGAAGACCCGAGGAATTTCCGAGTAAATGACGGGTTTATTTGAAACTTCAGCCCTATAGGCGAACTCCATTTTCAAGAGAGCAAATCAAAAGCTGGCAAGTAAGTTCTATGGCCCTTTTCAAGTACAAGAACGCATTGGATCCGTCGCCTATCGCTTGAAGCTACCGGAAGACTCCCGAATTCATCCGAGTCATTCATGTTTCACTTCTTCGACGGCGTGTTGGTGACCCATCGGCTGTAGCCCCACTTTACCACCATATACGGCGGAGACGGGGTACCCATTCTCATTCGGAAAGGGTAATTGCTTTTCGTACTAAAGAGGGGCGACAACATTCTGAGCAAGAAGCTTTGGTACAATGGAAAACACTGAGCACCGAAGATGCCACCTGGGAGTTGGTCAGTGAACTGCGAATGCGATTTCCCGACCTTAACCTTGAGGACAAGGTTTGTTTTGACGGCAGGGGTGATGATGAGAAATCAGTACATGCAAAGGGTCCAATTGTCTATACGAGAAGGAAGAAGATATGATTTAGATAAATTAGCACTTAAGTTCAGCTAAATTAGCAATTAAGTTGATTGAGTGTTGACTTTATTTATTTATTTTCTTTATTGTTAATTGCCTTGATTTCAGCAATTGTGTAGGATTTATAGTGAACGTTTGTACAATTGTGGGGCATGGGATATATGAACTTTTTTTTATGCTTGAAAGCAATTACAGGCGTATTCGGTGATTACTAGGATAATCGAGAAAGTTCTTGGGTTTCTAGGAGAACTTGATCAAGTTCCATCAATTATGCAACTATAACCATTAAATCAAGCATATTCAGTGACAAAAATCTTTGATGAAACTTGAGTCATTTTTTGCGCATGAGTCAAATGAGTTGTTTGACTCAGGTATAAAAAATTGGAAAAATTACAAATAGGTGTAAAAAATTAGCAAAATTACAAATAGGTGTAAATGTGCAAATTTTTGTGCTTCTGTGCAAAAAAAATTTGTGCTTCTATGCAAATTTTTTACACCTAGTTGTAATAAGGCTTACCTCTTTCTACCTTATTGTAAATGGCCCTAAAAAATTTGTATTTTTCTGGTTATACATATAGTTACAAATCTCAACGACAAACAACTATTATTGCCTTTATTTGACTGGGGGTACCCTTTTTTACATGATAATGTATAATTAAACTTGGCTCCCTCAACAACATTAAACTAGTAGAGAATGAGCTTCTCTTACTTGCAGAGTGAAGCTAGTATCCTGCGAGGAGGGGTGAATGGTTTTCGAGCGTGAAGAACAGCCAAATTATCGATCAACAACACATCACCTTTCCGCCATGGAATCGCAACGCTTTCATCTTCTAAGATTTTCACACATTCATCGATGATATGATTTGGAAAAGGATTCCCATCTCCAAACGTCACTGTCTTATTGGGGTCATTTCGAAAATCTACCTAGCCAATATAAGCTGCCACCATACTATTGAACCATATCTTACGTTGCCTTGATTCGTCGTACTTAATGGCTGGGATTGGGCCCATTATCAGTTTCACCTCATTATCTGTCCATTCTAGCTTCGTGTTCAACTTAGCAGCCCTGTAATTGTTTCAATATGGGGTCATTCAATCTGTCAAAAAAAAAAATATGGGGTCATTCAAGCAAGTACAATGTGAATTCAAAATAGCAACAACAGAGCACAAACCTTTCCTCAGCCACACTCTTATGTGTTGTCATGAATGTAGATTTCCAGCCACGGCCAATACAGGACGAAGGATCGTCTTCTTCTCCCAAAACACGTGTATAAATCACACCATGCTTCTCTAGTTTATCAACAAAATCAAGGTACTTATCTTTCATTCTCTCGTACATAACATGACTCAAAACCATAGAAGTTTCCCCCCCTGAGGCAGGTTCCGTTTCACAAAAGAAAAACAGCTTGGTAGGGTACTCTGGAACCTGATAGAAGCACCCCAAATCTTTAAATCAATACACAATGTAAATCTTATGTCTATACTATAAAGTCTTAGCAAATACAAACTAATCATTACCATAACTCCAAGAAAGATCAATAAACTATTCATAACTTTTTTATTAAATCAACTCAATCAACAGCCATGCATTCATTAAAACCTCAAATTACATCATTAAGGATAGTTAGATAATTATTCTGAAGAAATGAGCAATAAAGGTAGTTATAGTATGTAAACTAGTAGATTAATAATCCCAAGAAAATTGTTTCTATTAGGAAAAGCAATTTTCCCAAAGGTCATCACGCCCTGCGTATCTATTTTACCAATAAATGATTGTCCAACTTCACAGGTTAATCTTCAAAGTGCAGCTCTAATTGTTCAAATTTATACCAAAATCATGTCTGATATATCTGAAGAACATTGAGAATTATGCAACTATAACCATTAAATCAAGCATATTCAGTGACAAAAATCTGTGATGAAACTTGGTCATTTTTTGCGCATGAGTCAAATGAGTTGTTTGACTCAGGTATAAAAAATTTGTATTTTTTTAGGGATCTAAAATTAGTTTTATATATATATATTATATAAACCAATCCAATAGTTATATTCCCAAAGAGGTTGAAAGCTCTTTTCTAATTTTGTGACTAGGTAAATAGTTTGATTCGCATTAAGTATTACTTAATTTGTATAATTTTTCATTTATTGTCCATATTTATTGATTAATAGAAAATGAAATAAATTTAAAATTGTAATTTAGATTTGACATATTTATCTACATATATCTAATTATTTTTATTTTTGTTGATTGATATATTTTTTATGGTTTTTTTGTTTACTTTTAATTTTAAATTTATTTATTCAATATCCTCCTAAATATTTATCTGGATATCAAAAGACGAAAAAATGTGTGAGATTTATTTCAATCAAAGTTGGTGATATTAATAAATAGTTTAATTTTAATAAATAACTAGTCACAGAGAGAATGATTTAAATTGATAATTTGTTGAAGGAAGAAAAATACGAAAAAATTGAAGAGAAAAAATTAGAAGATATAATGAACTTCTTTTTCAAGAAATGACACTACAAAAAATACTGAAATTACCGAGGGAAATTAACGAGGGGGAATAATCCCTCGCTAATTACCGAGCGGCGAGGCGAGGGCAAGTTTACCGAGGGAATTACCGACGGCAACCGTTTACCGAGGGTTGACCCCTCGCCATTTACCGAGGGTGTGGGCCCCTCGCCATTACCGAGGGTGGGCCCCCTCGCCATTTACCGAGGGCATGTGCCCCTCGCCTTAACCCTCGGCCAAGTCAGTATAAATGCAGCAAACCCTTCTTTCCCCCACAGTTCACGCACGTCGCCCCCTCAGCTGAGAAAAGCCGCCGCCGTCGCGCCGCCCGTTTCAGCCGTCCTCACGCCGGAAATTGACCGTACTTTTAGTCGGGCTTTATTGTACTCTTTCTCGGGAACATTTATACGGTAAATTTTTAAGATTTAATTGGTTAATTTTGTTGTTATTTTATAAATTTTGTATTTTTTCATATGCATGTATATTTGTAATTTTGTTGTTATTATACATAATATGCATGTATTTTTGTAATTTTGTTGTTATAGTTGGTGATTTATTAATTATTTAGAGTTAATTTGTATAATTGTTATGTGTATTTTAATTATTTAGGAAAATATTAATTAATTAGTAATTATGCAAGTATATAATTTTGTTGTTATAGTTGGTGATTTATTAATTATTTAGTGTTAATTTGTATAATTGATATGTATATTTTAATTATTTAGGAAAATTATTAGTATATGAATTATATAAATATAATTATTTAGAGTTAATTAATTAGTAATTATATAATTTTGTTGTTATAGTTGGTGATTTATTAATTATTTAGTGTTAATTTGTATAATTGTTATGTATATTTTAATTATATAGGAAAATTATTAGTATATGAATTATATATAATTATTTAGAGTTAAGTAATTAGTAATTATATAGGAGGGGGAGGACGAGGAGGAGGATGAAGACTCAGACGAATATTGAATATATAGTGTAATAATTCGCTACTATTGAATAATGTAATAATTATGTGTGTTTCATTTGCATGTTATATATATGATGAATTATTTATTATTGAACCGTGTAATAATGAGGTTTTATTTAATTATTGTTACAGATGAGCGGACCGTCTGGATCGAGGGGACGATCTGGATCTAGAGGAGATGGGTCGAGCGGACCATCTGGGTCCAGGGGTCGAGATGGCAGGGTACCAGTACCGGTACCCTTTATTCAGGAGGAGGGGGACGACGAGGCTGTCGGCCCTGAGGCCTATGAGGACCATCATCCAGCTCCAGTGGGGAGGGTCCTGAATATATGAATCTACCAGGGCACGTAAGTTAAATACTTGTGAATAATAAACTATGTCATATTTATATGTCTATTAATTTTGCGTGTTTATTCCCTTTTTGCAGGTTGATGACATCGAATGCGGTATCCAGGACTATTCGGGAGATTATGTCTCAACACATGGAGCCCGGTGCATTCACTTTCCGGATGATATCTCCTGAGAGGCTGCAGTTGTATTGGGAGACATTTCAGGTACATTGTATTTTGTTATTCACTATTTAATTTTGATTAATTTATAAACTTTAACTCAGTGTTAAGTACAATAATATTTTATTTGGCAGAGAAATACTAGGTGGGACCCTTCCGTTACGAACTCAACGGAGGTGTATCAGCTGTTCCTTCGTAGGGCAGCAAGTAGATACACTGATATGCTGAACAACGTGAGAACATTGTGGGTCACCAAGCAGCAGAGGCCTGGATGGGATGACGCCGTCTGGAATGGACTGCTCGCTTACTGGGATAGAGAAGACGTGAGAGCAAAAAGCGAGCAGTGTCATACGAATCGCATGTCGGAGTCTGGAGGCCGGGGTACTGGCATCTCCGTCATAGGGGCGGATCCCGTGGATCAGCCGAGTATGCATATGACTTTGTAAGTATTTTTTTAATGCTAATTCAATATTTTAATTAAACACGTGGTTCTAATCAAATAAATACAGGAGAGGAGGCATGGACGGCCCCCCACGGACTGGGACATAGTGCAGCATTACCACCGGTATAATGACGGGGAGTACACCTACGGGGCTATTAGTGACACACTTGTAAGTATTTTCATTTTATATTATGTAATAATTTATAATAAAATATTATATATATATATATATATATATATATATTTTGTAATCTAAAATTTTAATTGTCGAAATATTAAACAAAGATGAAGTACAAGAGGTGGCCTCCCGGATGCCCTCCGAGGGGTCGAGCTCCGAACCCCATGCCGACTTATCCCAGATCTATGTCAATACCGTTGGAAAACAACACGGGAGGGTTCGGGGTCTTGGTCGGTGGGTAAGTCCAGACGCATCCCCTCGGCTCTCTGCTCATCGGATGCTCCTATTGGCGGCACCTACAGCCAAGGCGATGTCGACCGCCTGCTCCAAGAGGAGCGTGAGAGATCGCAGAAACAAATAGAAGAGGTGCAGGCAGAGGTGCAGGCGGAGATGGAGCGAAGAGACGCAGCTTTGAGAGCGGAAATGCAGCGTCAATTCCAAGAGTGGATGCAGGGGTTCCCGGGTTCCTCAACTGGTGGTGGTAATCCACCAAATGGTCCGAGTGGTTCTGATCACTCATCTCGTGGGTCTCGGAGGCGCTGAGTTCATTATATACATTTAAAACTATGAATTTTCTGAATGTTGATTGATTAAGATGATGAATTTTAATTGTTTAAAGTATTAATTTTAATTCATGAAAAGTGCATATATAAACACATGATAATATAGTTGACAACTTAATTGAATATATATATATATATATATATATATATATATATATATATGTAATAATAATAACAATTATAGAAATGATAATATATATGTGTGATAATAATAATGACAATTATAAATGATAATATATAATGAAAATATAATACAATTTAATTGAATATATGTGTGATAATAATAATAATAATAATAATAATAATAATTATAAACATGATAATATATATAATAATAACAATAATAAATGATAATATGTATATAGTGAATTATAGGATACAATTTAATTGAATATATACAATATTAATAATTATAAAATAATAATATATATACTAAATATAGTATATAATTTAATTGAATATAATATAATATAATATATAAACATGATAATATAGTTATATGTGATAATAATAAATATTATAAAATAATAATATATATAGTAAATATATATATATATATATAATTTAATTGAATATAGTATATAAACATGATAATATAGTTATTTATATGTGATAATAATAAATATTATAAAACAATAATATATATAGTAAATATATATATAATTTAATTGATATGTTATAATAATAAAAATTTAAAAATGATATAATTTAATTAAATATATAGTATACAATTTAATTAAATATATAGTATACAATTTAATTATAAATTAAATATATAAAATATTGAACATAATATGATATTAATATAATTAAAAGTAAAATCATATCGAATGATTAGCTTTGCCCAAACGGTAAAGCGTCTAGCCTCTATACACTCTCCATGCTCAAGGTCGCGGGTTCGATGGCCACGAATTATTTGACGATAGCATTGTTTAATATGGGAGCTTAATTGAATGATCAGAAAATATTATAAAAGATTATGAGAACCTAATTAATTATAAAACTAGACTCAATCTTTATTGTTACTAGGCTCACCTGGTTGAAACATCTGAACTACAATGAAAGCACATCAAAGTAAAGAAAACAAGAAAAATGAATGTAGTAGGAGAAACCTGAGACACTTCGTGATGATAAGATATTTTCTGATCAGGCGCCGACTCATTAGCAGTGAAAACCCGACCAACAACGCTGCTTCGGAGAGCAGCGCCGCCGACATACGGATGTTCTTCGTACCCAAAGGCTTCGACGACGTCGTTGAAGTCTGAAGCCGTAGTTAAAGCATCAAAGCCCCGAAATAGAATAGCCCCATGTTTATGGAGAAGCGCATCCAGCCATTGCCTTTGTTCCTTAACGGCTGCCATAAAATCACCAGAATCTACTGCTATTGGAGATAATACGGCCGGGAAAACAACTCCGTCGTAGTTTTTCTGATGTGGGAGCATGGTTAAAGCCAATAAACTAGAATTTGCAGACATTTTCTTTTCCTTCAATTTTTTGCCTCTATTATTTTACAGGGGATTGGTATTTGCCAGAGTTGGCTATTTATAGGACTCGCAAAACTAATCATGCAGAAAAATACAAAAGATTTTCTTTATGGCTATGTATTTTTTGGGAATTGATGAATATGATAACCAAACATAATCTCATACAATCACATCATCACTTTTCTCTCACTCACTCTTTTTACTATTTTTTTCTCACTTACTCTTTATTTCTCCTACCTTTTTCTTACACACATATTATCTTTCATACTTTTTCTTCATTTATTTCTACTTTTCTATCACTTAATTATTATCTCTCTAAACAATAATAAATAATATAAATCAGTTTTAATTTGACATAAGACTTCATCTAATAATATTTCTTCAACCCTAACCAAACACAAATTTTCTATTGATTGGATTACTTCCATCTCCATCCTACAACACCACCATCTTTAACCAAACATAACTTAAATCTACTTTTTTACCACCCACTCTCTCCCCTAAATCTATACACATTTTTTTTCACTTAATCACATCATTACTTTTCTCTTATCCACTCTCTCTCCTACTTTTTTTTTAACACACTCTTTATCTCTCCTACATTTTTCTTACATACTTATTCTCTTTCTTACTTTTTCTTATTTTATATCTACTTTACCCTCACTCAATCATTATCCCACTAATTAATAATATTAAATAATACAAATCACTTTTTTTTTTGATATAAAGCTATATCCAATTATATTTCTTCATCCCAAAACAAACACAAATTTACTATTCATTGGATTACACTCATCTTCATTTTCCGTTTCATCCTTCATCCCACCCACAAACATATTTAATCAAACATAATCTAAGGTTACATTTTGTTAGGGATAGTGTCATTCGTATGGGGATGATTCATCCCCCACCCCATTCTAATTTGGATTTGCACATCAAAATCTTCATCCAAATATTCTTCGACTACTATAATAAATCTATACACCTATTTTAACTTAGGGTTAAATACATGTAAGTGCACTTGACAACCTCTAATTACATACAAGTGCATAAACAGTAAAAAGTATCGTAGAGGTGCAAAAATAGGTGGCAAAAATACAACAATACCCTTTCACTCACAGAATTGAAAATCGACGATGCAACATGATTGTACACCAAATCACCGTTCAATATCAACAGATTTTGTCGAGATTCCAGCCTAAATTGTAGATACCAATTTCAAATTCAGTAATTCAAATTTTAAATTCAGTAATTCAAATTTCAAATTCAGAAAACCAACAAAAAACCCAAACCTTAAATTGTTTACAACAGAATTCAAAATCAAACGAGGCTCTTTGAGTTGCGATGATACAAGAAGGTATGTTGTACGAAAATTAATATGCTCTACATAAATCATCAGTGTTTTCTCATGAATTTAGAGAATTTTGCAGCTTCAAAATTGAACGAATGGGTCGTAGCAGGAAGAAAATCGTGTACATTGATGACAGCAACAAAAAAAATAAAAAAGAGGAAGTACGTCGATGATAGAGTTGTCAAAAAATGAGGTAAATTACTAGTTCATCATACATGCGGAAATTGTGTAGTCCAAATTGCTGACCTACTTCCATTTCTTGAATACTGTTGTTATGCAATGTTTTAGTTTCGCGTAGCACGAAATACGTAGACAGACCAACGAAGAAGAAAGGTAACTGTATAACATATTTTACATAAAGATTTTTTGACGAAGAAGAAATACGTTATGTCTTATGTACGCATATTCTGTATAATTATTGCAGGCAAGAGGGTGGTTAGATATGTTTACAGCTCAACGGAATCTGGTAAATAATTACTGTATTGATAATTTGAATGTTGACTAAATTAAGCTGGAATTCATTATGTTTATACATCATACACTACTGAAACTTGTTTTTGTTTTAGAATCAAATAGTGACACCGTGATTGTTGAAAGATGACGGAAGAGACGAACTAAACACAAAAAGGAGAAGCATCAATCATCTAGTTCGGAATCTGAAGGTATACTTTTGTTTGATATTAAATGTAATGAGTTCTTGTAATTCACCATAACAATTGTTGTAAATTGTTATGCACAAAACTTTGGACAGAAGACCGGGGGCGTAGAAAGATGAAGAAAATTATAGATGATTCCTCATCAGACTGCAATGAAAATACACCCAAAAAAAGAGAGGAGGTGGTTCGTCCACTTAACTGTTTCGGTAATGATGTCTTGTCTAGTTCAAATATAATTTAGTATTATGTAGCATCTGCAAATTAAAGAATTTTATACATTATAGGTAACACAATAAATTTGTTTTCACAATATTTTTAGGTGAAATTACTGTTATCATGAACGAGACTTATTATAGATCGAATCTAAGAACTGCAATTAGGGAAATAAATAGCCTAAAGTTTAGAGATGATCATTTAAAAAGGCTGAAATTGATGCCTTTTTGGTTATTGTTTGCATCGATCTACACGAGTGATCACGAAAAACTAGGGAAGAGATACTTCAAGTATGAGGATGACATAAGGCAGATTCTACTATGTTTTGATGTTGAGAGTAAAAGTTTCGTCATTGGAGGAGAGCGTATACCTATAGTAAGTAGAGATGCACAACTCATTTTTGGGATTAGTGACGGTAGTACACCAATTGAAAGTAAAGCAGAGGAATACGCGGTACCTACATGGGTAAAAAGATGTTTTAAAAGTCAGATTGAGAATACAGACACTCTGTTTGTCATGTACAAGACAGTAGTTTTCCAGAAAATTAAGGCCATTATAAGTAGTGAAGCAGCTGAGGATGTAGACGATGTAGCCAGACTGTTACACTATTACATTATGACATCATGTCTAGCACCATTCCAGAATGGGTCGTGTTCTTACCATCTAACTGTGTATCTGGAAGAAATGGAAAAGATATGCAGTTATGACTGGAGTACTTATATAGTTGAATTGTTGAAAACCCAGATTTTGTCTAGTAAGAAAATGAAGGCTAGAGGTTGTGCTATTCCGGTACGATATTTTATATTTAGTAAATTATTAGACTATATGACAATAAGATATGCATGAACATAATTTAATATTTTTGTTTTGACAGATTTGGTTATGTGAACACACTGATTTGTTTGAACCAAAGACTGATGCATCATTTCCTAGATTTTTAAACTGGGATATGAATGTAATCAACAAGACTCTGCAGCGTGTGAGGCTGCTGAAAAAAGATCATGTAAGTATTTGAAATTACATTATCATTGTAGCAAAATTTATGTAATTAACAAAGTGTGATATCATTGCTTAGGAGAACAAAATTCATTTGAAAGCTACTTCTGCTGAGAGGCAAATCATGGCAAATCTGTTGACTTATAGAAATTCAGTCTTTGATGAAGTGAGCAATGTAGATAAGACAGCAAATACAGAGGTAAAGAATGACGGAGTTGAATCTGATGGTGACGGAGTTGCTTGTGGTCAGTGTTCAAGTGATGATGAGTACGTGCAGCCAACGTGCAACATTGCAGATGATGGGCTGAGTGGACTAGCAAATGTCATGATCACAATGAAGGAGCAGAAAGTCATAGAACAGGAAAAAGTGAATGAGATGATGGATTCAACATCCAAAATGGCTCAAGAAGGCATTATCTCAAAAAAAGATACTAGGACATCACCAAGGAAAGAGTTTGTTGACAGTACTTCAAGGTTGCAAAAAGATGGAAAATTCGATACTGTTGGGTTTGCTGTTCCATCTTACAGTCTACACCTTACACAAGAATTTAAAGGGATCCAGACGCCAACTAAACAGATAAAAAATGTTATTGTAGATTTATTCTCAGAGGATGATCAACAATTTTATGAGGTTATTGTAGATGAGGATAAGGAAGAAACAATGCAGAAAGATGCAGCTGAAGCTGAAACACTAGTGTGCAAAAGAATGAGTGCAGAAATTGAAAGATTGGAGCAGGAGAACAAGAAGATGCTGGAGCATTTTACTGCTGAAATAGCAGAGAGAGACAATTACATTAGGCAGCTGCAGATTGAAAATGAATCTTTGAAAAAAAAGATAGAAGAGGAAGCAATACATTCTGATTCACAATTGTACGAGAACCCAGCCAACTTGGAACATCTGGATACAGTTGAAAAACTGCACATTGCTCAACAAGAGAACGAGAAACTTGTCAAAGAAAATGCATACATGGCTAAAAGCCTCGAAAGAATTTTTTCAAATGGAGTGGTAGAAAGAACACCGGATGATAAAGGTAAGAGTGTACTGCCCTATCCTCCCCCAAGCTCGATGATTAAAAGGGTCAAGGGTCGAACAGTGGCTGATGGTCGACGGGCAGTAGCAATCACACCCCAGCCAAGCACACAGGAACTGGTTCTTCTGGCAGAAGAAAATGATGATTGTGACTTTGAATTGGCAAATGAACAGAAAATTGAAAGCGCAGCGAACAAAAATCTTTTCACCCTCAATAACAAGTATTTAGCTGTGAAAAAAACAGACGAATGTTTAAGGGAACAAGTAGAATACTTGTGGCAAACCGAAGGAGCAGCGTAAGTTAACTTAAAATGAATAGTATTTGAACAAATGAAATATATTATCTAACTTATCATGTTTGGACAGGGCTGTTGTTTGGTCAGGTGTAAGTCCATTCGCTTCGGTGACTGCTAGTGATTGTGTTGCTATACTTCATCATCAGAGACTAAACAACGGGGTAATGCACTTTATACATTTACATTCATGATGGTTATGCAAACAAATGTTAACTTTTACTTATTATTTTAAAATTAGATAATTGATTCATGGTCGGACCTGATGCAATTTAAGAATAACAATGACAAACCTTTTGCAAAGAACATGATGGTCTTCACTTCACACTGTTGGGTAAGAAATTCATCCCATATTCCACGTATATATACTTGTTAGCTGTGATTATAACTGAAATATTTTTCTTATTTTTTTTACTTGTGTTCACAAGTCATTGATCAAGACGAATGATAAGAGTCCAATAGGACTACTAGTGAATTTGATTGACAAGAAGATAGACGAATGTATGGAGATGGACTGTTTACTGTTCCCAATGCTAGCCATGGTACATGAAGGTTCGTCTAGAGGACTGGGCGATCATTGGACACTGCTGAAACTGAATATCAAGAAGAATGAATGGAAGTTCTACAATTCAATGTGTCCTAGAAGAAGGGGAGGAGTAGACCAGCATATGACACAATCATTGATAGTGGTAATATTCGTTATCCTACTAATTATTACAGCTTACATAAACCTGTTATATTTTATTTATATTAAACACATTGAATTACGTAGGTGAAATATGTGCAAAACAAGCTGCGCGAGATGTTTACCAGACTTAGGCCTGCTCACCAATTCCTAATGAAGAAATTGATAGGTCCCAACTCTGAAGATAGCTTGTAGCAAGCACCGGAATCACTGGATTGTGGAATTATTATGTGTAACCTGATAGAGTCATTCTGTGGACAAAAAAGAATGAATAAGGGTGATTATAGCCTAATATCTGCTGCAAATTATAGATCAAAGATGGTTAAAATGTTCCTTGATGCGGATAATGTAATACTTTGATGGTTTAGAATTGTGATTACTGGGCATGATTATGGTTTATGGACATATCTACAAACATTTATGAACATCTTAGTGGTTTATAGACATTATTTTACATGACTCATGTGTAGCAATGTCAATACATCGTGCATTCAAATTTACTTTGTTATTCTGCAAGTGTTTTTTGGTGTTGTGTTTTCATTTTGCACAATGATTTTTTTTTTTTTATAATTTCATCTTCAAAAATTGCACAACAGCCTAAACTTTCAATATATATCTGTGTATTTTCAACAGATTAATTTTGCACAGTAGCACTAAATAAATTGCACAATTGAATAATTTAACCGCACAACAGCTTAGAATTATATATACGAAGTATCGTAAAAAAAGGACCAAAATCCAAAATAAAAACGCACAACTATTGAATGATTATTATTAAACAATTGTATAATATTATTGCACAACAGTTTAATATCAGATGATAAGGACCAAACCCACACCATGAACATAACAAAAAAAAAGGAAAAGAAAGGCCCAATTATTGAAAGCCCAATAACTTAAGATTGAACTTTCATCTGAGAAAATTGTCCAAATAAAAAAATGATCTAATCACAAAAAAACTGATTACTTTTTTTATTGAACAATAATATAAAATTATTGCACAAAGGTTGAATTTTTTTTTTTTTAATATTGCACAATACTTAAATATTAATTACACAATAGTTGGTTCATTATGTACAACAATAGGAAAAGTATTGCATAATTGAATAATTTAACCGCACAACAGCTTAAAATTATATATACGAAGTATCGTCAAAAAAGGACCAAAATCCATAATAAAAGGGCACAACTATTGAATGATTATTATTAAACAATTGTATAATATTATTGCACAACAGTTTAATATCATATGATAAGGACCCAAACCCACACCATGAACATAACAAAAAAAAAAGGAAAAGAAAGGCCCAATTATTGAAAGCCCAATAACTCAAGACTGAACTTTCATCTGAGAAAATTGTCCGAAAAAAAAATGATCTAATCATAAAAAAACTGAATACTTTTTTATTGAACAATAATATAAAATTATTGCACAAAGGTTGATTTTTTTTTAAATATTGCACAATACTTAAATATTAATTACACAATAGTTGGTTCATTATGCACAACAATAGGAAAAGTATTGCACAATTGAATAATTTAACCGCACAACAGCTTAAAATTATATATACGAAGTATTGTAAAAAAAGGACCAAAATCCAAAATAAAAAGGCACAACTATTGAATGATTATTATTAAACAATTGTATAATATTATTGCACAACAGTTTAATATCAGATGATAAGGACCAAACCCACACCATGAACATAACAAAAAAAAAAAGGAAAAGAAAGCCCCAATTACTGAAAGCCCAATAACTCAAGATTGAACTTTCATCTGAGAAAATTGTCCAAATAAAAAAAAATGATCTAATCACAAAAAAACTGAATATTTTTTTATTGAACAATAATATAAAATTATTGCACAAAGGTTGATTTTTTTTTTTTAAATATTGCACAATACTTAAATATGATCGCACAATTGGCAAATAAATAACTACATTGATGCAATAAAATATGAATTGACAAAAACAACCTAATATAAGAGATACCCATACTTTCTCAAAAAAATAAAAAGCTGATAGGTAAAAAAAAGCCCAATTGTTAAAGCCCGTATAAAGTTTTTTAAAATAAACAATTACACAACAACTTATAATTAGTTGCACAAATATTTGAAAATTATTTGCACAATAAAAATTGCACAAATGTGCAATATTAATTCACATTTACTTATCATAACTGAAATCGTGATTTGTTTAACAATACATTGTGCAAAGGAAAAAAAAATTCAAGTTTGTATAACCAACCAAAACAAAATTACCATTTTCTAAAGTTGGCAGTTTATAATCAATAACTATAATGATTTATCCAAATCAATTAATAACCAACAAAAATTAAATACAAGAAAGACTTTACAAGTTCCTTATGCATTTGAATCCTAGAAAAACGTCAAATCAAAATCTGTAGCAATCATACCGCCATTTTTTAGCCAAGCAACGATCACAGTCATCTTCACGGAACACCCAAAACAAAAGAAAAATGACAGCACCAAAGGCAAGCAAACAAAAGTATGCTTCATCTTCTACCTCTGCAAACAATACAAAAATGCTCCCGCTAGATATAATCCTCAAAATCTTGGTCCTTCTTCCACCGAAAAGTCTCTGTGTGTGCAAGTGTGTGAGTAGTGTCTGGAGAAGAGAAATCGAAACACCCGATTTCAAGCAGGACAATTTATCTGTAATGAAGAAGAAGAAAACAAAAATTCACTTCACTGGAGGGGAGCGTGGAGAAACATACCTGAGGTATGGAAAGACACCCCACGAAAACCCTACAAACGAGCGGATTAACGAATGTGGAGACGAAAAAAGACCTATTTTTGCCTCTGCTGAAGGATTAGTAATGTTCTCTAACTTAAAAGATGATTTCTTTTTATGTAATCCTTTCACGCGTAGGAGAGTCCCGATTCCTTTCTGCAAAATTGATTTTCCACACTCCTACTATGGCCCCCCAAAAACAACATTTACATTTTTCGAGATGGGATTTTTTCCAGAAACAAATGAATATAGAATTGTTAGGATTTCAGAGTTTCCTAGTCGAGAATTTCTTACAGAGGTTAACATTTTCTACTCTGCAAAAAATATATGGAAACCTGTAAGAAAATTTCCATATAAATCCCCTTTAAGTAGACCTCCTGTTGTTTCCAATGGAATGTTTCATTGGCAGGTTCTGATAGATAGTAAATTCAAAATTTGTGTAATTGATTCAAGTGAAGAATGTGAATGGGACCAACGATACAAACTAATGAAAATACCAGATGCAGTAAGAGACCTTGGGAATAGAAGTAAGTTGGTAGGATTAGATGATGGAAGATTGCTGCAATAGGTATTCCCCTGTAGCATTGAGCATCATTTGGTTGATGCAAGATTATCAAAACGAAAACTCATGGGTTGGATACAAGATGACTCTTCCGGATGACATCGTACGCGATCGTATGATGATCAATCCTGTTACGAAGTATGCTGAAAACACATTGATGATTGAAATGTATCCATATGGGGTCTTCGTTGTATTTGATTTTGGGGAAAAGGTCAACTGGGACCCTAAACTGTTGCTCCAGGTATAAATAGACCCTTAAAGTATATTTGGGCTCAAATAAGCCCTCTAACTTTAATTTTTGGAACAAAAAGGCACTTTTATTTAAATTATCTAACTTACTTGATGGATTGATTGTCTTTTGACTTAATTTCTATTAAAAAACATTCCCAAATATTAAGTATAAAAAATATCCACCTTTGAGAAAAATAAAAATGTACAATGCAAAAGATTATTAAAAAAAGAAAGTAAAAAAGAGAGAAGAATCAGTAAAGAAAAAGTCAAAAATAATAAAAGTATAAAAAAGAAAAATAGTTTGAAAGCATTTCAATTTGTACTTACTAAAAAAGACGTTAATTGTATATTTTAATTTTACCAAAAGTTTCAATTACATTTTAGTTTCTTCTTTATGAAATAAATTTATTCTACAATATATACCTAAGAAAACATAATGTATCATTCAAGAATATTTTCTTAAGAGTCATTTTAATTAAATAACTTGAAAATTGAAAATTTCAAGTTCAACATTATGTGATAATGATATCTAATTTATTTCATGAATTTCAAAAATTAAGCAAACAATTAAGAAAATAAATAACAGAAAGTGCTGTAACAATAAAAAAGACGACAAAAGGGTGTAGAAGGGTGACGACTTTATTTTTTATACTCAATATTTGGGAATATTTTTTAATAGAAATTAAGTCAAAAGACAATCAATTTGTCAAGTGTGTTAAATAATTTAAACAGAAGTGCATCTTTGTTCCAAAAATTAAAGTTAGAGGGCTTATTTG
This sequence comes from Paraleonurus japonicus, assembly GCA_030762865.1. Lineage (NCBI taxonomy): Eukaryota > Viridiplantae > Streptophyta > Magnoliopsida > Lamiales > Lamiaceae > Paraleonurus > Paraleonurus japonicus. The sequence continues at coordinate 25,723,611 of CM061055.1, read as the reverse complement.
AACCCAAATATACTTTAAGGGCCTATTTGTACCTGTAGCAATAGTTCAGGGTCCTGGTTGTACCTTTTCCCTTGATTTTGAGAGTGAAGAATGCTACATCATTGACTCCCCGGATGTGGATGAAGAAAAGATGGTCAAGTATACCTGTTGGCAAAGCATAATTGACCCACCCAATGTTCAGTTTAATTAGAAGTTAATGTATAACTTTTATTTTTTGTTGTATGTATGTTATGATGTATAAGAACTCTGGTTTTAATGTAAGTTGTTTTTTAAACAACTTGTTTTAAATTTGCATATCTTGTAATTGCACAGTAGTATAATATTATTGCACATCAGTGGTAAATAAATGCATAAGTGAATAATATCGCTGCACAAAATATGATCAAGTTCACTTGTAATTGCACAGTAGTGTAATAGTATTGCACATCAATGATAAATAAGTGCACAGTTGAATAAAATAACTGCACAATACCTTAAAATTGTAAAACGGCGAAGTATTGGAAAAAAGGAGCAAAATAAAATGACCCAACTATTGTATGATTATTGTAAACAATCGTATAATATTATTGCACAACGGTAGAAAAGTATTGCACAATTGAATAATTTCATTGCACAAAAGCTTAAAATTATATTTCGAAGTATTGTAAAAAAAAGGACCAAAGTAAAAGGGCCCAACTATTGAATGATTATTTTTTTGGTCAAAGAGAGAGATAGCTTATGTAAAAATAAGTACAAGTACAGAGAAGTAAGCTATCTCTAGGCTCAAACAATCGCTCCAAACCAATCGAGAGGAGAGGAGGGACTAGCGCAATCTCCGCCTGCCGAGAAAAGGTCTCCGATCTCAAAAGGAGAAAAATCCAGATACCTCAGACAATCTCATTCCAAGAAATCAAAGACAAAAGACAAAGATCCACTAAGAGCCGAAACCAACGGGTCAGAGACCTACAAACAACCTCCATACGGAGGGAAGAGCACCCAAAGTGATGGAAACCGCACAAGGCACTAACGGAAGACGAAACAGCACAAGGCCGCTGAGCAGAAAAAACTAAGAAAAAAATATAGAAAAAAACAAAACTAGAAGACTACAAAAACAATAGCAAAACCTATACAACTACAAAACAACACCGAAAACAAAACAAAAAAAAATAAAAACACCAAAAAAGGGGTCAACGAGACGATCCATCAACTAGTCGTCACATGCACAACATCGTTGAAGGAGTCGTCTCGTCGGCCCACAAACAACGACGAAGACTGACCGAGCGAAGGCGAAAGACGGAAAATGGCGGAAGGCGGATAAAAGTGGGCGGAGGCGTCGGTAACCGCGCCGGAATCCAGACAGAGGCGGCCTTGAGAAGAACAGGTGATTCTTGTTGGTTGAGTAGTGGTGATGATCACCCTTTTGCTACGCTAGAGAGAGAGAGTTCAAAAGAAAATTCTAGACGATCTTTACTATTTGGTAGAGAGAGAATTATTTTGGCTAACTATTGAATGATTTTTATTAAACAATTGTATAATCTTATTGCACAACAGTTTAATATCATACAATAAGGAGCAAGCACACAACAGGATTAAAAAAAAAATGAAAAGAAAAGCCCAATTATTGAAAGCCCAATAGCTCAAGATTGAACAATCATCTGGAAAAATTGGCCCAATATTGAATAACAACATTAAAAAATATGAACTACACACAAAAAACCTGAACAACAGCACAAGTAAATTGCACAATAAATATCTGAAAAATAGAATTGCGGATATCAACTGATTTCTACAGTTTCCAAAATATAACCGTTACAATATGACCGATAACTGCACAACAACTACAAAAGTTATGTATTGATGGTAATTGCATTAAAAAACATAAAGGATTTATGTATTGATGATAATTGTTCAAACAAAGGCACCATCCAATACAGAAAGAACTCCAAAATACAAATCAGCAAAATGAAGACATAATAAACTTGAACTTATAGATAATGTTCAAGATTGACACAGCTAAACAAACTCAGTCTCGCAAAAAAAAAAAAAACTATAACACCTACAACACAAAAAGTGGAGTGATAAACAATCACTTCTTCAAGTTTTAACCTGCATTTCCAGAAAGAAAAAAAAAAGGCACAATCAACAACCAGAAAATGAATGAAGCTAATGATTAGAAAAAAGATAAAAAAAGCCATAACATACATTGAATTCAGATTGATTCTTCTTGGAAGATGGCATGACTTTCTTCTTACGAAATTCACCATATGACGTAATTCTCGATTTTTTAGGGCGACCTGGCATTCGACTAATCTTAGGTGGTAAAATCTTCTGAGACGCATCATGTAGTTCAAATCTCAGAGTTTGAGGAACAAGATTGATATTTGCCGCATAAATTTGCTTATATGCCCCAGTGAAATAACACTCTTCTATATAAGTATAAACAAAATTAGAATACCGCTGAATCACTGCAACAACGTACGCACAAGGAAAACCAGTTATTTGTCACAAATGGCATGAGCAAGTCCTTCTACTGAGGTCAACCACACAAGAAATGTCTGCTAACACCTCAAACTCACCACCAGGACACATATTAACAATCCAAGACATACCAAGTTCACTAAAAATAGTCCATTCAGAATCCTTAATTGGTACTAAGGGGGTATTCCACTTATCAGATTGAGTCCTCCTTTCAACAAACCAACGAGAAACATTCTTCCGTATCCAATCACATAAGAAAGTCATAGGGAGGCCACGAGCTTCAATAAGCCATTTGTTAAAGGACTCGGCAGCTTTAGATGTCATTTCTCCATAACGGATAATGTTTGGAGGTTATGCAACTGCCCACTTCTTGAAGGGGAGCTGTGCAACCCATTCTTCAGCCACTTTACCTCCAAGCTGGAAAATTTTTTGCAAGTTTTCCTCAAACAAACGCTTCGTTGGAGCGTAAGCACAAGCCTTGAACAAATCACACAACAAATAAGGACTACGGTGCATTCTTCCAGAAGAAAAATGACCTCTAAGGTTTAAGAGGAGATGCCAAAGACAGAAAAAATGAACATCATCTTGGAAAAGATGGTTGAAGGCTGCAATAATACCAGTATTCCTGTCAGATATGTAAAAGATTTTCTTCTCATGCTTAACATGGTCTTTTACGATCTGAACAAACCACGTCCAATTTGCAGTATTCTCAACAGACACAATTGCGAACGCAACAGGGAACAAACCTAAACAAGAAAATAAGCATTCAAAAATATCAATCTACAGGACCTCACAAAAAAAAAACAATGAAAATATGGAAAACATAGAAAATACCATTATTGCCATCCTTTGCAGTAGCTGTGAGCAGTATTCCTTTAGAACGACCCTTAAGGAACGTACCATCCAAAAACAACATTGGACGACATGATTAAAAACCAACTATCGAAGCATGGAAAGATAAGAAAAGCCTTTGGAATTCATTAGAAGTTTCATCCTTCTCAATAAACCCAACACTACCAGGATTTGTCCTATTTACAGCTTCAATATACCATCTCAAATTATCATATGAATCTTCATAACTACCAAATATACTGTCAAAAGCAACATGAGATGCACGATAACCTTTTTGGTAAGGCAGATCGATGCCATAGTTATTCCTCAAGACACTAACTAACTCAAAACCACCAATTGTTGGTTTAGACTTAACTTCTTTCATCATAAGCTGACTAATAATTTTAGATCCAAGACGTTTGCCTTTATAGTTTATCAATTTAGCAGAACAACTGTATGCTAGATTTGATTTATAGATAACAAAATCACCAGTCAATATCCTTTTCTTAGCCCTAACAAACCATTCACCCCCCCCCCAGCTTCAACGCACACAGCATATATGTAGCGATCAGTATTTCTGAGATACTTAAATAGAAAACCTAGCCGGGTTGAGTACTTCACTAGTGATTCTCTAAATTCAACTGCACCCCCCACAAAAACAGCACCAACACCACCCTTCATGAGGTCTACCCAAGAATCTGATAGATATGAAACTTTAGGAATTGGAGGATTAATGTCAAATGATGGTAAACATGAATCACCAGAAAAATCAGCTAAGTCATTAATATCAGGAATTGGTGTAGAATCTGATGAAATAATAACATCAGTGCACGCACCGTAATCATCTTTAGGTTCACAAATACGCACAACTACATCAACTATATTAGTATGTTAACTACTGCATATGCTATACACATTCAGGATATCATCATCACCCTCCAAAACGCATTCATCCACACTACCAAACGTGCAAAACAGAGAGAAATAACCTTTCTTAAGCTGAGGTCATTTCGTCATAACCTGCGCACAGAGTTGATCAAACGTACAACGCCCACGCAGAGATATCAATTTCCTTAATCCGTCGAATTTCACAGCAAAAACCAGAGACACTTCTTGTCGATCCATATAAACAAAAAGGAAAAATAGATTGCATGTAAAAATCAACTTGTCAAATATAAACCCTAACTCAATCCAAAAATCAGAAAAAATGGATACTCAGATGACTTTGAACGAAAAGGGGAGTATCTAACAAATAACCGATTTCAAATTTTTGAATTTGAAAAAAATAACAAGAAAAAAAAAGATATTACATGAGATACGTATCTTCGTGAGCTGAGAGAGACGAGCGACATCGGCGGGATGGATGAGAGAGACTGTAACAACCACCGAGACTTTCTTGAAATGAGATACTGTAGAGATACGGAAAGAGAGATAGAGGAGCCAGCAAGCTGAGAGTCCAATTAAGGCCAATTTTACCAAAACACATACTCTTAAAAAAAGTGTGCACTCCTTTGTAATTAGATGTGTACGCTTGCACCTCTCCGTCATTAATCCTTTAACTTAATCTCATACAATAACATCATCACTTTTTTCTAACTTATTCTCTCTCTCCTACTTTTTTCTCACTACCTTTTCATCTAACTATATTTTTCACCCCTAACCAAACACAAATTTACTATTCATTGGATTACACTCATCTTCATTTTATATCGCCATCCTCCATCCTATCCACCCCATCTTTAACCAAACATTAGGTTATGTTTGGTAAGTGATGGTGTCATTTGGATTGGGATGACTCATCCCTCATCCCATTCTATAATAAATCTATACACCTATTTTTACTTAGTCCCATACAATTACATCATCACTTTTCTCTCACCCACTCTCTCTCCTACTTTTTTCTCACTCACTTTTTATCTCACCTACTTTTTCTTACACACTTATTATCTTTCATAATTTTTCTTATGTTATCTCTACTAACTAACTATAATAAATAATACAAATCACTTTTCATTTGACATAAAACTGCATCCAACTATATTTATTTATCCCTAACCAAACACAAATTTATCATTAATAGGATTACCCTCATCTTTATTTTCCATCTCCATCTTCATCCTCCGTACAATCAACCACAATCTTTAACCAAACATAACCTAAGTTTTCTTTTTTTTGTTAGGAATGGTGTCATCCAGATAGGGATGACCCATCCCCCATCCCATTCTGTCTTAAATTTGCAAATTCAAATCTCTATCGACCCCTATAATAAATCTATAAACTTATTTTCACTTATTCTCATACAATCACATCATCATTTTTCTCCCACTCCCTCTCTCTTCTACTTTTTTCTTACTCACTCTTTATCTCTTCTACTTTTTTATTACACTTATTCTCTTTCTTATTTTTTTTTCTTATTTTATATCTATTTTTTCACTCAATCATTATCCCACTAACAACAATAATAAGAATAATACGAATCACTTTTGATTTGACATAGAGTTATATCCAATTATATTTCTTCATCCCTAACCAAACACATATTTACTATTCATTAGCTTAACCTCATCTTTATTTTTTGTGTCTATCGTCCATCCCATCCACCACCATCTTTAATCAAATTTCTATTTTTGATTATTATTTTAGAGATGGTGTCATCCGGATGGGGATCTCCATCCCATTCTATTTTTTATTTGCACATTCAAATCTCTATCAAAATATTCATCCACTTTTTTTCACTTAATCACTTCATAACTTTTTCCTCACCCACTCTCTCTCCTACTTTTTTCTCACTCACTCTTTATCTCTCCTACTTTTCTCTAACCCAATCTTTATTTTTCTGATTTATCTTATTTTATCTCTACTTTTTTCTAACTCAATCATTACCCCCACTAACTAATAATAATAAATAATAAAAATCACATTTGATCTGACATAAAGCTAAATTCAACTATATTTCCTCATTGCTAACTAAACACAAATTTATTATTCATTGGATTACCCCCATCATCATTTTCCATCTCCATCCTCCATAAAATCCGCCACAATTTTTAACCAAACATAACCTAAGGTTTTATTTGTTAGGAAAGGTGACATCCGGATTGTGATGACCCATCCCCCATCCCATTCGGTTTTGGATTTGCAAATTCAAATCTCCATCGACGCCTATAATTAATCTATACATTTATTTTCACTTAATTTCATACGAACACATCATCACTTTTCTCCCACACCCTCTCTCTTCTACTTTTTTCTCACACACTCTTTATCTCTCCTACTTTTTTTACACACTTATTTTCTTTCTTAGTTTTTAATTGTTTATATCTACTTTTCTTTCACTCAATCATTATTCCACTAACTAATTATAATAAATTATACAAATCACTTTTGATTTGACATAAAGCTATATCCAATTATATTTCTTCATCCCTAACCAAAATTTTTTTACTATTCATTGGATTAAACTCATCTTCATTTTCTGTCTCTGTCCTCCATCCCATCCACCACCATCTCTAAGGTTATGTTTGGTTAGAGATGGTGTCATCCGGATGGGGATGACCCATCCCCCATCCCATTCTAATTTTTATTTGAGCATTCAAATATCTATCCAAACTCCATCCACCCCTAAATCTATACACCCTTTTCCCAGTGTTCTAAGAAATGGTTTGGGGGTCCGCCTAGGCGCTAGGCGGCCCCAGGCTGTACCGTTTTGCCTCAATACGTCTAGAAAAAATGGTATGATAATTAATTAAAATTAATCTTGACTAATATCGATTAGGCGGGTCTAATCCTGTTTAATCCGCTAATTTATCTTTGAATTTTTGTTAATCAATTTTTTTTATTTTGTTTAATACATCAAATCTTTATTTATTTACTGCGTTTTAAGTTGTATTGTATTTTATTTATGTATTACTAATTTGCTACTTCTTACAATTATAACAAATTGTAGGTAGTCTTGTTAAATTTAATATTCTTAAGTATTTTTTATGTATTATTAATTAAATATTTTTTAAAATTATTATATATTGAATTTTAGGTGGTTTCGACTAGGCCCTGTCTAGACCCCGACTAAACGCTCTAGATGCTAGACTCCAGTATTCCACCGAACTATCGACTAACGATTTTTAGAATAATGATTTTTCCACACTACTATATTTTTGCTCATAGATAATGGATATTATCTGTTATCTATGCTGAAAATCAATGATTATCTAGGCGGGGGTTATCTATGTTGGACGCTCATAGATTACAGATAAAAAAATTAATAAATATTTGTTATCTATGAGTGTCATACAGGTCAAGTAGGGTGCACATAGAAAATGGATAATATATGTGATCTATTATTATTTATATCTGTTGTCTATTTCTTAAATAGGTAACAAAATATAGTATTTGTTATTTATTAATAAGTATATTCGTTTTTTATTCCTTATAAAGATAACATAATATATTTGTTATTTATTATTATGTATACACGTTATCTATTCCTTAAAAACATATCAGACTAATTTAGGCATGTTGCTTTCCCCTAGTCCAAATTTTCTGCATATTGTTTTATTGCACTAGTGAAAAAACTAGAAACAATTTATTTTATACAACAAAGTTTATTAAACTAAATTTTGAACTGCTCAATTCAATAAACATAACATTAATAAATGAAACTAATCATGCTCTTCTTATACACCAACCAACCAATCAATATGCACCTCAATAATCCAACACATACATATATACTATAAATTAAAATCTTGACAACAACACTACTCTACTGAACACCAATCTTTCTCTAAATAGGTCAGAAGGTATGACTAGGGAAAGTATCTGCTTGGGAAGGTTTGCTGGTGGAAGGAAGGAGTTGCTGCTAGTGTAAACTGCACAATGTTTCTTTTTGTTAATTTGCTCTCTTTTAAGTTTCTATTTGAAATATCTCTGTAAAAGCTCATTTATGTACTCGAACTCACTATTAATGAAATGATCTATTTTTCGAACAGAAGACAACGCCTTGTTGTTAGCTAAATCTTGTGAGGTTTCTGCCTTGTTTATTTTATGTCTCAGTTCTCGGTAGGTTTTAACATCATCAAAAAGGAAGAATTTGTTGGGATTTAGTTTAGAAAGTTTTGATGATGTATTTAAAACCTAAGTGTAATAGAACCACCTAAATTCGTTAGTCAGCTGATGTATATTGATCTTGTTTAGGTTAGTGTTTAGTTAAGGGTGAACCTTGCTAAACTAGGACCAGAAGACTTGAAGATCGATGGAGACTGAAGACAGAAGGCCTGGAGTACAACTTGTAAAGCTTAGAAGATTTTGAAGTCTTCTAAGAACAAAAGAAGGCTTATACAGAAGATAAGAAGACTTGAACTATCTTTGAGAAGACAAGACAGAAGCAGATTAGAAAGTAAGTGAGCCTAGAAGACTTTGAAGTCTGAGATAGCAAGGTCTTATAACCTGCTAAGAGTTGACTAGAAGACTTTGTTCTATCGAAGTCAGATTGAGTAAAGATCAGATAATTAAGGATTATTTTGATTCTAATCAGATAATCAATCAATGCAAGCAATCAAGAATGATTGATTGAAATCAGTCTTCAATCAGCAAGTTAACTAACGGCTACTTACCAAATCCAGAGGATTTGATTGATAGCCATCAGAACGGCTAGTTCAAATCAGTATCTATATATATATATATATATATATATATATATATATATATATCAGTGATTGGTCAAGCTCGAACAAGTTTTACCCATGCTCAATCACTAACCTACGAACTACACACATATTACTCTCAAGAATTTGTACTTAGACATTCGTGTTTGAAAAGATTCATAAGTGAGTGTCACAACCCCATTTTTCCTAAAATAATTTAGAAAGGTTTACAAGATAAAACTATTAACCTTTATAAAACTTCACCCTATCTTTTCCTATAGAAAGATATTTAGAAAGACAAAATTATTTAGAAGTTAAGGCGGAAAAATAGACATATTAAACTCATGAAGTATTTTCTACAAAACTTAAAGGGAATGTGAAAAATTCATAAGTTTATAAATTCACACTCACAACAAGATTATGGAAGAAAGAAAAAGTAGTGACCGAATCAATAAAGTTGCGAAAAAAATGCATAAGTAATGAAACGAAGGCATAAAATAGAAATCATGGTCATGTGTCAAATAATCTATAGTCAAACATGCCTACATGAGACTCCTCAAAATAACTCAAAGTACGAATCTTTATGACAATCGCAAAAAGAAAAAAAATAAATAAATAATATTCATGCAATAAAAAACTTATCCATCCGTCTTCCACCGAACACCATGCTTAATCTGTAAATAGTAATAAAATGATTGGGGTGAGCAACCAACTAGCTCAGTGGGATCCCTTTTTGTCACAGTTAAATATCAAGCATAATCAAAAATGTATTCACATACCACATGATCATAGTGTTTGTTGGCAAGCCAACCATAGTCATAGGTACGTTAGTACGGCCCTTCCGCCGAAACACAACGCAAACATAATCATAATAATTCGGTCATTTCACCGAGACATAGTTCATAGTGATTGTTGGCAAAGCCAACCATAGTCATAGGAATTTGTTAGCATAGCTAACCATAGTTCATAGTAACATAGTAGCAAATAACATAACCAATCATGCAAGGCATTTAAATGTGATAAATAATTACCAATCATGAAGAAAAACCCCACCTCAAAGTTCTTGGTTTGGGAGTACGAGAGTACTAATAGGCCTAGTGAGTAGGAACCTCGTCACCTAAAATATTAAAAACATATCTTAGAATATTTATTTAATTTAATCATTACAACCTAATAACTTATAAATTTTATTAAGCCCTAAATTTTATTAAGTCATAAATATTACATTATAAATGTCTCAAATTTATTGCGAGTGAGAGAAAAATTCCTTTGAGTGAAAGAAAATTCCTTAAATCTACTGCGAGACTCAAAAAAAATTCCTTTGAGTGAGAGAAAATTCCTTAAATCTATTATGAGTGTAAAGGGTGTAACTAATACATAAACATGTATATAAAAGGCGTAAAAAAATAATTTGGAACTAGATTATAAGTCTAGAAAAATAAAATTATTATGTATACATTTATATATTATCCTAATTAAGAAACATTCGGGAAAATGAATTCATACCAATTTTAATGAAAAACTTTTCCACAGATCCGAAAGGCAGCGCTATATTTTCTTTCTTCTTGTTTTTCTTTTGTTTGTGCGTAAAGATAATTTTCTAAAAAAGACTTATATACGTATATATATATTTAGGTCTTAGGTTTAGATTTATTGGGCTTGGGCTCTCAAGAAAGGCCCTTAAATATATATATATATATATATATATATATATATTTAAACCTTTATAAATAAATAACCAGATTTATTACTATTAATAAAAAAAAACAAAACTCAAATCTTTTATTATAAAATTAATATTCTTATCATTATTATAACTAAGCCTTAAATTAAATATTTTTTTTTACACACTCTTAGCAACATGTGGTAATCGTAATTTTTCTTGGTGTTACAGTGAGACATGTAAAATCACCTTTCATTATCACTTTTTGAGAAAATGTTGATTATCTTTTGATTCTAGAGTTAACACTCGAAGATCACCATATAGCAAGGGTAGGAACTTGTAAAACCTCCTGTTGTCGAAAACTAAAGGAGAACGAGGATAAAATATCGGTTTGTTAGTGAAGTCCCCTGTGGATATAACTCTTTGTCGTTTACTGTTTTCTACATATTTACATACTTTATTGTTCACTGTTTCGTATTTTTCCAACACATAAAATAATCAACCGTAAGTGTACGGTGTCTATCCTAGTGCGGTAAGTACGAGTCGATCCCACAGAGAAGAGTTAGTGTAAAAGTGATGTACGTTAGCACAATTCTATCTAGACAAGAATGATTCTAAAATCTAAGACTAAATCTAAATGCTATCTTGTCACTAAGAAAGCAAATATAAATAGTCCAACCCAAATCAACAACAAAATAATGGAAATAAATAAAGAAAGAAAGGTAGTCCTAGGGAGTTGCTACACCTAAATATCCATCTATGGTAGAACACTAAATTCAAATGGTATTAGTGATGATTTTGTAAGGTGGGTCACTAAGCAAGAGTTAGAATGATAAATTAAATCCAATCAACTCAAAGGAAAATTACACTAACATCCATCTCTACCATACTAGCATAATCAACCCAATAAATCCCTAAGACCCTTAATACCTTCCCACTAATTAATCACTTTCTCAAGTGACAATTAATGAGTCATGTGTCCAAGGTAAATTGTTGGATCAAATTTCTCAATTAAACCCAAACAATAATAAGTAAAGCATACAATCATGGCAAATAAAAGCATGCTTATAATAAATGATAATTTGAACACATAAACAATAATCACCAATAAATACCAAATAAAAGAAGAATTAAACCATAGATATCAATTTAGGTTCACAATCCCTAGAACCAAAATAGTTCTAGGAAAATTCCTACATAATCAAGCTATTACAAAAACAAAATGACAAAAATAAAAAAAAAAGAGAAAAAAAAGAAGAAAGCTTAGTCCAGTGTAGGTGGAGAATCAAAATCTCAAGCTAATCCATCTTCTTGAGCTCCAAAATGAAGAACACCTTTTAGTGTGTGTAATTGAGTGTGTTGGAGTGTGAATTGGATGGAAAAATGGGTGTGTCCTCTTAGAAATCTGAATTGAAGATATATATAGTGGGGTATTAGGTTAAGTTTTAAAAATATTGCAAAAAACGGCCTCAAGAAAAAAAAAAATTAGAGAAAAAGACGCAGCAGACAGTTTGATTGTCCTGAACACGGCTGGGAATGCACACTCGGGTCGAGTGGCTAAGAGGAATTCGAGGGAATTGGACAAGTGAAGTGTTCTGGACAAAATTTGGCTTCAAGCCTCGACTCGGATGGTGGATGCCTCGGGCGAGTGGAATGAGACTGAGACCGAGTTGGAAGTTGCTGCGCGACGGGGAAGAGACGTTGGGCTTCAATCCACGGTTGGATGATTGACGAGGCGTTGCGACGGGGAAGCTTGCATCGGCCATGGCAGACTGAGATGGGTGCGTCAGTGATGAGGCGGCGGTGAGGGTGGCGTCGCGGCTGTGCTGGGAATGGAGAGTTGACGGCGCTGATTTCTGGAAAAAGACGCGCAAGACGGTGGCGGCGAATTGCGGCGCGGTGGTGGTGTTTGACGGTGATGTGGACCATGTGGTGGTGGAACATTGGTGTTGCAAGTGATTGATATGCAGATCTGGTGATTTGGGGGTGCAACGGGAATGGAGATTTGCTGAGAACGACGGTGGGTGAACTCATCGGATTGGTGGGTGTAGAGTGTACTAGCTGGTGGGTGTATTCACCATTCTGATGGGTGCAACTGCTTGTTTTGTCCACCACAACTTCGTTCGATCATATCTTTTGCGTACGACGTTCGATTGCCCCGATTCTTTCTGCATTACGACCGTCTCTCAGCTCTCTTTCTAACCATATAATTTCTCCTTTGATTTGGCAATATTAACAGACCTCAATTTGCCCTAAAAAATAGCTCTTTTACCTACAAAATACACCTCACTAGACAAACTTAAAGATTAAATGAAATTAGCTCAACTTAGGCAATAAAAGCATGTAAATGTATGAAAAATAAGCATCAAATGCACTCCAAAATCATGTAAAAATCACCCGAATCAAACCCCCCCCCCAAACTTTTAGTGTTGTTTGTCCCAAACAACGAGAAAAATAAAACATGAGGGTGATATGATTGCATCAAAGTTAATCGGACACAAAACATTATCGGGACATCAAGTTCTCTTTATAACAACAAATCTCATAGTGTTGCAATCAACCAACAATCAAACATGCTATGCTTTGAGAAATGCAAACTCAAGGTACTTCATCCAATGTTCCTCTCAAGGAGTGTTTCTCTCTACACACAAGATAAATACGACGTGTTTACTCGCAAAATTCAAAACACACAAGTGCACTACCATATGCTTGCCAAGTGTCTACATTCTTACCATGCATTCATGCTCAATTCAAGAATCAAAGAGGGCTTTTCATTTGATTGTAACGTTGGTTCTTTGGTTAAGGTGGGACAATTTGGATTGAGTGACTCATAAACTAGTGGTGAGCGAGAGATAAAGACGCATAGACACATCTCAAAAACTTCTCAAAATAAAGTTGCAATTGCGCGGATTGCAACTCAAAAATTCTAACTCCCACCTTTTATTTGTCATCTCTAAGCACATTTTTTCCCATCAACCATTGAACACTCTTGAATATCAAGCTTTACCAAATTCTTTGCACACAAAGAGAGTTTCTTCTCATTTTTTTTTCCTCTTAAACCACAACTCAATTTTTTTCTTGTGCATTCACATCTCATCTTTTCTCATTCTTTTTCTCACTTTTCACTTACACGCCAAGTAATTCCACCAACTTCACAATTAAGCTCAATTAACCTCTCTATCCACATTTAAGCTCCACTAGTTCATAGAGACAATTTAAGCTCATTAAGAAGGACAATTGGGTTAATACATGTAGGTTGCCAAAGAAATCGGGTAATAAGCTCAAGTTGGCTTACTACGGAGAAATTTCATTTGGTAGAAAAAATTTGGCCAAGTGACTATTTAAACAAAGATGGCCTCTTATCCTCTTCAAAAATTTCACATAAACAATTAACTCAAATAAGACACTTGGCAAATTTTAGAGCACACAAGCATGCATGACACTCACATGAAGAAATTAGACCCAAAATATATGCATGTCTAATAGGCTCTTGTTAGGATGTATACTATAAGCCTAGCTTTTTTATGAACATCTTTTTGAGTATAAACATCCTTTTAATATGAGATTCATTATGATCAAAATACTTATTGTTTATGATTGTTATATATATCATTATTTTGTCCAGATTAATCTATACTGTAGATAACATGGTGTGTGGTGTCACATAGAAGATCATGCTATCAGTTCCTTATAGGTTATAAATAATGACTCACAACCAAGATGGATTTGGATAAACCATTGGAACGGTTGTAGTGTAATTTGGTATTAGTCTATCTTGACTATAAAGTTACACTAGTACATTTTGTATGTATTGAGCAGGACCATATGAGGTCGTTCAATTTGTACTGACTATATAAAAGAACAAGACCTCTGTTGTTATGGATGTATTTCTTCTTAATCCCTATATAATAACGGGCACGTGTACTCAGTGTATGTTTCTTTGATTTGCCAATGGGTGAGATTTATTAAATCAATAGGCTCGATGAATTGGGAGATAGCACTGTTTATATGGTGTGCTGTTGATTATAGAAGGAATCTGTGTCCTAATTATTTAGGATGATGATGTCCCCTTGAGGAGCTCATAAAGATTATTATGTAAACCCTGCAGGTGGATTTAATCCGACATAATAATAAAGATGAGTGGCACTACTCTTGGAATTAGATATAAATTAATTAAGTTGTCAGTAATTTAATTAATTTATGGACATTCGATATCTTAAACACGGGGAAATAAACGTACACATAATAAAGGAGCCCATATTATAATATGGGATTAGGACGGTAATTCAATTCTAACTCTTTAGTGGACTGAGTTATAGTTGATGGGCTTAAGTAAAGTGTTCGGACTGAACACAGGATATTTAGGCCCATCAGGAGGCCCAACCCTAATTCCTCCTTAGGGTCCCTGTTGTAGTCTATAAATAAACCCTAACATCAGAGCCTCCAGACGTGTGAAAAATACGTGAGATAAGAGAGAGGCAGATTCTGATTCCTTGGAGGATCGTCGACCACTCGACGTCCAAGGGAAAGGGATAGGAATACGGCAGAAGACCGTGAGGTACGAGGCTCATCCTTCGATCGCAGTTCTGACCTTAGAACTGGTTCGTCTTCACCTTTTACGGTGAATAAAGGTACAATCCTATCCGCTGCATTTTTTGTGACTATGATTCCGAATTTGATAATTTCATAGAGTCGGCGATTGGTGGTTCCAACAATTGGTATCAGAGCCAGGTTTTCTGACTCTATGCAATTGATTCGGTTATTCATAGATCTGATTTATTAGGATTGCATGATTATTGTAAATCTATTATAATAGGGTTTCTTGATCTGTTATAATAGGGTTTCTTGATCTGTTATAATAGGGTTTCTTGATCTGTTATAATAGGGTTTCTTAATCTGATATTGAATAGGATTGCGTGATATTTGTAAATCTGTTATATTAGGGTTTGCATGATTATCATAAATCTGTTATATTAGGGTTTGCATGATTATCATAAATCTGTTATATTATGGAATGGGTGTTAATCGTAGATCTGTTTTTTTGGGTATGCGAATATTCTGATATTTTTTGCAGGAACCCTAAATCCAACTATTATGGTCAGTATGTATGTTTATGTATGTAAACCCTCGGACCTGTCGAGGTTTTTATTTTGGGTTGGTGAATGATTGTAATAGTTATAACCACGGCGGTCTGTCGTGTAGGTTTTATTTTGATCTAGATGATGCCCCGCACCCCGCGATCTGACCGGGCAGGTCGATCCCCGCGACTTGACCGGTCAGGTCGATCCCCGTATGGCAGGGCGCTGCCCCGCACCCCGCGACCTGAGCGGGCAGGTCGATCCCCGTTTGGCAGGGTGCTGCCCCGCACCCCTTTTGACGGCGAACATTCAAGAACATGGAAGTATCAAAGAGGCCATAATAGTTGGAATTTTGTTTTCCATATTTATTCTTTCTTTTATGTGTTCTTGTATTTAGCATGCTTTATGTGTTTCATTTGTTATGCATGTTAATATCCCTCATGTTAAATAACTAAGTGGGAGAGGGGTTAATTTTCAACAAATCCCATAGCCTCCATTTCTGGCTTGTAAGTGATGCATATAAACATGAACGTTGGTTTTAAGTGCCTTCTTCCATATCAGATGTGTTTGTTTGCGGATCACTAGATCAAACTTCCTTATGGATAATTATAAGTAAGTTATTTAGGAGCGTGTTATCTTCTCCATCTGAAGAGACACAAACCTAGGTAATTGACTTGGTATTAAGAAATGGTATACACTTAGATGCATATAATAGTATCCTCCCCATCGGAGTAAGTGCTGTTATTTGTATGGCTAAAGACAAACCAACTATTAATTTTTATTTTGTTTGACAAAATGATGAAATTAATGGGTAAAACCTCCTCTTACAAATGTTTGAATTAGTATACGTCCACACTATCGTGGCATACAAACTTCACGGTGTTTTGAGGTGTTGGTGAATTTAATTGTATTGTTTGAGGGAAACAATATTGATTTAAATTCTTAATTTTGATCATAATGTATTTACGTGTTTCTCAGGATTTATCATGGCTTTCAATCCACTTGCTGTTATTCTTAAAGAAAACAAACTTACTGGTCCAAATTATATTGATTGGAAAAGAAACTTGGACATTGTCTTGATTGCTGAAGAGTACAAGTTTGTACTCACTGAGGTTTGTCCTGAAAAACCCGATGAAAACTCTAGTGAAGAGGAGAAAGAGGCTTATAAGAAGTGGATCAAGGCAGATGAGATGGCGTGGTGTTACATTTTGGCTTCTATGTCAAATGTGCTGCAACATCAGCATCAGGCCATGACCTCTGCTTATGAGATGATGCTCAATCTCAAAGAACACTTCGGACACCAGAGTCGGGCTGCCAGGCAAGAGGCCATGAGAAACTTAATGACGACCACCATGACTGAGGGGACACCCGTAAGGGATCATATCCTCAAGATGATGGCTCATTTGAATGAGATGGAAGTCCTTGGAGCTGAAATTGATGGGGAAACCCAGGTCGATATCGTTCTCCAGACGCTGCCTAAGAGTTTTGAGCAGTTTCGCCTGAACTACAACATGAACAAAAGGTTGTATTCGATGGCGGAACTCCTGACAGAACTCCAAGCGGCAGAAGGGTTATTTCGTCAAGCTTCTCAAGCTTATATTGCTGAAAATGTTTCTACATCTAAGCCAAAAGGCAAAGTGATGAAGAAAAAGAAACAAGCTGGTTTGGCAAAGAAAGCAGATGAACCAAAGAAAATTGGTCCACCAAATGGCGTGAAGAAGCCTAAGGGCAAATGCTTTTTGTGCAAGCAGCCAGGACATTGGAAGGTAGATTGCCCCCGTAAAAAGGAAAAAGAAGGTATATCTTATTCACTAACTATTAAAACACATTTAGCGGTGTTATCTACCGGCACCTGGTGTGTAGATACGGGAGCCACTGATCATGGCTACAATTCTTTGCAGGGGTTCCATGAAACCAGGCAGCTTAGTGAGGGTGAGATTACCATCTACATGGGCGACGCTACGAAAGTAGCAACTGTTGCAGTGGGAGATGTTTATTTATCTTTTGATAGGAATAAGACTTTGGTTTTGAGGAATTGTCTTTACGTACCTTGTTTTAGAAAGAACCTTATTTCAGTTTCTAAATTATTTTTGGATGGATATTCTGTTTTTTTGATAGCAAAGTGGTTGCCAAGAAAAATAGTGCTATTATCTGTTCTGGTACGTAGATTGGCAATTTATATACTCTTAATCCAATAATTCCCACAAAGCAACAAATGGAAATTAATAGTACATCTTCTAACTCAAGTAAGCGAAAAGAACCTTAAAAAATAAACCAAACATATCTTTGGCATCTAAGATTAGGTCACATTAACTTGAGTAGGATTCAAAGGTTGATAGCCGATGGACCTTTGAGTTCATTGGAAGTGGAAAACTATCCGACCTGCGAGTCTTGCTTGGAAGGAAAAATGACCAAAAGGCCTTTTAAAGCCAAGGGGTATAGAGCCAAAGAAGTGTTGGAATTGGTTCATTCTGATTTATGTGGTCCTATGTCTACTCTAGCAAGGGGTGGTTTCGAATATTTTGTCTCTTTTATAGATGATTATTCGAGATATGGATATATTTATTTGATGCGCCGCAAGTCTGAGTGCTTTGATAAATTCAAAGAGTACAAAGCTGATGTGGAGAAGCGTCATGGTAAATATATCAAAACACTACGATCTGATCGTAGTGGCGAGTACCTCTTAGGAGAGTGTAGAAATTACTTATCAGAAGCTGGGATTCAATCCCAATTGTCTGCACCTGGTACACCCCAACAGAATGGTGTGGCGGAACGAAGGAATAGGACACTCTTGGAAATGGTTAGATCGATGATGAGCTATTCAGAATTACCGAGTTCATTTTGGGGGTATGCCCTGGAAACGACAGCGTACATTTTGAACTTGGTTCCTTCTAAAACAGTATCTTCTACTCCCACAGAATTGTGGAATGGGCGTAAGCCTAGTCTGAAACATATTTGGATTTGGGGTAGTCCAGCACATGTGCTGAAAGGAAATGCTGATAAGTTGTAATCTCGTACAGAAGTTCGACTGTTTGTGGGCTATCCTAGAGGAATGAAAGGTGGTTTGTTTTATAGTCCTAACGATCATAGGGTAATTGCTAGCACAAATGCCCGATTTTTAGAAGAGGACTATGTAATGGACCACAAGCCCATGAGTAAAATTATTTTAGAAGAAATAAGGGGAGAAACTTCTACCTTAGTACCAGGAGTGCAAGATGAGATACCACAGGGGTCAGCACCATCTGTTACCAATGATACACAATTACCACAAGTGCCTCGTCGTAGTGGGAGGGTTGTTAGACAACCTGACAGATTCATGTTTTTGGGAGAGTCTTCGAACTTAGTACCTGGTGAACACGAATCTGATCCCTTGAGCTACGACGAAGCACTCCAAGATAAAGATGCAGAATCTTGGGAAAAAGTAATGAAATCTGAATTAGAATCTATGGATTCTAATCAAGTCTGGGAGCTAGTAGAACCACCAAATGGTGTAAAAGCCATTGGTTGTAAGTGGGCCTACAAAAGAAAAAGGGGTAAGACGGCAAAGTAGAAACTTTCAAAGCAAGGCTTGTTGCGAAGGGGTACACTCAAAAAGAAGGGATCGATTATGAGGAAACCTTTTCGCCGGTAGCCATGCTTAAGTCTATCCGGATTCTTTTGTCTATTGCTGCTCATATGAATTATGAGGTTTGACAAATGGATGTCAAGACAGCTTTCCTTAATGGAAGTCTTGAAGAAAACATCTTTATGAAACAACCAGAAGGATTCATTGCAAAGGGCAAAGAGCATCTTGTGTGTAAGCTTAATCGGTCCATTTATGGATTGAAACAAGCTTCAAGATCTTGGAACATCCGTTTTGATGAGGTAATCCAGTCTTATGGATTCATTCAGTGTCCGGATGAGTCTTGTGTATACAAGAAGAGTGACGGAAACGTGGTGGTATTTCTTGTACTATGCGTAGATGACATCTTGCTCATTGGCAACAATGTCAAGGTGTTGTCAAACGTAAAGGTATGGCTGTCCAAGCAGTTTGATATGAAGGACTTGGGAAAAGTTGGACATATTCTTGGGATCAAAGTTATAAGGGATCACAAGAAAAGAATGTTATGCTTATCTCAAGCTTCATACATTGATACTATCTTAGCTCGTTTTAGCATGCAAAACTCCAAGAAAGGTTTTCTACCTTTTCAACATGGAGTACCTTTATCTAAAGAGATGTGTCCTAAGACACCAAAGGAGATAGAGGACATGAAGGCAGTTCTTTATGCTTCGGCTGTAGGAAGCCTAATGTATGCAATGCTATGTACGAGGCCAGATATCTGTTTTGCCGTGGGCATGGTTAGCAGATATCAAAGTAACCCAGGACAAGGACATTGGACTGCGGTAAAGCATATTTTAAAGTACCTGAAAAGGACTAGAAATTATATGCTGGTTTACCAAGCAGATACTTTACTTCCTGAGGGTTACACAGATTCTGATTTCCAGCCGGATAGGGACAACAGTAAATCTACCTCAGGTTATGTGTTTACTTTGGGAGGTGGAGCCATAGTATGGAGGAGTGTTAAGCAGAAATGCATTTCGGACTCCACCATGGAAGCTGAGTATGTGGCAGCCTCTGAGGCAGCCAAAGAAGTTGTATGGCTCAGAAACTTCTTGATGGACTTAGAAGTGATTCCTATTTTGACTAAAGCTATCACAATTTATTGTGATAACAGTGGTGCAGTGGCAAACTCGAAGGAACCATGAGCCCACAAAGCAAGCAAACACATTGAGCGCAAGTACCACCTGATACGAGACATCGTAAAATGAGGAGAAGTTGTTGTCGCCAAGATTGCATCAGCGGATAACCTAGCAGGCTCTTCCAGCGAAAGCTTTTGATGGGAATGTTGAAGGGATGAGAATCAGATGTATGGCAACAATTATGGAAGCATAGTCTTTTAGTATAAGTGGGAGATTGTTAGGATGTATACTATAAGCCTAGCTTTTGTATGAACATCTTTTTGAGTATGAACATCCTTTTAATATGAGATTCATTATGATCAAAATACTTATTGTTTATGATTGTTATATATATCATTACTTTGTCCAGATTAATCTATACTGTAGATAACATGGTATGTGGTGTCACACAGAAGATCATGCTATCAGTTCCTTATAGGTTATAAATAATAGCTCACAACCAAGATGGATTTGGATAAACCATTGGAACGGTTGTAGTTTAATTTGGTATTAGTCTATCTTGACTATATAGTTACACTAGTACATTTTGTATGTATTGAGCAGGACCATATGAGGCCGTTCAATTTGTACTGACTATATAAAAGAACAAGACCTCTGTTGTTATGGATGTACGTCTTCTTAATCCCTATATAATAACGGGCACGTCTACTCAGTGTATGTTTCTTTGATTTGCCAATGGGTGAGATTTATTAAATCAATAGGCTCGGTGAATTGGGAGATAGCACTGTTTATATGGTGTGTTGTTGATTATAGAAGGAATCTGTGTCCTAATTATTTAGGATGATGATGTCCCCTTGAGGAGCTCATAAAGATCATTATGGAAACCCTGCGGGTGGATTTAATCCGACATAATAATAAAGATGAGTGGTACTACTCTTGGAATTAGATATAAATTAATTAAGTTGTCAGTAATTTAATTAATTTATGGACATTCGATATCTTAAACACGGGGAAATAAACGTACACATAATAAAGGAGCCCATATTATAATATGGGATTAGGACGGTAATTCAATTATAACTCTTTAGTGGACTGATCAGGGTGAATTATTGCATGGTTTTCGAATGATTTAAATGCATAATTTGATGAAAAGTGTTAGTATTTTGAGCTTTAAAGTATAGAGTATCACCTCTTGTGCTTAAAGGTATCACTACTTTGAGTTTAATGGATTTCGTTTGGTTTTTGTCTCATTTTCAGAGTTTCTGGTGGAATTTGACGAAACGGAAAGTACCGGGATTTATATGGCGACGAGACGAACACGTAGGGCGAAAATGGGGGTCGGAGGTGCGTATCGGGCTGAGAAAAATCCCTGGACTCGACCTAGGGTCGAGCTTGGGAAGCCTCGAGTCGAGGCTCAAGCCAAAACTAAAAAACTGAATTTTGAAGATCCCCCGAGTCGAGGGTGAGCCCCCGAGTCGACGGATGCGCAGACCCCGTGTCGAGGGTCAGACCCCGGGTCGAGGGACGTGATTTTTGGAATTTTGTATTTTTTCGACCAGTCAGCGTGCGACACGTGGTGAGAGTGATACATACATACATATACACGCGAAACAGAGTTTGGAGGCGGTTTTTGGGAGAGAAGAAGAGGGTTTGGAAGAGAAGAGAGAGAGAGGAGAAATACACATACTTTTACACATTCTTTACACACACATAGCTAGGATTTGCATTTATTCTTCAATTTTGATGTTCTACGGATTATTTTTTCATGTTTGGATGCTATTTAGGTGATATTCTACCTTTAATTTCATTTTAATCGGTTAAATCTCTTGTTATGAATTTTATTTATTTTGTTAATTTCATGAGTTTATTTACTTTCATCATGTTTGGCTAAATTCCTAGTGCTAGGGTGTTTTGAGACTTATGGGTGATTGATTGTGTGAGGAATTCTTATGGGTTGTTTTGAGTATTGATTAATTAATTGGATTGATGAGTATTGAAGGATCTATTTGTTTGATTAATTTTTGATTCCATGTCTAGTTGTTTAATTATCACTAGGAGACTTGTGTATTTAGATAACTCATTTGGTTGAGGGAATTAATTAGAGAATTAGAGTGAATATTAGCTTAATACAAGGAGCCTTGGTTATTGCTATTAGAATTGCATCAATTCCACATTAATTGCTTGGATTAGTAGTCGGGAAATTAGTGAAGAGACCATAGGTAAGGTGTCTTAGTATCAAAGGGGAGACACGCTAGAGGAACCTATTGACTCGTGTTCTAGCCCCGGGGGGAAAGGGTGACTTAGCCCTTTCAATCTTTCGTGCTTAATTTGTAGCGTAATTCCTAGGCTTACCAAGTACGGGATTATTGCTTGTTTAAAGATTGCTCTTATTAATTGATTGATATGATAAATGCTCATTTGAATTCTTTGCATATTTGATCCCCATTTGTTGAGAAGCACCCGAGCACCTTTTTTATTGATTGCATTTCGTGCTAGTTAGTTTAGTTAATTATTTTTGTTAATTATTATTTGAATCACATTAATCTTGTTGAATGATTTGTGTTACAATTACGATTAAATTAGTAAATTTAGGGCTATCTCACACTTGATTCCCTTGGTTCGATAATTTAATCGGGTAACTTACTAGCTACACGATTCCTTTACACTTGAAGGGTGAGTGTTGGCTTTTAAGCCTATCAAGTTTTTGGTGCCGTTGCAGGGGAATTCGGTGTTTGAGATAACTTAGATTGAAAATTGAAAGTAGTTGATAGTGCCTTTTATTTTTGTTTTGGTTTTATCTTGTTTTAGCTTGTCTCGAGAGGATTTTGATACTTTGTATATTCTAGGTGTGCATGAACACAAGACAAAGTGGTGTTGAACCAATACCTATTGACTTGGAGATCGAAGCAACCGCGAGAAGGAGAAACCGAAATCGTCGAAGGGCTCAAGCTCGAGCAAGAGAAAGAGAACTTGAAATAGAGAACAACAACCAAGGGGTGGTCGAAAGGAGAGAAAATTAAAGAGAGCCTCAAAGAGAGAATCCAAGGGAAAGGCCTATTAGGGAGTATCTTGAGCCTCCCAACCAACTCCATTACGATGGGATAGATCGTCCACCGTTGCAGGCTAATAATTTTGAGATAAAGCCGGCCTTACTTCATATTCTCCAAAGTAAACAATTTGGAGGAGACCCAAAGGAGGACCCGAATCGTCACATTGCTCAATTCTTGGCGTATGCCGACACGGTCAAGATGAATGGTGTGACCGAGGATGCTTGGAGGGCTCGACTTTTTACATTCACTCTTAGAGATCGAGCCAAGGATTGGATAGCATATTTACCCCGTGATAGCCTAGACTCTTGGGAAGCATTAAGCAAGAGATTCTTGTTAAAGTTCTTTTCTCCATCAATGACTCTACAATGCAAGACGTTGATCGCCCAATTCCGTCAATTGGAGGATGAGAACATGCATGAGGCTTGGGAGAGATTCAGTAGCTTACTTCGGAAGTGCCCTCAACACGGTTTTGTAGACGAGCAAATCGTGAGCTTCTTCTATTATGGGCTTGATCCGCCATCTCGGAGAATTCTGGACTCAAGTGCGGGTGGAACACTCTTTGACAAATCCGGGAGAGAAGCTAAGGAGTTGATCGAGAATATTGCTTGCAACACGGCAAGTTGGCCAACCGAGAGAAGGGGTCACTTTAAGATTGCTAAGGTAGAGGAGAATGAGACGTTGAAGGTGCTAGCCGATGTGGTTCAGAAGTTGGCTATAAAGGTGGAAGGGATAGTAGAAGGTGGCATGAGAAGTGGAATGGGGGGTGGTAATGAAGTTCCACAAATGGTTGAGCAGGTAGAGGAAGCAAACTACATGGGAAGACCACCATTCCAGCAAAATTTCCAAGGTAACCATTCATTTCCCAATCAATCTCACCACCAAAATTACCCAAACCGTTATCCAAATAATCCCCCACATAATTCCCACTACCAAAATCAAGCCCCTCACCCATCTCCCTACCAAGCAAACAACCCTCCCTACAACCCCAATTTCAAGAAGCATGAGAATTTCTCATATGCCAACCAAAAGGCGGCCCTTACATTGCCTTCGGGAATTGATCCGGGTGCTCGTGCACCAAATAATGAAGGAAAGCCAAGCCTTGAGGATTTGCTCACGAGTTTTATGGGTTCTCAAAGTCAAAAGATGGAGAAGATGAAGAATATTGTGAGTTCTTTGTCCAACCAAGTGAAGAACCTAGAGTTTCAAATTGGGCAAGTGGCATCCTCAAGTGGAGGAAATCAAAGAGGAAAGTTCCCATCAACAACGGAGGTGAACTCGAAAGAGCATTGCAAGACAATTAAGTTGAGGAGTGGAACACAATATGATGGGCCACCAATGCCGGTTGAGGAAGATGAGAAAGAGAATGGGGGTGAAGAAATCAAAGAAGGAGGAGAGTTTGAGAGGGTAGATGCTCAAGAGACTCTAGAAGGAGAAAAGAGTGAAGAAAGAGTGCCCAAGTGGAAGAAGGCGAGAGAGCTAAAGAAGGAGAAGGAATAAAAGGAGTTAGAAGGAGCAAATGTTGAGTGTGATGGATGGGGGGTTCCCAAAACCTATGTCCCTCCACCATTTCCTCAACGATTTATCAAGCAGAAGCTTGATGAAAAGTTCTCTAAGTTCCTTAAGATTTTCAAAAAGGTGACCATAAATGTGCCTTTGTTGGAAGCACTTGAGGAGATGCCTGCATATGCAAAGTTTTTGAAGGACTTAGTCTCGAAGAGAAGAAAAGTCGATGAGGTGGAAATGGTGAGCCTATCTATGGAGTGTAGTGCACTTGTGCAAAGGAAGCTGCCTCAAAAGAAGAAGGACCCGGGGAGTTTAACTCTCATGTGTGAGTTGAGCAACAAAGAAAAGAGGAAGGCATTATTTGACTTGGGTGCAAGCATCAACCTCATGCCTTTGTCTATTTTCAACCGGTTAGAGATGGGAGAGATGAAACCCACTTCCATGACACTTCAACTCGCAGATAAATCCTATACTTATCCAAGTGGGATAGTGGAAGATGTGTTAGTGAAGATAGATAAATTTGTCTTTCCGGCCGATTTTGTTGAGTTGGATATGGAGGAGGACGAGAAGGTGCCTTTAATCTTAGGGCGACCATTCCTAGCAACCGCAAGGGCGGTAGTGGATATGTTCTCGGGGAAGATCACTTTGAAGATGGATAAGGAGGAGCTCACATTTGACATCTATGAGGCTATGAAGCATCCAAAGGAAAAAGGGGAGTGCAAGAGCATTGACATCGTGGATGAGTGTGTCAACGAAAACATTGAGAAATCTCTTGACCCTTACTTTTCTAGTGTCTTTTATAATCCTCTATTTGATTTAGATGTTATTGATGATGATGTTGCTTGTTTTGATGATAGGGATTCCATGAGAGATGAAGAGGCAAAGCTTCTATGGGAAAGGAAAGCTCAA
Source organism: Paraleonurus japonicus (assembly GCA_030762865.1). Taxonomy (NCBI): domain Eukaryota; kingdom Viridiplantae; phylum Streptophyta; class Magnoliopsida; order Lamiales; family Lamiaceae; genus Paraleonurus; species Paraleonurus japonicus. The sequence goes on along the minus strand of CM061055.1, from coordinate 25,697,798 downwards.
ATTCTACTACTTCGTGAGCCGGTGCCCGGAGTTATGCCCGAGGAAAAGAAAGAAGGTCTTAAACCACTTCCGGAGCATTTAAAATATGCCTATCTTGAGGAAGGTAACAAGTATCCGATTATAGTTGCTTCTTCTTTGAATGATGATGAATTCTGTGCATTGCTAGATGTCCTTAGGAAGCATAAGAGTGCCTTAGGTTGGTCTATTCATGATATTAAGGGCATTAATCCATCTATTTGCATGCATTGCATTCGCCTTGAGAAAGATAGGAAGCCTATAGTGCAACCCCAACGTCGTGTGAACCCCGTGATTCAAGAGGTTATTAGGAAAGAGATTATTAAATTCTTAGATGTTGGTATGATTTTTCCTATCTCGGATAGTGAGTGGGTGTCACCTTTGCATGTAGTTTCTAAGAAAGGGGGTATGACCGTGGTTAAGAGTGAGAATGATGAGCTTGTAGCTACTAGGCTTGCCACGGGTTGGAGAGTTTATGTTGATTATAGGGAATTGAATAAAGCAACTTGTAAAGATCATTTTCCCTTGCCTTTTATGGATCAAATGCTAGATCGTCTTAGTGGTTTCTCACATTATTGCTTCTTGGACGGGTACTCCGGGTATAATCAAATAATGATTGCGCCCGAGGACCAAGAAAAGACGTCCTTTACATCTTCTTATGGTATTTTTGCATGGAGGAGGATGCCTTTTGGGCTTTGTAATGCCCCGGCCACCTTCCAACGTTGCATGATGTCTATTTTCCATGGTCTTATTGAGAATATTATGGAGGTGTTTATGGATGATTTCTCGGTTTTTGGTAATTCTTTCCATACTTGTTTACATAATCTTGAGATTGTTTTGCAAAGGTGTGAGGACACTAACTTGGTTTTAAATTGGGAGAAGTGTCACTTTATGGTGATTGAAGGGATCGTGCTTGGACATCACATTTCATCGAAAGGCCTACAAGTGGACAAGGCAAAGGTGGTGGCAATTGAAAAGCTTCCACCTCCATCTAGTGAGAAGGGAATTCAATCTTTCCTTGGTCATGCGGGGTTCTACCACCGCTTTATAAAGGATTGTTCTAAACTCTCTAAACCTCTTTCTAAATTGCTTGAAAAGGATGTTCCTTTTAATTTTGATGAAGAGTGTTTGTTGTCTTTCAGGTCTCTTAAGGACGCTTTGATCTCCTTACCTATCCTTGTGAGTCCCGATTGGAAGGAGCCTTTTGTGCTAATGTGTGATGCTAGTGACTTTGCGATGGGGGTAGTTTTGGGCCAAATAAGGGAGAGAGTGTTCCGAGCCATCTACTATGCCTCCAAAACCTTCAATTCCGCCCAAGCCAACTACACTACCACCGAGAAGGAGCTCTTAGTCGTTGTCTATGTCGTAGACAAGTTCCGTCCCTATTTGATAGGGGGAAAACAATCATCTACACGGATCATGCAGCCATTCGGTACCTCATGATGAAGAAGGATGCTAAGCCACGCTTAATTCGGTGGGTGTTATTGTTGCAAGAGTTTGATATAGAGATTCGGGACAAGAAGGGTAGTGAGAATGTCATAGCCGACCACTTGTCAAGGTTTGAGAGGGGGAAAGAGTCTATAAAAGAAGATGGTGAGGTGAAGGAAGAATTCCCGGATGAAAAGCTATACATGATTGAAGAGTTGAGTGTGGTGGAGGATGATCCAATTAAGGGAGCAAAGGGGTATATTCCATGGTATGCAGATTTTGCCAACTACCTAGCTTGCGGGAGGTTCCCTAGTGAGATGCCTTCTTATGCTAAGAACTTGAAGGATGTGAAGAGTTTCATATGGGAGGATCCTTTCCTTTTCAAAAGGGGGTTGGATTCGATTATTAGAAGGTGTGTACCCGAAGGAGAGATAGAAGAGATCTTAAGGCATTGTCACTCTATGCTAAGTGGAGGCCATTTTGGTGGATCAAAGACGGGATGAAGGTTCTTCAATCCAGGTTTTATTGGCCAACAATCTTCAAGGATAGTAAGGCATTTGTTGAGAGATGTGATCGTTGTCAACGAATGGGGTCAATCACAAAGAGAGATGAAATGCCAATGATAATTTTCATGGAAGTGGAAATATTTGATGTATGGGGCATTGATTTTATGGGCCCGTTTCCACCATCCTTCGGTTATCTCTATATATTGGTGGGTGTTGACTATGTGTCCAATTGGATTGAGGCTATCCCAACCAAGAAGAATGATGCCCAAGTTGAGCTTCAATTTTTGAAGAAGAACATCTTCTCACGATTTGGTGTGCCGAGAGCATTGATTAGTGATGGAGGTTCACATTTTGTGAACAAACTCATGGAGAAGTTGCTCGAGAAGTATGGAGTAAAGCATAAGATTTCCACGGCCTATCACCCTCAAACTAATGGATTGGCGGAAGTCTCAAATAGGCAAATAAAGAAAATCCTTGAGAAGTCGGTTAAGGTGAATAGGAAGGATTGGGCAATTTGCTTGGATGATGCTTTGTGGGCTTATAGGACGGCTTATAAGACTCCTTTGAAGATGTCTCCGTACCAACTCGTCTATGGGAAGTCATGTCACTTGCCGGTTGAGTTAGAGCATCGCGCTTATTGGGCCATTCGGAAGCTCAATCTTGATGAAGAAGCTATGGGGAGAAGAGAATTCTCCAACTCCATGAGTTGGACGAATTTCGTTCCAATGCCTATGAGAGCTCTAGGATTTTCAAGGAGAAAACAAAGAAATGGCATGACCAAAAGCTCAAGAAGAAGGTGATCAAGTCCTACTTTTCAATTCAAGATTGAAACTCTTTCCGGGAAAGTTGAAGTCAAGATGGAGTGGCCCATTTCGAGTTGCCAAGACATTTCCTAGTGGATACCTAGAGTTGACGAATGAGAAGGATGAAAGGTTTATCGTGAATGGCCATAGAGTGAAGCACTACTTTGTGCCATCTCAAGTTGGGATGGTGGAGATGCTATTTCTTGAGGAAAGTTGAGCATCTCAAAGCTCCGTCCGGCATAGGACGTTAATACTAGCTTGGGCTGGATGGGAGGCAACCCATCAATTTTCTTGCTTTCTTTGCTTTTGTTTTTGCTTTATTTATTGTTTTCAATAAGTGTGTGTTAGTCTATTGTTTTCTCTCTCGTAGGAGGTCGAGGTGTGCAAGAGAGGCTTGGTGAGATACAAGCTTGAAGACGAGAGGAATTTTGAAGACCTTACAAGTATCACACCTTCTCTAGACTTAGACTTGTCTAAGTTTGGGGAGGTGTGCCTCTTTCCTTTCTTTTCATTTGCACCGGCGCACCTCATGTTGAGCTTACTTGTGATTATGCTTATTTGTTAGTATAGTTTTGGATTTCATAGTGGGTAGTGGTGTGCAACTTCACCGACTAACTACATTTGCCAAACTTTTAATTGCTTTGCAATGAAAAAGTTTAGGGGGGGGGGTGTGTGTTAGTTAGCGATGCTTGTTGCACCAACTTGTCTCTCATTCGTAATGAGGAAATTGTGTGAGCTTTAATTGTGGATTTCACTCCTATCTTTGAGTTTGATTGTGTGAAATTGATGTGGTGTTTCGCTTGGAGATATGTATGTGGCATATTTGTTGTGATTGATGGACATGATAAACTTGTGATGTGTTGATGAGTTGATTTGTTGCTTGATTCTAGCACTAGAAGTTGTCTTGTGATGATGAGTGTGATGAAGGATGCTTTCTTTTTGCTAATTTTAAGCCCGTGAGCTTTGGAGCCTTTTAAATCGTGCATGAAAAACGGTTTGATTCCTTGTTGAGTGCATCAATTGCGATTATGCATGCTAGAACTTGCCTATAGACTCGTTGAAGTTGAGTTTTGTGTGGATCTAGGAAGATGATTTGAGGCCATGTTTGATTTGATGAGCTACTTAGCCAAATTTACCCCACCAATGTCATTGATTTCCCTAGTAAGCCAATTTGTGCCTTAAAGCCTTATTTTTGGCAAGCTTGTGAAATTAAGTCATTTTGCCTATCTTAATGAGCCTTTGTTCCCATATATTTAGTAGAACATGATTGTTGGTAAATGAATGGTGAAGTGAAATTGAAAAATTGTGGTGGTATGATTGGAATAAGTGTGAAGAAGAAGTTGAAAAAGAAAGAGGTTTATTGCATGGTTTTCAAGTGATTTAAATGCATAATTTGATGAAAAGTGTTAGTATTTTGAGCTTTAAAGTATAGAGTATCACCTCTTGTGCTTAAAGGTATCACTACTTTGAGTTTAATGGATTTCGTTTGGTTTTTGTCTCGTTTTCAGAGTTTCCAGTGGAATTTGACGAAACGAAAAGTGCCGGAATTTATATGGCGACGAGACGAACACGTAGGGTGAAAATGGGGGTCGGAGGTACGTATCAGGCCGAGAAAAATCCCTGGACTTGACCTAGGGTCGAGCTTGGGAAGCCTCGAGTCGAGGCTCAAGCCAAAACTAAAAAACTGAATTTTGAAGATCCCCCGAGTCGAGGGTGAGCCCCCGAGTCGACGGATGCGCAGACCCCGTGTCGAGGGTCAGACCCCGGGTCGAGGGACGTGATTTTTGGAATTTTGTATTTTTTCGACCAGTCAGCGTGCGACACGTGGTGAGAGTGATACATACATACATATACACGCGAAACAGAGTTTGGAGGCGGTTTTTGGGAGAGAAGAAGAGGGTTTGGAAGAGAAGAGAGAGAGAGGAGAAATACACATACTTTTACACATTCTTTACACACACATAGCTAGGATTTGCATTTATTCTTCAATTTTGATGTTCTACGGATTATTTTTTCATGTTTGGATGCTATTTAGGTGATATTCTACCTTTAATTTCATTTTAATCGGTTAAATCTCTTGTTATGAATTTTATTTATTTTGTTAATTTCATGAGTTTATTTACTTTCATCATGTTTGGCTAAATTCCTAGTGCTAGGGTGTTTTGAGACTTATGGGTGATTGATTGTGTGAGGAATTCTTATGGGTTGTTTTGAGTATTGATTAATTAATTGGATTGATGAGTATTGAAGGATCTATTTGTTTGATTAATTTTTGATTCCATGTCTAGTTGTTTAATTATCACTAGGAGACTTGTGTATTTAGATAACTCATTTGGTTGAGGGAATTAATTAGAGAATTAGAGTGAATATTAGCTTAATACAAGGAGCCTTGGTTATTGCTATTAGAATTGCATCAATTCCACATTAATTGCTTGGATTAGTAGTCGGGAAATTAGTGAAGAGACCATAGGTAAGGTGTCTTAGTATCAAAGGGGAGACACGCTAGAGGAACCTATTGACTCGTGTTCTAGCCCCGGGGAAAGGGTGACTTAGCCCTTTCAATCTTTCATGCTTAATTTGTAGCGTAATTCCTAGGCTTACCAAGTGCGGGATTATTGCTTGTTTAAAGATTGCTCTTATTAATTGATTGATATGATAAATGCTCATTTGAATTCTTTGCATATTTGATCCCCATTTGTTGAGAAGCACCCGAGCACCTTTTTATTGATTGCATTTTCGTGCTAGTTAGTTTAGTTAATTATTTTTGTTAATTATTATTTGAATCACATTAATCTTGTTGAATGATTTGTGTTACAATTACGATTAAATTAGTAAATTTAGGGCTATCTCACACTTGATTCCCTTGGTTCGATAATTTAATCGGGTAACTTACTAGCTACACGATTCCTTTACACTTGAAGGGTGAGTGTTGGCTTTTAAGCCTATCAAGTTTTTGGTGCCGTTGCGGGGAATTCGGTGTTTGAGATAACTTAGATTGAAAATTGAAAGTAGTTGATAGTGCCTTTTATTTTTGTTTTGGTTTTATCTTGTTTTAGCTTGTCTCGAGAGGATTTTGATACTTTGTATATTCTAGGTGTGCATGAACACAAGACAAAGTGGTGTTGAACCAATACCTATTGACTTGGAGATCGAAGCAACCGCGAGAAGGAGAAACCGAAATCGTCGAAGGGCTCAAGCTCGAGCAAGAGAAAGAGAACTTGAAATAGAGAACAACAACCAAGGGGTGGTCGAAAAGGAGAGAAAATTAAAGAGAGCCTCAAAGAGAGAATCCAAGGAAAGGCCTATTAGGGAGTATCTTGAGCCTCCCAACCAACTCCATTACGATGGGATAGATCGTCCACCGTTGCAGGCTAATAATTTTGAGATAAAGCCGGCCTTACTTCATATTCTCCAAAGTAAACAATTTGGAGGAGACCCAAAGGAGGACCCGAATCGTCACATTGCTCAATTCTTGGCGTATGCCGACACGGTCAAGATGAATGGTGTGACCGAGGATGCTTGGAGGGCTCGACTTTTTACATTCACTCTTAGAGATCGAGCCAAGGATTGGATAGCATATTTACCCCGTGATAGCCTAGACTCTTGGGAAGCATTAAGCAAGAGATTCTTGTTAAAGTTCTTTTCTCCATCAATGACTCTACAATGCAAGGCGTTGATCGCCCAATTCCGTCAATTGGAGGATGAGAACATGCATGAGGCTTGGGAGAGATTCGGTAGCTTACTTGGAAGTGCCCTCAACACGGTTTTGTAGACGAGCAAATCGTGAGCTTCTTCTATTATGGGCTTGATCCGCCATCTCGGAGAATTCTGGACTCAAGTGCGGGTGGAACACTCTTTGACAAATCCGGGAGAGAAGCTAAGGAGTTGATCGAGAATATTGCTTGCAACACGGCAAGTTGGCCAACCGAGAGAAGGGGTCACTTTAAGATTGCTAAGGTAGAGGAGAATGAGACGTTGAAGGTGCTAGCCGATGTGGTTGAGAAGTTGGCTATAAAGGTGGAAGGGATAGTAGAAGGTGGCATGAGAAGTGGAATGGGGGTGGTAATGAAGTTCCACAAATGGTTGAGCGGGTAGAGGAAGCAAACTACATGGGAAGACCACCATTCCAGCAAAATTTCCAAGGTAACCATTCATTTCCCAATCAATCTCACCACCAAAATTACCCAAACCGTTATCCAAATAATCCCCCACATAATTCCCACTACCAAAATCAAGCCCCTCACCCATCTCCCTACCAAGCAAACAACCCTCCCTACAACCCCAATTTCAAGAAGCATGAGAATTTCTCATATGCCAACCAAAAGGCGGCCCTTACATTGCCTTCGGGAATTGATCCGGGTGCTCGTGCACCAAATAATGAAGGAAAGCCAAGCCTTGAGGATTTGCTCACGAGTTTTATGGGTTCTCAAAGTCAAAAGATGGAGAAGATGAAGAATATTGTGAGTTCTTTGTCCAACCAAGTGAAGAACCTAGAGTTTCAAATTGGGCAAGTGGCATCCTCAAGTGGAGGAAATCAAAGAGGAAAGTTCCCATCAACAACGGAGGTGAACTCGAAAGAGCATTGCAAGACAATTAAGTTGAGGAGTGGAACACAATATGATGGGCCACCAATGCCGGTTGAGGAAGATGAGAAAGAGAATGGGGGTGAAGAAATCAAAGAAGGAGGAGAGTTTGAGAGGGTAGATGCTCAAGAGACTCTAGAAGGAGAAAAGAGTGAAGAAAGAGTGCCCAAGTGGAAGAAGGCGAGAGAGCTAAAGAAGGAGAAGGAACAAAAGGAGTTAGAAGGAGCAAATGTTGAGTGTGATGGATGGGGGGTTCCCAAAACCTATGTCCCTCCACCATTTCCTCAACGATTTATCAAGCAGAAGCTTGATGAAAAGTTCTCTAAGTTCCTTAAGATTTTCAAAAAGGTGACCATAAATGTGCCTTTGTTGGAAGCACTTGAGGAGATGCCTGCATATGCAAAGTTTTTGAAGGACTTAGTCTCGAAGAGAAGAAAAGTCGATGAGGTGGAAATGGTGAGCCTATCTATGGAGTGTAGTGCACTTGTGCAAAGGAAGCTGCCTCAAAAGAAGAAGGACCCGGGGAGTTTAACTCTCATGTGTGAGTTGAGCAACAAAGAAAAGAGGAAGGCATTATTTGACTTGGGTGCAAGCATCAACCTCATGCCTTTGTCTATTTTCAACCGGTTAGAGATGGGAGAGATGAAACCCACTTCCATGACACTTCAACTCATGAGATAAATCCTATACTTATCCAAGTGGGATAGTGGAAGATGTGTTAGTGAAGATAGATAAATTTGTCTTTCCGGCCGATTTTGTTGAGTTGGATATGGAGGAGGACGAGAAGGTGCCTTTAATCTTAGGGCGACCATTCCTAGCAACCGCAAGGGCGGTAGTGGATATGTTCTCGGGGAAGATCACTTTGAAGATGGATAAGGAGGAGCTCACATTTGACATCTATGAGGCTATGAAGCATCCAAAGGAAAAAGGGGAGTGCAAGAGCATTGACATCGTGGATGAGTGTGTCAACGAAAACATTGAGAAATCTCTTGACCCTTACTTTTCTAGTGTCTTTTATAATCCTCTATTTGATTTAGATGTTATTGATGATGATGTTGCTTGTTTTGATGATAGGGATTCCATGAGAGATGAAGAGGCAAAGCTTCTATGGGAAAGGAAAGCTCAAATTCTACTACTTCGTGAGCCGGTGCCCGGAGTTATGCCCGAGGAAAAGAAAGAAGGTCTTAAACCACTTAGGAGCATTTAAAATATGCCTATCTTGAGGAAGGTAACAAGTATCCGATTATAGTTGCTTCTTCTTTGAATGATGATGAATTCTGTGCATTGCTAGATGTCCTTAGGAAGCATAAGAGTGCCTTAGGTTGGTCTATTCATGATATTAAGGGCATTAATCCATCTATTTGCATGCATTGCATTCGCCTTGAGAAAGATAGGAAGCCTATAGTGCAACCCCAACGTCGTGTGAACCCCGTGATTCAAGAGGTTATTAGGAAAGAGATTATTAAATTCTTAGATGTTGGTATGATTTTTCCTATCTCGGATAGTGAGTGGGTGTCACCTTTGCATGTAGTTTCTAAGAAAGGGGGTATGACCGTGGTTAAGAGTGAGAATGATGAGCTTGTAGCTACTAGGCTTGCCACGGGTTGGAGAGTTTATGTTGATTATAGGGAATTGAATAAAGCAACTTGTAAAGATCATTTTCCCTTGCCTTTTATGGATCAAATGCTAGATCGTCTTAGTGGTTTCTCACATTATTGCTTCTTGGACGGGTACTCCGGGTATAATCAAATAATGATTGCGCCCGAGGACCAAGAAAAGACGTCCTTTACATCTTCTTATGGTATTTTTGCATGGAGGAGGATGCCTTTTGGGCTTTGTAATGCCCCGGCCACCTTCCAACGTTGCATGATGTCTATTTTCCATGGTCTTATTGAGAATATTATGGAGGTGTTTATGGATGATTTCTCGGTTTTGGTAATTCTTTCCATACTTGTTTACATAATCTTGAGATTGTTTTGCAAAGGTGTGAGGACACTAACTTGGTTTTAAATTGGGAGAAGTGTCACTTTATGGTGATTGAAGGGATCGTGCTTGGACATCACATTTCATCGAAAGGCCTACAAGTGGACAAGGCAAAGGTGGTGGCAATTGAAAAGCTTCCACCTCCATCTAGTGAGAAGGGAATTCAATCTTTCCTTGGTCATGCGGGGTTCTACCACCGCTTTATAAAGGATTGTTCTAAACTCTCTAAACCTCTTTCTAAATTGCTTGAAAAGGATGTTCCTTTTAATTTTGATGAAGAGTGTTTGTTGTCTTTCAGGTCTCTTAAGGACGCTTTGATCTCCTTACCTATCCTTGTGAGTCCCGATTGGAAGGAGCCTTTTGTGCTAATGTGTGATGCTAGTGACTTTGCGATGGGGGTAGTTTTGGGCCAAATAAGGGAGAGAGTGTTCCGAGCCATCTACTATGCCTCCAAAACCTTCAATTCCGCCCAAGCCAACTACACTACCACCGAGAAGGAGCTCTTAGTCGTTGTCTATGTCGCCAGAGACAAGTTCCGTCCCCTATTTGATAGGGGGAAAACAATCATCTACACGGATCATGCAGCCATTCGGTACCTCATGATGAAGAAGGATGCTAAGCCACGCTTAATTCGGTGGGTGTTATTGTTGCAAGAGTTTGATATAGAGATTCGGGACAAGAAGGGTAGTGAGAATGTCATAGCCGACCACTTGTCAAGGTTTGAGAGGGGAAAGAGTCTATAAAAGAAGATGGTGAGGTGAAGGAAGAATTCCCGGATGAAAAGCTATACATGATTGAAGAGTTGAGTGTGGTGGAGGATGATCCAATTAAGGGAGCAAAGGGGTATATTCCATGGTATGCAGATTTTGCCAACTACCTAGCTTGCGGGAGGTTCCCTAGTGAGATGCCTTCTTATGCTAAGAACTTGAAGGATGTGAAGAGTTTCATATGGGAGGATCCTTTCCTTTTCAAAAGGGGGTTGGATTCGATTATTAGAAGGTGTGTACCCGAAGGAGAGATAGAAGAGATCTTAAGGCATTGTCACTCTATGCTAAGTGGAGGCCATTTTGGTGGATCAAAGACGGGGATGAAGGTTCTTCAATCCAGGTTTTATTGGCCAACAATCTTCAAGGATAGTAAGGCATTTGTTGAGAGATGTGATCGTTGTCAACGAATGGGGTCAATCACAAAGAGAGATGAAATGCCAATGATAATTTTCATGGAAGTGGAAATATTTGATGTATGGGGCATTGATTTTATGGGCCCGTTTCCACCATCCTTCGGTTATCTCTATATATTGGTGGGTGTTGACTATGTGTCCAATTGGATTGAGGCTATCCCAACCAAGAAGAATGATGCCCAAGTTGAGCTTCAATTTTTGAAGAAGAACATCTTCTCACGATTTGGTGTGCCGAGAGCATTGATTAGTGATGGAGGTTCACATTTTGTGAACAAACTCATGGAGAAGTTGCTCGAGAAGTATGGAGTAAAGCATAAGATTTCCACGGCCTATCACCCTCAAACTAATGGATTGGCGGAAGTCTCAAATAGGCAAATAAAGAAAATCCTTGAGAAGTCGGTTAAGGTGAATAGGAAGGATTGGGCAATTTGCTTGGATGATGCTTTGTGGGCTTATAGGACGGCTTATAAGACTCCTTTGAAGATGTCTCCGTACCAACTCGTCTATGGGAAGTCATGTCACTTGCCGGTTGAGTTAGAGCATCGCGCTTATTGGGCCATTCGGAAGCTCAATCTTGATGAAGAAGCTATGGGGGAGAAGAGAATTCTCCAACTCCATGAGTTGGACGAATTTCGTTCCAATGCCTATGAGAGCTCTAGGATTTTCAAGGAGAAAACAAAGAAATGGCATGACCAAAAGCTCAAGAAGAAGGTGATCAAGTCCTACTTTTCAATTCAAGATTGAAACTCTTTCCGGGAAAGTTGAAGTCAAGATGGAGTGGCCCATTTCGAGTTGCCAAGACATTTCCTAGTGGATACCTAGAGTTGACGAATGAGAAGGATGAAAGGTTTATCGTGAATGGCCATAGAGTGAAGCACTACTTTGTGCCATCTCAAGTTGGGATGGTGGAGATGCTATTTCTTGAGGAAAGTTGAGCATCTCAAAGCTCCGTCCGGCATAGGACGTTAATACTAGCGCTGGATGGGAGGCAACCCATCAATTTTCTTGCTTTCTTTGCTTTTGTTTTTGCTTTATTTATTGTTTTCAATAAGTGTGTGTTAGTCTATTGTTTTCTCTCTCGTAGGAGGTCGAGGTGTGCAAGAGAGGCTTGGTGAGATACAAGCTTGAAGACGAGAGGAATTTTGAAGACCTTACAGTATCACACCTTCTCTAGACTTAGACTTGTCTAAGTTTGGGGGAGGTGTGCCTCTTTTCCTTTCTTTTCATTTGCACCGGCGCACCTCATGTTGAGCTTACTTGTGATTATGCTTATTTGTTAGTATAGTTTTGGATTTCATAGTGGGTAGTGGTGTGCAACTTCACCAGCTAACTACATTTGCCAAACTTTTAATTGCTTTGCAATGAAAAAGTTTAGGGGGGGGGGTGTGTGTTAGTTAGCGATGCTTGTTGCACCAACTTGTCTCTCATTCGTAATGAGGAAATTGTGTGAGCTTTAATTGTGGATTTCACTCCTATCTTTGAGTTTGATTGTGTGAAATTGATGTGGTGTTCTGCTTGGAGATATGTATGTGGCATATTTGTTGTGATTGATGGACATGATAAACTTGTGATGTGTTGATGAGTTGATTTGTTGCTTGATTCTAGCACTAGAAGTTGTCTTGTGATGATGAGTGTGATGAAGGATGCTTTCTTTTTGCTAATTTTAAGCCCGTGAGCTTTGGAGCCTTTTAAATCGTGCATGAAAAACGGTTTGATTCCTTGTTGAGTGCATCAATTGCGATTATGCATGCTAGAACTTGCCTATAGACTCGTTGAAGTTGAGTTTTGTGTGGATCTAGGAAGATGATTTGAGGCCATGTTTGATTTGATGAGCTACTTAGCCAAATTTACCCCACCAATGTCATTGATTTCCCTAGTAAGCCAATTTGTGCCTTAAAGCCTTATTTTTTGGCAAGCTTGTGAAATTAAGTCATTTTGCCTATCTTAATGAGCCTTTGTTCCCATATATTTAGTAGAACATGATTGTTGGTAAATGAATGGTGAAGTGAAATTGAAAAATTGTGGTGGTATGATTGGAATAAGTGTGAAGAAGAAGTTGAAAAAGAAAGAGGTTGAAAGAAAAGAAAAAAATTGAATTGAGAAAAGAAGTGAAAAAAAAAATTCAATTTGAGCTTGAATGCAAAAGAAAGTCTCAAAAGGAGTTTGGTGGTGAATGTATGAGAAAAAAGATGAAAATGAAAGAAAGAGAAGTGTTTGTTGAGATGAGGTGAAAATTGCATTGCATTATTAGATCAACATTTATTGCTCTACTAACATTGAGTTACTACTTCCCAAATTCACCCACCTCATCCAAAGAGCCTACATTACAACCTCTTGAAAAGACCTCTTTGATTCGTAGTTGATACACAAAATGAATGATTGAGATTGAGTCTTGTGGCAAGCCTATGGTGTGTATGGTTGTAATTTGATGAATGAGTGCTTTATTGTCCTTATACACTTGTGTGATGAGAGATACACTCCTTGGGAGAAGCATTGAGAAAGCATTTTAAGTTGCATCTTATCAAAGCATGACATTTTTTATTGTTACTTGAAAGTGGCATTGAAAACTTGTATTCACTAATGAGTTTGACTGTCCTAATTTCATTCTTTTTGCCATGTGACATAGTTTCAATCAATTCACCCTTTGTGCTTATTTGTTTCGTTGCTCGGGACTAGCAACACTTTAAGTTTGGGGGAGTTGATTAGGGTGAATTATTGCATGGTTTTCAAGTGATTTAAATGCATAATTTGATGAAAAGTGTTAGTATTTTGAGCTTTAAAGTATAGAGTATCACCTCTTGTGCTTAAAGGTATCACTACTTTGAGTTTAATGGATTTCGTTTGGTTTTTGTCTCGTTTTCAGAGTTTCCAGTGGAATTTGACGAAACGAAAAGTGCCGGAATTTATATGGCGACGAGACGAACACGTAGGGTGAAAATGGGGGTCGGAGGTACGTATCAGGCCGAGAAAAATCCCTGGACTTGACCTAGGGTCGAGCTTGGGAAGCCTCGAGTCGAGGCTCAAGCCAAAACTAAAAAACTGGATTTTGAAGATCCCCCGAGTCAAGGGTGAGCCCCCGAGTCGAGGGATGCACAGACCCCGAGTCGAGGGTCAGACCCCGGGTCGAGGGACGTGATTTTCGGAATTTTGTATTTTTTCGACCAGTCAGCGTGCGACACGTGGCGAGAGTGATACATACATATATATACACGCGAAACAGAGTTTGGAGGCGGATTTTGGGAGAGAAGAAGAGGGTTTGGAAGAGAAGAGAGAGAGAGAGAGGAGAAATACACATACTTTTACACATTCTTTACACATACATAGCTAGGATTTGCATTTATTCTTCAATTTTGATGTTCTACGGATGATTTCTTCATGCTTAGATGATATTTAGGTGATATTCTACCTTTAATTTCATTTTAATCAGTTAAATCTCTTGTTATGAATTTTATTTATTTTGTTAATTTCATGAGTTTATTTACTTTCATCATGTTTGGCTAAATTCCTAATGCTAGGGTGTTTTGAGACTTATGGGTGATTGATTGTGTGAGGAATTCTTATGGGTTGTTTTGAGTATTGATTAATTAATTGGATTGATGAGTATTGAAGGATCTATTTGTTTGATTAATTTTTGATTCCATGCCTAGTTGTTTAATTATCACTAGGAGACTTGGGTATTTAGATAACTCATTTGGTTGAGGGAATTAATTAGAGAATTAGAGTGAATATTAGCTTAATACAAGGAGACTTGGTTATTGCTATTAGAATTGCATCAATTCCACATTAATTGCTTGGATTAGTAGTCGGGAAATTAGTGAAGAGACCATAGGTAAGGTGCCTTAGTATCAAAGGGGAGACACGCTAGGGGAACCTATTGACTCGTGTTCTTGCCCCGGGGGGAAAGGGTGACTTAGTCCTTTCAATCTTTCATGCTTAATTTGTAGCGTAATTCCTAGGCTTACCAAGTACGGGATTATTGCTTATTTAAAGATTGCTCCTATTAATTGATTGATATGATAAATGCTCATTTGAATTCTTTGCATATTTGATCCCCATTTGTTGAGAAGCACCCGAGCACCTTTTTTATTGATTGCATTTCGTGCTAGTTAGTTTAGTTAATTGTTTTTGTTAATTATTATTTGAATCACATTAATCTTGTTGAATGATTTGTGTTACAATTACGATTAAATTAGTAAATTTAGGGCTATCTCACACTTGATTCCCTTAGTTCGATAATTTAACCGGGTAACTTACTAGCTACACGATCCCTTTACACTTGAAGGGTGAGTGTTGGCTTTTAAGCCTATCATGGACTGAGTTATAGTTGATGGGCTTAAGTAAAGTGTTCGGACTGAACACAGGATATTTAGGCCCATCAGGAGGCCCAACCCTAATTCCTCCTTAGGGTCCCTGTTCTAGCCTATAAATAAACCCTAACATCAGAGCCTCCAGACGTGTGAAAAATACGTGAGATAAGAGAGAGGCGGATTCTGATTCCTTGGAGGATCGTCGACCACTCGACGTCCAAGGGAAAGGGATAGGAATACGGCAGAAGACCGTGAGGTACGAGGCTCATCCGTCGATCGCAGTTCTGACCTTAGAACTGGTTCGTCTTCACCTTTTACGGTGAATAAAGGTACAATCCTATCCGCTGCATTTTTTGTGACTATGATTCCGAATCTAATAATTTCATAGAGTCGGCGATCGATGGTTCCAACAGCTCTAAAGCTCACGGGCTCAATGAACATGGACAAAGTACCATCATAAGCATCAATCATCACACAACTAGCTATCATGCAAGCATCAAACTTCACTATTCAATTCATCATTATAGCAAAAACCTGACAATCCACCAATCAAAGCACAAGTATCCAATGAACAAATTTGCAACTCAACCACAATAACACTATCACACAACACAACCTAAAATTTAGCACCACGGGTGCGTGCGCTGGTGCAAGAATGTGACTCCTAGTAGAATGGTGCGCCGATGCAAAAATAGCAAGAGTAGCATGAAAAAGACAAACAAACAAATAACCCCCCCCCCAAACTTAGAATTTCACTGTGGGTGACAATTCTAAGTTTGGGGCATCGAAAAACTACCTCTCTCCTTGCACATCCTAAGCATCTTCATCGGAAATCACAATTGCAACATTTCTCTTCATCCCATGGTGCTCTTTCTTTTCCTTCAAGTCCACTAGAGCTCTCAAATGAATCATCCACCTACAAAATGCTAAGCAACATCAAACAACTAACACTAGAAAGCAATAAAGAAAGCAATAAAAACCTTGGGTTGCCTCCCAAGAAGCGCTATTTTTAATGTCCTATGTCGGGCAGACTTCCCTTTCAAAATCACGTCACACCACTTTGTCCCTTGACCCGATACTTCTTGAATCCAATTCTATCCATGAGCCCGTCGGAACAACGTAGGGACACTCCATAGTAGTCTTCACTCATATCACAAAGTTTTGAAGTTTTGCCCAAGATGTCATATGAGTAGGATCTTATTGAATTGGGGGAGTTTTCAAAGAAAACTCCCCCAAACTTGGCTCTTTTGCTTATCTCTAAGCACTTAGCTTCAAACTTGAACAATTCTTCCACTTGATCAACCTTGTAGCACTCCTCGGTTTTGATGTTCTCTTCATGAAGTTCAATTCCATTGTGGATAGAGACTACTACTTGCTCCTCATCCTCCAAATTGATGCCATTTTTTATGTTTATGGCCTTGCAATGCTCTTTTGGGTAGAACTCGGTATTAGACAGAGATTTTTCATTTTGAATTTGTCCTTCAGTTGTAGCTACTTGACCAACCTGAGTTGCAATTGAATTCACAAGTGCTTGAAGTTCATTCACTCGAGCTCCAATATCTTTTACTTCTTGCTCCAAAGTGTCAATAGCTGGGTCCATCTTGTTAAATTTCTCATTTGTCGCTTTCATGAACTTCATCGTTTCTCCCATGACAGCGGTGAACATTTCCTCCATGCTCAACTTTGATGGTTCATCTATGACTTTATCGGTCACACCCATATTCGGGGTTAGCTGCAAGAAATTTCCCGGGTTGGCATAATAAAAATCGTCATCTCCTCTCAACCCCGGGTAGTATTGGTAGCTATTGTAGCTCTGAAAACTTTCGAAGTTCCTTTCCCCAATGTTCATCTCCCTTTGATGGCACATCAAACATACTTTTTTCCTATGGTTTGGAACGAACGACCCTTTGGGAGCTTGTTCAATTAGCAAAGTAGTCAATCTCATCACTTGAGCAGTTATATTCACTATAGCCTCTGAATCATTCATCTCTTTAATCACAATGACTCTCCAAAATTTTGTACCTCAAAGAACAACAAACAAAGAAGGAGTGATACAATGATAACTATAAAAACAGGAATATGAGATTCAAATATTTTTGTTGTTTTCATGGTTTATCGAAAGTAAGTAAAATCTAGACTAAAACCACACTAACTATCACTCTAGAATTAATAATGCCCTTCCCCGGCAACGGCGCCATAAACTTGTTCTGTATTTTCCCAACATATAAAATAATCAACCGCAAGTGTACGGTGTCTATCCTAGTGCGGTAAGTACGAGTCGATCCCACAGAGAAGGGTTAGTGTAAAACTGATGTATGTTAGCCCAATTCTATCTAGACAAGAACGATTCTAAAATCTAAGACTAAATCTAAATGCTATCTAAAATTGTCACTAAGAAAGCAAATAAAAATAGTCCAACCCAAATCAACAACAAACTAATGGAAATAAATAATGAAAGAAAGGTGGTCCTAGGGAGTTGCTACACCTAAATATCCATCTCTGGTAGAACACTAAATTCAAATGGTATTAGTGAAGATTTTGTAAGGTGGGTCACTAAGCAAGAGTTAGAATGATAAATTAAATCCAATCAACTCAAAGGAAAATTACACTAACATGCATCTCTACCCTACTAGTATAATCAACTCAATAAATCCCTAAGACCCGTAATACCTTCCCACTAATTAATCCCTTTCTCAAGTGACAATTATTGAGTCATGTGTCCAAGGTAAATTGTTGGATCAAATTTCTCAATTAAACCCAAACAATAAAAAGTAAAGCATACAATCATGGCCAATAAAAGCATGCTTATAAAAAATGATAATTTGAACACATAAACAATAATCACCAATAAATACCAAATAAAAGAAGAATTAAACCATAGATATCAATTTGGGGTTCACAATCCCTAGAACCAAAATAGTTCTAGGAAAATTCCTACATAATCAAGCTATTACAAAAATAAAATGACAAAAATAAAATAAAAGAGAAAAAAAAGAAGAAAGCTTAGTCTAGTGTAGGTGGAGAATCAAAATCTCAAGCTAATCCATCTTCTTGAGCTCCAAAATGAAGAACACCTTTTAGTGTGTGTAATTGAGTGTGTTGGAGTGTGAATTGGATGGAAAAATGGGTGTGTCCTCTTAGAAATCTGAATTGAAGATATAAATAGTGGGGTAATAGGTTAAGTTTTAAGAATATTGCAAAGAAGGGCCTCCAGAAATGAAAAATTGAAGAAAAAGATGCAGCAGACAGTCTGCCTGTCCTGAACTCGGTTGGGAATGCACACTCGGGTCGAGTGGCCAAGAGGAATCCGAGGGAATTTGACAAGTGAAGTGTTCTGGAAAAAATTTGGCTTCACGCCTCGACTCGGATAGTGGATGCCTCGGGAGAGTGGAATGAGACTGAGACCGAGTTGGAAGTTGCTGCACGATGGTGAAGAGACATTGGGCTTTGATCCACGGCGATTCAGGGCGACGACACGCTGGATGATTGACGAGGCGTTGCGACAGGGAAGCTTGCATCAGCCATGGCGGACTGAGATGGGTGCGTCAGTGATTAGGCGGCGGTGAGGGTGGCGTCGCGGCTGTGCTGGGAATGGAAAGTCGACGACGCTGATTTCTGAAAAAAGACGCGCAAGACGGCAGTGGCGAATTGCAGCGCGGTGGTGGTGTTTGACGGTGATGTGGACCATGTGGTGATGGAACATTAGTGTTGCAGGTGATTGATATGCAGATCTGGTGATTTGGGGGTGCGACGGGAATGACAGATTTGCTGAGAACGACGCTGAGTCAACTCATCGGATTGGTGGGTGTAGAGTGTGCTAGTTGGTGGGTGTTCGCTAGTCTGATGGGTGCAACTGCTTGTTTTGCCCACCACAACTTCATTCGATCATATCTTTTGCGTACAACGTCTGATTGACCCGATTCTTTTTGCATTACAACCATCTCTCAGCCCTCTTTCCAACCATATAATTTTGCCTTTGATTTGGCAATATTAACAGACCTCAATTTGCCCTAAGAATAGCTCTTTTACCTAAAAAATACACCTCACTAGACAAACTTAAAGATTAAATGCAATTAGCTCAACTTAGGCAATAAAAGCATGAAAATGTATGAAAAATAAGCATCAAATGCACCCCAAAATCATGCAAAAATCACCCGAATCATTCACGCATAGCAAACTCTCAATATCAGGTTTAACATCAAGTTATCTGATAGTTTGATAAAAAATAGTTTGAGTATTTATAAATTATGGTTTAATATAATTCTTTCGTAGATTGCTCCTGTCATCTCTCGTGAATGAAGAAGGCCTAAATTGTCAGGCCATTGTAACAGTCATTTCCTATATGGGTCCAATAATACCCCTATAATATTAGTTGATACACTTGCCTAAATATGTTAAACGAGCAACCCATTAGGGTCAGCCTTATAGGACCATTGCCTAGATGGTCCAAGGCCTTATCAGTTCACTCTTAATGGTCTCATAAAATAGTTGGGATCTAGCCTTATCCCTAGAGAGTTGCAGGCTAAATGGGTCACTAATAGGTTACGGGAAAAAATATAAAAAATGAATTCAGTATAAAATATTATATTGTATTCCTAATATACTGTATTCAAACTTAAAATTCAAACATTGTTCATAATTTCATTAAAATCAAATCAAAACGGTTAAGTATAGTTATAAAATTGTAATCATAATATTGCAACTAACGTATTTCACGTAATTTAAGTAGTGTCATTTATTATCATGGATTAATTCATGGTTAATACTTTTAAGTAATTTAAGTGATGTACTCTTTATTATAATTTTTTTATCGGTAAAAAATATTATATTGCACTCAGAGTGATGTGTGGAAAATAATCACGCTAGCAAGGATCGAACCCGTACCTTAAATTCGATTGCACCACCTTCGAACACAACTCTACGTCACTCTACCCGGACTAGCTCGACAGCTCCCGGATACATACAAAACACGCCAGAGGGGTCCCGGATGTAGGGACTCCGATGCTCAAGTCAGAAAACTGTGTAATCTAGAGAGAGAGACCTTAATACCCGGTAAGGAACATATATTGCACGTAAAAGAGAGAATATACGTAAAGTATAGTGCTCGAAGTATGATAAGTGCGTAAGTGAGTTCATATCTTCAATGGCTGCGTGTATTCACATTTATAATACCTGAAAGAACAGTTAATCCACCCTCCGATGGAATTCTCCTCTATTTTCATCGTGCACCTCCCACGTTCTATTCTTTCTGTCACGTTCTCTTTCCATCTTCAGTGAATCTTTACCTCTAGAATATTCTATTTATATTTTTCTGGCACTATTTGACTGGTTCAACACTTATATTCAGCTAACCCCCTATTTTTGGGGTAGGGATTTATCTCAAATTTAATCTCAAACGCTTCATCTTATCGGTAACTGAGCCCATTATATCTGTATGGGCTTGATTTCATATATCTCACGTGATTACTCTTTATGGGCCCTATTAGCCCTCCAGGCCCATTTTGTTAAATACGGCACAAGAGTCCAATTTATGTCACATCAACTGCTCCGCCCTACGTTCTTGGGGATGTTCAACCCTAGAGAGTAGAAGAACATTTCTCGTCTCTTAGTATTCATTTCATTCTCTCCCCTCGAAGACTCTTCGCCTTCCGCTCCACATGCAACTATTGTCACATCATTTATTAATTCGCTGACTCACCATAATCGTGGCCACCCATAACCACCCAACAGGGAAACTTCACCTCTGAGTCTTGTTCCCCAAAGTATTTACTAAATATTTCTCTCTCTCTCTCTCTCTCTTACTCATTTAAATTTCAAGGTTTTTCCCCTTCAATATCTCTTTCACCATTTATTCTCTTGTGCTAGGTTTTCTCCCTTCAAAGTTCCCACCTCTCTCGGGTACGCCAGTTCCTCATTCCCCTTAACACCAGGTACTCCTCTACTCCTGTTAGGATGTATACTATAAGCCTAACTTTTGTATGAACATCTTTTTTATATGAGATTCATTATGATCAAAATACTTGTTTTTTATGATTGTTACATCTATCATTATTTTTGTCCAGATTATTCTATACTGTAGATAATATGGTGTGTGTTGCCACACAGAAGATCATGCTATCAGTTCCTTATAGATTATAAATAATTGCTCACAACCAAGATGGATTTGGACAAACCATTGGAACAGTTGTGGTGTAATTTGGTATTAGTCTATCTTGACTATAAAGTTACACTAGTACATTTTGTATGTATAGAACAGGACCATATGAGGTTGTTCAATTTGTACTGACTATATAAAAGAACAAGACCTCTGTTATTATGGATGTACGACTTCTTAATCCCTATATAATAACAGGCACGTGTACTCAGTGTATGTTTCTTTAATTTGCCAATGGGTGAGATTTATTAAATCAATAGGCTCGGTGAATTGGGAGATAACACTGTTTATATGGTGTGTTG
This sequence comes from Paraleonurus japonicus, assembly GCA_030762865.1. NCBI lineage: Eukaryota > Viridiplantae > Streptophyta > Magnoliopsida > Lamiales > Lamiaceae > Paraleonurus > Paraleonurus japonicus. Next base: position 25,676,537 of record CM061055.1, on the reverse strand, counting down.
TTGATTATAGAAGGAATCTGTGTCCTAATTATTTAGGATGATGATGTCCCCTTGAGGAGCTCATAAAGATTATCATGTAAACCCTGCAGGTGGATTTAATCCGACATGATAATAAAGATGAGTGGTACTACTCTTGGAATTAGATGTAAATTAATTAAGTTGTCAGTAACTTATTTAATTAATGGACATTCAATATCTTAAACACAGGGAAATAAACGTACACATAATAAAGTGTTGGTCCCGATTAGTTGAGTTGATTAAAACTTGTATTATCCTTCTAGAACAAAATCTAGAAGGGGGGGGGGTTGAATAGATTTTGTAAAATTTTCAAATCTTCCAAAACTGATTCAAATTATCAAAGGACACAGCGGAAAGAATGATTTATCTCAACTTCAACAAGATCAAAAGCGAACTGATTATTTTAGTTTTAACTTTAATCCTGAAATTAAATGATAAGCTAGAAATTGAAAAGATACAAGAAAGTAAATCAAAGCAATAAAGAACACAATATTTATAGTGGTTCGGATTATAACAATCCTACATCCACTCTCCTTCTTCAACCTTGAAGAAGGGCCTTCACTTACTTACTTTCTTCTTTCTCGCTTACTTACTTACAATAGTGAATCTTCAGCCTTACAATGAATTCTTCCTAATTCTGGATATCTATGGCTTGAAGATCTAATGTGAAAAGTGTTCTACAAACACTAAAACTGGAAAACGTATAAAACGTTTGTGAATGTGTATAATATTTTTGGCTTGTGAATACAAATTATGTATATCGATGAGTGCAAAGTATCAAAAGTTGATTCTAAACTAATTTCTATCCCTATTTATAGAGATCTTCACTTGGTAGTTGTAACTTCCTTGAATTCTGCTTTGATTAGTTATAACAATATAACTGAATCTTATAACTTCCTCTTGGTTAGTTGAACCCGCTTTTTGAAACTTGTGTAAAATTTTCTCTAACACTTCATCGTCTGATACTTGCTTCTTCTTGTCCTCGTCTTCATTCCTTGTCTGGGTAATTATTTATAATATTGCATGTCAACAGTCTTCTATGTGTTATCCTTATCGGGTATCTGGTCCTCATCTGAGATTTGTCCTTGTCTGTTATCTTGACCTAGTCTGACTTTTATACTTAGTTTTATTATACTTCAGCTGTCTATACAAGACACTCAGCTGGTCATCCTATTTTACACTTTTAACACATCAAAACTAAATACAATCTTTTCTTTACCTAACAATTTCCCCCTTTTTGATGATGTTAAAACACAGCTCAAGAAAAGAAAAATGTTAGTACTCTGCAAGAGATAAACATATTGCAAGGTAAACTAAGTCACACAGATAATCAGGACAATGGATTCAATAATCAGATAATCAGAGTTATATATTCAATAAACAGATGATCAGAGTAAATTAGTTAATTACAGTCAAAGTCAAATACTACTAGGACAACATAGATAAGATTTGAAGATTCAGTGTTATAAATTTATAAGACAGTTACTTATACCAAGAGTTAGTTAATTAAATAATGAAAACAAGTTAGTTAATCAACCAAATTTTGTGAAAGTAGTTCAAAAGAGTATATTTCACATGAATTCATCGATTTGCATATTCACATTGATCAAAATAAACAATCAGAGAAGTAGTAGAAGATAAGACTTAGTCGTACCACCTGTCTTCTTCTGGAATAGCCATCCAATCGAAGACACGATTTTTCAGGCTTAATGTCTCCCCGCCTTCAGCTAGATCTGCCACTGTCTCAGCTTGGATCAGCATCTGCTTCACCTTTTCTCTATCCAGATGGCCATCTTGCGTAAGTGGAGCAGACATGGTTGCATATGGTGGTGCGACTATGTCTACATTGAATTCTGAGTCTCCAAGATCGATCAAGTACTGATAAAAGTTTGGATCTTTTGCCTCCAGCCATTCGTGAAATGCAATGTTCTCGTCTGTGCCCCAAGAGATTTTCTTGCAGACATGAAACAGGAAGATCCATTCCCCTTCATAAGCTCTCCATTTGGCCTGTTGATCCATGGGAAGGATTTCCTTGGGCACAGCCTCTGTTCGGTGGAATGGACGAAAGACCTCTTCTCCTTATTTATTTTTCGATCTTTGAACCCACTTCCTCGTCTTCCTGTCGTAAGTTTTCCCGGCTGCTTTCTCTTGCTCCCTCCTCCTCTTAGCTTCTCTCCTTTTGTACTTCTCCTTTTCTTCCCTCCTCATCTTAAGCACTCTTGCCTCCTCTTCTGTCTCAGACTGGGTCTTCTGAACTTGGCTTGAAGCCTTAGCTTTCCCAGCTGCTTTTGATGAGGATGAGGGGGATTTGATAGTCAGGACTGGAGCAGGATCAGCAGTGGGTGGAAGATCAGGTTCAGGATCAGACTCAGTCGACTCAGCTGTTCTCCTTTTTAATCTCCTTAATGCTCTCTGGGACTTCTCTTCAGCCGCCTTCTTCTTTTCTTCCTCAGCTTTCAACAGCTCCTCAGACAACTCATCTATTCTCAGATTCAGGGCCATCAGCTGATCATCCTGCAGCTCAACTCTTTTCTTGAGCTCACTATCTTCTCCCTTTTTAGCATCAGCAAAACGGGTATTACAGATAGTGGCTACTTGATTTATTTGGCCAATGAGTTCTTCTCTGACAAGCCCTGTCTTCTGATCAAGCTGGTCATATCTCTTCTTTTGTCCGACCTCAGCTCGTCTGAATTCATCCTCCATGAATTTCTTTAGGATGGTTGTCTGTCTGTCTTTCTCCATGGCAAGCTGCATTGACAGAATTTGAAGAAATGAGGCTTCCTTTGCTCTCCATGACTCTCTCACCTGGTCTTCAACACTGTCACTTATCTGACGAAAAGCATCTCTTACATACTGTTTAACCCAGGCATCTTGAGAGTTCATTTCTTCAGCCACCTTTTGCTTTACCTTGACCATATTCTCTTCATGTCTGATTCCGGAGAAGTATATATCAATCTTGGTCTTTTCATGAACTGCTGCTTCTATATTCTCCTTCAATGAAGAGGTTATGACATTTGGGACCATCTGGAAGGCATTTAGACAAGCATTCTTCAGATTTTCTACTTCGGCCTTCAATGCTTCCACATCGGATACAGACGCAGATGTGGTGGGCAAGCTCTGCTCTTCAGAGGGAGGAAATAGAGTTAGATCTAGTTCTTCAACTTCAGCTTCAGTTTGTACAACAGCTTGAGGGGAATCTGCCAGATGAGTCGATGTAGTTGGCATGTCTGTTTCCACCTCAGCTGTTTCTTGCTCCACAGTCTGCTCTGTTTGTGCCTCCTCAGCTGTATCCATCTCAGCTGGCTCATCGGCAGCTCCACCAGTTTGCTCTTCCTCTAACCTTTCCTCCGTCTCAACAGACGAGGATTCATCCACCAAAACTGTCTTAGTCTCTTTTGTCTTGGCTTTCGAAGCCCTTTTCTTTGGAGCTGGAGGTGGAGCTGGAGCGTCTCCATCTCCCTCTGAGTCTGTAGGACCATAAATCTTCTCATCTTTGATCAGGAGTCCTTTCTGTCTTGTATACTTTTTCACACCAACACTCCAATCGAGGTTGTCTGTCCCCACTTTATGCTCAAGTATGATGGTGATCCTTGTCATCATACTTGCAATTTTGGTCAGAGACCATCTCATTAGCTCGTCTGATATGGGGGTTTTTGTGAACTTTTTCTTCTCCTCCATAATCCTTGAGTAGACCAACCTTGCCCAGTTAATCTCAGCCCCGTCTAGGATAGCCCTCAGACAGCATATCCTCGTCTTGGTTAGCCCGTCATGGCTTTGTTGCTCCCCCAAGATACATTTGGTCAGGATTAGCATCAACAGTCTATACTTTCTCTTCAACATTGGCCTTTTCAAATTTGCCGTTGTATTTTGATATGTTCTCCTTGCCATCAGTCGGAAACTTTCCAAATATTCCGATGATTTATAGGTGAATGGGTTGTCGCCGGTGGTGCTTAAATTAAAAATCGCACCAATCTCAGAAATTGATAAAACAATTCTTCTCTTCTTCTCTTTAGTTCTAATTTGCGATTCTAGACCTATATCTGTTGCTTTTGCTCTGGTCAAAAACTCAGCACACAGATCATCCACTGTCAAAATTTTTGAAGGTTTCATCGTACAGTATCGCTTCAGTCCCCTTGATTCCAGTAGATTTAATATTTCTCTTGTTTCCGAATCAGTTGCAACATCCCAATCAACGTACATTTCTGACTTTGTTTTATCTCTAATAGAAGTCAGATCATATTCAAACTTGATTTTCTTTTTGGAGTCCGCCATTGATGAATGCAGAAGGTTTTAGGAGGGAAAAGAGAGGTTTTGAGAAAATATGAAGAGTTTTATGTGTGCGTAAATGAAAATTATGCACACGAATGTTTATTTATATGGAAAATATAATAATAAACAATTATTAGAATAATAATTGACTGCAAAAGTGTAAATGTAGGCTTTCGAATCGCCATTAATGCAATTATGACATTTATTTTGAAAAGTGCATAGAATATTATTTAATATGTCGCGCGTGAGATTGAGACGGTTCATTTTTCAGAAACCGCCTCCATTTCTGGCGCGTGAAGCATACTAAGCGTTTTTCAAAAGTTAATTTGATAAAATTTCGGGTCCGTAGTAACTTCTTTCCTGACACAGTTACTTATTTAAGAAATTACTTTTCAGTTAATTGGAGAGATAAAATAGAATATTATTGAATTTAGAAAGCAAATTTGAACCCTTATCCTTTTATTTTGTAAAACAAAATATTTTTAACAAATTGAGCAACTTTATTTTTGAAATAAATGATAAAGCGGATTATGATATTAAATTCATATATTAATTATATGAACCCAATATTCATAATTAAGAGTATTTAGGAGAAACTTCCTGGACTTTCACCTCGTCTGGATTGATAGCATCACTGTCTGTTTTCTGAACATTTGGATAATTAGACCTTGTCTTGTATTTGGAGATATGTACTGAACTCTGTTCTTACTGAAACCACAGATACATAGACAAAACGTTAGTATCAAGAGTAAGTCAGATAATGTGCAATGGTCATCTGATTCTATTAGGAGTCAGTTGACTATTGTATCCTTATCTGATTTACCTATGTCAGACAAGTAATTATCAAGTCAGATATGGTCAATATGACGAATCCTTGATTCTTGATTCCAAGATAGGAGATCAATGATATCAGCTACCTGATTGTCCTTTGACTTATATCTAGTCTGATAACTCTTTCTAGACATAATAAACCAATTAAAATAGACTAATAGTAAAAACAAGGAATTAGATTACAGATTAACTAAAGAAGCATCTAATAATCCTAATTCTACAGATAGTTCTTTAAACCTTGTCTCTGCAAGTGGCTTTGTCAGGATGTCTGCTCTTTGGAAATCAGTAAGAATCTTCTCTAGTCTGATATCTCCTTTTTCAACATGATCTCGAATGAAATGGTGTCTTATGTCTACATGCTTGCATCTTGTATGTAGGACTGGGTTTTGGGTAATAGCTATGGCACTATTACTATCACAAAAGATAGGTACTTCTTTGGTGATAATGTTATAGTCTCTTAGCTGTTGACTTATCCAGATCAGCTGAGAGCAACAACTTCCAGCTGCCATATACTCAGCTTCAGTTGTGGAAGTAGCTACAGAGGTTTGTTTCTTAGACAACCATGAAATCAGCTTACTACCAAGAAATTGACAAGTACCAGATGTAGATTTTCTATCTATCTTACACCCACCAAAATCTGAATCTGAGTATCCAGACAACTCAAAGTTATCATCAGCTGGATACCATAGTCCAACATTTATAGTTCCTTTCAGATACTTGAGAATTTTCTTTGCTGCTTCAAGATGGCTTTTCTTAGGATTAGCTTGAAAACGAGCACATACTCCAACTGCAAAAGAAATATCAGGTCTACTAGCAGTTAAATATAATAAAGAACCAATAAGACCTCTATACTCAGTTTGATCAGTATCTTCTCCTTTTTCATCTGGATCCATTGAAAAATTTGTCATCATAGGTATCTTAGCTTCTCGGCTGGTACCTATTCCAAATTTATTAATAATATCTTTTGTATATTTGGCTTGATTGATGAATATTCCCTTCTTTGTCTGTTTGACTTGAAGTCCAAGAAAATAAGTCATCTCACCCATCATGGACATTTCAAATCTACTTTTCATAAGAAAACTAAATTCTTCACACAAAGATATGTTAGTTGATCCAAATATTATATCATCAACATAAATTTGAACTAACAAAAGATCACAACCAAACTCTTTTCTAAAAAGAGTTCTATCAATTTTACCTTTAACAAAACCATTTTGAATTAAATATTCAGACAAGGTGTCATACCAAGCTCTTGGTGCTTGTTTAAGTCCATATAGAGCTTTCCTTAGTTTATAAACCTTGTCTCCTTTGACAAAACCAGGGGGTTGCTCTACATAAACTTCCTCAGCTAGGATTCCATTTAAGAATGCTGACTTAACATCCATTTGAAAAATTATGAATCTTTTAAAAGCAGCATAGGCTAAAAACAATCTTATGGCTTCCAGACGAGCTACTGGTGCAAAGGTTTCATCATAATCAATACCCTCTGATTGTGAATAACCTTGAGCAACTAGTCTGGCCTTATTTCTAACCACAATATTGTTTTCATCCCTTTTGTTTTTTAAGACCCATTTAGTTCCAATGACTTTTTGATGATGAGGCCTTTCAACAAGCTCCCACACATCTTGTCTTTGAAACTGATTTAGTTCTTCTTGCATGGCATTAATCCAGTTGGAATCAGTTAGAGCTTCTGTAATTGATTTAGGTTCAAGTAATGATACATAGCAACTGAACATACAATCTTGATTTAGTTGAGTCCTTGTCTGGACACCAGAATCTAAATCTCCAATTATCTGCTCAGCTGGGTGATATGACATTACTCTCTTACCCTTATCTTTTACAGTGGATGATGTCTTGTCTGAACTATTTATTTTAGATGATTCTATGTTACCTTCTGATCCCTGAACATCAGATGTACTAGTTGTCTGATTAGTAGGCAAATCAGCTGGTGAGGAAAAATTTCCAGGTTCTTTTCCTTTGTCCAATTCTTCCTCTTCATCTGAATCTGATCCTTGATTGTAAAATTTTATGGTTGATTCTTTGATAGTCATCTGTTCCAGACTGTCTGATATCTTTGTGATGTTCCCTGTCTTATCAAACTCAAAAGAAGATTCATCAAATATCACATGAGGTGTTTCTTCTACACACAAGGTTGTCTTATTAAAAACTTTATATGCCTTTGATACAGAAGAGTATCCCAAGAATATCCCGTCTGCTATCTTGGCATCAAAAGTTTTTAATTGAGATTTTCCATTGTTATGTATGAAACATTTACAACCAAATATATGAAAGTATGAAATTTTGGGGGATCTTCCCTTCCAAATTTCATATGGAGTTTTACACTTATCCTTAACAACCAAGCTCCTATTCTGAACATAACATGTTGTATTCACAGCTTCTGCCCAAAATCTATGTGGAGTGTTATACTCGGATAACATAGATCTAGCGGCCTCTTTCAAAGTTCTGTTTCTCCTTTCAACCACTCCATTTTGTTGTGGAGTCCTTGCTGAAGATGTTTCCTGAGCTATGCCATTCTCAATGCAGTAGTTAGAAATCAATTTATTTAGGAATTCAGTACCTTTATCACTTCTAATTTTAACAACATTTAATCCTTTTTCATTTTGAATCTTCTTAAGAAATTCTGGAATCTTAGTCATAGTCTCATTCTTTTTGTACAAGAAAATAACCCAAGTAAATCTTGAAAAATCATCAACAATTACTAAGGTATATTTTCTTCCACTAAAACTGAGAGGAGTTACTGGACCAAAAAGATCCATATGAAGAAGTTCCAGAATTCTTTCTGAAGAAGGATTACTTATTGTTTTAAAAGAAGCTTTAGTCTGTTTTCCTTTTTGACAAGCATCACACACATGGTTCTTTGAAAATATTTTGTCAGGAAGTCCTTTAACTAAAGATTTCCTTGCTATTTTGTTAAGAGTTTTGAAGTTTAAGTAACTAAGTCGTTTGTGCCACAGCCAACTTAGATCGTCTGAACTCTTAGCAACAAGACAAGTATATTTAGGACAACTTTTGAAATTAGCAACATAAATGTTACCTTGTCTAACTCCAGCCAATAGAATATTTTCATTGATACCATTTAGAACATAGCATGCATTATGAGTAAATTTGACACAAAACCCTTTATCACAAAATTGTGAAACAGATAGTAGATTGTGCTTCAATCCTTCCACGTAGTAAACTTCATGAACTTGAACATCTTCAATCATTAGTGTTCCTACACCTTTAGTAAGTCCATAGTTTTTATCTCCAAACATCACTCTTGGTCCATCAATGGTTTGATAGTTAGAGAGAACTCGTCTTTCATAGGTCATGTGCTTGGAACAGCCACTATCAATGTACCAGATGACCTCAAGAATGTCTCCTCTATCAACTATCTTCTTGTCTTCCTGCAATCACAAATTTATTGCTTAGGTACCCTTTGTACTTCGGGTCCTTTCATGTTAAGTTGATTTTTAGGAATCCAGACAAAGATATCAATGTTTCTTAAAACCATAGATTGCAGTTTACATCCTTACCTATCTACTAAGATAAGACTTTCAAGATCAATCTTATTTAATTGATCTTTTGAAATTATCTTGAATCTTGGTAGGAATGGATATGTTCTGCTTCTTCCATCAAAACCATTATACCTAGGATAAATTTTTTATTTAGCCTTGGGTTTAACCTTTGGAGTTTCTTTCCTTGTCTGTTTCTTCTTTTCAGAATTATCAGATGAGGTAATCAATTCCTTGGGTTTCCATGGACTAAATCTAGTTTCTATCTTTGGTTTAGTTGCTTTGACAAAGACTCTAGGTTTTATTGGATCATTTTTGTTGCTCCTATCAAAACCTAATCCAGTTTTATCACTAGACTTTTGTGAAGAATTGAAAATTTTATCTATTGTGGTTTGAGAGTTGTTCAGAAGTCCTAACTTGAGATTTAATTCTCTGTTAGTTTTCTTATAATTCTCATTCTCAGAATAGATATTTGAAAATTTTATTTTTAAAGAACTCAATTCTTGTTCTAACTTTTCTGTCTTATCAGACAAGGTACTGGTGATCATCTCAGTCTGACATTCCCCCTTGAATGTACAGTCTGATTTTTCATTTACCTCAGTTTGATTGACCTTAGTTAGATCAGTAATTTGATTCTTTAAATTAAAATTTTCTGTCTCTATCTGTTTATAAGCAGATAGAGCTGTTTCTAAGTCTTTCAAAAGTTTATCAATAAGACTGGGATCAGTTTCTGATAAAATATCACAATCATTATCTGAAGAGGAATAGTAATGTACCTATTTTGCCATCAGACAGATGTCATCATCTGATCCAAAATCAGATGAGGATGAGGATGAAGATGTCTCATGAACTTCTTCTTTCTCAGCTAGGAGAGCTCTCTGGTCAGCATACCTTCTATCTCTTTTCTTCCTCTTTTCTTCTCTCTCTCTGGGAGTGAGTTGAGGACAATCATAACTGTAGTGACCAGGTTTGTTGCATGTATAGCATATATCTCCTTTGTCTGTTTTTGGACTACTATCTCCTCGTCTGATAGGTGACTTATGACTTCTTGACTGATCCTTCTTTCTATCATTATCTGAACTCTTCTCATCCCTGTCTGATCTATAGTTCCTTCGACCTAACCTGTCTCTCTTGTTTCTTTTGTACTTCATCTTCAATCTTTCATACCTTTTTAACAGAAGAGCCATTTCTTCTTTTACGGACAAATCAGATGCTTTAGAGATCTTTCCAGATTCATCTTGATGAACAAAAGCTACAGTCTTTCCAGATGTTGAAGATTCTGCTTCATCTTCTTCATCTTCAATTTGAATATCATATTCTAACGCCTTTAGATGGGAAAACAAAGTGTGGTGAGGAATTGAGGATAGATTTTGAGTAGCCTTCAGAATGTTAGTTTTTTCTCTCCATCTTTTGCTTAATGACCTCAGTACTTTATTGTTGATTTCTTTTTCTGTGTACGTTTTTCCCAAGTCAGCTGCTTTGTTCAATAGATTGGTCAGCCTGACATCCAATTGATCAACAAACTCTCCTTCTTTCATTTTGAACGTGTCAAAAGCGTGTAGAACTGACTGTAACTTGTTTTCTTTAACCTGTTCAGATCCTTCACAAATTCCAGCAAGAGTCTCCCACATTTCCTTGGCAGTCTTGCATCTTTTAACCTTTTCAATCCAATCCTTGCTCAATGTTTCAATAATTTCAGTTCTTGCAACTTAATCCAAGTTGTGAATCTTCCTTTCATCACTAGTGAGTTCTGAGCTTTTCTTTTCTTACCTCACTCTTGTTTCAACTGCTGTAGTACCATCACTTGTGCCACCATGATAAAATTTGATGGGACCTTCCTCAAGAACCTCCTCCATTCTGTCATGAATTGCTATGGTTCTCCATTCTAAACTTCCAGTAATCATATTCTTCTATAGAAAAATCAGGAAAATCCTGGATTTCTTGCGTTTCACAGAAGACATGATGAAACAGAAAAATCAGGATCTTAGTTAAGACCTAAAATTAATATCAGAACAGCTTAACACTGCTCTGATACCACTTGTTGGTCCCGATTAGTTGAGTTGATTAAAACTTGAATTATCCTTCTAGAACAAAATCTAGAAGGGGGGTTGAATAGATTTTATAAATTTTTCAAATCTTCCAAAACTGATTCAAAGTATCAAAGGACACAGCGGAAAAGAATGATTTATCTCAACTTCAACAAGATCAAAAGCGAACTGATTATTTTAGTTTTAACTTTAATCCTGAAATTAAATGATAAGCTAGAAATTGAAAAGATACAAGAAAGTAAATCAAAGCAATAAAGAACACAGTATTTATAGTGGTTCAGATTATAACAATCCTACATCCACTCTCCTTCTTCAACCTTGAAGAAGGGCCTTCACTTACTTATTTTCTTCTTTCTCGCTGACTTACTTACAATAGTGAATCTTCAGCCTTACAATGAATTCTTCCTAATTCTGAATATCTATGGCTTGAAGATCTAATGTGAAAAGTGTTCTACAAACACTAAAACTTAAAAACGTATAAAACGTTTGTGAATGTGTATAATATTTTTGGCTTGTGAATACAAATTATGTATATTGATGAGTGCAAAGTATCAAAAGTTGATTATAAACTAATTTCTATCCCTATTTATAGAGATCTTCACTTGGTATTTGTAACTTCCTTGAATTTTGTTTTGATTAGTTATAACAATATAACTGAATCTTATAACTTCCTCTTGGTTAGTTGAACCCGCTTTTTGAAACTTGTGTAAAATTTTCTCTAACACTTCATCGTCTGATACTTGCTTCTTCTTGTCCTCGTCTTCATTCCTTGTCTGGGTAATTATTTATAGTATTGCATGTCAACAGTCTTCTATGCATTATCCTTGTCGGGTATCTGGTCCTCATCTGATTTCCTGTCCTCATCTGAGATTTGTCCTTGTTTGTTATCTTGACCTAGTCTGACTTTTATACTTAGTTTTATTATACTTCAGTTGTCTATACAAGACACTCAGCTGGTCATCCTATTTTACACTTTTAACACATCAAAACTAAATACAATCTTTTCTTTACCTAACATAAAGTAGCCCATATTGTAATATGGGATTAGGACGGTAATTCAATTATAACTCTTTAGTGGACCGAGTTATAATTAATGGGCTTAAGTGGAGTGTTCGGATTGAACACAGGACATTTAGGCCCATCAGGAGGCCCAACCCTAATTCCTCCTTAAGGTCCCTGTTGTAGTCTATAAATAAACCCTACATCAGAGCCTCTCAGACGTGTGAAAAAAATGTAAGATTAGAAAGAGGCGGATTCTGATTCCTTGGAAGATCGTCGACCACACGACGTCCAAGGGAAAAGGATAGGAATACGGCAGAAGATCGTGAGGTTCGTGGCTCATCCTTGATCCGCAGTTCTGACCTTAGAATTGGTTCGACTTCACCTATTACGGTGAATAGGTATGATTTTCTTTCCGCTGCGTTTACATGCATGTGATCCCAAATCAGATAATCACATAGAGTCGGTGATCCGGTGGTTCCAACTATTCCTTCTTTTGTATTTTCTTGACTCTAGTCCTAGGGTATTTCAATATTTTCTTATCCCACAATATTTTTCTGTTATTCCATGGATCCAACCCCCTTTTTTGTTGTTACTCCTAGCCCCCATCCTCTTCAAGCTAGGATATTAGGGCCCTCTAACATGTCCCCCGGGACTCTAGAGGAGTTCCATCACCTGGGGTGGATTTCCTCCAATTTCTTTACTTGTATTCCGAGAGGGAGGAGAGACCCAATCCAACTGAGGATCGCACATTAGCCTTCTGGGGAGAGCAACTCCACACTGGACTCCGCTTTCCTCTTTCTCGATACCTTTGTCAGATTTCTTAGTTATTTAAGGTTCCTCTGAACCAATTTACAACCAATGCATTACGTATGATGATATCTTTCTATATGCTTATCAAAGGTGTCAGGGGAGAGCCCACCAGAGAACTCTTTTTTACTCACTTTAACTACAAAATTTTCACTCCTTCTTCTACACCATCGCAAGAGCCAGAGGGCTTTGTTCCTTTCTTAACCGTCTGCATGATAGTAAACTCAATTGCTCTCAGGAATACTTCTTTATCGTCTCTCCCGAGCCTTGGGGTTTTCCTCATGAAAGAATATGGGTGTATAACAACCCCCTCATGAAGGCTCCATGACTTGAACATATTTTTAACACACAATTGAGCAATCAATACAAACCACAAGAGTATGGTATCAATGTAGCATGCAAGTATTTAGACCAAGTATTTATTGAACCCAATGAACTAGGAGAATAGCGGATCCTCGAAATTAAACATTGTCATAGTCATCATAGTGGCTAACAGGGGCTTTTTTAGAATTTAAGGAAATACACTAACAAGACAAGACAAGCAAAATAAATAAAATAACTTCAATTAGAAGTTCAAGGGTGCAAAGAATGCTTCGGGTGTACTACTTATGAACTCCACTAATGCTACTTACGAAACTACAACTTATCATTTGCCATCGTCAAAGAAGAGAGCTAAAAGCTATCACGTCAAATGATTGAAGTATTTATCGTGCAAGTATTATTACGACCCAATCAAGTTATCGAACCCATTAGATATGAGATGCAATGAGGCCCTAGGATGCAAGCTAATTATGAATATTGATGCAAACTCGGTTTATCTAACAATCTACTCAAATAAGAATGAAATACCGAAACAATAAAACTATGAATTAAGCTAGATCAAATAACAAGCTAGACTAACTTTCAAGTAGTTCAAAGGGGGAATGGGTGTTAGGGATAATCTCAACTAAGGAATCATTAATCACCACTATAATTGCCTCAAATTGCCATTCAATCAAGATAGAAAATAATGAACATCATGCAACAATGTCTCCATAAATCACATAATACCTAATTGTGAACATTCTCAATGCAATGAATCTCTCAATTACAAAGCATCTAATTCATACAATCACACACAATTATCACCCGATTAATCTCTAATCATGTTAGCTCAACTCTCATTTATTGCTAGGATGATCAAACACTAATCTAAAAAGAGATAAACATGTATGAAGCACAATAAGCATCAACAATTAGGGTACTATCTATCTCAATTGAACAACAATCATCAACAATTATAGCAAGAACAATCAAATCATCCCTAATTTCAATTATCTCAAGCACAAGAGAATTAGCCCAGGTGCAAAGAGCAAATCCTATGGGTAAGCAAACAAATAGCATGTTCATCATGATTAAACAAGCAATTATGAAATAGAAATAGAGAGATAGAATGAACATCACCAAATTTTGCCAATTGTAGTAAGAATTGAATGCTTGAATCTTCAACAATGTAAACACCTTCTTCAATTGAAATACAATCTTCAAAACTCTAATCTAGTGTAGAATTCACTATTCTAATCAACAATTAATAGAAATATAACTATAAACTTGAATATATGAATCTAGGAAGTGGAAATTAGCTAAGAACTCTAAAAATTGCCCTGAAAATGAATGGTAACTGAAAAATGGGCGCCTCGAGTCAAGTTTCAGGGCCTCGACTCGAGCCCCGAGTCAAAAACACGTTTTTAGGCAAAATCTTCTTTGGCTCAACTCGAGCGAGTTGTTGTACCTCAACTCGGGACAAATCAGCTCGACTCGAGCTGCTCTTTACTTAGGCAAATCTTCGATTGTGTCCATGGCTCGACCCGAGGTGCTATGAGCTTGACTAGCGGTCGAGTCCAGGGATTTTTGTGGGCCCTGACTTGACCTCCAAACCCCCATTTTCGCCCCACGTGTACGTCTCGTCGCCATATGAATCTCGGTACTCTCGGTTCGGTCTAATTCCTCCGAAACCCCTAAAAATGAGACGAAACACATCGAAAAACCATTAGTTTCCACATAGTAATACCTCAATTGCAAAAGAGTGATACTCTACACCTTAAAGCACATATACTAACACTTTTCATTAATTTTTGCAATTAATCACCTAAAAAATCATGCAATCATTCACTCTCATCATCAAACATGTAAACCAATCCCTCGTGAGGCCTGGGTGAACAATTTAGCAAACTAGCACCTAATTGACTTCCAAAAGCTTCTACGATAGTGAAGGGTAGAATGTTTCAACACAGTTACTAACTCCTATACTTTGTCTCTTCACTAATCACCTAAATTCTCATTCATGCTATTAATGTCTATTAATAAAGGATCTAAGAAGTTAACCCCCTCTCGGCGTAGCTAATTACTATTAAACTCAAATCAATTAATCAAAATCCTCACTCAATTACCCCCCTAATGTCTACCAACTCTCGTTGCAGTAAACAATAGCCAATAAATGAGCTACTAAGAATAATCAATCAAGCAATCAAAACACCATAATAGAAAGCATCAAAACCCATCAATGGCAAAATCAAAAGCATAGAAACATAATCACATTAGCTTCATTCATAAAACATACACCCAAAGCATCAAAAGTTTAGCCTATGGCTAAGAGAAGCATAACAATAGATAATAATGAAAACAGAACAAGACCCATAGCTAATTTCACCATATGAAAGCTTAATTGAAAGATAACACTTTAAATTCTTGAAATGGAAATAACACTTGATGATTCTTACAATTAAATTTGGTTCCTTGCTTGAAGATGAGATTATAATGAAAATAAACTCTAGTCTATGCTAATATATTGTGGAAATTATATGTCTAAACTAAACTATGAACTTGGAAGAAGAAAACTATTTAGAAGTGTGTTTGATCCTAAGGAGAGAGTGTGTGTAGAGTGGAAAGTGTTAAAAAAACCTGAAATGAAGAGGTATTTATATGGGCAGCAAGGTTAGGGATTTAATTTTGCAATTAGACCCTTGGAGAATGCCCAATTTGTGCTTAAAACGCCAAAAAATCATCAAAAGTCGTAAGTGACTCGGGCAAGGGAACTCGGCCGAGTAGGGAGGACTTGCCCGAGTCATTTTGCCACTGGGAAGGGTTCACTCGGGCACCACACTGCCACTCGGCCGTGTGGCTTTTGTGCCTGGCCGAGTGATTTTTTCGTCTCGACCCTTCCAACTTCGTTTCTTCATATCTCAGGCTCCCGAACTCCGATTGATCCAATTTTTTTTCCTATAAGACCCTCTTTCATCCTTCTTTCTATCCATGCAATTCTTCATTTGATTTGGATAATTTTTCAGCCCTCAAATTGTTCTCCAGAACAACCACATACCTACATTTTAAAGCTCAAAATACCAACTCTATAATCAAATGCAATTAGCTAATTAATAGTGAAATAAGCATGAAAATTATATCAAATTGAGAAGATTAAGACCGCAATAGCCATGCAATTTTCACACTAATCACTCCACACCCTCACTCAGGTTCTGATCTCAATCACCAAGTCATTAAAAAACTAAATTCTTACTGTAATACTCACGACCTTTTTAGCGCCATTGTCCTTTGTAACAATCCTCGCCTTTTATCTCACTTTGGATTCGACTTACTGATTGTCACATTTTATAGTAGCTAAGTATTTATGACAAATCAGTTCATCGAACCTAAGGGAAATAGGAAAGCAAGGATCCCCAGAACTACAAGTCTCGTGAAATTAGAGAGTCAAACACGGGATTTTTTGCAATTAATTAAAACAAACAATTAAACTAAGAACAATTAACTAATAAAGCAAGCAAATGGAAAGCAAATAAAACTAAGAAGCAAAGAACACGAAACTAGATATCAGAGAGAAGGTAGTGGTCGGGTGCGACTCACTAATGATTCATCAATTATGGCTCAAACAAGATCAAGTATTCCACATGCAAGAGGTGATAAGGTCAACCCACGAATAAAATACCCAACCATACTGGATAAGCCTAGGAAGAGTACCACATTTACGCACGTTGGATTGTCTTAGAGACGACAACCTAAGCCCCTTCACTAATTACCCAATTAAAATTAAGCAATTATGTACCCTTATGTCGGTTCTAATGAAATTAACCAAGTCTCCTTGAGTTAACCCAATATTATTATCAATTACTCCTCTATTCTTAACACCAAAGCACCAATTAAATTACCCACGTCTCCATGCGATAATCGAACAAGTAACAAAGGATCAAAGCATAGAAGAGCAATCAACACATACAAACCACATAAGGATAATCAACCTCTCACAAAAGGAACACCCAATCAAGTCATCACCATAATCAAATCATCAAAGGCTCATCACACCCAAACACTAAGAAATTTAGCCAATCGTAATCAAATTAACAAAGCCCATGGCAATCAAGAGTGAAATAACGAAACCCATACCAATTGCAATGAAACAAATAGGAGATGAAAGAGATAACACCTGAATTCTTCAATACATGAATTAAAATTGCAATTCTTACAAAATCCTTAGATCCTTGGCTTGAAATTGAGATTACAATGAAGTAAACTATTGACCTATGCTAGATAACTATTGGGCAATGGAAA
Organism: Paraleonurus japonicus; assembly: GCA_030762865.1. Taxonomy (NCBI): domain Eukaryota; kingdom Viridiplantae; phylum Streptophyta; class Magnoliopsida; order Lamiales; family Lamiaceae; genus Paraleonurus; species Paraleonurus japonicus. The sequence goes on along the minus strand of CM061055.1, from coordinate 25,659,448 downwards.
TTAAACACTAATCTATTGGAATTTAGAAGAAATTAACTAAGGAAAGGTGAGTGTGTGTAAAAAGTGTGAGAAGAGTATGTGGGATGATCTATGGGAAGAAGAGCCAAGTTCAATGAGGTGTTGGAAGTGTGAATTCTCTTCCTTAAATCTGAATTGAAGGCTATTTAAACGGAGGGCCTTGGGTGCAAAATGAGTATTGCAATTAGATCCCTGAAATTCTGACTTTTCACAGATTTTCCCGCGACAGAGCCAACTCGGTCCGAGTTAGCTTCCAACTGAGTCGAGTTGGTTGTAAGAGGTCAGAACACAAATCAAATCTGCCTTGGAACAGATGTTTCCCATCGACTCGGTTCACCTTAATGCCTCGGACCGAGTCACGTTCAAATCGAGTTGAGTTGGCTCTACCAACCGAGTTGATCACCACCCTCAAAACTTTATGTTCCTCAAACATTGACTCGGGTCGAGTTAGCTTTCGAGCTTTGTCTTTCAATCTTCGATTCTCTATAACTTTGGCTCCCGAACTCCGATTTGCTTGATTCTTCTTGCAACGTGACCCCCTTTTCATCATCTTTTCAAATTTTCACCACTTCTTTAGGTTCACTTAATAATATGCTCATGCTAGCTTGTTTCATCCCCTACAACATCCGTTCCTTGCCCAATTCTTGTACGGGACTTGCTTTTGCTCTAAATCACCTATGAAAACCTAAAGAATAAGAAAAAAAATCCCTTCTCGACTATTTAGCATGAAATGACAAGGTCAGGTGAAGAATTGCTAGCAAAATAGGCAAATATGAGCAACAAAACCACTGTTAAAACATACAATTGAAAGTGTGTGTGTAGTGTAAAACAGACTGATGTTGTACTGAATGTTATGGCATGCACTACAACTTCTAAAATATCATAATGTAAACACATCGGAAGACTAACACTACAATGCAAAGGAGTAATTTTTCATAGACTTGTTAATTAAAGTCTATGATGTCTGTCGGCGAAACGTTTCACTAATTCGAGAGTGAATGCAAAAGTGTGTGTAAAGAGTTTCCAAGACAGAACCTTTACAACGGAAATAAAGACTCAATATCACCTATTGACTCTTAAACGACTAAGTGTAGCATTACAAAATATTACACCGTCAAAAGTAAATCAAAGTATCAAAGACATCTACGCTTAATGACACTTCAATAAACCTATGTTGGTAAACGAGGTAACATGCACAAGTACCAACGTAAAGGGGGAATAACGGCCCTATCTCTTGGATGCACTAACGCACTCAACAATTGATATTTGGATATTCCTTGTCATTGCTGAAGTCCTCGGTCTTCTATTTATAGATGTCCTCGGTCTTCAACCATAGATCCTTGTAGATGGATCTAGAAAGACTCCAAAATAACTTCCCCTTAATTCTCTCACTTAACCGTCCATGTAGATAGTTGAATTCGTGGCTTTACTCCGTCAACTGCATGATCTAGGTCCTTCTAAATCTCTCTGGAATTAGTCTTGAATTCTGGATCCTTGTGGAAGATTCTGCAATCCGTCCTCAATGTTGCACTCAATGTTACAGCATCCTCAGCAACATTTGACTAAGTCTTCATTCCAGATCCTTGTAGAATGTTCTAGATCTTCAACCTGCAATGTCACAACATCTACTACAACATTGAACTGTTAGAGAATAAAAGTTAGTTATATGAAGAAAGAAAGGGTCAAATTCTGATGTAGCAGAATATGTGATAACATCACATGCGACATCAACAATCTCCCCCAATTTGACCTTTCTGGCTACAACACACCTTATGTATACATATCAAAATATATATAAGTCAGTAATGTATGTATGACAGAGAATCTCATCTGTAGCATACACTCAGCAAGCCATAACCTGTAGTAGCAAACTAGTCAAACTAGTAAAAACAGAATAAGTAACTCAAGGTTAACTTACTCAAACACAATAAACCATTAAGGTTTAAACAAAAACAGATTAGTATCAGAACCTAATCAAAATATAGAATCAGTACCAGAGTATTAGAGCATTAACTAGAACATGAAATCAGTATCAGAGCAATGCTTAAAAAAACATGAAACTAGTATCAGATCCTAAGTAGATAGAACAGTATCAGAGCAAAATCAGAGTCAGAAATGTAATAAACAAACTGATTTACAAGGGATAATAATTCAGTGTAAGGGAAGGTCGAATATTGCTGTAAAATATTTTACAGCTGCAGCTTCAAGGACTTGCACATAGCTCCCCCTATCACGAATCTCCCCCTGTGAAACAGCTCATCATCAGGTCATCTGATCTGGTAAATCACCATAAAGGTCAGAAACATCTTCATCTTCATCAGCAAGTTCCACTATTGCAAAGTTTGCAATAACATCTACAGCAGCATCAACATCAGGTCCAGCTGCATTACCATCTCCACCAGGATTTACACCATCAACTGGAATTTCTTCGATTACAACACCACGAGCACGATCAACAGCTGTACTCCCCCTATGGTAGCAGAAAGTAATCGCAACCAATAATCCTTCAAGAATTGAAGTTCATTGATTGATTCCTGCAAAACCTCCAATTGCCTGCGAATAAAATTTTCATTAAAATTCATAAAACCAGTAGGATAATTAGGGTTGTGTGGAGCAGAATGTGGAGCAGCATCTGGAACAGCATCAGGAACAGGATTATGAACAGGATCAGGAACAGCATTATGAGCAGCATTAGGAGCAACATTCTCCTCAGCATTAGGATCTGGCATAGGCAAATCAATTACCCTGTTTCCACTCAGTAAAACAGGTGAGATATTCATCAAAGTAACTCTCCCCCTTAACAACTCATTTCGGCTAGGTTGATAACCATGACTCCTCATGTAGCCATAAATCAGATTTGGATAAGGAAGGTTCCCTTTTTCAGAAATATTCCCAGCAAACTTCATCAAATGATGAAAAAGCCAGCCCTAAATTAAATCTCCTCATAACACCAATTCTAAACATCAATACAACCTGGTCCTTAGTCACTTTGGTCGAATTTGTAGAAGGGATCCAATTGTACACAATTAACTTATGAATAACCGAATATAGAGATGTCAAGTGAGCAGCAAGCATATGTCTTTGCCATCTAACTATTCTACCACCAGTCAAAGTTTGAATTACCTCATCCATAGGAGGTACATTTTCTTCATCCATGTGATCAATATGGAGGAAGAATTGATCAGCTCAGGTGTGAATGGAACATCTCTCCCCCTAAAGTTTACAGACCCATACCAATGTGAGTTTCTTCTTCCATGTCCCTTTTTCAAACTTGCATAGAACTCATAAACCCAATTAGTCACAAAAGAATCAGCAAAAGTAACAGCATGCATCAAACTTCTTTCTTCTAAGTATCTTACCAATCCCTTAGACTCAAACTCAGCAACATCAATCTTTCTTTCAATCAACAATTTCCTATTACTCAACTTAGTAACTTTTTGATCAAAAGTTTCACTATCCGAATCATCACTAGAATCTTCAAGTTCACTATCATTCTCATCACCAACAGGAAGTTCAGAATCAGTACCTTTCTCAGAATGATCAGATTCTTCGCTTGATTTCTCCTCAGAGTCATCACTGTTGTCATCTGGATTAGGTTCTGCTGCACTTGTTCCAGCATCGGGTACATCACTGTCCTGTTTCTTCTTTGATCGTCTTTCTTGCCTCATTTTCAGCTCAATCAGTGGTACATTCTCGTCACAATCACCATCACCAGTATCAACAGCCTGTTCACCACTTTGCTTGTCAGAATTTTCAGAATCTGAGTCAGAGAATACCTTAATCGGTTCATTTGCAACTGAACCCATAGTAGGCTTCTTTTTCCTTGATGATTATGAGTAATCAACCCTTGTAAATACACGTCCTGATCGCCTTCTCGGTTTTGGAGCAACTGATGGAGGGCTTCTCTTCCTCTTCCCTTTTGCAGCCTTAACAGTAGCAGCAAACTCCATCGGTTCTGAGTCCTCTGACATTGAGGAGTCAGTGTGCTCAGAAACGTTCTCCTCCTCAGCAAGTGGACTCTTCCCTTTGCTGGTTTCAACCGTGGGTGCATCCTCCATTGTGGTGTCCCCTGCTTTAGCATATTCTGCAGCAATCGCAGCGACGTCGACTTCTACAGTGGACGATTGAGGGTTTTCAGGAACGGGAGTAGGTGTAGGAGTAGGATTAGTTTGAGTGGCGAGGTATTAAGACACATCAACCGTAATAGAGCTGATTGTAAGCTCAGGTACGTGGGTGCCCCTTTCAGGTTTTGGGCAAGATTTTGAGCGATGGTTTTAGCCTATGCGCTCGATGCTTTAGTGGGTATGTGAATGTTCAGAGGGTAAGCATCGATCAGAGGCATAGGAGGTGATGTGGTAGTGGATGATTCAGCAACAGTCGCAGCATTAGGGTTTGTAGCCATTTCAGCGAGCAGATTGAGGTTGGATTGAGAGTTTTGGAGAGGTTTCGTTTGAAGGAGAAGTTTGAATGTGTGAGTCTTTTGGGTTTCCTGCCATTTTCACTTAAATAGAGTATTAAAATATTCAATTTAAGTTGACAAATGAAGATAAAAAACTGAACACTTATGCAAAATTTCGAAAATAATGAACAGTGATCACTTCTATGCTTTAGTATTCAGAGTAACATAATTTCGAGAATTATATAGAGAATATAAAGTTACGGTTAATAGTATAGACTCACAAAGAAAATTTTGGAATAAATTAGAACCTAGGTGGTTTAAAACATTAAATCCATGATCTCCTAAAATTTAGGGAATGAAATCATGGGTAAAAAAACTTCCAGAAAAATTCAAATTAATTAGTCCAATTAATTAAAAACTACACGGCATTATCTAAATAAGGTGGTAGTGAGTTTAGTATATGACTTAGTCAAATTAAGAACTAAAACATAATTAATTAATTGCACAAATTAAAATAAATTCGAAACTTGCCTGATGTTGTACTCAAAATTGGAACACACACTTCAACACTGGTTTTTCCTTAGAAAAATTTTCCAATGTTGCAAACAAATCATTTTCAATTTTTCTAGCACTTTTAATCACATATTGATCCATCTTTTCAAAAGAGTGCATCGTAGTCGCGAACTCCGTGCCCCATAGTTACTCAATGGATTTGTGAGCATATTGATGTATTACTAATTACCTTTTGAAAAGAAGACATCGTAGTAGCGAACTCCGTGCTCCATAGTTACTCAGTGAATTAGTACATCTTGAGTGCTTTTTCTTTCTAATTTTCTTTTCAATTGCATTTGAGAAGTGTGAGACCTCTTTATATCTATACAACATCTATTATGATTCAAATTCATTTTTCAAAGGAATTAATTAATCAAGAAAGTTTAAAAATTAACCAAATTACACACTGTACACGTGATGTTGTCACATATGTTACAACATTTGTAACAACATCTATCTAACTTTATTTAGATAGTGCACATACCAAGAGATTTCCTCAAAAATGAGAATCTCTCATGGTCAAGAGCTTTAGTGAAAATATCAGCAAATTGATTTTCAGTGGGTACATACTCTAACTTAACAATATTTTTCTCTACTAAGTCTCTAATAAAATGATGTCTTATACTAATGTGCTTAGTGAGTGAATGTTGTACAGGATTTTTCGAAATATTAATAGCACTAGTGTTATCACAATACACAGTTAAAATATCACTTTTAATACCATAATCATGAAACATCTTACTCAACCATAGAAGTTGTGTACAACAACTTCCTGCCGCGATGTATTCAGACTCTGCAGTGGATTGTGAAACACAATTCTGCTTTCTACTGTGCCATGAAATCAGGTTGTTTTCCATATAGAAACAGCCACCACTCGTACTTTTTCTGTCATCTATGTCTCCAGCCCAATCAGCATCACTATATCCCACCAGTGTGCTATTTGTGTCCTTGGTATACCAAACACCTAGATCACTTGTACCTGCAACATATCTTATGATTCTCTTAATCGCATTCAGGTGTGATTCCTTTGGACATGCTTGGTACCTGGCACAAACACAAACACTATACATGATATCTGGTCTACTAGAGATTAAGTAAAGAAGACTACCTATCATGGATCTATACAGTGTTGGATCAATTTCTTGTCCAGCATTGTCTTTACACAATTTCTGTGTAGATCCCATAGGTGTTTTCATTACCTTAGAATTTTCCAAACCAAACATTTTCACCAAGTTTTTAGCATATTTGCTTTGTGAGAAGAAAATACCATCTTTTTCTTATTTGATTTGAAGACCTAAAAAGTAATTTAGATCCCCAACCATACTCATCTCAAATGTTGCAGTCATTGCTTTAACAAAACTGTTTAACATTTTATCACAAGTTGAACCAAAGACTATATCATCAACATATATTTGAGCAATTAGTAAATCTTCTCCAGTTTGTTTGATGAATAAGGTATTATCAGCAATTCCTCTAATAAAACCAAATTGCAAAAGAAAGTCAGTAAGTCTACCATACCATGCTCTAGGAGCTTGTTTTAGGCCATACAATGCTTTCTTTAGCTTGTACACATGATCAGGATATTATGGGTTTTCAAATCCCTTAGGTTGTTCAACATATGCTTCTTCTAACAAAATGTCATTTAAAAATGCAGCTTTAACATCCATTTGGTGAAGTTTAATATCAATAAAACATGCAATTGCTAGTAGTAATCTAATAGATTCTATCCTAGCAACAGGTGCAAATGTTTCATCAAAATCAATACCTTCAACTTGTGTATACCCTTGTGCAACTAACCTAGCTTTGTTTCTAATAATGTTACCAGACTCATCAGTTTTATTATGAAAAATCCACTTGGTTCCAATGACATTGACATCATCAGGCCTTGGAACTAGTGTCCAAACATCATTCTTTTCAAACTGATTAAGTTCCTCATGCATAGCATTAATCCAATTTTCATCTTTTAATGCTTCAGTAACATTTTTAGGTTCAATTTCAGAATAGTAGCACTCTGCATTAATAAGAATTACAAAGAGAAGACATACATATTGATCTTACCAAATCTGCATGCTCTTTTGAACTTACTTTCCTTCCCGTTTGTACGCCAACTGAAGCATCACCAATGATCTGTCTCTGTGGATGATTTTTGGTTATACGACTAGATGGATTCAACTTTGGTGTATACTGATTGTTCTGAGATGAATCTGCTGAAGTTTCAGGGGAAGTTGTACCAGATGTTGTAACATTTGGTGACATTCTCTGATTTCAGCTGATTATCTTGAACTTCAGTAACATCAGACACATCTTCATCATCATTGTCATCTGTAAGCTTTTTATCATCATCAAACACAACATTAACAGATTCTTGAACAGTGTTAGTTCTAAGGTTAAAAATTTTATAGGCTTTACTATTTCTAGAATAACCTAAGAAAAAACCTTTATCACTTTTTGAATCAAACTTATGAAACTGATCCCTATCATTCAGAATATAACACACACAACCAAATACATGAAAATATTTCACATTTGGTTTTCTATTGTTCAGAATCTCATATGATGTTTGATTAGAACCAGATCTCAGAACAACTTGTTGGTCCCGGAAAGTTGAGTTGACTTAAGCCTTGAGTAAGCTTTCTAGAACAAAATCTAGAAAGGGGGGGTTTGAATAGATTTTGTAGATTTTTCAAATCTTTCAAAACCAATTCAAAATATCAGATTGAGCACAGCGGGTTATGATTAAATTCTCAACTTCTTATAAGATCAAAAGCAAGGTTGATATACTGATTTTAGTTAAGATTCTGAATTTAACTCTTGATGTAACACAATTGTAAAATAAAAGAAACTAAAGAAAGAAAGAAATAATAACACGAGGATTTATAGTGGTTCGGATTTTAAAAATCCTACATCCACTCTCCTTCTTCAATTTGAAGAAGGGACTCTGCCATCGCTTACTTTCTCACTTCCGACTTACACCTTACAACTTGTACAAATCTTCAAATCTTCAATCTCCTAGACTCTTCTTCTAGAAATCTAACTAATACAATGTGTATCGGATTTTGAAGATTACTTGAAAAGTGTTCTAAAAACACTTAGAACTATTTGAGACCTTTCTAGAAATTCTTGTGAAAAGATTGTGAACTCTGAGTAGTGAATTGTGTAAATCAAAAATGCATAAGTGTTATTACTAAACAAATGAAAAACCTAGACCTATATATAAGTCTGAAAAGACAGTTAGTTTGTTAGTTAGTTCTAACAAACTTGAAACTGCTTAACAAACTTAAAAGCGCTCTAGACCTCGGTGATTCTTCATACTCATCTGCAGCTACTTGGTGAAAACTCGCCTTTCTTATTCTACTCGGCTTATCTTGACCTCGTCTGGAGCTCTTCATATTTGTCTCCTGCAGATGACTAGACTTGAGCTTGTCTTCGGATGACTAGCATGTTATCGGACCTAGCTGACTAGCTTAATGCATGACCTGTCTTGATCAGCCTTACATCCCCACTGTTCTTGATTTGGGTGATTAGTCTGATCTGCTCTTTAACTCATCAAAACCTCTTGATCCAACAATTTCCCCCTTTTTGATGAAGTTAAAACCTATAAGAAGGAAACATACTCACAGCTGAAGTTAGTACTAGATCTAGTTAAATCAATCAGATAGATACAACACAATTTCACACTTCAACAGATTCAATCACAATAAGAAATTTAAGTCTTTTAGACTCTTTTAGAAGTATTTTTTTTTAAAAAAAAATTTAACAAAAGATTTTAACTCTGAGATATAAGAATTTCTCAGATGTTTTATACTTAAAAAAAAATTTTAATTTTGAGATATAAAATTTCTCAGATGATTTATACTTAGAAAAATTAAGAAAATTTTTTAATTCTGAGATATAAAATTTCTCAGATAAAAAAAATTTAAGAAAACTAATACACAAAATTCACATAAGACTGAATATATTCATTCACAGAACTTTACAGATTACAAAATAAGAGAACTGATAGAAAATAAAAGATAAGGAAAGAAAGATCTTGTTCTATCAGATTCCCCATCGATCAGCTTCTGGAATGTTTAGCCAGCTGAAAATCCTTGCTCTAAGCTGTTTCAGATCATTCTCATCTGTGAGCTCAGATTCCCTTTCTGCCTTGGCCACAATCTATTCGACCCATTCCGGATCGGGAGAACCATCTTCTTTAAGCTTGGGGGTGACTGCTTTCGTAGGGTCGGGTGCGATCGAGATCGCTTGATTGAACACATTATGTGCCTCATCGAGCAGCTTCCCATAAAGATCGCATCCTCCTTCTCCATCCATTCATGCCAGCGAGATGTCTTCATTGGCTGCTCCAGATGGCGATGCCTTGAGAATGTACCAGTAATACATCCACTTAGCATCCAGGGCTTGCTTTTTATATTCACTGGTGAACTTCCCTGAAACCATCTTTGGAGGAGCTGTGGAGCGGTGGACAGGCGGAAATCAGCTTCATTTTTGCTTTGGACACCCACTTCCGAGTATCCCTGTCCCACTTCATTTCAAGCTTTCCCCATCTTCTTGACCTCTTCTTTTCTCTCTTTTCAAACATCTCCTTTTCAAAGACGATTCTTCTAATCGCTCAGCTGATAAATTGGAGAAGTCTGGTTCCTTTCTTTTGCGCTCGGCTGATCGGGGCTGATCATCTCGCTTTCGGTGATGGAGTCTTCTCGATTGCACTCTTGCTTTTCCTTTACCTTTGCCCTTGGGCTCTGGTTCTTCGACTCTTTCATGCGAGCCAGCAGCTTCTCGATCTTCTCTTCTTCCTCCTTCTTCCTTTTCTCCTCATCCTCTCGGATGGCTTCTTCAATCTGCGTCACCCTCGGTTGCAAGGCAGCCAACTCGTCGATTTAATTTTGATCTCCACCTTGGCTGCCTCCAACTCACCAGATACTGCCTTTGTATCAAGTCTATCTGTTAGACAGACATGACACCAGTGTGAGGGTTTCGATCCGCTCTCAAGCACCTTCCCCCTTTTTAACTTCATCCTTGATGGATCAAGCTCATCCTCGGTGCTGCACAACGCAACGTCCTCAAGTCGTTCTGATCAGAAGTGAGTGTAGATCCCATAGGTGTTTTCATTACCTTAGAATTTTCCAAACCAAACATTTTCACCAAGTTTTTAGCATATTTGCTTTGTGAGAAGAAAATACCATCTTTTTCTTATTTGATTTGAAGACCTAAAAAGTAATTTAGATCCCCAACCATACTCATCTCAAATGTTGCAGTCATTGCTTTAACAAAACTGTTTAACATTTTATCACAAGTTGAACCAAAGACTATATCATCAACATATATTTGAGCAATTAGTAAATCTTCTCCAGTTTGTTTGATGAATAAGGTATTATCAGCAATTCCTCTAATAAAACCAAATTGCAAAAGAAAGTCAGTAAGTCTACCATACCATGCTCTAGGAGCTTGTTTTAGGCCATACAATGCTTTCTTTAGCTTGTACACATGATCAGGATATTATGGGTTTTCAAATCCCTTAGGTTGTTCAACATATGCTTCTTCTAACAAAATGTCATTTAAAAATGCAGCTTTAACATCCATTTGGTGAAGTTTAATATCAATAAAACATGCAATTGCTAGTAGTAATCTAATAGATTCTATCCTAGCAACAGGTGCAAATGTTTCATCAAAATCAATACCTTCAACTTGTGTATACCCTTGTGCAACTAACCTAGCTTTGTTTCTAATAATGTTACCAGACTCATCAGTTTTATTATGAAAAATCCACTTGGTTCCAATGACATTGACATCATCAGGCCTTGGAACTAGTGTCCAAACATCATTCTTTTCAAACTGATTAAGTTCCTCATGCATAGCATTAATCCAATTTTCATCTTTTAATGCTTCAGTAACATTTTTAGGTTCAATTTCAGAATAGTAGCACTCTGCATTAATAAGAATTACAAAGAGAAGACATACATATTGATCTTACCAAATCTGCATGCTCTTTTGAACTTACTTTCCTTCCCGTTTGTACGCCAACTGAAGCATCACCAATGATCTGTCTCTGTGGATGATTTTTGGTTATACGACTAGATGGATTCAACTTTGGTGTATACTGATTGTTCTGAGATGAATCTGCTGAAGTTTCAGGGGAAGTTGTACCAGATGTTGTAACATTTGGTGACATTCTCTGATTTCAGCTGATTATCTTGAACTTCAGTAACATCAGACACATCTTCATCATCATTGTCATCTGTAAGCTTTTTATCATCATCAAACACAACATTAACTGATTCTTGAACAGTGTTAGTTCTAAGGTTAAAAATTTTATAGGCTTTACTATTTCTAGAATAACCTAAGAAAAAACCTTTATCACTTTTTGAATCAAACTTATGAAACTGATCCCTATCATTCAGAATATAACACACACAACCAAATACATGAAAATATTTCACATTTGGTTTTCTATTGTTCAGAATCTCATATGATGTTTGATTAGAACCAGATCTCAGAACAACTTGTTGGTCCCGGAAAGTTGAGTTGACTTAAGCCTTGAGTAAGCTTTCTAGAACAAAATCTAGAAAGGGGGGGTTTGAATAGATTTTGTAGATTTTTCAAATCTTTCAAAACCAATTCAAAATATCAGATTGAGCACAGCGGGTTATGATTAAATTCTCAACTTCTTATAAGATCAAAAGCAAGGTTGATATACTGATTTTAGTTAAGATTCTGAATTTAACTCTTGATGTAACACAATTGTAAAATAAACAGAAACTAAAGAAAGCAAGAAATAACACCAGGATTTATAGTGGTTCGGATTTTAAAAATCCTACATCCACTCTCCTTCTTCAATTTGAAGAAGGGACTCTGCTTACTGCTTACTTTCTCACTTCCAGCTTACACCTTACAACTTGTACAAATCTTCAAATCTTCAATCTCCTAGACTCTTCTTCTAGAAATCTAACTAATACAATGTGTATCGGATTTTGAAGATTACTTGAAAAGTGTTCTAAAAACACTTAGAACTATTTGAGACCTTTCTAGAAATTCTTGTGAAAAGATTGTGAACTCTGAGTAGTGAATTGTGTAAATCAAAAATGCATAAGTGTTATTACTAAACAAATGAAAAACCTAGACCTATATATAAGTCTGAAAAGACAGTTAGTTTGTTAGTTAGTTCTAACAAACTTGAAACTGCTTAACAAACTTAAACTGCTCTAGACCTCAGCTGATTCTTCATACTCATCTCGCGGTGACTTGGTGAAAACTCGCCTTTCTTATTCTACTCGGCTTATCTTGACCTCGTCTCGAGCTCTTCATATTTGTCTCCCTGCAGATGACTAGACTTGAGCTTGTCTTCGGATGACTAGCATGTTATCGACCTCGGTGACTAGCTTAATGCATGACCCTGTCGATCGATCACTTACATCCTCACTGTTCTTGATTTGGTGATTAGTCGATCTCGCTCTTTAACTCATCAAAACCTCTTGATCCAACAATTTCCCCCTTTTTGATGAAGTTAAAACCTATAAGAAGGAAACATACTCACAAATTTGAAGTTAGTACTAGATCTAGTTAAATCAATCGGATAGATACAACACAATTTCACACTTCAAATGATTCAATCACAATAAGAAATTTAAGTCTTTTAGACTCTTTTAGAAGTTTTTTTTTTTTAAAAAAATTTAACAAAAGATTTTAACTCGAGATATAAGAATTTCTCGGATGTTTTATACTTAAAAAAATTTTAATTTTGAGATATAAAATTTCTCGAGATGATTTATACTTAGAAAAATTAAGAAAATTTTTTAATTCGAGATATAAAATTTCTCGAGATAAAAAAATTTAAGAAAACTAATACACAAAATTCACATAAGATGAATATATTCATTCACGTAACTTTCTGATTACAAAATAAGAGAATCGATAGAAAATAAAAGATAAGGAAAGAAAGATCTTGTTCTATCGTATTCCCCATCGATCGGCTTCACGGAATGTTTAGCGGTGAAAATCCTTGCTCTAAGCTGTTTGAGATCATTCTCATCTCGTGAGCTCAGATTCCCTTTCGCCTTGGCCACAATCGTTTCGACCCATTCCGGATCGGGAGAACCATCTTCTTTAAGCTTGGGGGTGACCTGCTCGTGGTGGTGCGATCAGATCGCAGATTGAACACATTATGTGCCTCATCGAGCAGCTTCCCATAAAGATCTGCATCCTCCTTCTCCATCCATTCATGCCGGCCAGATGTCTTCATTGGCTGCTCCGGATGGCGATGCCTTGAGAATGTACCCGATAATACATCCACTTAGCATCCAGGGCTTGCTTTTTATATTCTTTGGTGAACTTCCCCGAAACCATCTTTGGAGGAGCTGTGGAGCGGTGGACGGGGCGGAAATCAGCTTCATTTTTTGCTTTGGACACCCACTTCCGAGTATCCCTGTCCCACTTCATTTCAGACTTTCCCCATCTTCTTGACCTCTTCTTTTCTCTCTTTTCAAACATCTCCTTTTCAAGACTCGATTCTTCTAATCTGCTCGGTGATAAATTGGAGAAGTCTGGTTCCTTTCTTTTGCGCTCGGCTGATCGGGGCTGATCATCTGCTCGGTGATGGAGTCTTCTCTCGCTGCTGCTCTCGCTTTTCCTTTACCTTTGCCCTTGGGCTCTGGTTCTTCAGACTCTTTCATGCGAGCCAGCAGCTTCTCAGTCTTCTCTTCTTCCTCCTTCTTCCTTTTCTCCTCATCCTCTCGGATGGCTTCTTCAATCTGCGTCACCCTCAGTTGCAAAGGCGACCCAACTAAATCGATTTAATTTTGATCTCCACCTTGGCTGCCTCCAACTCAGCTGTGTCTGCCTTTGTATCAAGTCTATCTGTTATAGACATGACACCAGCTGTGAGGGTTTCCAGTCTGCTCTCAGCACCTTCCCCCTTTTTAACTTCATCCTTGATGGACTGAAGCTCATCCTCAATTGCTGCACAACGTCGTCTGAAGTCGTTCTGATCAGAAGTGAGTGTTGAGACCACGACTTCGTTGTCAGCTGCAGTCTTCTCTTTCAGTGCCTTGACCTCGTCTTCAAGCGCACTTAGTCTGGAACCAACAGCAGTGCTGAGATTGGCTGATAAGTTTCTGGTCATGTTGACCTCAGCAATCTGCATGTTGGCGAGCATGGTGTCTGTGACTGCTCGAATCACTTTTCTGGTTTTCTTCTCCATCATCCTCTGGACTTGGTTGATGATTTTGCTGTGAAGTTGCTCAAAAGCCGAGGAGATGGCAAGAATTGGTCTGTCCTCTTCCTCTGAATCAGATGAGGAAGAGGTGGTAGGAGAAGTTGGACTAGGGGAGCTCATGGGAATATCCCCAAAAATGTTTGAGGTATCCACATGAGGTTCGGCTGGGATAGAAGAGGTGGGGGTGTCTGATGGTGGGGGTGGGATTTCTGGTGGGGAGATGATGGTGGGGGTGGAATTTGTGAAGTGGTAGGTGGAGGAGATTGAAGTGATTGGAGTAAGATGAGTTGGGGTTGAGCTGGGGGAGATATAGAGATGGGGGTTGGGGAGAATCTTGGTCCGGAAAAAAGGACATGAGCATATGAGATGGGGATGGTGGAGGAGATGAGGTTTGGATTTGAGGGAGAGAAGATGAGGATGGACTTTGGACAGTTTCGGGAGTAGGCTGTTTTAGAGGCTCTGAGGTGCCAGCCTGGGACACCTCTTCATTGCCAGTTTGGGTTGGAGATGGGGAGGGGGAGAAATGTACCTGACCTCGGCTGAGGGAGGGGCTCCCTTCAGAACTTATTAGCTGGACCTCCTCCAGCTGCACCACTTGAGCTGCAATTTGCAGCGTGGATACCTCCTCCGGAAGGAGAGTGGGTTGATCAGCAGACGATCCTCCCAACTCGGAGGTTTTCACCAACCTTCGTCTCCTTGGTGCCTTCTCCTTCAGCTTCATTGGCTGTTCAGCCTCAGCTGAGCTCACAGACGGCAGCTCCACCTCCACATCCTCTTCCTCCTCCTCCTCAGCTTCCTCTTCAGCTGGAGCTTGAGCTCTACCCTCAGCTCCACCTTCATCAGAGTCAGCTGGAGCCCCGAGTGGCTCATCCTTGGTCAATATCCCCTTTTGTTTTGTGTAAGCTCGGAACCCGTCTGACCAATTAATTTGAGCTGACAGCAAGTCCTCCAAAATCACAAGCACTTTGTTAAAGAGACTAGTGATTGACTTCGCCTGCCACTTTCCATTAACAACCTCCAGACGCTTCCTCTCCGTCTCCAGCCTCTCCAGCAGCAGACCAGCCCAGTTGGCCTGAACCCCGTCTAGAATAGTTCTCATGACGCAGAGTCTGGGTCTGGTCAACCCATCGTGGGAGCTCTGCTCACCCAATATTACCTTTGTGACAATGGTCATCAGAAGGCGATATCGGCGTCGGAGCATCCTCTTCTTCAACTCCGATCGACATTCCTTCATGGAATTCCAGGCAATCATCTCAAATGATTCTACCCATTCATCAGTTTTGTAGGTGAGGGGGTTCACACCTTCACTGCTTGTATCAAATATCCTGGCCACCTCCGCCGGAGAAACAGTGAGTTCTTCTCCATATACCCTGGTCCTAAACACTCCCTGTTCATATGTCCCATTGACATAGAACTCCAGCCCTCTCATATCCAATGTCTTATTGGAGGGAGATTTCTTGGAGCAAAACGTCCTCAATCCAGCCCTCTCCAATAACGACAGGATTTCCCTGGATTCTGCATCGGTGGTGGTGTCGAAGTCAACATACATTTCTGACTTCACCTTCTTTGCATATGTTTCATTTTGTACATCCACCATTGTTGAAGTTATGCCTCTTACAGAAATGCTCATATACGGATTTTTTAGAGAGAGTGAAAAATTTGCAGAGAATTTTGATAAGTACTGAAAGTGAAAAGAATGAATTTGGAGAAGAAGATGTATTTATAGGGGAATAGATTGGAAAGAGAAACCGCCATTTTTGAAATCTTGAATTAATCTTAGCCATTTATTCAAAAAGTTTTTACTGAGTATTAATCAACGGTTAAAAACTAAGATAAACGATTAGGATTCAGCGCGTGAACTATAATCGCCTTTGGAATGCGTAAATAGTTACTTTATAGACTGTTGATTTGACAGATGTAGGTTACTTTATGCAGAGAAGTAAGTATACCTGACGTCAGCCTAGGGCTACCTTACTTCGCCTAAGGGTTTGTAAATCAGATGAGTTTGAAAAACAGACAAGTTTTAAAAACAGATCAGTGTAAAAACAGTTGGGTTTTAGGAAATCATCTGATAGAGTAACCTGTCTGACTCTGAACACCAACAGTTTAGAAGTATCTTTTTAGCAATTTTCAAACCAGGTTTAAACAAAACAGACTCAGATTTATTTTACTAAAAACAAATTTGATTAATTTTTTATAAGAAAAGAAATAGAAGAAAGGAATTTGAATAAAAGAATGAAACAATGTTATCTGTGACCTGTTCCTGCAAAAACATAAACTCAAAAGAAACCATCAGAAGCTTAAGGTAAATCAGATAGGATGTAAATAGTCATCTGTTTTCTTCAGGAGTTCAGCTGACTATTATGTCCTTGTCTGATTTACTCAATGTCAGACAAGTAATTATCAATTCAGATAAGGTCAATATGACTAATCCTTGATTCTTGATTCCTAAAAGGAGATCAATGATATCACTACACGATTGCCCTTTGACACATATCTAGTCTGATAATTCTTTCTAGACATTAATTAAAGAAAGGAAAAAGAAATAAGGAACCAAATGCACACAATTAGAAACCAGCTAAAGATGCATCAAGTAATCCTAATTCTAAGCACATTTCTTTGAACCTGGACTCAGCTAATGGTTTTGTAAGAAATGTCACTTTTTGTGATTGGTGGCAATTTTCTCAATTCTAATGTCATTCTTTTCAACATGATCCCTAATGAAATGATGCCTAATATCTATATGCTTGCATCTAGAATGTAAAACAGGGTTGTAAGTCATTGCTATTGCACTATTACTATCACGGTAAATAGGAACAGTGATGTTTGAATATTGTAGTCTCTAAGGCTGTTGACTAATCCGGAGGAGTTGAGAGCAACAACTTCCGGTGCCATGTACTCGGCTTGGTTGTGGAGGTGGCAACGAGATGTCTGTTTCTTAGATAACCAAGAAATTAGTTTGTTGCCTAAGAATTGACAAGTTCTGAAGTGGATTTCCTATCAATCTTACACCCTCCAAAGTCTGAATCAATAACCTGTTAGCTCAAAGTTGTCATCGGTGGGTACCATAACCCTACTTGCAAGGTTCCTTTGAGATATCTAAGAATTTTCTTAGCAGTCTCGGATGAGTCTTCTTGGGATTAGACTGGAATCTTGCACATACCCCAACTGCAAAGGCTATGTCTGGTCTACTTGCGGTGAGATAGAGAAGAGATCCAATCAGTCCATGATACTCCGTTGCATCGGTGGGTATCCTCGCTCATCCGAATCCATTGAGAAGTTAGTTGCCATAGGTATTTTGACTTCTCTGCTAGTAATCATTCCAAATTTCTCAATCAGATCCTTAGCATACTTAGTCGATGTATAAATATACCCTTACTCATCTGTTTAATTTGTAAGCCTAGAAAGTATGTCAATTCTCCCATCATTGACATTTCAAACACATTCTTCATGAGAATGCTAAATTCTTCACATAATTTCAGATTAGGTGAACCAAAAATTATGTCATCTACATAAATTTGAACTAGTAAGATGTTGCCATCTACTTCCTTTCTAAACAAAGTTCTATCAATCTTACCTTTAGAAAAGTCATTTGATGTCAAGAAATCAGATAGAGTATCATACCAAGCTCGGGAGCTTGTTTGATCCATATAGAGCTTTGTTGAGTTTATAGACCTTGTTATTGATCTTAAACCCAGGAGGCTGATCTACATAGACCTCTTCAAGTAACACACCATTAAGAAAAGCAGACTTAACATCCATTTGAAAAACTTTGAAAGACTTATATGCAGCAAATGCCAAGAACAATCTTATTGCCTCTAATCTGCAATTGGAGCATAGGTTTCATCATAGTCTATTCCCTCGATGTGAATAACCTTGTGCAACCAGTCTTGCCTTATTTCGAACAATAATATTGTTTCTCATCATTTTATTTTTAAACACCCATTTGGTGCCTATAATCTTTACGTGTAAGGGTCTTTCCACTAGATCCCATACATTTTGTCTTTCAAAGCGATGCGTTCTTCCGCATGGTTGTTATCCATTTGGGTCGATAATGCTTCCTCAATAGTCTTAGGTTCAAGAAGCGACACATAACAACCGAAAAGACTTTGAGTCTAACATCATTCGTGTACGCGCACACTACTAGATGGGTCTCCTATAATCGATCGGATGGATGATAGCTTCTCATCCTTTTGCCTATATGAGGAGAAGTATCCTCATCTTGAGTCTCGATCGGCAACTCATCGACTCAACCTCGGTGACGTTCCCCCTTCATCGGTGACTCGTGCTAATCGGTGATGTCAAAGGTGTACGATTCGAGGAGAGTCGATCGAAGTTGTCTTCGATTATCGGATGGGGATTCTTCTTCATCGATTCTGAATCAAGAGTAGGTAGATAAATAGTTCTATGTTTAGTCTTGGATAATTCAAATTTATCTAGATTTTCAGAAATTTGATTCACTTTATCTGAGAAGGAATACAACTCATCAAAAACAACATGAGGAGTTTCCTCCACACAAAGGGTTGTCTTGTTAAAAACTCTAAATGCCTTTGAAGTATTAGAATATCCTAAGAATATTCCATCAGCTACTTTAGCATCAAAAGTTCTTAACTTAGATTTCCCATTGTTATGAATGAAACACTTACAACCAAAAGCTTTGAAGTATGAGATCCTTGGAATCTTACCCTTCCAAATCTCATAAGGAGTCTTACCCTTATCTTTGACAACTAAGCACACATTGGGGGTATAACAAGTTTGTGTTGATAGCTTCATTTGAGAACCTATGAGGGGTATTATACTCAGCTAACATGCTCCTGGCTGCTTCCTTCAAAGTTCTATTCCTTCTTTCAACCACTCCATTTTGTTGAGGAGTTCTTGCTGAAGATGTCTCATGAATAATTCCAAACTCATTGAAAAAATTAGATAAACAAGAATTCAAAAATTTTGTACCCTTATCACTCCTGATTTTAATAATATTAACTCCCTTCTCATTCTGAATTTGTCTGAACAGATCAGGAATCTTGTTCATAGTCTCATTTTTCTTGAAAAGAAATATGACCCAAGTGTATCTAGAAAAGTCATCTACTACAACAAGAGTATATTTCCTTCCACCGAAACCGAGAGGAGTAACAGTCCAAACAAATCCGGATGAAGGAGTTGCAACACTCTTTCGGATGAGGAGAAGTTAATACTCTTAAATGAGTGTCTAGGCTGTTTACCTTTTTGACAAGCATCACATTTAAGATCAGTTGATAAAAGTTTTTCAGGTAATCCCTTAACAAGGTTCTTCTTAGCTTGACTTACTAAGGGTCTTGAAATTCGGATGACTAAGCCTTTTATGCCATAGCCGGTGATATCTTCTCCACCCTTAGCCATCGGACAAGTATCTTGGGAACAACTATTAAAGTTGGCTACATAGACATTACCATGTCGAAGCCGATTAATAATACCTTATCTCGAGGAATTATCCAAAATATCACATTTATCCCTTGAAAATTTTACAAGAAAACCTTTATCACAAAGCGAGAAACAGAGAATGTGATTATGTTTCAAACCTTCAACAAAATATACCTCAGATACCTGAATATCCTTGATAATCAAAGTACCTACACCTTTAGTCTCGACCACAGTTATTATCACCAAATAAAACTCTTGGACCATCAATGCTTTGAAAATTCGATAATGACTTCTTGTTATGGGTCATATGTTGTGAACGACCTTTGTCAATGTACCATATTGAAGCTAAGATCTCTTCCTTAAGTGATGATCCTGTGAATCTGTAAAACAGATTAGTTTTGAGGTACCCTAGTGATCTTGGGTCCTTTTGGGTCAAGAATCACTTTAGGAATCCAAACAAACATCTCATCTGCAGACAATAAGTCAGACTCAGATTTTCTACCAAATCTGTCTACAATTATGTCATTTTTAAATGACAACTTGTTGTATTCAGATTGGGTAATTTTCCTAAACTTAGGAAATGTAGGATAGCATTTGCTCCTTCCATCAAAAGAATTATAATAAGAAAATCTTCTTATTTTGGTTCTTGGATTCCTTCTAGTACGATAGGGATTCTTAATTTGAATTCTTGGTTTCGATGGAAGTTGTAGTCCTTATCGACTAGTTGGTTTCCATGGACCAATTTTAATATCCTTTGTTTGAACAGATGCTTTCACAAATTTCCTAGGTTTTTAACATCGATTTATTGTTCCTATCATAACCAAGTCCTGTCTTATCATGAGATTTCTGGGAAGTATTAAAAATATGATCTATTACTGATTGTGAATTATTAAGCTGACTAATTTTGAAGACAAGCTTCTCATTGTCTTTCTTAATTAATTCATTTTCAGCACAGACTACTTCAAATTTATCTTTTAAAGTTTTCAGTTCATTTTCTAACCTTTCAGGTAAGCTGGCTGATGTACTAGCTTCAGTCTGATGAAAACATTCCCCCTTGAATGTTTCCTCAGTCTCTGAGCTGTTCATCACCTGCTTGCCTTTATTTAGAATTTGAATCTGATCCTTTAAAATTAAATTCTCTGTCTCCAGCTGTTTATAAGCAGCTAAAGATGTCTTTAAATCTCTCAATAACTCATGTATAACAGTTTGGTCATGATCAGATGCAGACTGACAAGAATCATTATCTGAAGATGAATAGTAGATTACCTCATTAGCCATGAGACAGATCTCATCATCTGATCCAAAATCAGATGAGGATGATGAAGATGATGATGATTTCTTTGGCTCTTTTTCTTCAGCCAACAAAGCTCTTTGATCTGCAAATCTCCTGTCTCTTTTCTTCCTCTTTTCTTCCCTTTCTTTAGGAGTCAGTTGAGGACAATCATAGCTGAAATGTCCTGGCTTGTTGCAAGTATAGCAAATGTCACTCCTATCTGATCTGGGACTGGAAGTATTTCTTCTGACAGGTGATCTGTATCTTCTTGTCTGGCTCTTGTTTTTGTCATCATCTGAAGATTTGTCTACCTTCCTATCTGATCTGGATCTTTGTCTATCTCTTCCTGCAAATCTCAATTTATTTCTCTTATACTTCATTCTTAATTTATCATACCTTTTTGTAAGTAAAGCCATCTGCTCTTTCAAAGATAGATCGGCTCCCTGGACTCTGTTGACACCTTGTCTTCTTTACTAACAAAAGCAACAGATTTGGATGAGGTGCTTGACTCCATCTCATCTTCCTCATCTTCTATCTGGATATCATACTCTAAAGCTTTAAGATGAGAAAATAAAGTATGGTGAGTAATAGAGGATAAATCTTGAGTTGCTTTAAGGATATTGGATTTTTCCCTCCATCTCTTGGTTAATGATCTCAGAATCTTGTTATTAATCTCCTTCTCTGAATAATTCTTTCCAAGGTCAGCTGCTTTGTTAAGAAGATTGGTCAACCTCATATCAAACTGATCCACAGACTCATTTTCTTTCATCTTGAATGTTTCAAATGTATGCAAATCTGATTGTAGCTTGTTTTCCTTAACTTGATCAGATCCTTCACAAACATTTGCTAAGGTTTGCCACATTTCTTTGGCTGTTTTACATCTTTTAACCTTCTCTATCCAATCTTTACTCAAAGTCTCTATGATTTCTGTTCTAGCTACTTGGTCAAGATTGTGGACCTTCCTTTCATCATTAGTCAATTCAGAACTCTTCTTCTCTTGCCTAGTTCTTGATTCAGCTGCCTCTGCTCCAGTGCTGGTGCCTCCATGAAAAAACTTTATAGGACCTTCCTCAAGAACCTCTTCCATTCTATCATGAATGGCCTTTAGATGATTTTCCATCCTAAATTTCCAATAATCATACTCTTCAATTGAAAATTCAAGTGATTCTGGACTTATTACTTTTACCTGATGACATGATGAAACAAAGACAAAATACTCCACAAAAGCTTATTAGTAGCACTGTTAGAAATGAAAGAAAATGAAGAAAATCAAGATTATTCCAGAATCTTGTTCAAGACCTAAAATCAATATCAGAACAGCTTAACACTGCTCTGATACCACTTGTTGGTCCCGGAAAGTTGAGTTGACTTAAGCCTTGAGTAAGCTTTCTAGAACAAAATCTAGAAAGGGGGGGTTTGAATAGATTTTGTAGATTTTTCAAATCTTTCAAAACCAATTCAAAATATCAGATTGAGCACAGCGGGTTATGATTAAATTCTCAACTTCTTATAAGATCAAAAGCAAGGTTGATATACTGATTTTAGTTAAGATTCTGAATTTAACTCTTGATGTAACACAATTGTAAAATAAACAGAAACTAAAGAAAGCAAGAAATAACACCAGGATTTATAGTGGTTCGGATTTTAAAAATCCTACATCCACTCTCCTTCTTCAATTTGAAGAAGGGACTCTGCTTACTGCTTACTTTCTCACTTCCAGCTTACACCTTACAACTTGTACAAATCTTCAAATCTTCAATCTCCTAGACTCTTCTTCTAGAAATCTAACTAATACAATGTGTATCGGATTTTGAAGATTACTTGAAAAGTGTTCTAAAAACACTTAGAACTATTTGAGACCTTTCTAGAAATTCTTGTGAAAAGATTGTGAACTCTGAGTAGTGAATTGTGTAAATCAAAAATGCATAAGTGTTATTACTAAACAAATGAAAAACCTAGACCTATATATAAGTCTGAGAAGACAGTTAGTTTGTTAGTTAGTTCTAACAAACTTGAAACTGCTTAACAAACTTAAACTGCTCTAGACCTCAGCTGATTCTTCATACTCATCTGCAGCTGACTTGGTGAAAACTCGCCTTTCTTATTCTACTCGGCTTATCTTGACCTCGTCTGAGCTCTTCATATTTGTCTCCTGCAGATGACTAGACTTGAGCTTGTCTTCAGATGACTAGCATGTTATCAGACCTCAGCTGACTAGCTTAATGCATGACCCTGTCTGATCAGCTTACATCCTCAGCTGTTCTTCAGTTTGGCTGATTAGTCTGATCTGCTCTTTAACTCATCAAAACCTCTTGATCCAACACAACTCTATTAGAAATATGACATGTTGTATTCAATGCTTCAGCCCAAAATCTCTTAGCAAGATTTTTGGATGTAAGCATGACTCTAGCCATTTCTTAAGTTCTATTTTTCCTTTCAGCAATCCCATTTTGTTGTGGAGTCTTAGGTGAAGAAAACTCATGCAATATACCTTTTCTTTCACAAAAATCAGAAAACATACTATTTTCAAATTCCCTACCATAATCAGATCTAATCCTGCTAACTTTCAAGTTGTAAATAGTTTTAAATCTTTTGTAAAGAATTTTAAAAGCAGTAAAAGCTTCTGAC
Organism: Paraleonurus japonicus; assembly: GCA_030762865.1. NCBI lineage: Eukaryota > Viridiplantae > Streptophyta > Magnoliopsida > Lamiales > Lamiaceae > Paraleonurus > Paraleonurus japonicus. The sequence goes on along the minus strand of CM061055.1, from coordinate 25,635,973 downwards.
TTTTCTCTCAAAAATTCAAACAATGTATACCGAGAGTAATCATCAACCACAACAAGTGAGTATTTCTTACCACCAATGCTTTCAGTTTCCATTGGACCCATCAGATCCATATGCAGTAATTCAAAACAGCGATGTGTCGAACAATGTGACAACATTTTGTGCGACATTCTTACCTGCTTACCTTTTTGGCATGGACCACATACAGCAGTATTGTCAAACTTCAGTTTAGGCAATCCTAGCACAGCTTCTGTTTTAACCAGTTTTCTTATGTTCCTATAATTTGTATGTCCCAATCTTTGATGCCATAAGACATTTTCATCATGTTTTGTCAAATTACACATGTTTTTGTTCCCAATTAAATAACAATTGTCTGTTGACCTATTTCCTGTCATTAAACATTCATTATTTTTGTCAAGAACATAACATGAGTTTTTGTCAAATTTTACATACAAATCATCATCACATAATTGACTTATACTAATCAAATTAGCAAGTAAGCCATCAACATGCAAAATATTTTTTAGCTTAGGAAAACCTTCAACATTTAAAGTTCCTTTTCCAATGATTTTCCTTTAGTACCACCACCATATGTTACGGTTCCACCATTAAAAGACTCATATTCAGATAAGAAGTTGATTTGACCAGTCATATGTCTAGAACAACCACTATCAAAATACCATAAACCTGGAACACATGCTTTCAGAGAAGAGTAAACCATGTTACAAACAACTTTATCCTTCTTTTTAGAAACTGTCTTTAACACATGTTGCTTAGAATGTGACAACATTTTAGCATCTTTCAGATCTTTCAGTCTTTTCAAACAATAAGGACGAATATGACCTATTTCATCACAATAATGACACACATACTTCTTTTCTGCTTGTTTTTTCTTGTTAGTCTTTGTTTGAGCCTCAACTTTTACCTCAGCATCAGTTTTAACTTTCACAAATTTCATAGGATTCTCAAACATAGAAGAAGTTTCATTTTTATATCCTAAACCAAATTTATTAGACTGACCAATTACTAGAGCATCATACATATTAGATGAGCTTTTGGTATATTTCTTAAAACTTAAAAAAGTTCCTTTCAGTTCCTCTTTTAGCTTAGAAATTTCCAAATCTCTTCTGGTAAGTATGATTTCTACTTTAGTCACTGTTTCTTTCAAATCATCATTCTCTTTAGTTAAAGACTCTAGAGATTGACCTTGTTTAGCACATTTGTCTAACAAATTTTTATAGTCAGATTCATCAATTCTTGCTTCTTCAGAAGTGTTATCTGTTTCATCAACACACCCAACAAAACTGTTCAAATCTGGAGAAATTTGATCTGATGTTGCTTCGAATGTTGTAACATCTGATGCAACATCTGAGTCAGAGTGATCCAGATCATCATCCAGAGAGTCATCATAATCAATTTTAGCATAAAAAACAAGTTCCTTATCTTTTGAATCATCATTTTCATCATCTGAGTCATCACTTAAGGTAGCATTAAAATTCAGTTTTCTCCTAAGTCTGGTATTTGCACACTCATTTGCATAGTGTCCAAATCCAGTGCATGCATCACACTTAACTGATTTTCTGAATTCAGGATCATACCTTGATTTACTACCTTTTTCAATTTGCCTTGATTGATTCTGATCTCTCCTTCTTTCAGGGGTAGGTGTTGTGTTGATTTGGATCTTTGGTTGGATATTCCCCTTGGATCTGCTCATCGTTTTCCTCAGGTAGGAGTTAAACTTCTTTGTCAGCAGGGCAATGTTGTCAGGATTGTTACAACATTGGTCTGTCACATCCTCATCAGAATCAATCTCAGTAACATAAGATTGATGTACATCACTTGAAGATGCTTCTCCTTTGTAAACAACAACCTTCTTACCATCATTCTCCTCTGGTTGGATGAAGTTGATCTCATAGGTCTTAAGAATGCTTATAAGCTCATACTCAACGTATCTGTGTCCTTCGCTTCTTCTATAGCACAAATTTTTGCATCAAATCTTTTACGAACAGAACGTAAAATCTTATGCACTAACCTGGTATTAGAAATTGGATCTCCAAGCAGTTGAGCTTCATTGGCAACCTCCGTGACACGTTCATTGTAAGATGAAATGGTTTCATCTTCCTTCATTCTCAGGTTCTCGAACTTTGTGCCTAGCATTCGTAGTTTGGTTCTACGAACACTATCAGACCCCTCACAATGCTCTTGTAAACGATCCTAAGCCTCTTTTGCACTGACACAGTTAGATATGATTTTGAACATAGTCATATCAACTGAGACAAAAATTGCATTTAAGGCTTTAAAAATTGTAACTAGCAATTGCGCTTTCATCATTTGTCCAGCCCAGTTCTCGTTTGACTTGAGTTTCTCCTTCATTATCAGGCTGAGTTCTAGGGTTGTCCATCCAGAAAGAACACTCCTTCAAGCACGTTCATCTATGGATTTGATATACATCCGCATCCTCGGCTTCCAATAGGCATAGTTTGTTCCATCAAGAACAGGAGGTCTAATAGACTGAGAGAGTGGATACTCCATTGAAAAATAAAAAGACACACTAAAACACAGGTCTAAACTTAGTACCGTCAAGTTTCAGGCTCTAGTGCCAACTGAAAGTGTGCGTGTAGTGTAAAACAGACTGATGTTGTACTGAATGTTATGGCATACACTACAACATCTAAAATATCAGAATGTAAACATAGCGGAAGACTAACACTACAATGTAAAGGAGTAAATTTTTCATAGACTTGTTAATTAAAGTCTATGATGCCTGTCGGCGAAACGTTTCACTAATTCGAGAGTGAATACAAAAGTGTGTATAAAGAGTTTCCAAGACAGAACCTTACAATGGAAATAAAGACTCAATATCACCTATTGACTCTTAAACGGCTAAGTGTAGCATTATAAAATATTACACCGTCAAAAGTAAATCAAAGTATCAAAGACATCTACGCTTAATGACACTTCAATAAACCTATGTTGGTGAACGACGTAAAGGGGGAATAACGGCCCTATCTCTTGGATGCACTAACGCACTCAACAATTGATATTTGGATATTCCTTGCCATTGCTGAAGTCCTCGGTCTTCTATTTATAGATGTCCTCTGTCTTCAACCATAGATCCTTGTAGATGGATCTAGAAAGACTCCAAAATAACTTCCCCTTAATTCTCTCACTTAACCGTCCATGTAGATAGTTGAATTCGTGGCTTTACTCCTGCAACCGCATGATCTAGGTCCTTCTAAATCTCTCTGGATTTAGTCTTGAATTCTGGATCCTTGTGGAAGATTCTGGAATCCATCCTCAATGTTGCACTCAATGTTACAGCATCCTCAGCAACATTTGACTAAGTCTTCATTCCAGATCCTTGTAGAATGTTCTAGATCTTCAACCTGCAATGTCACAACATCTACTACAACATTGAACTGTTAGAGAATAAAAGATAGTTATATGAAGAAAGAAAGGGTCAAATTCTGATGTAGCAGAATATGTGATAACATCACATGCGACATCAACAACAATAATTCACCTAATCACTTACCGAAAAACCTTCTAGAATTAGAGGATGGTAATCTGTTTGAACTCCTTTTATAATATCTATGTATTGTTCTTCTCCTGACTTCTTGACACTCATACGCACTTTTCTTTTTTGTTGTGGAAATGAGTTGGATGTCTAAATGTGTGCGTAAGCCCGCGGGGTCAGCTAACACTCAACCACCTCCTGTTTCTGTTGATAACGATGAGGTTCCACCGGCCATTTCTTCCACCATCCCATTTTCTTCCTTGATTTCAAAAAGGACTCGAGCCACTTCCAGCAAGGCGGTGAGCTCCCATGACTTTCCTCTTCCGGACCGTAGTGAGACTATAAAAAAATGGCTCAGGAAGAAGAAGGACGTGCTTCCTCACATCTCTCATTCCCGAAGCAAGTGCCCCAGAAAAAGTAAGCCCTCATTCTCTTTTCTGCAAAAGATATGTCTCCGAACCTCCAGATCCCTTGTTGGACTGCCCCTAGGCGAAAAGCTCACACGTGTCACTGAAGCTTTTGCCGAGGTACCCCCACTTCATCCCCTCTAACATCAATTCCCTGTTATCCTCATGCTAACTTCTTTTAACTTTTCTTAGTTTGCTATCCTGTTTACGGACCTAGCCACCTCTTATAGTTACCTTTCGAAATTTAGGCGATTTCTTCAATTCTTAGCTCATTTCCACTTCCTAGATTCATAGATTCAAGTGTGTATTTAGATTTCCATAAATTGTTGATTAGATTAGAGTTTTATCCAATAGATTAGTCATTTGAAATTGTAATTCCATTGGAGAAGTTTACATTTGTGGAAGATCAAGCATTCAATTCTTATTCAATTGGCAAATTGGTGATGCTCTCTCTATTTCTCTATCTCTATTGCTTAATTGTTTTGTTAATTGCTATGATAATCATGCTATTTGATTTTTCACCCATGAATTATCCTCTTTGCTCCATGGGCTAATTCACTTATGCTTGGGAAAATTGAATTTGAGGATGATTTGATTGCTCTTGCTATAATTGTTGATGATTGTTGCTTAATTGAGATAGTTAGTTTCCTAATTATTGATGCTTATTGTGCTTCATACATGTTTATCTCTTTTTTATTGGTGTTTGATCACCCTAGCAACAAACGAGAGTTGAGCTAACGTGATTAGGGATTAATCGGGTTATAATTGTGTATGATTGTATAAATTAGATGCTTTGTAATTGAGAGATTCATTGCATTAAGAATACTCACATTTAGGCATTATGTGATGAATGGAGACATTGTTGCATGATGTTAATATTTTCTATCTTGATTGAAGGGCAATTTGAGACAATTATAGTGGTGAACATTGATTCCTTGGTGGAGATTATCCCTGGCACCATTCCCCGTTTGAATTTCTTTGAAGCTAGAGTAGCTTAAGTCCTTGACCATAGCCTAATGCATAGCTTAATTGTTGTTCAATAGTCATTCTTGCATTTTAGTAGTGTAATTGAAACCATAATCGAGTTTGCATCAATAGTCGTTGAAAACTTTTATCCTAGGGTCTCATTACATATCATATCTCATGGGTTCGATAACTTGATTGGGTCGTAACAATGCTTACACGATAAATACCATAATCAGCTGCTATATAGCAACATCAAAGCTTAGAGATCTCAGGGGAGTATGATCGCGCGCTTCCCTCCAAAATCTAAAAACTCCGCAAAACTTCCCCGGTGATGGGAGTGGCGATGCAGACGAAGCCTAGTGGCTCCCTATTATTAGTACGGCAGTAAAACAACTCCAAAATTCCGAGGTCAGCTTAGAAACCTTAATGCCCATGACAGTTCCCCCATACCCAATCATCCTCTCCAAAGCTCCCACAGATTTACGAGGTAGCACCCGGTATTAGGGCAGTGGAAGCCGAAGGTGGTGATTCTAGCCACCATTCTGAAAAGGAAATCATTAACTCTCCTCTTAACTGATCTGTTTCTATACTTCTCAAACAATTTACTTTTTCTAGTATCAAACAATATTTGGATGGCCGCGTTGTTTGTGTCCCGATGAACAATTAGGCCTCTATTGGGCTGTTTGTGCCCCAGCTTGCTCTTGGATACTCAAGCCTCTGTTGGGCTGTTTGTGACCCAACATGCCTTTTATTTTCTGCAGAATCAGGTCCTCTCTAGGCCTTTAAATGATTAGGCTCTATAGAGTTCATTTTACTCCAACACTTCTCTTATCCATATTCTGTTTTTCTCATATCTTGTTCCTATTCTTGAATCAATAATTTGCATGCTCATTAGGTATTTTACATGTTGGATCATTCAATAAATGTTATTTCAAGAACCCATTAATTTGTATGCTAGTGTTAGGAGAAAAATGTCTTAGTTTTGATGAAGTTAAGATGAGTGTGTAAAATAAGATGACCAGCTGAATTATTGTATAGCCAGCTGATGTAATGAGTAAAATCTTGTAATAGACTAAATACTTAGAACAAGATGAAGACTGGATAGTGAGTTAGACGGAGACAAACTCAGATGAAGACAAGGAAGCAGACGACTAGACACTTCAAAGATCAGAGCAATGTGAAGACATGAAGATGATCAGACAAAGTGGAAGGCATCTAGAGACAAGAAGAGCAGATGACTAGAAGTGTTAGAGAATCAAGGAAGTTATAACTAACATCAAGTTTGGTTATAACTAACCAAGAGGCGGTTACAAGAATCAGTTAGTTGGTTTCAACAAATTAATGATGAGTCAACAAGGAAGTTACAACTACCAGCATCAGTCTCCTATAAATAGATCTTTAGTTTAGAATAGAATAACTTTTGAAATTTTGCAATTCACAAGAACTTGTGACACAATCAGCACACTCTCAAAACATACTCTCACAAACAAGAACATACAAAACGTTCATAGTTTTTCAGTGTTTATAGAACACTTTCATTCACATCTTCAAGCCATAAAATTCCAAAAATCAGAAAGAATTGATTGTAAAGCTGAAGATCTCCTTTGTAAACTGTAAGTAAGGAAGGAAGAGAGTAAGTAAGTAGTGAAGACTCTTTCACAAGATTGTGAAAGGAGAGTGGATGTAGGATTTTTATAATCCTAACCACTATAAATCTGTGTGTTCTTTACTTTCTGTATTTCTTCAATTTACCTTCCAGTTTATATTCAACTTTGAATAATCAAACACTTGTTCTTAAGAATTATCAATTAAATCAAGTATAAAAATCACTTCCGCTGTATAAATCTGATACATAGATTATCTGAAATCAATTTTGGGTTATCTCTGAATAAATTGAAAAGAAAGATTGAGTAGGTTGAAAATCTATTCAATCCTCCCCCATTTTAGATTTTCCCTTGTGTATAAACTTGATCGACTAGGACCAACAACTAGTTAGCATTAGAAATTCACATGCTATTAAACACTTATTAACCTTCCTCAAATAATCATTCAGGCCTCAAAGCTAAAATAAAATGAATTTAATAGAAAAAATTTCAAATGCCTGAAAGTAAAGTAGTATTCACTTACAAGTAATATTCACTCGTTCTTACTCTCGAGGCAAGGGACGCTGTCCTCCCCCATTTGAGTTTTGAGGACTGAACCTTAATAGAACTATTCAAGTCCCTTCGCAAAAAATTTTATCTCCAAATTCCTTATCCTCATGCTACTCTCTTAATCACGAATAGGTTCAGCAAATTCTTAGTCATTCGTCGAACCTCAACCCTATCTAGGCCTTCTCAAAATCCTCGTACTCCTTCTCATTTCCTTGTGAAATTTTAGCTCTCTCTAAGCCTCTCTCAAAACCTAAGTGAATTTTGATTCACTTATAAAATCTCGGCTCTTTCTGAGCCTTTCTCAAAGTCTTAAGTAAATTATTATTTACTTATCAAATCTCGGCTCCTCTGAGCCTCTCTCAAAATCTAAGTGAATTCTTATTCACTTATCAAATTTTGGTTCTCTCTAAGCCTTCTCAAAATCTAAGTGATTTTTTATTTACTTTATCAAATCCCGACTCTCTTTGAGCCTCTTATGTAATCTAAGTGGACTCTGATCCACTTATTAGATCACAGCTCTCTTTGAGCCTTTCTCCGAATCCAAGTGAATTTTGATTCACTCATTAAGTCTCGACTCTCTCTCTCTCTCTGAGCCTTTGTCAAAATCTAAGTGACCCTTGGCATCAAATATTTTTAATTTAGATTTTTCATTGTTATGTATGAAACATTTACAGCCAAATGCATGAAAATAAGAAACTCAAGGAACTTTACCCTTCCAAAGTTCATACGGGGTCTTACCCTTATCTTTCATTGGAAGGCATCTATTCTGAGTGTAGCAGGCTGTGTTGACTGCTTCAGCCCAGAACCTTTATGGGGTTCCATATTCAGCTAACATACTCCTGGCTGCCTCTTTGAGCATTCGATTTCTCCTCTCAATGACTCTGTTTTGTTGAGGAGTTCTTGTAGACGACGTCTCATGTACAATTCCATTCTCAAGAAAGTAGTTAGATAGACAAGAATTTAAGAACTCAGTTCCCTAATCACTCCTTATCTTAATAATATTAACACCTTTCTCATTCTGAATCATTTAAACAATTCACGAATCCTGTTCATCGTCTCATTTTTCTTGAAAAGAAATAACACCCAAGTGTATCTGGAATAATCATCCACAATTACCAAGGTGTATTTTCTTCCACTAAAGTTGAATGGTGTTACAGGACCAAACAAATTCAGATGAAGGGGTTGTAAAACTCTTTCAGATGAGCTTGTGTCAATACTTTTGAAGGAGTTTCTAGGTTGCTTACCCTTCTAGCATGCATCACATTTTAATTCATGAGAGACTAGCTTATCAGTTAGTCCTTTGACAAGATTCTTTCTAGCAATCTTGTTAAGGGTTTTAGGTGGCTGAGCCTTTTATGCCACAGCCAGCTAAGGTCTTCTCCACCCTTAGCAACCAGACAAGTATCTTTAGGATAACTATTAAAGTTAAACACATAAATATTACCATGTCTGAATCCAGTCAATAGAATCTTATCAAATAGACCATTTGATATGTCACATTTATCACGAGAAAATTTAACACTAAAACCTCTATCACATAATTGAGAAACAGATAATAAATTATATTTTAAACCTTCCATAAAGTAAACCTCAGATACCTGAACATCACATATAATAAGGGTTCCAACACCTCTTGTAGTTGTTGTCACCAAATAACACTCTAGGGCCATCTATGCTTTGAAAGTTTGAAAGTAGTCTCTTCTCACATGTCATATGTTGAGAACAGTCACTATCAATGTACCAAATAGTAGCAAGGATGTCTTCCTTAGTAGATGGACCTTGGTGCTCCTACAAAATAAATTTAGGTAAGAGGTACCCTTGTGATATTGAGTCCTGAAGGGTCAACAATCACTTTAGATAACCAAATAAACAAATCTTGATTAAGCTTTAAATCAGACTTGAGTTTCCTTCCAAATCTGTCAACAAGTATTGTATTCTTGTCTGCATATTTGTTATATTCAGACTTAGTAATTTTCTTGTATTTAGGAAACATAGAAAAACATCTGCTTTTTCCACCAAAAGGATTATATTTTACTACAGTTTTGGACTTAGACTTTGAAATCCTTTTTATCAGATTAGGTCTATTCATCTGATCCTTTTTATTCAGATCAGATGATTTTGAAATAATCTTACTAATAGGTTTCCATGGTCAAAATTTAATTTCCTTTTTTACTTCACCAGCCTAGATGAATTTCCTAGGTTCAGTAGATTCTGATTTCTTGCTTTTATCATAACCAAGCCCAATTTTATCATGAGCTTTTTGAGAAGTCTTGAAAATCTGGTCTATAACAGATTGAGAATTATTAAGCTGACTCAGCTTGAAGACAAGTTTCTCATTGGTCTTTTGAATCGTCTCATTTTTGTTACACACCTCGGTTAATTTAACTTTTAATGAATTCAATTCTTCCTCTAACTTTTCAGAAAAACTAGATGATGTGCTAGCCTTAGTCTGATCTACACATTCCCCCTTGTATGTATCTACAGACTCAGGATAACTCATAATCCGTTTACCCTTGGTTAAAGTATGAATCTAAACCTTAAGAGTTAAATTCTCAGACTCTAATTGCTTATAGACAATTAAAGAAGTTTTCAGATCTTTCAAAAGATTCTTGATGACTGTTTGATCATTTTCAGATAGAGAATTACAAGATTCATTATCTGAAGAAGAATAGTAGCTTACCTCTTTAATCATGAGGCAAATCTCGTCATCTGATCCAAAGTTAGATGATGATGATTTCCCAGCTTCCCTCTCTTCAGCAAGGAGAGCCCTCTGATCTACATAACGTCTGTCCCTTTTCTTTCTTTTCTCCTCTCTTTCCTTAGGAGTCAACTAGGGACAATCGTAGCGGAAATGACCAGGCTTGTTACATGTATAACATGTATCTTCCCGATCTGATTTGGGACTTCCAAAGCTTTTCTTCATGGGAGACTTATGTTTTCTAGTCTGGCCCTTTCTTTGGTCATCATCTGAAGTGTTTCCATCATCATTTCTTCTGGATCTTGACCTAGATCTGTCCTTCCCTGTATGTCTAAACTTATTACGTTTGTACTTTATTTTCAGAAGATCAAACCTTTTGGTCAATAAAATCATATGTTCCTTCAAAGAGAGATCAACTCCCTTTGATTCTTGGACAGGTTTCTCATCCCTGTTAACAAAAGCTACGATTTTTGTAGACGTGCTGGATTTAGCTTCGTCTTCCTTGTCTTTAACCTGTATATCGAACTCATAGCCTTTCAAGTGTGAGAACAAGGTATAATGAGTCATAGATGATAAATCTTTTGTAGCCTTAATCAAGTTTCCTTTTTCTCTCCAACATTTAGTTAGAGATCTGAGAATTTTATTGTTAATCTCTTTTTCTGTATAAGTTTTATCAAGATCAGTTGCCCTATTGATCAGATTAGTCGTTCTCACGTCTAGTTGTTCAATAGACTCACTTTACTTCATTTTAAAGGTATCAAAAGAATGGAGAACAGCCTGAAGCTTGTTCTCCTTTACCTGATCTATGCCTTCGCACATATCGGCTAAGGTTGACCACATCTGCTTGGCTGTCTTGCATTTTTTTATCTTCTCATACCACTCTCGGCTGAGAGTAATAATAATTTTATTTCTAGCAACTTGATCTAGATTATATACCTTCCTCTCATCATTTGTTAATTCAAAAACCTTCTTCTCAACACGGACTCGGGTTTCTAAGCTACTAGCACCATCACTAACACCTCCATGATAGAATTTTATTGGACCATCTGAAAGCACATCTTCCATTCTAGGATGAATGGATTTCAAATGATTCTCCATGCGGAATTTCCAGCAGTCATAGTCCTCTATCTCAAAATCAGGAAGATTCTTCACCTTTCTTTCAATGCTTGGAGACATGGTTAGTGATAAATAAGAATAACAACAACAATATATCAAGAACAACTGTAAACAAAGATAAGATGATCAAAAGGTTGACCAAAAGAAATATCAAGAACAGTTTTAACACTTCTCTGATACCACATGTTGGTCCCGAGATTGAGTCTTCTAGAGATAATCTAGAAGGGGGGGGGTTGAATAGATTATCTAAAATCTTTCAAATTTCAGATTAGCTATTCAAGGTTATCTTCTAAATTACTTAGAGTACGCAACCGAAATCTTTTATACTCAATCTTTCCGGAAATGGATCATTAAATCTTGATATGAATATTAAGAACAAATTGATAGACTAAAATTAAAAGTTCAGAAAGTAAGAACACAGATTTATAGTGGTTCAGATTTAAATAATCCTACATCCACTCTCCTTTCACAACTTGTGAAAGGGACTCCACTAACTCATTTACTTACTGACTTTCTTAAATATTACAATTACAGGCTTTGAAGACTCTAATCTTCAACGTTTCTTCTTTCTTCTAGTCTATATTCTAGCTTTGAGTATAATGCAGTAGAAGATAAAGATACAAGAAGTGTTCTATAAACACTTAGAAAAATTCTAACTAATCGTTGTGATTGTTAAGTGTGCTTATTAGAAATGTGAATCAAGTGTGCATCAAAAGTCCTTTCACATATTTGTGCCTAGTTCTATTTATAAGATAAGAAAGACAGTTAGTTAGTTAGAACTAACTCTAACCGTCTAACAACTACTTGAAAACCACTTGATCCCAGCTGATCTTATTTTGGTTGTCGTCTGATTGACTTAGCTGAGATCCGTCATTCTTATTCTACTCAGCTGATCTTTGTCTCGTCTTGAGCTCTTCATTATTATCTCTTAATCAGATGACTCTTCAAGATGATCTTCAGATGATTTTGAGTTTTGAGAACCTAAGCTGACCTTCTAGTCTAACCTTGTCTTAATTTTTATAAATTAACATACTACTTTACTTCAGCTGTTCTATACAACTCAGCTGGTCATCCTCCTTTTCAAAGACTATCTAACTTATACATTTTAACACATCAAAATATATTCCTGATATAACACCCTTTATTTTGAGATTTAAAAATTAGTGGTTTCCTTTCTCTTCCTTATAAATACTCTTTCTTCTTCCCAAAGACTCTATTTTACTTTTCACATACTCTCTTTGCAAATATTTACTTTGTCTTTGCATTCCTTTGCACTCTGTTTCTCTACTTTCGTTCTTCACTACTCTCAAATGGCTTCCAAAAACTCTTTATCTTCTAAGAAATCCTCTGGAAAGAACAGAGCCATGGATGCTTTGGTCCTCTCCGAGAAAATGCGAAGTGAGCTGTCCGTGGATTTCAGAACCACGAATCAAAGGGAGGCAATTGAGATTCTGAACTTACTCTTTGATCGGGGGTTGTATCAATACTGTTCTGCTCACTCTTCGGAGAGAAGAACCCTGGACGCATATGCAATACAGTTCCTAATTAGGGCAAACTTCGTGAATGATGGTTTAACAACAAAGGTTCATGGCCACAATCTAACTATCACTTATGAGGACATTAATACTCATTTGGATCTTTCTCTTCACGGAGTTGATCCTGAAGGTTACATGTGGGATGATCACGTTGCGACATTCCGTTCAATGGAAAAGTCCTCTTTCCGCCACCATGTCTCAGAGTTGAAAAAGGCATATCTGAAGCGGAAATACAGGTTACTTTTTGATTTTGTTGTTAAGGTTATCTTTAGTGAGAGGTAAAGTATGGATTCTTTGAGCCAGAGACGTATATGTGCTATGAAAGTGATTATTGATGGGGTGGGGTGTGACTGGGATATCAAATTTTTTGATGTTCTGAGAAAGGAAAAGAATAGATTCTTTCTGACTGATGTTTCGGCTCATGCCTATGTTATAGTTTGGGCGATTGAGCAGTATGTGTCAATGTCCAATAATATTAATGTGTTTTTGGAGAAGATGTTGTCGGGGTTAGATTGGGATCCAAAATGGACTAAGTCTTACACCAAGGCTAAATTCATTTTAAATAAGGATGAAGAACTCTCTGGTCCTCCGGACTCTGATGATGAGGAGCAGGAGGAGATGTTGGCTTGTTGAGGGGAAACTTGTTGTTGTAGTTCCAATCCGAGAGGTTGCTGCTGATGAGGATATTAGGACGGAGTCTGCCAATGAAGAAACTGGTGAGGCAGAGGCTGCTGCCGAGGAAGCTACCCCTGAGCACACAAAGAGCAAGACCAAGAAGAAGAATAGTTCAGAGTCTCCTAAGAAAGTCAAAAAGACTTTGAACTTTGATTCGTTGGAGAGTGAGGATCAAATTCTAATTTTTGAGCTTCCTAAGTAGAAGGTTATGAAGCCCTTTGTTGTTCAAAGGCAAGGGTCAGTGAGTAGTCGAACTGGAAGGGCTCGGATGACTGCATGGGTGGCCACTGGCCAGAAAGGTTTATCTGCAAATAATGCCATGGAGATCAAGGACTTTCCCTCAAAGGAGCAGGATAAGGTTGCCTACCCAGAACCTGCTGTCGATGAAGAGAAGGTATCCCATCCATCCTCTCCAACATTTCATCATGATCACTCTGGGTTTCATGAGGCTCCTTCCTCCAAAGAAGTCGGCGATAAAGCCGCGGGCATAGGTGCCGCGTCCGAGCCTATCACCCAAGTTGTGGAGAGTAATCCAGTTTCAGTTTCTACTGCTGTGGAGTTGCACACCACGAACCTCCCTACTCGGGTTCGTGGACCATTTGAAGAAAGCTTGGTGGCTGAGGCTACTGCTTGGGTGGATAGCAAGTTTCCAAACTTGTGTGGCAACCATCAAGAAATAAAGCTGCTAATTGATGTGATTGTTTGGAGAGATTGGGCAAGGCTGGTGCGTCTAAGGCATTTGACTTGGCAACAAATGCTTGGTTGCTCGTTTGATGGTTGAGCGAGAACCTACTGAGGAGGAGGCTAGACCTCGCTATGTTCATTTTTAGGTTGCTAAGAAGGTTATATCACCCTCTATCTCTGTTGTTGATTCTTTCATTTTTTTTCCTTCTGTATTATTACTATCATATCTGCCAGTTGTTGTCCATAAGAATCTCTATAAGTCATATGCTGCTAAGTTGGAAGCATTAACTCAAAAGTATGCTGCTCTCTTCTTCGTCTTTGCTGCTAAGTATGCTCCTCTAGCAGCAACTATAAAAGCTTCTAAAAGCTATATCGATGCTGCCATCCGTACGGCTCCAGAGTTGATCCAAAAAATAGTTACGGATATGTTTACTGAATAGTAAAATCTCATTGACACGCTTGATGGGATAATGCTGAATAATGTTTATAAGGTTAGGAAGGAGGTTGCCGCGTTTACTCTTGTCAAAGATGAAGCAGAAAAAAGGTTTTGCCAGTTTGCTCTTGATCGAGAAATGGCAGAGTTGAAAGCAAGTCAGTTGATGGATGCTCGAATGTGTCAGATGAACGGGATGCAACAAGCTCTTCGGGAGGGCATAGAACAAAATGAAGGCATTAGAAAGTCTCTAACTGACATGGTGAAGTACGTAGCTAAGGTTAAAGAGGATGATTAGAGAATTTCTTAAATATCCTTGAACAGTGCTGCAAAGACGTTAGAAAATGCCAGGAAGCTGCTAGAGATACAAGATTTTGTTGCCAATACAAGCTTGCTGCTGAGCTTGCTGAACTGCGTACCTTTCTAGAGAAGTTCTCTAAATACATGCTGGAGATCTTTCAGAAGACTCAGCTAATAAAATCCCATTGAACCCCTCTTTTAGATGAGTTAAAAAGGGGGAAGAGAGGCTAAGAACTGAGATGGCTGGAAAGCTGGAGAAAAAGTTGAAGGAAAATTAGAGGATGTTATGGAAAGGTTGAAGAAGGTAGAAGATTTTCTGTTGGAAAGAAGGGAGAAAGCCGAGCTAGAGAAGCTCTTCGTGAATCAATTGCTAATGATGCTGCTACCGGATCTGAAGTTGCTGAGGGAGAAAGCTCCTAACCCGCAAAAAGGCGAAGGCTTGTCAAGCTTGCTGACAAGCAACAACAGCCAACTGAAGAAGAGTTAGAAGCTCTTCATGAAGAAGCATTCATGGCTGATCTCGAAGCTAGAAGGATGGCTAAAGATAGTGCCCATCTGGGAGACAGAGCCATCAACAAGGTTCGGGATATGTATATCTTGGAAAGCAAGAGGAAGAAAGTTTACAATCCGAAGAAGACTGTTGGAAAGGTTGTTGTTCCCAAGAAGAAAGGTGGTGGAAAGCGGAAGAAGGCTGCTATAGAAGGTGCTGATGAGGATTTTATCCTTCCTCATAATATAGAAAGGTTCTTGGATGACTATGTTCCGAAAAATCGCATAGCAAACTGGAAAGATGCTAAGAGGGATTTCATATGTTTGTTTTATGTCTGCCAGACCATAGGGGTTGGAGCAACAACAGATGAGACCTTCTTTGCTTGGATGGAAGAAAAGCACTCTGACCTTTGGGTAGATGTTTTGAAAGCTTCAGTGGAGTTCAACCTGAATCTCCATGCTCCAGAATTTGAAAAGATTACAACGCCAGTTACTGCTGAACGTAATCTGGATCAGTTGAGCAGTCGACGGACAATCAAGATCTATTTGGCGGAAGTTTGATCAACGGTTGGAGTAGACAATCGAGAATATTACGACAAAATCTAAGATTGGTAGAGTGTACCAGAAGGGTACCGGAGGTATGATTAAGGGGGAAAGCTGGAGAAGAAGGATTGAAGATTGAAGGCTGCTGAAAAAAGAAGGAAGTTTATTTATCTTCCTTTTGTTTTCTTATAATGTTCTTTTATGTTTCTGAATTTAGCTGGTAGGTCACTCCTTGTATTCTGTACTCAAACACTACACTTAATAGAAGTGATCTATTCTTCGTTGCAGAAGACAACTCCTTGTTGTCAGCTGAATTCTTTGAGATTTATTTAAAGATCTGTGCTCGTGCACTTGTCTCCTTATTTTTCTTTTCTCTCAGTTCTCAGAAGGTTTTAATATCATTAAAAATGGGGAATTTGTTAGGATTTATGTTTATTTAGTTTTGATGATGTTTCTAAAATCTAAGTGTAATAGTACCAGCTGAACCTGTTAGTCAGTTGATGATCTATATAGGTTAGTGTTTAGTTAAGGGGAACCTTGCTAGGCTAGGACCAGAAGACTTGAAGATATGCTGAGAACTGAAGATAGAAGACTCAGAGCTGAAGGACTCAATCAAGAAGGCTTGGAAGTCTTCTTGATCAGAAGAAAAGTCATTCTAGATAGAAAGAAGACTTGAAGAGTACTTAGAAGACAAAATAGAAGTTGTGCATGAAAGGAAGTTAGCCAAGAAGACCTTAAGTTAAAGGTAGCAAGGTTGGAAAATCTGCTAAGGTTGACTTATAAGGCTTATCAAGTTTGAAAATATTCTGATTGACAACCAAGCAATTAAGGGATCAGTCAGATCCTTGATTAGCAATTTAAAGCAACAAAAATTAATCAGAAGCTAATTGATTGAAATCAATCAATCAAGCAACAAGGTTAACCAACGGCTACTTACCTTACATAGAAGACCTGATTGACAATTAGCCAACGGCTAGTCAAATTCAGGATTTATAATTACGGTGATGGGTCCCAGAAATGTGGACGGATCTACGCGCGCGAAACATTTTCCTGCAAGAAATTAAATTCAAGCCTAAAATCATTCACTCACATATTCGAAGAACTGATTCTTGTAAGAGATTGTAAAATCACCTTTCATTATCTCAATATGAGAAAAGGTTGATTAACTTACATCTTAGAGTTATTTCATTGAAGAGCTTGAAGATCAACTTTGTGTAATAAGGGCAGGAACTTGTAAAACTTTCTGTGGTCAAATCCTAATGGAGATCGGGGAGATAAGATCGATTTTGTTGGATATTGAAGTCCCCTGTGGAGTCAGGGAGAGTGGACGTAGTATCGTTATATCCGAACTCACTATAAAAATCTATGTGTCCTTTTATTATTTTCTGCATATTTATATTCATAATTGTTTATGCATATTAAACTCTCAATATCAAGTTTAACATCAAATTGTCTGATAGTTTGATAAAAAGAGTTTCAGTTTTTGTAAAAGGTTTTTCAAAATATACTTACGAGATATGCTTCTGCACCATCAGAAGACTTCGACTTTTTCTGAAGTCTGCTGATTACATTTAGAACACTCTAATTACTTATCTGAAAAAGACTTCCAAAGTCTTCTGACCTCACACTCAGCTCACTAAAAGAAAAAGTTTTTGAGTGTGGTAGAGTCTATTCAGCCCCCCCTTCTAGACAGTACATGTAATATCCCAAAATCACTACGTGAATTATTTATATTTTTATGTAATTATTTTTAATAAATTGAGTATTGGTATTAATAATTAGTTTTTAATTAAATTATATAAATCTTTTAAAATTAAAAATATAAAATATATTATATTATATTATATAATATATATATATATAGATAATAGTGTGTGTGAGGTGTGTGGTGTACGTATGTTGTGCATGTGGTGTGCGTGTGTGCATGTGTGGTGTGTGTGTTAATAATAATATAATAATAATTATATTAAAATGAAACTTACCTAGTAAGTTTGGAAGGCGGTGGCCTTTAGATAGGAAGAAAGGAAATACCGAGAAAAAAATAAGAAAGAAAAGAAGAAGAAAGAAAGGA
Organism: Paraleonurus japonicus; assembly: GCA_030762865.1. Lineage (NCBI taxonomy): Eukaryota > Viridiplantae > Streptophyta > Magnoliopsida > Lamiales > Lamiaceae > Paraleonurus > Paraleonurus japonicus. The sequence goes on along the minus strand of CM061055.1, from coordinate 25,618,389 downwards.
AAAGAAAAGAGGGGGAGAAAGAAAGAGTGGCGCAGGAGAGAGAAGAGAGAGAGAAGGGAGAGAGAGGAAGAGAGAGAAATCTCGAAGCGTTTTGGTAAGCATTCGATCTTCGTTAATTGTAGTATTATATATCAAAATGCTCGTATTCACTAGTAGATTATAGAATTATAATTAGTTTGTTGATCTGACGCTCGTAGCGTCTGAAATTGGAGATTATTAAGAGTATATGTTATTTGTAGGATATGAGGAGAAACTTGAGACCTTTAGGATTATGCATTATCAAGGAGTTGAGGATCATTAAGGGGGTATTGCATTGCATCATTTGTTGCAGTTACTGTTTTTAAGGTGAGGGCAATCTCCACTCTTAATCGAGTTTAACATTCAATGTTATGATTGCTATGTTAAATTGCATTATTAAACAAGACGGGTAATAACCCGCACTATGTTCAACCCGGGTAATGGCCCGTACAATGTTCAAGCCGGGTAATGGCCCGTACTATGTGCAAGCCGGGTAATGGCCCGTGTATATATTCAAGATGGGTAATGACCCATATTATGTTCAAGCCGGGTAATGGCCCGTACAATATTCAAGCCGGGTAATGGCCCGTACTATGTGATAAAGCATTAAATGTTCTCATGAGCTTTATATATGAAAATATCATATACCGCTTACGAATGTTGTTTAATTGTGCAATCATTGATGTTTCCCTCACTGGGTGTATTTTCAAACACTCACCCCCCCACAGTTATGATTTTCTACAGGTCAAAGGAGCTCAAGCAGGGCACGTGGCGATGGTTGCATGTAATTTATTTTACATTGTTTTCCGCTGTAAATCTCAAATGATTGTTTTGTAATAAATCCCGTTTATGCAATTACAATTTTCTCTTTAATTGAGTTAACGGGTCAATTTGGTAGCGCCTTAGCTATTATATATTATTATTAAATTTGGGGCGTTACAGTACACCTCCTTACATATCTCAAACATGTTACTTGGCAGATAATTTGAAGATGTGGTTTCTTTTAATGTGACTAATTCCTCCTGCAACTTCACTAGTATTGTCTCCAAAAATCACTTATGGACCTTTGTGTTCTTTTAAGTCTCTCAAGGCTTCTTTGTTTCCTATCATATGTCTTGCACAATCACTATCAATATACCAAATATCCTTCTCAGCAGCTGGCTTATTTTCCTCATCATTCCTAGCCATCAAACAAATGAGTGCCTCATTATCTTCTGAGTCACTGTTGTCCTCATCATGCATCTCTACAGTTGGCTTAGGAGTGTTGTTATCTTTGGTCTTTTCAAGTTCAGATAACAATGCTCTTATCCTTTCTTTATCCAACTTCCTTCTTCTTTCTGCTCTAAGGATTCTTTCATCATCAATGTACTTTTGTGCCTCTAGATATGGGCAGTCTCTGATGAAATGTTCTGGTTTCCTGCAATTATAGCACAAATTTCCTTTTTTAATAATTTTAGAAAACTTACCTTCCTTACCTTCAGCTATAGCATTTTGCTCTTCTGGCTGTCTCCAGTTTAATCCAATGATCTTTCCAGTTTTGACAAACTTCTTGAATTATTTCATATAGAGTTATTTCATCTTGGGAGTCTTCTTCTTCTACAGCTGGATTGGTCTCAGCAGCTACAAGAGTTACACAAGAGCTGTAACTTTGGAAGATAAGCTTGTACTTTCTTTCCTTCTATTAATGTCGAGCTCATGAGCTTTTAAATTTGAGAAAAGCTCAAAAGTTGATATTTTAGATAGGTCTTTTGATTTTCTCATGGTTGTCACTTTCATATCACATTCTTCTAGAAGTGCTCTTAGGATTTTTAGATTTCTCTCTTTCTAAGAGTATTCCTTCCTAAGGCTCAGCATTTCATTGAGTATATCAGTGAACATAGAATTAAATTTTTCTAGATTTTAATCAGATTTCATTTTGAAGTGTTCAAATTTTTTAACAGTAATCATTAGCTTGTTCTCCTTGATTTTCTCTGATCCTTCACAGATCATTTCAATCTTTTCCTAGATTTATTTGGCAGTTTTGCACTGCTTGATCTTTCCAAACATGGTTTTGTTTAAGGCATAGTATATGGTGGCTTTCCAAAAATTCATCAACGAAAATGCAACACATAGTCCAGGTTGGACTGCCAATTGATATCCCCAAAGGGCCCACAAAAAACGTGCAGATATCTCGCGATATATCCGTAAAATTAATCTTGCGATATCTATTGCGATAGCGTTATTTTCATCCTTGGTATTTACATCATCTTACACCTATATTAGTCTAAGCTTTCTTTTTCCTTTTTTTTAATTATATTTTTGTTATTTAATTTTGTAATACTTGATTATGTAGGAATTTCATATAAACCAATTTGGTTTTAGGAATTCTGAAGTCTAAAATTGATATTTATGGTCTAATTCTTCTTTTATTTGGTATTTATTGGTGATTATTAGATTTAAATTAAAAATTGGATCCAACAATTTACCTTGAACACATAACTCATTAATTTTCATTTTAAAAAATGATTAATTAGGGGGAATGTATTAAAGGTCTTAGGGTTTATTTAGTTAATTATGCTAGTAATGTAGAGATGCATGTTAGTGTGATTTTTCTTTAAGTTATTGAATTTAATTTATCTTCTAAGTTCTGATTAGTGACTCACCTTACAAAATCATCACTAATATCATTTGAGTTTAGTGGTGTACCATAGATAAATATTTAGGTGTAGCAACTCCCTAGGACCACATTTCTTTTATTATTTATTTTCATTAACTTGAAAACCACGTAAGACCTGCTGGTCTTATTTTGGTTGTCGTCTGATTGACTTAGCTGAGATCCGTCATTCTTATTCTACTCAGCTGATCTTTGTCTCGTCTTGATCTCTTCATTATTATCTCTTAATCAGATGACTTCTTCAAGATAATCTTCAGATGATTTTGAGTTTTGAGAACCTAAGCTGACCTTCTAGTCTAACCTTGTATTAATTTTTATAAATTAACATACTACTTTACTTCAGTTGTTCTATACAACTCAGCTGGTCATCCTACTTTACAAAGAATATCTAACTTATACATTTTAACACATCAAAATATATTCCTGATCTAACACCCTTTATTTTAAGATTTAAAAATTAGTGGTTTCCTTTCTCTTCCTTATAAATACTCTTTCTTCATCCCAAAGACTCTCTTTTACTTTTCACATACTCTCTTTGCAAATATCTACTTTGTCTTTGCATTCCTTTGCACTCTGTTTCTCTACTTTCGTTCTTCACTACTCTCAAATGGCTTCCAAAAACTCTTCATCTTCTAAGAAATCCTCTGGAAAGAATAGAGCCATGGATGCTTTGGTCCTCTCCGAGAAAATGCGAAGTGAGCTGTCCGTGGATTTCAGAACCACGAATCAAAGGGAGGCCATTGAGATTCTGAACTTACTCACTGATCGGGGGTTGTATCAATACTGTTCCGCTCACTCTTCGGAGAGAAGAACCCTGGATGCATATGCAATACAGTTCCTAATTAGGGCAAACTTCATGAATGATGGTTTAACAACAAAGGTTCATGGCCAATATCTGACTATCACTCATGAGGACATTAATACGTATTTGGGTCTTTCTCTTCACGGAGTTGATCCTGAAGGTTACATGTGGGATGATCACCTTGCGGCATTCCGTTCAATGGAAAATTCCTCTTGCCGCCAGCATGTCTCAGAGTTGAAAAAGGCATATCTGAAGCGGAAATACAGGTTGCTTTTTGATTTCATTGTTAAGGTTATCTTTAGTGAGAGGCAAAGTATGGATTCTTTGAGCCAGAGACGTATATGTGCTATGAAAGTGATTATTGATGGGGTGGAGTGTGACTGGGATATCAAATTTTTGGATGTTCTGAGAAAGGAAAAGAATAGATTCTTTCTGACTGATGTTCCGGCCTAAGCCGGTGTTTAAGTTTGGGCGATTGAGCAGTATGTGTCACTGTCCAATAAAATTACTGTGTTTTTGGAGAAGACGTTGTCGGGGTTAGATTGGGATCCAAAATGGACTAAGTCTTACCCCAAGACTAATTTCATTTTAAATAAGGATGAAGAACTCTCTGGTCCTCCAGACTCTGATGATGAGGAGCAGGAGGAGATGTTGGCTTGTTGAGGGGAAACTTGTTGCTGTAGTTCCAATCCGAGAGAAGAAGAAGAAGAAGAAGAAGAAGAAGAAGAAGAAGAAGAAGAAGAAGAAGAAGAAGAAGAAGAAGAAGAAGAAGAAGAAGAAGAAGAAGAAGAAGAAGAAGAAGAAGAAGAAGAAGAAGAAGAAGAAGAAGAAGAAGAAGAAGAAGAAGAAGAAGAAGAAGAAGAAGAAGAAGAAGAAGAAGAAGAAGAAGAAGAAGAAGAAGAAGAAGAAGAAGAAGAAGAAGAAGAAGAAGAAGAAGAAGAAGAAGAAGAAGAAGAAGAAGAAGAAGAAGAAGAAGAAAGTCAAAAATACTTTGAACTTTTATTCGTTGGAGAGTGAGGATCAAATTCCAATTTTTGAGCTTCCTAAGTAGAAGGTTATGAAGCCCTCTGTTGTTCAGAGGCAAGGGTCAGTGAGTAGTCGAACTGGAGGGGCTCGGATGACAGCATGGGTGGTCACTGGCCAGAAATGTTCGTCTGCAAATAATGCCATGGAGATCAAGGACTTTTCCTCAAAGGAGCATGATAAGGTTGCCTACCTAGAACCTGCTGCCGATGAAGAGCAGGTATCCCATCCATCCTCCCCAACATTTCATCATGATCACTCTGGGTTTCATGAGGCTCCTTCCTCCGAAGAAGTCGGCGATGAAGCCGCGGGCATGGGTGCCGCGTCCGAGCCTATCACCCAGGTTGTGGAGGGTAATCCAGTTTCAGTTTCTACTGCTATGGAGTTACACACCACGAACCTCCCTACTCGGGTTCGTGGACCGTTTGAAAAAAGCTTGGTGGTTGAGGCTACTGCTTGGGTGGATAGCAAGTTTTCAGGAAATAAAGCTTCTAATTGATGTGATTGTTTGGAGAAATGCCAGGCTGAGCATGGTTGATGATCTTATCTTATTGGTAAAGGAAATGGGTAAAAATTAGTTTTCTGATTGGGAGTATGCCATTCGCTCCAAGGCTGGTGTGTCTAAGGCATTTGACTTGGCAACAAATCACCAGGATGCTTGCTTGGTTGCTCGTTTGATGGATGAGCCAGAACCTACTAAGGAGGAGGCTAGACCTCGCTATGTTCTTTTTTAGGCTGCTAAGAAGGTTATATCACCCTCTATCCCTGTTGTTGATTCTTTCATTATTTCCTTCTGTATCGTTACCATCATATCTGCCAGATGTTGTCCATAAGAATCTCTATAAGTCATATGCTGCTAAGTTGGAAGCATTAACTCAAAAGTATGTTGCTCTCTTCTCCGTCTTTGCTGCTAAGTATGCTCCTCTAGCAGCAAGTATAAAAGCTTCTAAAAGTTATATCGATGCTGCCATCCGTATGGCTCCAGAGTTGATCCGAAAAATAACTGTGGATATGTTTGCTGAATAGCAAAATCTCATTGACACGCTTGATGGGATAATGCTGAATAATGTCTATGAGGTTAGGAAGTAGGTTGCCACGTTTACTATTGTCAAAGATGAAGGATAAGAAAGGTTTTGCCAGTTTGCTCTTGATCGAGAAATGGCAGAGTTGAAAGCAAGTCAGCTGATGGATGCTTGAATGTGTCGGATGGAACGGATGCAACAAGCTCTTCGGGAGGGCATAGAACAAAATTAAGGCATTAGAAAGTCTCTGACTGACATGGTGAAGTATGTAGCTAAGCTTAAAGAGGATGATTAGAGAATTTCTTAAATATCCTTGAATAGTGCTGCAAAGACGTCAGAAAATGCCAGAAAGCTGCTAGTGATACAAGATTTTGTAGCCAATACAAGCTTGCTGCTGAGCTTGCTGAACTGCGTAACTTTCTATAGAAGTTCTCTAAATACAAGCTGGAGATCTTTCAGAAGACTAAGCTAATAAAAGCCCATTGAACCCCTCTTTTAGATGAGTTAAAAAGGGGGAAGAGAGGCTAAGAACTGAGATGGTTGGAAGCTGGAGAAAAAGTTGAAGGAAAATTAGAGGATGTTATGGAAAGGTTGAAGAAGGTAGAAGATTTTTGGTTGGAAAGAAGGGAGAAAGCCGAGCTGGAGAAAGCTCTTCGTGAATCAATTGCTAATGATGCTGCTACCGGATCTGAAGTTGCTGAGGGAGAAAGCTCCCAACCAGCAAAAAGGCGAAGGCTTGTCAAGCTTGCTGATAAGCAACAACAGCCAACTGAAGAAGAGTTAGAAGCTCTTCATGAAGAAGCATTCATGGCTGATTTCGAAGCTAGAAGGATGTGTTGGAACCACCGGATCGCCGACTCTAATTGATTATCTAATTCGGGATCACATGCATAAAACGCAGCGGTAAAATAAAACATATCTATTCACCTTAATCGGTGAAATCGAACCAGTTCTAAGGTCAGAATTGCGGATCAAGGATAAGCCACGAACCTCACGATCTTCTACCGTATCCCTATCCCTTTCCCTTGGACGTCGAGTGGTCGACGATCCTCCAAGGAATCAGAATCCGCCTCTCTCTGATCTCACATTTTTTTCACACGTCTAGAGGCTCTGATGTAGGGTTTATTTATAGGCTACAACAGGGACCCTAAGGAGGTATTAAGGTTGGGCCTCCTGATGGGCCTAAACGTCCTGTGTTCAATCCGAACACTCAACTTAAGCCCATCAATTATAACTCGGTCCACTAAAGAGTTATAATTGAATTACCGTCCTAATCCCATATTATAATATGGGCTCCTTTATTATGTGTACGTTTATTTCCTCGTGTTTAAGATGTCGAATGTCCATTAATTAATTAAATTACTGACAACTTAATTAATTTATATCTAATTCTAAGAGTAGTACCACTCATCTTTATTATTATATCGGATTAAATCCACCTGCAGGGTTTACATAATAATCTTTATGAGCTCCTCAAGGGGACATCATCATCCTAAATAATTAGGACACGTATTCCTTCTATAATCAACAGCACACCATATAAACAGTGCTATCTCCCAATTCACCGAGCCTATTGATTTAATAAATCTCACCCATTGGCAAATTAAAGAAACATACACTGAGTACACGTGCCCATTATTATATAGGGATTAAGAAGATGTACATCTATAATAACAGAGGTCTTGTTCTTTTATATAGTCAGTACAAATTGAACAACCTCATATGGTCCTGCTCAATACATACAAAACGTACTAGTGTAACTTTATAGTCAAGATAGACTAATACCAAATTACACTACAACCGTTCCAATGGTTTGTCCAAATCCATCTTGGTTGTGAGCTATTCTTTATAATCTATAAGGAACTGATAGCATGATGTTTTGTGTGACACCACACACCATGTTATCTACAGTATAGATTAATCTGGACAAGAACAATGATATATGTAACAATCATAAAAACAAGTATTTTAATCATAATGAATCTCATATAAAAAAGATATTCATACAAAAAGTTAGGCTTATAGTATACATCCTGACAATCTCCCACTTATACTAAAAGACTATGCTTCCATAATCGCTGCCATACATCTGATTCCCATCCCTTCAACATGTCCATCAAAAGCTTTCGCTAGAAGAGCCTTTGTAAAAGGATCTGCTAGGTTATCCGCTGATGCAATTTTGGCGACAACAACTTCTCCTCGTTTTACGATGTCTCGTATCAGGTGGTACTTGCGCTCAATGTGTTTGCTTACTTTGTGGGCTCGTGGTTCCTTCGAGTTTGCCACTGCACCACTGTTATCACAATTAATTTTGATAGCTTTAGGCAAACTAGGAATCACTTCTAAGTCCATCAAGAAGTTTCTGAGCCATACAGCTTCTTTGGCTGCCTCAGAGGCTGCCACATACTCAGCCTCCATGGTGGAGTCCGAAACGCATTTCTGCTTAACACTCCTCCATACTATGGCTCCACCTCCCAAGGTAAACACATAACCCGAGTTAGATTTACTGTTGTCCCTATCCGACTGGAAATCAGAATCCGTGTAACCCTCAGGAAGTAAATTATATGCTTGGTAAACTAGCATGTAATTTCTAGTCCTTTTCAGGTACTTTAAAATATGCTTTACCGCAGTCCAATGTCCTTGCCATGGGTTACTTTGATATCTGCTAACCATGCCCACGGCAAAACAGATATCTGGCCTCGTACATAGCATTGCATATATTAGGCTTCCTACGGCCGAAGCGTAAGGAACTGCCTTCATGTCCTCTATCTCCTTTGGTGTCTTAGGACACATCTCCTTAGATAAAGGTACTCCATGTCGAAAAGGTAGAAAACCTTTCTTGGAGTTTTGCATGTTAAAATGAGCTAAGATAGTATCAATGTACGAAGCTCGAGATAAGCATTAACATTCTTTTCTTGTGATCCCTTATAACTTTGATCCCAAGAATATGTCCAACTTCTCCCAAGTCCTTCATATCAAATTGCTTGGACAGCCATACCTTTACGTCTAACAACACCTTGACATTGTTGCCAATGAGCAAGATGTCGTCTACATATAGTACAAGAAATACCACCACATTTCCGTCACTCTTCTTGTATACACATGACTCATCCGGACATTGAATAAATCCATAAGACTGGATTACCTCATCAAAATGGATGTTCCAAGATCTTGAAGCTTGTTTCAATCCATAAATGGACCGATTAAGCTTACACACAAGATGCTCATTGCCCTTTGCAATGAATCCTTCTGGTTGCTTCATATAGATATTTTCTTCAAGACTTTCGTTAAGGAAAGTTGTCTTGACATCCATTTGCCAAACCTCATAATGCATATGAGCAGCAATAGACAAAAGAATCCGGATAGACTTAAGCATGGCTACCGGTGAAAAGGTTTCCTCATAATCGATTCCTTCTTTTTGAGTGTACCCCTTCGCAACAAGCCTTGCTTTGAAAGTTTCTACTTTCCCGTCTGATCCTCCTTTTCTTTTGTAGACCCACTTACAACCAATGGCTTTTACACCATTTGGTGGTTCTACTAGCTCCCAGACTTGATTAGAATCCATAGATTCTAATTCAGATTTCATGGCCTTTTTCCAAGATTCTGCATCTTTATCTTGGAGTGCTTCGTCATAGCTCCAAGGATCAGATTCGTGTTCACCAGGTACTAAGTCCGAAGACTCTCCCAAAAACATGAATCTATCAGATTCTCTAACAACCCTCCCACTACGACGAGGCACTTGTGGTAATAGTGTATCATTAGTAACAGATGGTGCTGACCCCTGTGGTATCTCATCTTGTACTGATGGTACTAAGGTAGAAGTTTCTCCCCTTATTTCTTCTAAAATAATCTTACTTATGGGCTTGTGGTCCATTACATAGCCCTCTTCTAAAAATCGGGCATTTGTGTTAACAATTACCCTCTGATCTTTAGGACTATAAAACAAACCACCTTTCGTTCCTCTAGGATAGACCACAAACAGCCGAACTTCTGTACGAGATTCCAACTTATCAGCATCTCCCTTCAGCACATGTGCTGGACTACCCCATGTTGGTCCCGGAAAGTTGAGTTGATTAAAAACATTGAGTTAGCTTCCTAGAACAAAATCTAGAAAGGGGGGGTTTGAATAGATTTTGTAGATTTTTCAAATCTTTCAAAATCAATTCAAAATATCAGATTAAGTACAGCGGAATATAATTGGATTCTCAACTTTTTATAAGATCAAAAGCAAGGTTGATATTCAGATTTTAGTTAAGATTCTGAACTTTAATCTTGAATTAACACAATTATAAATCAAACAGAAACTAAAGAAAGCAAGAAATAACACCAGGATTTATAGTGGTTCGGATTTTAATAATCCTACATCCACTCTCCTTCTTCAATCTGAAGAAGGGACTCGCCATCGCTTACTTTCTTACTTCCAGCTTACAACTTACAACTTGTACAAATCTTCAAATCTTCAATCTCCTAAACCCTTCTTCTAGAAATCTAACTATTACAGTGTGTATTGGATTTTGAAGATTACAAGAAAAGTGTTCTAAAAACACTTAGAACTTTTTGAAAAACTCACTAGAAATACTTGTGAAAAGATTGTGATTGAAATCTGAGTAGTGAATAGAGTGAAAAATCAAATATGCATAAGTGTTCTCTATATGAAAAATGAAAAATCTAGACCTATTTATAAGTCCGGGAAAGACAGGTTAGTTTGTTAGTTAGTTCTAACAAACTTGAAACCGCTTAACAAACTTAAACTTGTAAACCGCTCTAGAGACCTCGGTGATTCTTCATACTCATCTGCAGCTGACTTGGTGAAAACTCGCCTTTCTTATTCTACTCGGCTTATCTTGACCTCGTCTGAGCTCTTCATATTTGTCTCCTGCAGATGACTAGACTTGAGCTTGTCTTCAGATGACTAGCATGACATCAGACCTCAGCTGACTAGGTTGGTGCATGACCCCGTCCCGATCGGCTTATATCCTCACTGTTCTTCGGGTTGGTGATCGGTCGACCGCTCTTTAACTCATCAAAACCTCTTGATCCAACAATTTCCCCCTTTTTGATGAAGTTAAAACCTATAACAAGAAAACATACTCACAGCTGAAGTTAGTACTAGATTTATCCAAATCAATCAGATAGATACAGCACATTTTCACACTTTAACAGATTCAGTCACATTCAGGATATAAAAAAAATTAAGTCTTTTAGACTCTTTTAGAAGTACTTAAAAAATTAAAAAAAATTTAACAAAAATTTTTAACTCTGAGATATAAAAATTTCTCAGATGATTTATACTTAGAAAAATTTTTAACTCTGAGATATAAAATTTCTCAGATGATTTATACTTAGAAAAATTTTTAAAAAAAAATTCTAAGAAACTAATACACAAAATTCACACAAGTCTGAATATATTCATTCACAGAAATTTACAGATTACAAAATAAGAGAACTGATAGAAAATAAAAGATAAGGAAAGAAAAATCCTGTTCTATCAGATTCCCCATCGGTCAGCCTCTGGAATGTTTAGCCAGCTGAAAATCCTTGCTCTAAGCTGTTTCAGATCATTCTCATATGTGAGCTCGGATTCCCTTTCTGCCTTGGCCACAACTGTTCTGACCCATTCCAGATCAGGAGAACCATCTTCTTTCAGCTTGGGGGTGACCTGCTCATAGGCTGGTGCGATCAGATCGCAGTTGAACACATTATGTGCCTCATCGAGCAGCTTCCCATAAAGATCTGCGTCCTCCTTCTCCATCCATTCATGCCAGCAGATGTCTTCGTTGGCTGCTCCAGATGGTGATGCCTTCAAGATGTACCAGTAATACATCCATTTGGCATCCAGGGCTTGCTTTTTATATTCGCTGGTGTATCTCCCTGATACCATCTTTGGAGGAGCTGTAGTGCGATGGATGGGGGCGGAAGTCCGCTTCATTTGCGGCTTTGGATACCCACTTCCGAGTATCCCCTGTCCCACTTCATCTCGTCTCCCCCATCTTCTTGAGCCTCTTCTTTTCTCTCTTCTCAAACATCTCCTTCTCAAGATTGATTCTTCGATCCGCTTTCGGTGATAAGTTGGAGAAGTCTGGTTCCTTTCTCTTGCGCTCGGCTGATCTGGGGCTGATCATCTGCTCGGCTGATGGAGTCTTCTCAGCTGCTGCTGCTGCTTTCCCTTTACCTTTGCCCTTGGGCTCCGGTTCCTCAGATTCTTTCATGCGAGCCAGCAGCTTCTCTGTTTTCTCTTCTTCCTCCTTCTTTCTCTTCTCCTCATCCTCTCGGATGGCCTCTTCAATCTGGGTTACCCTCAGTTGCAAGGCAGCCAACTCGTCTGATTTGATTTTAATTTCCACACTTTGGCTGCCTCCAACTCACTGTGTCTCCGCCTTTGTATCAAGCTTATCGGTTATTGACATGACACAGCCTGTGAGGGTTTCAAACTCATTCTCAGCACCTTCCCCCTTTTTAACTTCATCTTTGAGGGACTGAAGTTGGGCCTCTATCACTGCACAACATCGTCTGAAATCGTTTTGATCAGATGTGAGTGTTGAGACTACGATTTCGTTGTCAGCTGCTGTCTTTTCTTTCAGTGCCTTGACTTCCTCCTCAAGCGCACTCAGCCTGGATCCAACAGCAGTGCTGAGATTGGCTGATAAGTTTTTGGTCATGTTGACCTCAGCAATCTGCATGTTGGCGAGCATAGTATCTGTGACTGCTCGAATCACCTTTCGTATTTTCTTCTCCATCATCCTCTGAACTTGGGGAATGATTTTTCTGTGGAGTTGTTCAAATGCAGAGGAGATGGCAAGAATTGGTCTGTCCTCTTCCTCTGAATCAGACGAGGAAGAGGTGGTAGGAGAAGTTGGACTAGGGGAGCTCATGGGAATATCCCCAAAGATATTTGAGGTATCCACATGAGGTTCGGCTGGGGTAGATGAGGTGGGGGTGTCTGATGGTGGGGGTGGGATTTCTGGTGGGGGAGATGATGGTAAAGGTGGGATTTGTGAAGTGGTAGGTGGAGGAGATTAAAGTGATTGGAGTAAGATGAGTTGGGGTTGAGAAGTTGTGGGTAAAGCTGGTGGAGATATGGAGATGGGGGTTGGGGAGAATACTAGTCCAGATAAGAAAGACAGCATATGAGATGGGGATGGTGGAGGAGATGAAGTTTGGATTTGGGGGAGAGAAGATGAGGTTGGATTTTGGACAATTTCGGGAGTAGGCTGTTTCAGAGGCTCTGAGGTGCCAGCCTGGGACACCTCTTCATTGCCAGTTTGGGTTGGAGATGGGGAGGGGGAGAAATGTACCTGACCGCGGCTGGGGGAGGGGGTCCCTTCAGAACTGATTTCCTGGACCTCCTCCAGCTGGACCACCTGAGCTGCAATTTGCAGCGTGGATACTTCCTCAGGAAGAAGAGTTGGCTGATCTGCAGATGATCCTCCCAACTCAGAGGTTTTCACCAACCTTCGTCTCCTTGGCGCCTTCTCCTTCAGCTTCATCGGCTGTTCAGCCTCAGCTGAGCTCACAGTTGGCAGCTCTGCCTCCACATCTTCCTCCTCCTCCTCCTCAGCTTCTTCTTCAGCTGGAGCTTGAGCTCCGACCTCAGCTCCACCCTCATCAGAATCAGCTGGAGCCCCGAGTGGCTCATCTTTGGTCAGAAGCCCCTTCTGCTTTGTGTAAGATTGGACCCCGTCTGATCAATTTATCTCGGCTGACAGCAAGTCCTCCATAATCACAGTCACTTTGTTAAAGAGACTGGTGATCGACTTCGCCTGCCATTTCCCATTCACCACCTCCAGATGCTTCCTTTCCGTCTCCAGCTTCTCCAGTAACAGACCATCCCAGTTGGCCTGAACCCCATCCAAAATTGTTCTCATCACGCAGAGTCTGGGTCTGGTCAGCCCATCGTGAGAACTCTGTTCTCCCAATATCACCTTTGTGACAATGGTCATCAGAAGGCGATATCGTCGTCGGAGCATTTTCTTCTTTAACTCCGATCGGCGATCCTTCATAGAATTCCGGGCAATCATCTCAAATGATTCTACCCATTCATCAGATTTGTAGGTGAGGGGGTTTACACCCTCACTGCTCGTATCAAAAATCCTGGCCACCTCCGCCGGGGAAACAGTCAAAACCTCTCCATACACCCTGGTTCTGAAAACTCCATGTTCATATGTCCCATTGACATAGAACTCTAAACCTCTCATATCCAATGTCTTATTGGAAGGGGATTTCTTGGAGCAAAACGTCCTCAATCCAGCCCTTTCCAATAAGGACAATATTTCCCTGGATTCTGCGTCGGTGGTGGTGTCAAAGTCGACATACATCTCAGACTTCACCTTCTTTGCGTAGGTTTCATTTTGTACATCCACCATTGTTGATGTTACTCCTCTTACAGAAATACTCATATACAGATTTTAGAGAGAGTTTGAGAAAACTTGCAGAGAGTTTTGAGATTTTCTGAAAAGTGAAAAAAATTAATTTGGAGAAGAAGATGTATTTATAGGGGAATAGATTGGAAAGAGAAACCGCCATTTTTGAAAAATTGAATTAATCTTAGCCATTTATTCAAAAAGTTTTTACAGAGTATTAATCGACGGTTAAAAACTAAGATAAGCGATTAGGATTCAGCGCGTGAATTGTAATCGCCTTTGGAATGCATAAATAGTTACTTTATAGACTGTTGATTTGACAGATGTAGGTTACTTTATGCAGAGAAGTAAGTATACCTGACGTCAGCCTAGGGTTACCTTACTTCGGCTAAGGGTTTGTAAATCAGATGAGTTTGAAAAACAGACTAGTTTTAAAAACAGATGGGTTTAGAAAGTCATCTGATAAAGTAACCTATCTGATTTTGCAAATCAATAGCTTAGATGTAACTTTTTAGCAATTTCAATACAAGTTTAAACAAAACAGACTCAGACTTACATTTCTAAAACTAAATTATTCATTTATATATTTTTTTTAAAAGAAAATTTTATTAAGAGAAAAAAATAGAATAAAGGAGTTTGAATAAAAGAATGAAACAGTGTTATCTGTGACCTGTTCCTGCAAAGACATAAACTCAAAAGAAACCATCAGAAGCTTAAGGTAAATCAGATAGGATGTAAATAGTCATCTGAGAGATTCAGCTGACTATTGTGTCCTTGTCTGATTTACTCAATGTCAGACAAGTAATTATCAATTCAGATAAGGTCAATATGACTAATCCTTGATTCTTGATTCCTAAAAGGAGATCAATGATATCAGCTACCTGATTGTCCTTTGACACATATCTAGTCTGATAATTCTTTCTAGACATTTTAAAGACAAGAAAAGATAAGAAATAAGGAAACAGATGCACACAAATTAGAAACCAGCTAAAGATGCATCAAGTAATCCTAATTCTAAGCACATTTCTTTAAACCTAGATTCAGCTAATGGTTTTGTAAGAATGTCAGCTCTTTGTGATTCAGTGGCAATTTTCTCAATTCTAATGTCATTCTTCTCAACATGATCCCTAATGAAATGATGCCTAATATCTATATGCTTACATCTAGAATGTAGAACAGGATTGTAAGTCATTGCTATTGCACTATTACTATCACAGTAAATAGGAACAGCTGATGTTTGAATATTATAGTCTCTAAGCTGTTGACTAATCTAGAGGAGTTGAGAGCAACAACTTCCAGCTGCCATGTATTCAGCTTCAGTTGTGGAGGTGGCAACAGATGTCTGTTTCTTGGATAACCAAGAAATTAATTTGTTGCCTAAGAATTGACAAGTTCCAGAAGTGGATTTTCTATCAATCATACATCCCCCAAAGTCTGAATCTGAATAACCTGTCAGCTCAAAGTTGTCATCAGCTGGGTACCATAACCCTACTTGCAAGGTTCCTTTGAGATATTTAAGAATTTTCTTAGCAGTCTTCAGATGAGTTTTCTTGGGATTAGACTGGAATCTTGCACATACCCCAACTGCAAAGGCTATGTCTGGTCTACTTGCAGTGAGATAGAGAAGAGATCGAATTAGTCCACGATACTCCGTTGCATCAGTGGGTATCCCCTGCTCATCTGAGTCCATTGAGAAGTTAGTTGCCATAGGTATTTTAACTTCTCTGCTAGTTGTCATTCCAAATTTCTCAATCAGATCCTTAGCATACTTAGACTGATGTATAAATATACCCTTACTCATCTGTTTAATTTGTAAGCCTAGAAAGTATGTTAATTCTCCCATCATTGACATTTCAAACCTGTTTTTCATGAGAATGCTAAACTCTTCAAATAATTTCAGATTAGGTGAACCAAAAATTATGTCATCTACATAAATTTGAACTAGTAAGATGTTGCCATCTACTTCCTTTCTAAACAAAGTTCTATCAATCTTACCTTTAGAAAAACCATTTGATGTCAAGAAATCAGATAGAGTATCATACCAGGCTCTGGGAGCTTGTTTTAGTCCATATAGAGCTTTGTTGAGTTTATAGACCTTGTTATTGGTCTTAAACCCAGGAGGCTGCTCTACATAGACCTCCTCAAGTAACACACCATTAAGAAAAGCAGACTTTACATCCATTTGAAAAACTTTGAAAGACTTATATGCAGCAAATGCCAAGAACAATCTTATTGCCTCTAATCTGGCAACTGGAGCATAGGTTTCATCATAGTCTATTCCCTCAGACTGTGAATAACCTTGTGCAACCAGTCTTGCCTTATTTCGAACAATAATATTGTTCTCATCTGTTTTATTTTTAAACACCCATTTGGTGCCTATGATCTTTCTGTGTAAAGGTCTTTCCACTAGATCCCATACATTTTGCCTTTCAAACTGATGCAGTTCTTCCTGCATGGCTGTTATCCAGTTTGGGTCTGATAATGCTTCCTCAATAGACTTGGGTTCAAGAAGTGATACATAACAACTGAAAAGACTTTCAGAGTCTAACATCATTCGTGTCTGCACACTACTAGATGGGTCTCCGATAATCTGATCAGATGGATGATAGCTTCTCATCCTTTTGCCTATTTGAGGGGAAGGATCCTCATCTTGAGTCTCAGTCGGCAACTCCTCTGACTCAACCTCACTTGACGTTCCCCCTTCATCAGCTGACCCCCGCTGATCAGCTGGTGTCAAGGGTGTCTGTTCTGATGGGGTCTGATCAAAAGTTGTCTTCTGATTATCAGATGGGGATTCTTCTTCATCTGATTCTGAATCAAGACTAGGTAAATAGACAGTTCTATGTTTAGTCTTGGATAGTTCAATTTTATTTAGATTTTCAGAAATTTGATTCACTTTATCTGAGAAGGAATACAACTCATCAAAAACAACATGAGGAGTTTCCTCCACACAAAGGGTTGTCTTGTTAAAAACTCTAAATGCCTTTGAAGTATTAGAATGTCCCAAGAATATTCCATCAGCTGCTTTAGCATCAAAAGTTCTTAACTTAGTTTTCCCATTGTTATGGATGAAACACTTACAACCAAAAGCTTTGAAGTATGAGATCCTTGGAATCTTACCCTTCCAAATCTCATAAGGAGTCTTACCCTTGTCTTTGACAACTAAGCACCTGTTCTGGGTATAGCAAGCTGTGTTGATGGCTTCTGCCCAAAACCTATGAGGGGTATCATACTCAGCCAACATGCTCCTGGCTGCTTCCTTCAAAGTTCTATTCCTTCTTTCAACCACTCCATTTTGTTGAGGAGTTCTTGCTGAAGATGTCTCATGAATAATTCCACACTCATTGAAGAAATTAGATAAACAAGAATTCAAAAATTATGTGCCCTTATCACTCCTTATTTTAATAATATTAACACCCTTTTCATTCTGAATTTGTCTGAACAGATCAGGGATCTTGTTCATAGTCTCATTTTTCTTGAAAAGAAATATAACCCAAGTGTATCTAGAAAAATCATCTACTACAACAAGAGTATATTTCCTTCCACTGAAACTGAGAGGTGTAACAGGTCCAAACAGATCCAGATGAAGGAGTTGCAACACTCTTTCAGATGAGGAGGAATTAATACTCTTAAATGAGTGTCTAGGCTGTTTACCTTTTTGACAAGCATCACATTTAAGATCAGTGGATAAAAGTTTTTCAGGTAATCCCTTGACAAGGTTCTTCTTAGCCAGCTTACTAAGGGTCTTGAAATTCAGATGACTAAGCCGCTTGTGCCATAGCCAGCTGAGATATTCTCCACCCTTAGCTATCAGACAAGTATCTTTGGGACAACTATTGAAGTTGGCCACATAGACATTACCATGTCTGAAGCCAGTTAATAGTACCTTATCTGAGGAATTATCTAAAATATCACATTTATCCCTTGAGAATTTTACAAGAAAACCTTTATCACAAAGCTGAGAAACAGACAGCAGATTATGTTTCAAACCTTCAACAAAATATACCTCAGATACCTGAATATCCTTGATTACTCAAATTTTTTTATTTTTTTTAATATGCTCTGCAGTGTTGTCGGTTATCAGCAAGAGGGGCGCCCTATACTTGTTCGCTCCCTTAACTTTTTTTTTTATATTCTTGCAGGTGTTGTCGGTGATTTAAAATTCAGCATAAGGGGCGATACTTGGGCGCTCCATTAATTTTTTTTTTTTTAAAAAAACTGTTGCAAATGTTGTCGGGTATATAAATAATTTGCCTAAGTGTTGGACGCCCCTCCTTAGTTTTACAAAAACACCAAAAACCACTACATATATATAACTGATTTTCAAAAACCACATTACTTATTTAAAAAAAAAACGGATATGAGATGCAGAGGAAATAAAGAAAACATTGGTATAATATGTCCCTTTTTTAAGGTATCTGATAAGACTATGATCAACAGAAAAGGGTTTTATAGCAACACTCCCACATGAAAAATACTACATCTGTTACAATTTAGATTGTTCAAAATAAGAAAATGTATGTTATAATTTTATTTTCTCTTATACCCAAAATAGCAAAAATAATAATAATAATAATAATAATAATAATAATAATAATAATAATAATAATAATAATAATAATAATAATAATTTCACTCTCAAACTAAACCCTAATAAACATTTATTATTTACACCTCAATTCTCCACTATAATTAAATCTCCTACACTCAATTGCTCATTACAATAAAATTGAAAAGATTTATTTACTCTCCACTTTACATCTTTTAATACTAATAAATAATATTTTTATTAAAATTTATGTCACTTGATTTTGAACAATTTAAATTGTAATGTAGAAAGTACTATTCCCGTCGTCCCATACTCGTTGTGACATTAACTGTTTGACACAAATTTTGATGTAACAGTTGTTTAAAAATATAAGTTATTTTTTTATGGGGATATGGGAGTCTTTTTAACTTTAATAAGAGAGTTATTTAATATCACCCTCCGTCCATAGGTGTTTGCACAGTTACCTTATTTGTCCGTCCCACAGGTATTTGCACACCTATAAATGGAAACCCCTTTTATTTTTTACACCCCCACAATACACATTTATTTACATCAATGTCATTACTTTTTCAACTCAATTAACTAACCACTTACTTTATATACACATGATTTCACAATTATATCCTTCACTTACACATGATCAACTTTCAAAAAGTGAATTTTCTTAACCTCCGTACCCAGTTAGTTGTGCAAACAGCTCTGGGATGGAGGGAGTAGTATTAAATTGGGTTAGTGTGAAAAAAGTAGTGGTATATGGTGTAATATTTAGTGTTTGAGGGGAATAGATAAAAGCGATAAATTTGTTTTATTATCATTTAAGGAAATGATGCAATGAGTACAAATTTTTTTTTTTTTTTTAACAAATATCACTAGTATGGAATGGAGGGAATGTTTTTTTTAACCAAAATACATAACCATATAAAGAAAAGAAAAAACTAAGGCACATCTTACATCAATTCAATTGATACCATGTTAGTTGTTGGCATCTACAGTTTACAGATTGCAGAAAATTCAAACTATCAAAGGCACTAAAGAGCAAAGAAGAATCATATTGTAATTTAGAAAATGGTATATTTATACTTGTGAACCAATTTCACCCTAAAATTACACTACAATTAATATATTAGCGTAAAATAATTACAACCCTTTAATGAAACAACTAATACATTGTAATGAATCAACTAATATTAACCAAAACCAATACCTTATACTGCAAGGCCTCGTTTGATTTCCTTTATTAGGGGTGTATTGATTCCTAATACAATTTTATCACTTGTTTGGTTTGTTGTATACATTATACTTCCAAGTCGTTATTAAGAATGAGCCCGTTCAAATATATACCTAATACATGGTATTATAGATTTCAAGTTTCATATACTATTTGTAATACTTATATTTCTCCAACATCTATTAAATTTTAAAATATCAAAAACACCCTTCACTTTCATCAAGATGTGTTTATTATTATTTTTATTTATAAGAACAAATTAGTCTAAAATAAATTAATACTAGTTATAATACTTGCTACCAAACATAATATTGATAGCTAATCACTAATTATTTACTCAAGTTTTTGAAACCAAACAAAATATTGATAAATAAACTGGTATTACAAATATAGGTATTATAGTTCAGGTATTATCCAATAAAGGAAACCAAACGAGCCCTAAACAAATAATACATTTTAATAAAACAACTAATACTTTTCAAACAAGTTTTCAGTGAAACTTGTTTACAAAAAATTGTATTTTAATAAAGATAGTAAAAATAGAGTTTATCGTATACACTCGGTTCACACAAGGATTGCTCTTACAAGATATATAAAGATATATAATATATATATATATATATACTAGAGTATGGCCCGCGAGTTTCGCGGGTTTAAAATAATATTATATTTTAAAAATTTATATATTTTATTATTATATATATAATTTTAAATTAAAATAAAAATATATTATGCAAAAAAAATTATACTCTAGTTGTTATATATTTACAATATATAATAAATTTAAATTGAAATAAAAATTTAATATGCACAAACTAAAATTTTATTTTTATTAATTGATAAACATTTAGAATACAAAGTAATTCAAACAAAGGTTTTGCAATTACAAATTTTAAACAAAAAATATTTATAAACAATATTTATCTGAATACATATATTTTTTTGTAAATAACATTTGACTACACTATTAACGTGATTGATTATTCAAAAAATTAAATTTACATATATATATTTTCAACCATAAGATTTCAAAAAATGATTTTTCAATAATTCTTTGAATTATATTGAATTTAAATCTATATATATATATATATATATATATATATAGAAAAGGTCAAACATTGTTATGATCACAATCCAAAAAAATTTGTTGCATAAATTATTATTAATTAAAGTAAAATCTAGTATAAAACAATTTTATAGTATGAAATTAAAATACTATTAGAAATATTTACTAATATCATAATATTCATTTAGTGATACTATTACACTTATAAACTAATATCACAATATAAAATGATTATGATATTAGTGAATAATTCTAAAGGTAATCCCTTAAATTGAGCAACTCATAAATAATATATATGTATACATCATTATCTTTTTTTCAATTAGTGAATGATACGGATTTGATCTTATGCCCACAGGTGAACACCAATTTATATGCCCACCGCTTATATGGCATGTCAATCACCAATCATGTGATGTCACATATACAGGGGAACCCACTATTATTTAATTAATTACTTATATGGCATTACATGATTGGTGATTGACATGCCACATAAGCAGTGAACATATTGGTGTCCACATAAATTGGTGCCTACCTGTGGGCATAAGATCAAATCCGGTGAACGATAATATATAATTTTCAAATATAAAAAGTCAAATTAAAATAAATACCAATATATTTATAGTCGAAATGAAAGCTTGACCTCTACATTTAATTAATTTAATAATTATTTATGAGAGATGATACCTTCTGAAAATAAATTATTGCGTTCATGCTAATGAAATGCCAAAATCTTATTCTAAAATAGATAATAATAATAATAATAATAATAATAATAATAATAATAATAATAATAATAATAATAATCTAAAAAAATAGATAATAATAATAATAATAATAATAATAATAATAATAATAAAATAAAGTAGCTTGATATAAATAAGTGACATTTCATCAAGTTATATAAATTTCTTTTCAATTCAAATTTTTCTAAACATAGTAAACATAAATTAAAATTTAATTCAATACATGTCCATAACAAATAAAAAAATAATAATATTTCTCATCAATTATTTGAAGAAGTCATATTCTAGCTCGTATATATAGAATACAAATACAATTGGTAGATATATATATATATATATATATATATATATATATATATATATATATAGAATATAAATACATATTATGAATCTTCCTAATCATGATCTTCGTTAACACCTGCAAAATTTAAATCTGTCAAAACTTTAAAATCAAACATGAACCAAAAATTAAATAAGCAAAATTATGAAAAGGTAAGACGAATAAAAGAAATTATAAACCGATGAGTGATTAATGAATCTCCATTAATACTGCAAAAATCTAAACATATAAACATGAAAAAAAAATTAATAGTTTTGTGTATTGATGATTTCAATTATATATCCTGATTAAAACTTTAATTAATGATGAAAAAGAAAAGAGTGAGATCACTGCTTCTTAATCGACTTAGTCTTCGTCTTCTGTTATTATTCCTTCTCTGATTTTCTATGATCACAATTGCCAAACTTATTGAAACAACAATCAAGGAAATTTGAGTTAACCGAAGAACACGCAAGAAAAATCAAATAATAAAAATGGATTAGAATGATATGACAAATGAATTAATATACATCTGCAAAAAAGAATCATAAAAGAGGTTAAAAAGATAAATAAGAACATCAGTTAGAGAAGGAAAGAAAAAAAATTAGAGTTTGTGATGAAAAACAAATAAGAAATATGTCAATTATTTATAGACTAATGTGTAAATAAATAGATGGTTGAGATTAAAAATTTTAAAATAGATGGTTGAGATCAATTTTTAAAACTTAAATGAATAAGAGGAGAGAGATTTTGAAATACAAGAATATGGCTTTGCCACATAAGCTTTTAAAGGTTTAGCTTTATAAGGTTATATATATATATATATATATATATATATATATATATATATATATATATATATATATTCCTAACTGACCTGCAACTAATCTAACAAATTAGTAACTGACTAACTAATCAGAAGCTAACACTATCAGCTAACAGTATCACTTTACTAATTCTAGTGATACTATATGTGTTATCTATAACGGGCTTGTTAGCATGTCAGCAACTTAATCTTCCGCAGGAACATATCGAATATCAAGAAACGTTTTCTCGGAGAAAATGCACGACACCAAAGAAGAAACAGAGTTTGTAGCTGATTTTTTTTATCGGCAAATGGTGACTCGAACCTATGACCGTTGGATCATAAATAGTGGAGCTCTAACCACTTGAACTATACTATTTTTATGAGCTAATCTCTTGTGAAATATTGCCTAGTGCAATATTAATTAAAAATATGAAGATTTAAAATTCGCGGGTCATCTATACGGATTTGGGTCTAAGATAAGAAAACACGCAAATTTGCGCGAATTAGATTAGAAATCGAGACGACAACCACCAGCACATAGACGACGGCGATCAGGAGGCGATTCAATAGAGAATTCCGATGAAAACAACAACGGAAGTTCAACGAAAACAACGGAAGTTCAATCAAATTGAAAAGAACACGCAGAGATACAAAAAGAAAAAGGAGAAGATATAGATGACTTTTTAAAAATTGTTAAATAATTGCTACAAATCTTATCAAAACAATAACAAAGTTTATCAACATCAAATTGAAGTGTGTTGCTGGCTGGATCATCTTTGTTATCAATTGCATGTTTTTCTAAAACAATGGAATTAATTCGCAACTGTTACTCTGTTTTTTATTTGTTCATATACTAACACATATTTCTCTGTACAATAACACATTTGTGTTCATATAGTAACACAACTTTCTCTATACAGTAACGCGTTTGTGTTTATATAGTAACACAATTTTTTTCATATAGTAACATATATTTCTCTATACAGTAACACGTTTGTGTTTATATAGTAACACTCGTGCGAAGGCGAAAATAAAATTCCGTTCCCAGGTATGTTACTATAAGATCAAACATTACCGTAAGGGCAAGTACGTGTTACTAGTCCTTAAAAGAAAAAAATATTTATTCATGTGTTGTACTGATTTTTATTCATTAGTAACATATTTTTTTTCATACAATAACACATGTTTGACCTTATAGTAAAACACCTGAGACTAAGTTTTAATTTTTACCTTTGCACGAGTTTAGTACACATATTTGTCCTTATAAAAACATATATTTACCTCAAATCTTATACGTGGATTAACTAGACCCATGAACCTTTTCTTTAACACATTTAAATCAATTCCTCTTTAATACTGAGATCAAATAAGCCTCCGTCTTAATAAAATCACACTATTAATAAAAATAAAATTATCGAAAATTAGAGACCTATTTGATCCACACATATAAGATTAGAGATTTATTTGACCATTTCTTCATTTCTATTTTTGCATTTGAGCGATTATTTTTTAGATAAATACGTATTATTTATTTTACAGTAACATATATTTATCGTTAACGTAACACGTGTTTAACCTAATGGTAACACCCCTGGGAGCACGTGGGGGCGAATTTTGCTTTTTTTTTTGTCCTTGCGCGATTTTGTTTTAAAAATATCCATTGAACCCGGCCCGACCCGATTAGGATTCGCGAATTTTATTGAATGAATTATTTCACAGATACAATATTTTATATAAAAATTTGTCATTTTTTTTTTTGTTTGCAGCTAAAAATAACGTGTAACCGTAGCAAGTCTGTCGTCACCAAGTCTAAGGACCTGTATTCGGCCAACGTAGAGCTTCAAGCAACCACGTGTTGCTTCTTGAAACACCATGTAATAACATTCAAGAAAGTAATTAACCTCCTCATATGTTTGAAGGAAAATTTGGAGTGAAGAATATTGATGAAATCTTGGACCATGGCGAGATCATCTTTTCATTCTTAAATTTAACTAAGGAAAAAACTTATATGAGATCGTCTCACGAATCTTATATTGTGAGATGGTTGTAAAATTATTATCTCTTTTTAATAAATTGTTATCATTTTTTAATAAATTATTATCACTTATAATGTGAAGTGTATTTAATTGTTTATGATACATTTTACATACATTTTTTTTATAAAATTGTATAATTTATTGAATACAAAGTATATCACTTTTTAATTTATGACTTAAATATATATTTTACATATATTTTTAAAAAAGTGATACGATTTAGGATAAGATTTTATTAAAAAATTAAATTTGTCTAATGAGATTCGTGATAAAATTCCTCATAAAATTTACTCTTCGATGAAATAAACAGTGATCAGCTAATGAATGAGTGAAACGTGACTCAATTAGAAAGCCCTTCAAAGCATCATACCAGGCTTTCGATATTACAGACTCAACCAAATTCTCGTGTAATTCAACAATATAAAGCATTCATTAAGGTTGTCTTGTAAATTTTCAAGACTGAAATTAAAAAAAAAAAAAATCCACTTAAAATCATCTCATGCACGACAGAATAAAAAAATAATAATTAATAAATAAAGTCAAAACTAATTGGTAGATAAATGAGCAAAGTAACTCCAAAGGTTGGTCTCGTGGTGGGGGGTTTGAGGTTTAGAAGTTTGATACTTTATAGATTTCAGATTCGAAATCTAATGGGTGCGAGCAATTCCTGAGATGGATCAGACCATACCCTCGGATTAGTTGATCCTTGGACCAAATAGCGAGTTATTTAAAAAAAAAAAAAAGATTAATGAGCAAATTACCTTTAATATTTCTTATAAATATTCACCGTCACCGCTAGATGTGTTCATTACTAAATTTAAAAAATGATATGCACACTTTAAACTAAATAAAAAAATTTAAGAATGAAAATTATGCATATTTGTAAAAATGATATGCACACATTTGTAACATATATTTTTGTTAGTTGAAACCTAATGAGAGTTCACACTCACCTCCTGTAAGTTCACCTCTCAACTCAAAATCTTGTTTTTTTTTATAGAGACTCATCAAACAATATCATAGCTGGCGAAAAAGGCCTAACAAACCTGAAGTTTGTTAAGTTTTTCTACATTTGCAATACATTTGAGTGTTAACTTAAGTTTATGGATTTAAATTTTTTTTAGTGAATAATATTTGATATGTAACATAAATTCAACAAGTATGAGGATGTAGGTGAGTGTTGTTGAAGATTTAATAGTTGTAATGGCAGGTTTCGTGTTCGTAGTAATAGTTCTCAAATCTCAAATTTGATTCTGTTTTTTCTAATTTTGTTTCACTTTTTCAATCAAATTAACAAAAAATTGTACAAATTTCCAATCAGTTGGACCAAATCATATACAAATGTGGTGTATGTTTATTTAACAAGAGTAAACTAGACATTTTATGTTAGATAAAATTGTACAAAAAAATAGATTAATATATTCATGAAAAATAGGATGCGACACCTACCTTTAATTCTATGCCATAACTTACCTCAATGCAAATCATATAAGCTGCAGTACTCTTCACTACTGAATTTGTGATCAAACCTTGTTACATAATCGCAGTAGAATGACAAAATAATAAGATAGTTATTTGATTTCAAGTTTCAAATATATGTCGAACAAAAACAATGACTAATACCCTTTAAAAAAAAATAATAAGCCCCTTCCGTCCCAGAGAAAGTTTCTCATTATTTCATTTCTCCATCCCAATAAAAGTTTCTCATTATTTCGTTTTGGACCATCCCAATCAAAATTTCTCATTCTTTTTTTGATATACTCAATATATTTAATACACTTTCAATGTTTCAAACTTTTTCATCACACATTTTTATCTCTCTCCATCATATCACTTATACAATACAATTATTCTACTACAATTCCTTAAATATTGTGCCAAAAAATAATGTGAAACTTTCACCGGGATGGAAGGAGTATAAAATTCAAGAAATCATCATATACAAATACAAAACCCAAATATAAACTTGCTAAAACTTGAATATCAGATCCAGTTGAAGTCAAGGAGGTAAACAAAAAACAACGTAAAGTAGAGTACAGATAACTTCACAAAATTGGTTGAGCTAGCTGCTGCATAATTTATTTACAACTCCCCTATTTCTTTAAATCAGTGATTGGTTAATGATCTTCCACTGTCTGAATTTCTCCCATCATAATCCGATTGCTAACTACGTTAAATCCCAGGACAGATGGACTCACTTTCTTCCCTTTCTTTCCCTTCTTCTTTCCTCCACCTTTAGTTGCCTCTTCGACCTCCGCGCGATGATCGGAAGTCATATCTGAGGCACTCATTTTTCGATCGTTCCGACCCTTGGACGCTATTTCAAACACATCAGCAGGCAAAAAATCCTTGTAATTCAGAAACTTGTCGATGAACACATGGTTTGCATCAACAGAACCAAGATTCTCAATCAGTAGCATTTCAGCCTCTGATCTTGATATCTTTAAACAGTACTCCAAGATACTTGTATCTACAAATAAACAAGATATGATTCATTAAAATATCATCAATGAAGGGGTGGGGAGAATAGCGAAAATTTTGGTTTATCGCACTGCCCAAAAGATTGTTTTTTCTGTATCTCGAGATATTTGTGGTACCGTAACGAATGTTTTCGGTGAAGTAATGGAAAAGCACATTCAAAAATTTTGGTATATACCAATATAAAGATTAAAAAACATATAATAACAATTCACAATGCATATTCATATGTCTACTTTCCTTTTTGATCCGTCCAATTTTGATATGCCCATACTAAAAACGGAAAACCTTAATTAAACCCTTCAAACATCACTTTAATTAATCAAATTGACTTTATTCATAAACAATGACCCTATAATAACCCCAACATATCTAGTTTACATAAACTACAAATATTTCTTAAAACCCGTTTAAAAAGTTTTAGGCATATTAAATTTGTACGGAGGAAGTATTAATTTTAGTATGAAAGATACCAAAATTTCAATATGGAACGATATAAAACAATACCGTTCAAAAATTTGGTGTACCGAAATTCCTTTATGGTATCGTTATGTATTTTTCATATACCGAAATTTCAGTTTACTGAGTATCGCTATACCATCTGTCAAAAAAAAAAGTATCGCTATACCAAAAGTTTTCGTACGGTACTGGTATGAAATTTTAAGTACCGAAAGTTTTGGTACAATATATAGTATGGAATGGTATTTTTGATATAACGTGACGAACCAAACCTATGTGGCAGTAGCTATGAAGCTAAATAACATGTCGAAACAAAAGCAGCAATCTTTAACAAGTGTCTCAGAACCCCTTAGTATAAAACAAAGAAGCAAATATAGATAATTGTGGCAGATAATGAAATGATACCTTTAGACCCAACAAGTCTGGTGCACTCACTCTCACACCATTCCTTGAAGTCCACAGCCTCTGCAGCATACCCAAGAAAAGTTAGTTAGTTAATAACCTTGGAACCATGAAATTTTATTAATTTAGAGAGATATTAATATATTGATAAATTAATATTCTATTAATTAAAAGAGACTTTTTAAATTTTGCAAATTTAGTACATATATATTGAAAATAAATGAATTCATATATATTTCATTGATTATATTCATCCATCAACCAATTCTTTGTAACTTATTAAATACATTCATGTATAATATCAATTCATTGTATACAATTAATTATTACATTCATGGACGCATATATCTATTCATTGAAATTACTTAAATAACTATTATAGTCAATTAAATATATTCATGCATGATGAATGAAACATATACTATATAAATCTTAATATGGAAATAAAATAATTCAGAACACCCAAACATGTCTTCTCATCTAAAAGACATCACAAAATCATCCATATATTAATCAAATGTGTAAAGCATTATGTGAGTATAAGAGACCATCCCACATGTACTAATTAAATATATTCATATATAATATTAATATTTATAATTATAATATTTATAAATTATTAATTTAGAGTTTTAATAGGACCTAATATCTATAAAGGGATTTTCCGAAAAATTATAATCTTATTATCTTATCGAATTTGATGATTTTTTACAAAGGCCCAAGTCGGGACCTGAAAATTTTATTATTTTAAAGAGTTTATTAATTTATAGAGTATTAATTTATAGAGGTTTTACTGTACATGGAAATGAACCAAAGTGATCTACCTGAATGCTTGGTGGAGGCATTTTTCTTCCCTTTCAGAGATGATTTTGAAGCTGATAACGAATAATCTGGAGCAGTGCCACCATTAGACTTTTGTTGATTCAATGACCCACCTTTAACAGGGGTATTTTTGCTTCCCCAACTGCCCTGTTTTCTGAGGTTTGGAAAAACTGACCTGTAGGCCAAAACAAACATCTTATTATAGTACCAAAACAGAAATTATGCTCAACGCCCATAGCAGTTCAAGGAACATGTCTACTCAATTATCCCAAAAGTACTAAAACCTTTAAAAATAGATACTACATCACATAAATTCATGGCCAACCTTAATGGTCAGCAGCAAAAGAGCAATATAACCATAGTTCAGGCGCGAGGCTCATGAGGCACAAGGAATAGATCCTCTCCATGGAAAAGTTGCGCCTCGGATACATATGAGGGGGCTTCTAACTTTAAAACATTATTTTATGTATGTTCAGTATAAAAAAGTGTTCTCCAATAGACGAAACAGTCCCTTTTTTTTTTGAACGCCCATAGTAGAAACAGTTAATCTCTCAAGTAAAACTAGGCTTACTGTGTTATGAGAAAATTACTCCTCTTCCTGCTCTCTCACC
The DNA here is from genome assembly GCA_030762865.1 of Paraleonurus japonicus. Lineage (NCBI taxonomy): Eukaryota > Viridiplantae > Streptophyta > Magnoliopsida > Lamiales > Lamiaceae > Paraleonurus > Paraleonurus japonicus. The sequence goes on along the minus strand of CM061055.1, from coordinate 25,588,981 downwards.
CTTACTCTGCACCTTCCAGTCGCCGTCCAGCTGCAACCAGGAGCGCCCAAACCTCCTTAGTTGCAGCCAATACTCTAATTCATTAGTTAACTATATGCTAACACGTTTATTATAAGTTATGTAGTGTTTCTTTTAATTTTAGACTTAATGTACCAAAGGCACGAGGCACACCCTTGCGCCTCGTTGCGCCTTGCACCCTTAACAACAATGAATATAACTAGATATCATCCCTGAGAAGTATTTAGATTCAACAGACTTCAAATCTCAAATAGAATACATGATGATGTGATAATGCTAGAATCTGATGATTGTAAATGAGAATGAAAAGAGCCATACTGTGTATCCTCTGGTTTCGGTTGCTCCGATGATCCCCAGAAAAGATCATCATCATCTTTATTGTTTATATGAGCAGCTTGTGAATTGATTGGCATCGAAGATGCAGCTTTTGCAGAAGATGAGGAGATTGACCATAAAGGACCATTTCCACGGGCAGGTTGATTGGCAGTAGATTTACTAGGAGTTGGCACTTGAACAGAAGGAGATACCTTTCTTTCCTGTTCCTTAAGGATATCCCTAAGTGATGTTGCTTTATGGGGTTTTGTAGGTTCAGTGGACCAAGCAAGGGCAGGAGAGCTTGCAGACTCCCCTTTCCAGTTAACAAAATCTCCCAAGGAAGGACCGGAAGGCACAGAAGGTGCCACTTCCTTTTGCTGCTGCATTTGGCGAACAAGTTTCCCCTTATCGGTGGGACTTGATCCAAGAGATACATCAACTGAAGCTAATGGAGCAGTCTTTGGTCCCGTATTTTTAGCCTTTGACTTTTTGCGGCTCTTTTTAGTATCCTTAGCATCAATGAAATCATCACCAGCAACAAGATTTGTTTGGGAGCTCATAATTGATGTTAAAGATACTCCAGTTGCAAGGTCAGAAATACCCGTCTCATTATTATCCCAAAATAAATCTTCTTCTTGACTCTTCTTCAAGATGGCTGAACTGTCTGATTTAGCAAATTTTTGCTCATTGTTGAGAGAATCCTCCCGAACTGCACTTGATGCCTTGTGATCTGCATTACCAACCAACCCAGCCCAAGGGGTAGCAACGCTCATGGAGCTTACAGATTTGGAGATCTCAGAAACTGCTGCCACTTCTTGAGCTCTCCTCTGCTCTTCTTGTTGTATTTCTAGGAATGATTTTGCCTTGAAACCAGGAGCTGGTTTCCATGCCTGCTGTCCAGCAAGTGTATTCACCTGTGAAGCATATGCAGCTTGTCCTGGCTGAACTTTTTTCTCAGTTGTCAAATTGTCATCTGCATCATTAAAGGCAGTGAACATCTTCTGTTCAGATGGAAAGCCCACATCATTAGCAACTTCAGTGATCTTCTTCTCCTTTTCAGACACAGATGCTGTAAGAGTTTCTGTGCCAACAGCTAGAGAAGCAGATTTCGCATTACCAGAGTTAGTTCCTTCAATTTCGAATGATTTTTTTTCTTGCGACTTACCCCTTGCTGTGTCAGAGGAAACTTTTGAAGACTTCTGCTTTTTTGACTTCTTATTTTTTACTTCCTGTGCTTCAGAATTTTTCACTTCCTTTAACGAAGAGGAATCAGCAACATGCTGTTCAACATCTTGTGGTTTCACCGCAGCCTTAACTGATGTCTCCACCAGCACATCTAAAGCTTCATAAAAAATTACCTCATTCTCAACTGCAACACTCTTCTGTGAAGAAACTGATTCTCCCAAATATTCGCTGGCTGGCAAACTTGGAGCACTATCAATGGTTGATACTCTGACAGATTCATTATAGTTTGATACCTCTTCTGTAGCATACTTATTAGCATTTTCTGCTGAAGCCAGTCTATCTGTGGAAGAAATGTTGTTCTCCTGCTCAACAATTTGCTCCTGTAGAGGAGCATCCCAGTTCCCTTGGTTCATATTGTTGGCAAAAACATGATGTGGGAGATGCAAAGATGTTTCTAACACAATATTCGGCTTAATTTCCTGCGAATCACTCTGAGGAAAAACAAAAGTAGCAGAATCTCCTTTTTCATGTTGTGGGTTGGAAGCTTGTAACTGTGAAGGAATCTGAAACAAATCATGTGATTGTTGGAAACGGGTATGATCCACAATAGGATTTGCAGCAGCAAAACCACCAGTTTGTGCAAAAGATGTGTCGCCCATTCGTTGGTTGAGATGCTGCTCAGAGAGCAGTTGTGAAAGCAATTGTTGCTGCTGGCGCATTAACTGCTGCTGCTCTTCCTGTTTCTGTTTCTCCTTCAGCATCAACATATCCAAAAGTGTTAGGTGCTGTGGTGCCTGGGGTTGTAACTGCTGTAAGTAATGTTGTTGCAACAAACTTAGTACTTGTGGATCTTGAGGTATATTGGAATTCAGAAGCTTTTCTGGAGTCAGTATCTTAGATAGATTATCTACAGGTTGGGTTAACATATTAATCAAGGGTGCATTCTGTTGCTGTAGCATCTGCTGTTGTATCCCAAATGCAGATTGCAAAGGAAAATTCTGACTTTGAGGAATGTCCAAATTCTGACTTTGATTCAACCAACCTGTCATACCATTGTTCGCAGCGGAGGTAGCATCAGAAAATCCTTGAAGACTAGACCCCATATTCTGAGAATAATGTTGTGCTCGAGCATTATCTGGAATAGGTGATTGAAGCTTCGAGGGATTTGTCAGAGATCTCTGCCTCTCAAGTGACAATTTTTTAGCTAATAAATATGGGTCCTCTCCACTATTAGATACCAAAGGATGTTGTGCAAAAGGATACTGTCCTCCATATCCCTGCATACCTGAAAAATATGAATGACCTTTAGTCTAAAGAGGTAATTAAACGGAATTACCTTGAATGCTACTGCAGGTAAACATGAAGAGCTGGTCAAAAGGGAACAAATACTCAGTACTAAACTTTTCTTCTTTTAAATTGTAAATAGACAAACCTTCTGAGAGAGCAAACTTCTCAAGGGAGGCAGTATTCACACTGTCAGCCATCAATGACTCCAGAAACCTGTTTTCAGCCACTACTGTGGAGCCAAGTTTGTATCTGGGATCATTTATTAACACATCTGCCTCACTGGAAACTGCGTGAAGATTCCCATGATTGTTAATGTTTGATCGACCAGATAAATCTTGGACTTCATTAGCCCCTGGTGAACTAAAACCTGGAGGTGGTCGGGCCTTGGGGCGCAAATGGGGCATCACATCTCCCAGTAAAGAGTATGGAGAGTCAGCGGGTGCACTGGCCAAACGAACTTGCAATTCAAGGCCAAAATATCCAGACTCAAACCAGGTAATGATATCACTTCCAGCAAAAGGACCTTGAGTTATTCCTTGTGGATCTTTGTAGTAAAGAACTAGGTCTCCCGGGGACGACTGAGAAACATTATGCGGTTCCCTCTCCCTATCAATTGGTAAAGAAGGTTGCCTTCTCATAAATGGGTCATCATCTACCTGCCATTTTGGTGCTCCTTTTCTGGTGTTAGATGAATCTATCATACTGGTTTCCCGGGCATCGATAAAATCATTCTGAACATCTTTAGGTACCTCTCTCCGGTCAGAAGTTAAGCGTGAGTGCTCTCTAAAAGATGGAGATCTCCATGGACCAATGTGGTGAACAGAGGAATGCCCTGGCGTTCGTGACTCCCTAGCAGCAGAACCGTCTTCCCTTAAAGCTGAACCCAAAGAAGAAAGTGTAAAAGCTTTAAATAGAAACAGTGAATTTACTCCACAATTCTAGAGATCAGAGTATAGCTCAAACTTGTGTACAATATTTTGGTAATTTTTAATCAAATGCACAGCGGCTCCAAAATACATGATTAAGGGTCACACTTTGCAGGGGAAAATAGAATTGAAATATCAGCTTCAACCTTCAATATCAGTAAATCCAGATAACATTATTTCAACAAAATATGAAAAAAAACATTTTGATAGATTCACATGCTTATTCAAGAAGTCATTTCTACAACTTCCAAATTCAAATACAGTTATCCATGTTATTGAACTTTTTGTGAATACCTTCAGTATTCAACTTGTGATCAGGAAAGGCTTCATACTCCTCCATCGTCTCAACTTTTGCATTTGGCCAAGAATTATTCTGTTTCTCGTAGGACAGGCGTTCCGAATGATCTGAATAGCCTTCGGGATTTTTCATTGCATCAGGCTTAGAATCATCAAGTGAAGAAGGCAAATCATCCTTACTGCCTGCTCAGGCCAATCAAAACAAAAATTTATCCTTATAATCAAGCCCCAGAAAAAAGATATGCAAAAAATGGAGCACTATTTTACTAGAAAGCTATAAAAAATTACCAAGTCTATTTCTTTTCAACTGCATAAAACCAGTTGGTGTTCGGCCAGCAGATCCATCTTTACTAACCTGTGGAGCACCACTACTAGTGATTTCTCCATTCTCAATCCCCTTCAAGACAACCTACAAAGAAATCTTTGTAGTCAATTTAAGAACCATCAAACAATCCAAACCTCAAGAGATAGTATAAACCACTTTTACCAATTCTTCAGGTGAAGGTGCACATAAAGACACAGGTTCCACAGGTTCTTCCTGCGTGAGAGAAGGCACTTGAACAACACCCTCCAAATACTTGGCATGACTTGTCATATCAATTGTCCTGTATATATCAATCAATTCTGGCCGGCTATAACAGGGTTCACCATTTTCAACTTTTTCTAAAACAGGTCCATGTTTAACTGAGCCCCCCCCTGAGCTAACCCTTCCCCTCCCAAGGGTAAGATTGGAAGCATAATGTTCTCCGCGGCCCCGGCCATGTGAAATTGAAGGTGCCTGTTTGTTTATGGTTGACGATTGATGTTGAGAATCTCCTCTACCCCGGCTGTAGGAAGAGAGAGGTCTCCATGGTCGATAGTGATTCCCATCCCTCTCCTCTTTTCCAGGATAAGGGTTACTGGAAGACCCTTTATCAAGAACAAAATCATCTCCCTTGTTAGAGTCCCCCCACTTCTCACGTACAGGATTGCTCTCCTTATGATCAGGCCCCCAACGAGTGTTCCATTTGCTCTCACGATTATCTCTATTTCCTGAATCAGTCCAACGCTCTTCTGAGGGACGACCAAATTGTCTACCAGATGAATCAACCTTGCGATCCACCCTTCGACTATCAATTTGCTCCCTATCCCCGTCCCTCCATCTGTCCTTGCGGCCGGAGGAATTCGTGTCCCTTTCCTCCTCACGCCAGCCATCTCGACGACCAGTACCAGAATCTAGCACAGAAGGACGGAAAATGTCTTTCATATGGTTATCAACCGAGTTATCTCCTCTTTCAGATGGTTTCATAGCATCAGGGCGATCAGCATAACCTGGAACCCTAATGAAATGGTTTTCCTGCACCAGAAATGCAAAATCACTAAGGTTTAAGTAAACATTCTTAAATCTTAAGGTGAAAAGCCTTTTTCAGCTTCCATTTTATAAATCACTACTAAAAGGCTGAGCAAAATAAACTACAGAAAAAAGGACATAGTAGATCATAACAAACCCCAGTAATAGAGCCGGTCTTGTTTTCCCCTGGTTTTGGCAAAAGCCACTGAGGTGAAAGCGGAATGGAACTATCAGATCCTTGAATATCTGCATGAGGTACAACGAGAGAGAAAACATAAAGCATTGAGAAAATATAAAATAAAATGAGACAACTAGTAACTACTTAAAGATGTTTCAAAAGTTTGTATGTCCCTAGATATATCTCCAATTAGAGAAGAGAACCAAGAAGACATTTTACTGAATAAGGATAAACTGAAAGAAAAAGTTGAGAATGAATTATTCCAGGTATTAGTTCATGGGACAGGCTTATGATTCTTTTCTCTAAAAACTACACTAACAGAAGAAAATTAACTAAATATTTATTAAAATAATAGGACAAAAAGGCAATTCTTCAGAAAAAAGAACTCTCAACATTTTACATGGACAATGTAAAGCAAGAGTTGTTCAAAGATGGATGCCTAATTTATGATTGAGACACTTCAACCAAACACAGAGGGTCTAGATCTATTCTACTTTTAAATTTTAAGATCTTGAAAGTTAATTAAAAAAATTATAAGGAGACAAGCACTTCAGAGAGGACCACATCTTCACACAGTTGCCTTACATTACATGACTTTACCGGTATATTTTCTCTCAAATTCATGTTTCAACCACCGTCAAAATAATAAGCAGAGATAATTCTAATATAATAAAGTTACATGCAGAAAAAGTAGAAATAGAACCACAGCCAAGGTGACCATTACACAAGTATCTGCATTAGGAATGACCACACATATAACATCACAATTGTTGAAGCAGAGCTATGAAAGACTATTAGATAATCCTTAATAACTACATAAACCAACGGGGTTAATCTTTCTTGACACTTTAGGCTTCACACTGATCAACTTCACAAATTTCTTGACCACTATGGTATTAGACCATGCACATGCTAGCAATCATTTTCTATAAAAGTAACAGAGGTAAAAACCACCCATCATATTTCTTAGAAGAGCTACTGAACAAAAGATGATCACTTATTTATACTATGAAGCATTTATGTATGAAGAAAATAATACAATATCCTCAAGCTTCGATTCACAAAAGAAAATTTCATCAGGAGGAACATGAATTTAGCACACACTGTACCATAATTTGCAATTAATATGACTATTCCCTAAGGGGGTCTGTTCATGCAACCCTTATACTTTATAGGGTGAACAAGAGCATTGAACAGCATAAGAAAGAAAAAGAGATGACTTTTACTTCTTGGTGGCTTCAATAGTATGTCTTCCATCTATGCCACAAATACGAATGGAAGTAAATTTCTGCTTCTTCAGATTTTATCACGTAATTTAGTCCAGAATATAAAATTAAAATCAATAATTAGCCACAAGATTTAGCTTCTCTATTATCAAATTAAGTGCATTCTGCAGCCGCCACGTAAAGCTCTCCTTCACCGTGAAAAGACAATCACATACGTCAAAAGAAAAAATAGAGAATTTCGACTACCAGAACAGCACACAGGTTCTTCCTTTATTTTCATTGTTTCCTTTTGTTCGGCAGGAAAAACGAAAACGGAATGGCCTTTATTCTCACATTGGATAAACCAATCACAAACCAAATGGAAGAGGATTATCAATTAAAAAACCCTAAAACCACAGTGATGCCACAAATAGTCTGGTTTTAGGGTTAATCGAAGAACTGAACCAGAAACCAATAAATTGAGCAAGAGGGAAGAATGCGAGGAAAAATAAACCTTTAGGGATCTGATTGGGGCGAGAATCAAACTCAATGCTGTCAGCCATGGATGATCGACGTGAGGAGAAGTGAAGTTTTAGAGAGAGAAAGTGAGTTAGAGCGAGAAAAAACCCTTCGACGGCTTCCGGATGGTGAGAAAACCCAAATGCTAAGGCGGGGAAAAATATATAGGCAAGGGCCAACGAAAATCTATAAATCCATAATTTATTTATATTTATATTAAAAAAAATAAATTATATATATAATAAAAAAATAAATTTAAATAGTTATAATATACTATCTATTTAAATTATAGATAGAAAATTTGATAATAGAAAATTATCAAAGAAATTAGTAAGTAGCCATTGCAGAGATTATGCGAGGAAGAAGAAGAAAGACCGACCTTCAAAAACCCTCAGTTCCCTCTCGTTCAACAGTCGGACGAAAATGATGAGAGGAGATAATAATGAAATTAGGGTCCAACCGCTGAACGAAAATTATGAGAGGAGAGAATAAAAAAATTAGAATTTATGATGACTCTCATAATTTATAGACTAATATATAAATAAATCGATGGATGAGATTAAAAATTATGAAATAGATGGATGATATCAATACTTAAAACTTAAATAAATGAAAGGAGAGAGATTTTGAAATAGAAGAATGTGGTTTTGTCACATAAGCTTTCCTAAGTTGTTTTATAAGTTATAGATGTCACTCTCAGCATTTCATAAAACCTTTCACAATTTCTTATGTATATCTTTATAAATTTCACACTACTAAAATGAAATTTTTTTTATAAACTTTATCTTCATAATTTTCACTAATTTACACAAAAATGTTACTACTTTTTTACTCACACATACACACAAATCAATAATTTTTTTTTTTTACTTTATACATAAAAATTTACAAAATTACCCCTCAAAACTCCAATCTTTACTCTTCTTTATTAAATTGTGTGCACTCTCTCCTATGAAAACTTTTATGGGGCGGATGAAGTATATCGATTTTGTTTTCGGTCTATTTGGTTTTTATTAGTAAAAATAAAAAATTGAACAGAATTTTAAAATGTTTAATACTCAAAACTGAACACCAAACCTTAAATTCAAAATTGTATCAAATATATTACGGTTCGATTTGGTTGATTTTTTCAGTTCAAACCGTTTTATGCACACCCCTAAATCTATTACACAATTAATTCTAATTTGTACCAGTCTCTCCAAAAAATTAGTGGACCCGTCCCACTTATTTTTAATAATAGTAGATTTTGTGTGAGATCGTCTCACAATGAGACGGGGCATAATTTCATAATGATATTTTAACACTTTGGAATAAATGAATATTAATTTATATTAATTTGTGACGAAGTGGTATAGCTAAAGTGGTTAGAGCTCGAGTCAATCTTTACCTGATCAAAAAAAATTTATATTATTTTGTAAACCGTCTTACATAAGTTTTTGTATTTTTAAATTAATGTAATCGTATGTTCGGCAATGATTACACAATTAAATTGTATTAAAGTTATTTTTTAAATTTAAGAATCATTATTAGCATTTTTATTAAAATTTTTTTTTCATTTTGAAGAGACAGTATTATTATTTTTATCAAGGTGTATATCTATAATCTATAATCTATAATCTATAATATATAAAATCTATAATATAAATTATTTTTGGACTATTATACCCCTTTTTTTTTTTTTTTTTTTTTTGTTCTTTTTGTCATTTCCTGGTTTTGCACGGTTTTTTTCACGTTCCTGCTCTACCGTTGAAACGTCTTGTCCTCCTCTCTGTCGTCGCCCACGATCTCCCAAAAAGGCCATCGTGCTGTCTTTCGTTCAGACGTCTTTCCATCCTCTCTATCGTTGCACACGATAGCAACAAAATTCACGAAGTCATGATGAGAATATCATAAATTAGGCCACGATCAAGCGCTCGATTTCGATCCATGAGCCCTGACCAAAGAGTAGCGACTGCTCCGTTTCTTGTTCGTGTCCCGTAGCCCGATATCGACCGTCATCCGTGTGTCTTCGGCTTGCTCCAAAGATGCCGCATTTGTGTAATTTTCTTTCACATTTCTTGATTTTTTTCTATTTTTCATTAATTTTTGTATCACTGTGATCTGACATTAGTTTTATTGGTTGATTTTTTTTTTTAGTAACTGATATTAAGGCATTTTGAATTTGGGAGACTGATCTGTTTTTATAATTGGGGTAAAACAAGCAATTTGAATTGAATTGCTAAATATGTTTACGCACGCTTAATGCTATTACTTAATTCATATAATATGTGATATTGTTCATCAATTGAAAATTTATTAATGTCTTAACTCATTCTGATAGTTCATAAATAATCATTTTATTCATAAATAGACCTCATAATACCTCATGACGAAGTGGTATAGGTTAAGTGGTTAGAACTTCACTACCTATGTCTAAAAGGTCATGAGTTCAAGTCACCATTTAACCGATAAAAAAGAAAAAAAAAAAAGACTTCACAATACCTCATAATACCATCCTACATAGAAAATGAATCCTCAACATTTATTTGGTGTAATATTTCTTAAAACCCATGTAAAAAAATTTATGCATACCTACATAGAAAATGAATCCTCTAAATTTATTTGGTGTAATATTTCTTAAAATCCGTGCATAGAAAATGAATCCTCTACATTTATTTGGTGTAATATTTCTTAAAACTCATGTAAAAAAATTTATGCATACTAGCTAATTTTGAACGAAGACAATACATTATAGTAAAACAACTCATACTTTGTAGTGAAACAACTAACACTATTTAGTGAAACACCACTTTTATGCAACTTTGAAAAAAATGCATAAATTATCACTGATATGACGAACAAAACGTGCAACACACGTGTTAAAATCTAGTATATATAAAAGTGACTAAGAGTGTAGATCATTTTTTGACCATTTTGCCCATTCATTTATTTCATACAAATTTGTCCTTTTTTTTTTTTGTTTCATTTGTAACGTAATTTTTACGTTTCTTTTTTTATTTATCTACTGTTTTATCCATATTTACTACTTCATTTATCAATGTCATATTTATCATTTTTAAATTAAATTGTATTATTAACTTAGGAATGCAAACTTATATATCCAGTTACTGACACTACTCTTTTTATTTTCGTTTTATTGGTTTTCACTTTCAACAATAAACAAATATTATTTTAACGTAATGGTATTGTTTGTAATTTTTAAGTGTTTGAAGGGTATATACGATGATGGTTAGCCGCCCGGATGTCACACATTTATTTATATTATTTTTTATTTTAATTATTTTATTTATTATTTTAAATATTTTTAACACCATTAAATAGTACAAAATTTTGATCCATCATTTTTTATTATTGATTTAAATCATTCATATAACACCCCAAAATAATCATATCTATTATTTGAATATGTGTATATATGCACACAATTTATTTTCTAAATATCAAAGAATACATCCATAGTTTCCTAGACATAAAATAATTCTAGCAAATTATGTATAAGTTGTTTTAAAATTCTACAAGTGGGTGTATTTATCAAATTACACACTAGTACATTCTTTCAAATAAAAGTACTCTTTCTTTATTTTTTTTATTTCCTAAACGAATATCATTTAAGTCATGCATACATAAATATATTATTAAATATATAAATAATGTATTCAATCATTATCTAAATTTATGTATTATAAATTTAAATATATTTATATATTATGAAATATATATATATATATATATATATATATATATATATATATATATATGCATACATGCAAACTAACCATACATCCAGAATGTTATAATGCATGCAAACTAACCCTGCAACTAAGATATTATAATAAATGCATGTATATATATACTAACCATGCATACAAGTTATGAAAAGAATTGATGCATGCATACAAGCTAACCCAATAATTAAATGACCACCGCCCAAAAAAAAAAAAAAATAGGATAGCCTAGCTGTGATGATGATGTCGAGACTAGTTGTACTATAAATAGGTGATAGTCTTGGGATTGTTGAGAGTCACCACAATTTCAAAACTACGAGATATCAAATAACTTTAGGTGTTACACTTCAGAAGGTGGTGATTTACTTCAACTCTTAATTGAGTTATAATATTCAAGTATTATAATTGCCCTTATTAAATTTTATTATGTAATTTAATATTCATGTTAAGCCTGGCCCAGCCACCAAATCTCATGTTAAGCCTGGCCCAGCCAGCAAATCTCATGTTAAGCCTGGCCCAGCCATCAATCTCATGTTAAAGTCGGCCCGACCCCAAAGAATTTCATGTTGTTAAGCAGCACAACAAAGAAATTCATGTTACGCCCGGCCCAAACAAGAACTCCATGTTAAGTCTGGTAATGACAACACTATTACAAGTTCTACAAGTTATATATTATTTACACTATTGAAGTTTAATTTGTGCAATTATGAGGTTTCTCCACTAAGTGTATTTTCACACACTTACCCCTTCCTTAAATATTTTTCAGTGCAGGAGTTCGACATGGAAGGATGAACCGGGATGTTATGGCCAAGAAAGAAGAAATAAGAAATAAGTAATAAGAAAATAATAAATTACTACTACTTTTTTTTTTTTTTTTTTTTAGGGAAGACTTATGACTTGTAATTAATTATGTGGTTAACTCATGAATTTTACATATTCTGAAATAAGCTTTATATTTATTATTAAATATCTTCCGCTGTAATTTTTATAATTATGCTCTACATGTTTAATTATACTACAAGTATTTATTTTTGTTAAAAATATATATATATATATATATATATATATATGTAGAATATGTTTCCCTACTAAATGTAAATTATTCAGTAAAGTCTAAACATTAATATTAATATATATTAAAATAGGGGCGTCATAGCGTGGTATCAGAGCGGGTTTAAGATTTTGTAGACTCGCTCAAATAATTATAATGTCTATATATATATATATATACTCTTTATTTATCTTAATATATATATTCATGAATAAAAAAAATAAAAAAAATAAAAAAAAAGTAAATCAAGTTGCATGCACAGCCTACGCCAAGTCTATGAATTCATAATAATAAGTTATCACTTGGCAACTTGCGCCAATTTTATCCTAATAACTAGGGGCAATATGATAAAGGTAGACTAGCAGTAGCGTAATTAGTAAAAAAAAAATGGATAGGACCATGCTTCTCCACTATATATATACGTACATGCAAAGCAAAATAAAATTTAGGAATAAGGAAAGGAACGTCTAAAGGCCATAGCTCCGATCATCCATCCACGTCGAAAATCAAGTAAGTATATTATTAACATTTTATATACTGATTATATATATATACATACTAATACGTTACGTAACAACTTTAAAATAAAAGACGTGTTGAAAAATTCTTTTGATGTTCTAGAATGGATGTGTACTAACCCTACAACTCAACTCGAATTCATAGGTGCATCGCGCGCAACAGGGATGAGATCACCGATGTGGGAGCCCACATCGGGGAAATGGCTGCTTTATGGAGGATGTCACACTTGAGGGAGATGCCGATAAATGAGAATGAGGCATGTTGTGCCCTTATCAACACGCTCCCAGATAGCTGGAGACTTCACGCTTACCATGTGTATCTCGGCATGGCAGACACATGCGGAAACATATGTTATCGATGCTTCTCGGCGAGATTATACTGGGACTGGGTTGGAAAAGGCCATCCCTCATTTCCTGGTCAACCCCACGTTAATGTCATTGCACCCGGAGTAACACAACCTCACATACTTGAGGTGGCAGAGCCACGTTTCGTGGCGGCAGGGCCTATGGTGTTACCCCCGTACGACCAGAATTCATCTTATGGATCCCATTAAACCGTTGGAAGAACCGGACCTATCATATTTTTGTTATATATATCCATTACTAGACATCCGTCCAAGATAAACTTGGACCCATTTTGTCCCTAGCATAGGGTGTATATATTTCTAATGCTAGTACCGTTGTCTCTACAATGATAGGTCCTAAATGTATTAAATTATGTGTTTTTTTTTATAATCAATGAAGTTCTTATGTTTTGTACTAGTATATCCTAGACCAAAAAGAAAGAAAATAATAATAATAATAATAATAATAATAATAATAATAATAATAATAATAATAATGTGTTACACATAAAGTGAATATTCAGTGTGAAATATTTTACTTAATTACTTTGAATTGTCTATTATATTAACAAAGTCGAGATTGTCATAAGCACTAAAGTGAAGCTCAGATTAATAATTAACTTGGTGAATGTCTATGTGTTAATAATGACTAACCTCGTGTCGTAATACAAATTTATTTCTAAAATAAATACCCTATTTAACAAATTTTTATTTTTTAAAAGTCAAATATTAATTAACAATTGACTTGGTGAAATAGATAATGAGTCGTGGACGCCCACGCCGCACACAACTTCCAGCTCAGGAACCCCCGCTATCGGCTAATGACGATCTAGAAAATAATATCGCGGTCATTCTTCGAGATCTTGCACAACATTTTTCAGGTTCCCCATCACTAACTGCACCACCTCCTCAAGCGCCCCGCAACGAGATGAGTACTGTGGTGGAACAATTCAGATGCTACCGTCCACCTACTTTTAGCGGAAAAAAAAGTCCCGCGGAGGCCGAAAATTGGTTAAGAGCATTTGAGAAAATATTCACACATATTGTGTGCACTGACGAGCAGAAGGTGTCATGCGCTATCTTTCAATTGTGGACGAGACGGCGGACTCGGTGGGAAGCTTGCTATCACGGACAAAGAGCCTAGCACGAGAAGGCGTTTATAACCTGGGAAGAATTTAATGAGGCAATGGTCCAAAATTATATGCCTCAATCATTTCACAATCAAAAGGAGACAGAATTCATCCACCTCAAACAAGGTACCATGACGGTACTCAAATACGAGCGAAAATTCAGCCAACTCAGTAGATACGCTCCTCACTTGGTAAACACTGAGTTTAAGAAAGCCCGACGCTTCGAGAAAAATCTAAGGCCAGAAATTAACAGCATTTTGGCCGGACAAGGAACATTGACCTATGTAGAGGCTTTTTCCAAAGCTCAGGAAATTGCCTCCCGACTAAAAATTGAAAATTCAGAGAGAAGAGTCGTTGAACTTCCATATAAAAGAAAGACGGTGAATCCAAATCAAGGAAGGGACTACACTCGCAATAAGCATGTTCGCCGAGAAGGAAGCACAAGTCAAATCCCACAAAGAACCAAACCAACGTGCCAAAAATGCGGGAAAAACCATGATGAGGAGTGTTTGTACGGATCCGAATTATGTTACCACTGCAAGGAACCAGGCCATGGACTAACCAACTGTCCAACACTCAAAAATAAAGGAAAACAGAAGGTGGGACCCGTTCGTGTCTTTGCAATGACTCAACAAGAAGCTGCTGATGAACCGGGGACAATGGCAGGTATGTTGACCATTTCTGGTACACCTGCTCTAGTATTATTTGACACAGGAGCCACACACTCGTTCATCTCCAAAAGAATGTTTAACAAAATAAGAAATGTCAATACATTAGTGGAAAGAGATTCTCTAGAAGTGAGTGTCCCGTCAGGTACAATTATTCAAATCACTCAACTATGTAAAGACATAAAGATTGGTTTGGAAGATGAAAACCTGATAGCTGACTTACACGTCATTAACATGAGGGATTTTGACGTAATCTTGTGAATGGATTGACTTATAACCAACCATGCCATCATTGTGTGTCATGAGAAAGAAGTGACTTTCCGAAACTCAGAAGGTGAAACAAACACTTTCTACGGGGCCAAAATAGGGACACTACCTCGAATAGTGTCGGCAATAAAAGCAACGAAGTTGCTTTAAAAGGGAGATTGCACGGCATTTCTAGTAAACGTTGTGCAAACCCAAACAGATGATATAACGATCGAAAAGGTGCCCATTGTGCGAGACTACAAGGACGTGTTTCCAGAAGACCTGCCAGGTTTACCCCCAAAACGCCAGGTGGAGTTTACGATCGATTTATTACCAGGAGCAGCACCAATCTCGAAACCACCATACCGAATGGCGCCAAAGGAGCTGCAAGAGCTGAAAGTACAACTACAAGAACTCTTGGATAAAGGCTTCATACGACCCAGTGTCTCGCCTTGGGGAGCACCAGTACTGTTCGTGAAAAAGAAGGATGGTACATTTAGAATGTGCATCAATTACCGAGAACTGAACAAACTTACCATCAAAAATAAATATCCATTACCGAGGATCGAGGACCTGTTTGATCAATTAAGAGGCGCTAGCGTGTTCTCAAAGATAGATCTAAGGTCTGGATATCACCAAGTGAGAATCAAGGAGGAAGACATCCCTAAAACGACTTTCAAAACACGTTACGAGCACTACGAATTCGAGGTGATGCCTTTCGGACTCAGCAACGCACCAGTTATCTTTATGGACCTCATGAATCGAGTATTCCATCCATACCTAGATCGGTTCGTGATTGTGTTTATCGATGACATATTGATCTACTTAAAAGATCAAAGTCAACATGAAGAACATCTCAAAACCACCCTTGAAGTGCTCCGAAGAGAGAGACTTTATGCCAAGTTCAAAAAATGTGAATTTTGGCTAAGTCAAGTCGTTTTCCTAGGACACATCGTCTCTGCTCGTGGAATTGAGGTCGACCCGACAAAGGTAGCAGCTGTGAGCCAGTGGAAGACTCTAACAACTGTGAATGAAGTCCGTAGCTTTCTGGAGCTAGCAGGATATTATCACAGATTCATCGAAGGTTTTTCAAGGATTGCAAGGCCATTAACATAATTGATGAGGAAAGAAGTAAAGTTCCACTGGACAAAGGAAAGTGAGGACAGTTTCCAGGAGCTAAAGCAACGACTAACTTCAGCGCCTGTCCTGACCATTCCAGACAGTTCAGAAGGATTCGTCATTTATAGCGACGCCTCAAAACAAGGCTTGGCGTGTGTTTTGATGCAAGCTGGGAAAGTAGTTGCCTACGCTTCCAGGCAACTGAAGTTACACGAACAAAATTACCCGACTCATGATTTGGAGCTCGCCGCAGTAGTCTATGCTCTAAAAATCTGGCGACATTACTTATATGGCGCAAATTGCGAAATCTATACAGATCACAAGAGTCTGAAGTACTTCTTTGAACAAAAGGAGTTGAACATAAGACAAAGAAGATGGCTGGAATTGGTGAAAGACTACGATTGCACGATACTCTATCATCCGGACAAGGCGAATGTGGTAGCTGACGCATTGAGCCGACAGGAGAGAAGTAAACTAGCGTGTATCACCAGTCAGATACGACTAGTTGAAGACTTTGCAAAAATGAGCATAGAAGTGGTATTACCACCAGATACCACCCAAGCAAGGGTGGCATCCATAATGGTAAAATCCACCCTGAAGGAGAAGATCGTGGAAGCTCAGAAAGGAGACAAATTTTTGGAGAAAATGAAGAAGAAAGTCGAAGAAGGAAAAACCAAAGATTTTTCCTTGACACACGAAGGTGCGATACTTTACAAAGGAAGACTTTGTATACCAAAAACAGAAGCACTTAAAAGAGAAATCATGGAAGAAGCTCATTGTACGCCCTACACCGCACATCCAGAAGGAACAAAGATGTATCAAGACTTGAAAAAATTATTTTGGTGGAGGAACATGAAAGGAAGCATTGGGGACTTCGTACGAAAATGCATGACTTGCCAGCAGGTGAAAGCCGAACATCAGCGACCATCAGGATTGCTCAAGCCAATCGAGATTCCTGAGTGGAAATGGGAACATATAGCTATGGATTTCGTGGTCGGATTACCAAGATCATACAGGGGGAATCAAGCTATATGGGTTATAATTGACCACCTGACAAAATCATCACACTTTCTACCAATTAAAATGACCTTCGGTTTATACATGTTGGCTCAAATTTATTTGGAGGAAGTCATCAGGTTGCACGGAGTGCCTGTCTCGATAATATCAGACAGGGACACACGATTTACATCGAAGTTTTGGTGGAGCCTACAGAATGCCATGGGAACCAAGCTAAATTTTAAAGATCGCCTTTCACCCTCAAACGGACGGGCAATCTGAGAGAACAATCCAAACCTTGGAAGACATGTTGAGAGGTTGTATAATCGACTTTGGTGAAAATTGGGAGAAATTATTACCCCTAATCGAATTTGCTTACAACAATAGCTACCAAGCAACAATCGGTATGGCACCCTATGAAGCGCTCTATGGGAGGAAATGCAGATCACCTCTGTATTGGGACGAAGTCGGGGAGAAGAAAGTCTTAGGTCTCGAGTTGGTAGAAGAAACTGCTAAGATGATCAAGAAAATCAGGGAAAGAATACAAGCAGCTCAGGACAGACAAAAATCATATGCCGACCAACGACGTAAAGATTTAGAATTTGAGGTTGGAGATAAAGTATTCTTAAAAGTGTCACCAACAAAAGGTGTCATTCGATTTGGAAAAAGAGGAAAGTTGAGACCAAGATTTATTGGACCATATGAGATACTCGAACGAGTAGGAGAATTATCTTACAGACTAGCTCTACCGCCAGGATTAGATGGAGTACATAATGTATTCCATGTGTCCATGTTACGGAAGTATATACCCGATCACAGCCACATAGTATGTTAGGAAAAGAAAAATTGTAGTTAGTTTTGATGTGTTAAAAGTGTAAAATAGGATGACCAGCTGAGCATCTTATATAGACAGCTGAAGTATTTCTTTATAAATAAAACTAAGTATAGAATATCAGACGAGGTCAAGATATCAGACAAGGACGATTTCCAGATAAGGAGAAAATGTCAGACGAGGTCAAGATATCAGACACAGACAACAGATAGAAGACAGTTGAGATGAATTACTACAAACAAACACCTAGACAAGGAATGAAGATGAGGACAAGGTGAAGTAAGTATCAGACGATGAGGTGTTAGATAAATATGACACAAAGGTTCAAGAAGCAGTGTTAACTAATCAAGAGGAAGTTACATAATTCAGTTAAATTGTTATAACTGATCAAAACCAAATTCAAGGAAGTTACAACTACCAAGTGAAGATCTCTATAAATAGGGATAGAAATTAATTTAGAATTAACTTTTGATACTTTGCACTCATCAATATACTTTGTATTCACAAGCTACAGAAATTATACACATTCACAAACGTTTTATACGTTTTCAGTTCTTAGTGTTTATAGAACACTTTTCTCATTAGATCTTCAAGCCATAGATATTCAGAAATTAGGAAGAATTCATTGTAAGGCTGAAGATTCATCATTGTAAGTAAGTCGGCAAGAAGAAGAAAGTAAGTAAGTGAAGGCCCTTCTTCAAGTTTGAAGAAGGAGAGTGGATGTAGGATCGTTTGATCCGAACCACTATAAATCTTGTGTTGGTTCTTCTTATTGTTTTTACTTGTTTTCATTGATTATTTCTTGATCACAAAATTCAATATCTGATAAGCTTTAGATCCTAATTAAATTGGGTTTAATCAAGAGTTGTTTCCGCTGTAAAACTATTTTTGGAGTTGATAGATCATCTAAGCTTGAAAAAGTTTTTGATAATCTATTCATCCCCCCCTTCTAGATTATCACTAGGAGGCATCTTGATTACTTGATTAACTCTTTCTAAAGGGACCCAACAAGTGGTATCAGAGCAGTGTTAAGATGTTCTGATATAAGATTTGTGGTCTTGAAATTTCTGAGTTCTTGTTGAAATCTGATTTCTTATTATTGATTCACTAACATTCCTGATAAGTTGTCTTTTAGTATCTTGAATTACGATGTCTTCTGTTAAAAGTAAGAAAACCAGGAGTTTGCCAGAGTTCTCTATCGAAGAATATGATTATTGGAAGTTCAGAATGGAGAATCATTTGAAGGCCATTCATGACCGCATGGAAGAGGTTCTTGAGGAAGGTCCAATAAAATTTTATCATGGAGTTGTTAGTACTAGAGCTGAATCTTCTGTTACAAGAAGTCAACAAGAAAAGAAGAGTGCTGAATTGATAAACGATGAAAGGAAAATTCACAATTTGGATCAAGTTGCAAGAACTGAAATTATTGAAACTTTAAGCAAGGATTGGATAGAAAAGGTTAAAAGATGCAAAACTGCTAAGGATATGTGGGAGACTCTTGCAAGTGTCTGTGAAGGGTCAGATCAGGTTAAAGAAAATAAACTGCAGTCCGTCTTACATGCATTTGACACGTTCAAAATGAAGGATGGAGAAACTGTGGATCAATTGGACGTGAGACTGACTAATCTTGTGAACAAAGCTGCTGATTTGGGTAAGACCTACACTGAGAAAGAAATTAACAACAAGGTACTCAGATCATTGAGCAAAAGATGGAGGGAGAAAGCAAATATTCTCAAAGCAACACAGAATCTGTCGTCTATATCACATCACACTCTATTTTCTCATCTGAAAGCACTGGAATATGATATACACATTGAAGATGAAGAAGATGAGGCAGAGTCATCTACATCCGGAAAAACTGTGGCATTCCTTCATCAAGAAGATTCTGACAAGATTTCTAAGGCATCAGATTTGTCAGTTAAGGAGGAAATGGCACTATTAATCAGACGATATGAGAGACTCAAGATGAAGTATAAAAGGAACAAGAGAGACAGGTTTTATAAATCAGACAAGGAAGAGAAGTATTCAGATAATGACAAAAAGAAGGATCCAATGAAAAGGTATAAATCACCAATCAGACGAGGTGAAAATAGTCCAAAATCAGATAGAGGAGATATCTGCTATACCTGCAATAAACCCGGTCACTTTAGCTATGATTGTCCTCAACTCACTCCTAGAGAGAGAGAAGAAAAGAGGAAGAAAAGGGATAGGAGGTATGCAGATCAACGAGCTCTTTTAGCAGAAAAGGAGGAAACACATGAGACATCATCATCCTCATCCTCATCTAGTTTCGGGTCAGACAATGACATTTGCCTAATGGCTAAGGAGGTAAACTATTACTCATTCTCAGACAATGATAATGATAACTTGTCTGAATCTGATCCATGTCTTATTAACAAGCTTTTAAAAGATCTGAAGACGGCTTTATCTGCTTATAAACAGATAGAGATTGAAAATTTAAGTTTAAAGAATCAAATTCTTAGTCTAACAAAGGAATATCAGACAGGGACAAGGAAAAACCTGGATTGTATATTCAAGGGGGAATGTCAATCTAAGACTACTACTAGTTCCTCATCTGAGAAAACCAATAAGTTGGAAAAAGAATTAAGTGCTTTAAAAATTAAATTTTCAGATATCAATATGGAGAATGAGAATTTTAAAAAGACTAACAGAGAATTGAATCTCAAGTTAGGACATCTTAATAATTCTCAGTCTACAATTGATAACATCTTCAGTACTTCTCAGAAGCCTAGTGATAAAACTGGATTGGGTTTTGATAGGAACAAGAAGAATGATCCTATCAAACCAAGAGGTTTTGTCAAAGCCACTAAGACTATGGAAAAGACAGAACTTAGTCCAAAGAAATCTAAGGAGCAAATTACCTCATCTGATATTTCTAAAGAGAAAACACAGACGAGGAGAAATGTTTCCAAAAGAAATCTAAAGACTAAATCAAAGTCATTTCCAAAGTATAATGGTTTTGATGGAAGAAGCAAGTCATATCCATTCTTTCCAAAATATAAGACAATTACTAGAGATCAATTAAATAAAATTGATCTAGACAGTCTAATATTAGTAGACAGATATGGTTGCAAGATTCAATCATTGGTTTTAAAAAACTTGGATGTGTTTATCTGGATACCTAAGCATCAACTTAACGAGAAAGGACCCAATACACAAAGGGTACCTAAGAATTAATTCTGTGATTGCAGGGAAATAAGGAGATAGTTGAACGAGAAGATGTTCTTGAAGTCATCTGGTATATAGACAGTGGATGTTCTAAGCATATGACTTATGAGAAAAGACTTCTTTCTAACTATCAGACGATAGATGGACCTCGGGTAATGTTCGGTGACAACAATTTTGGTCTAACCAAAGGAGTTGGAACTCTAATGATTGGAGATGTCCAGGTTAATGAAGTTTATTTTGTGGAAGGATTGAAACATAATCTATTATCTGTCTCACAATTTTGTGACAAAGGATATTGTGTAAAATTCACTCATGATGCATGTTATATTTTGGATGGATTAAACGAAAATATTTTACTTGCTGGAGTCAGACAAGGTAATATCTACGTTGCAAATTTCAAGAGTTGCCCTAAGGATACTTGTCTTATTGCTAAGAGTTCAGAAGATTTAAGTTGGCTATGGCATAAACGTCTTAGTCATTTAAATTTCAAAACTCTTAACAAAATAGCAAGAAAATCTTTAGTCAAAGGACTTCCAGATAAAATATTTTCGAAAAATTATATTTGTGATGCTTGTCAAAAAGGAAAACAGACCAAAACTTCTTTCAAAACAATAAATGATCCTGCTTCAGAAAGGATTTTGGAACTTTTACACATGGATCTTTTTGGTCCAGTTACACCTCTGAGTTTTAGTGGAAGAAAGTATACTTTAGTGATTGTAGATGATTTTTCTAGATTCACTTGGGTTATTTTCTTGTACAAAAAGAATGAGACTGTAACAAAAATTCCAGAATTCCTCAAAAGAATTCAAAATGAAAAAGGACTAAATATTATCAAGATTAGAAGTGATAAAGGTACTGAGTTTCTAAATTCGTTTGTTACTAACTATTGTACTGAGAATGGTATAGCACATGAAACATCATCTACAAGAACACCCCAGCAAAATGGAGTTGTAGAAAGGAGAAACAGAATCTTGAAGGAAGCTGCAAGGACGATGTTATCTGAGTATAATACTCCACACAGGTTTTGGGCAGAGGCCATTAATACTGCGTGTTTTGTTCAAAATAGATGTTTAATTGTGAAAGATAAATGTAAAACTCCTTATGAAATATGGAAGGGTAGAATACCAAAAATTTCATATTTCCATATATTTGGTTGTAAGTGTTTCATCCATAATAATGGAAAATCTAAATTAAGAACTTTTGATGCTAAGATTGCAGAAGGGATATTCTTAGGATACTCATCTGTATCTAAAGCATATAGAGTTTTTAATAAGATTACATTATGTGTGGAAGAAACACCACATGTTGTTTTTGACGAAACTTCTTTCAAGCCTGAAAGCACAGATGATGTCACCAAGATAGCTGAAGATCTCAACAGAATAAATATCAAGAAATCAGTCAAGTTCTACTTACCAGAGTCAGAATCAGATGAGGAGGACACATCAGACTCAAATAAAGAGAAGGAGGCTGAGAGTTCTTCCATGTCATCTGATCAGACGCCTATTCTACCAAATGAACAAGAAGATATTCTTGAAGGTAATACAGAACCAATTGATGAAAATATTTCAGATAAGACTTCATACTCAGTAAAAGATAAAGGTAAACGAGTATTGACTTACCATCCAGCTGAACAAATAATTGGAAGTTTAGATTCTGGAGTCCAGACAAGGACACAGATAAACCAAGACTATCTATTTAGTTGTTATGTATCACTGCTTGAACCTAAATCTATTACTGAAGCACTAACTGACTCCAATTGGATAAATGCAATGCAAGAAGAATTAAATCAATTTCAAAGACAAGATGTATGGGAGCTTGTTGAAAGACCTCATCATCAAAAAGTTATTGGAACAAAATGGGTTTTTAAGAACAAAAGAGATGAGAACAACATTGTGGTAAGAAATAAGGCTAGATTGGTCGCACAAGGTTATTCACAATCAGAGGGAATTGATTATGATGAAACCTTTGCACCAGTTGCTCGTCTTGAAGCCATAAGATTGTTCTTAGCTCATGCTGCTTATAAAAGATTTACTGTGTTCCAAATGGATGTGAAATCTGCTTTTCTAAATGGAGTCATTGCTGAGGAAGTTTATGTAGAGCAACCCCCTGGCTTTGTCAACGGAGACAAAGTTTATAAACTAAGGAAAGCTCTATATGGACTTAAACAAGCACCTAGAGCTTGATATGATACCCTATCTGAATATTTAACTCAAAACGGTTTTGTAAAAGGTAAGATAGATAGAACTTTATTTAGGAAAGAATCTGATAAAGGTCTCTTATTAGTTCAAATCTATGTTGATGATATTATTTTTGGATCAACTAATCTAATCTTGTGTGAAGAATTTAGTCATCTTATGAAGAACAGATTTGAGATGTCCATGATGAGAGAGATGACATACTTTCTCGGACTTCAAGTTAAACAGACAAAGAAAGGAATTTTCATAAGTCAAGCAAAATACACCAAAGATCTTATTGAAAAATTTGGAATAGGTACCAGCCGAGAAGCCAAAATACCTATGATGACAAATTTTTCAATGGATCCAGATGAGAAAGGGGAAGACACCGATCAGACACAGTATAGAGGTTTAATTGACTCTCTTTTATACTTAACTGCTAGTAGACCTGACATTTCTTTTGCAGTGGGTGTATGTGCACGTTTTCAAGCTAAACCTAAAAAGAGTCATCTTGAAGCTGCAAAGAAGATACTAAAGTATTTGAAAAGTACAATCTATGTAGGGCTGTGGTATCCAGCTGATGATAACTTTGAGTTATCAGGATACTCAGATTCAGATTTTGGTGGGTGTAAGATAGATAGGAAATCTACATCTGGAACTTGCCAATTTCTCGGGAAGTAAGTCGATTTCATGGTTGTCTAAGAAACAAACCTCTGTAGCTACTTCTACCATCAAGCCGAGTACATGGCACCGGGAGAGTTGTTGCTCACTGACTAACTGGATCGATCAACAGCTAAGGGACTATAACATTATCACCAAAGATGTACCAATCTTTTGTGATAGTAATAGTGCCATAGCTATTACCCGTAACCCAGTCTTACATACAAGATGCAAACATGTAGATATTAGACACCATTTCATCCGAGACCATGTAGAAAAAGGAGATATCGAGACTTGAGAAGATTCTTACCGATTTTCAAAGAGCGAGACATCTTGACAAAGTCTCTTGCAGAGACAAGGTTTAAAGAACTCTCAGTAAAATTAGGATTATTAGATGCTTCTTTAGTTAATCTATAATCAAATTACTTGAGTTTTCTTTGTCTTTCTCATTTAGTTTATTATGTCTAGAAAGAATTATCGACAAGATATGAATCAAAGGACAATCAGTAAATGATATCATTGATTTCCTATCATTGGAATCAAGAATCAAGGATTTGTCATATTGACCATATCTGACTTGATAATTACTTGTCTGACATAGGTAAATCAGATAAGGATGTAATAGTCAACTGACTTCTACAGAATCAGATGACTATTGAACCTTATCTGACTTACTCTTGTTACTAACAATTTGTCTAAGTGTCTGTGATTTCAGCAAGAACAAAGTTTACATGTCTCTAAATACAAGACAAGGTCAATTTATCCAAGTATTTAGGAAACAGACAGTGATGCTATCAATTCAGACAAGGAGAAAAATCAAGAAGTTTCTCTTAAATACTCTTAATTATGAATATTGGGTTCATATAATTAATATATGAATTTAATATCATAATTCTCTTTATCATTCATTAAAAATTTTGAGGTTACTCAGTATAATAAAATATTTTATTTTACAAAATAAAAGGATAAGGGTTCGAAATTATTTTCTAAAAACAATAATATTTCATTTTATCTCTCCAATTAACTGAAAATTATTTTCTCAAATAAGTAACTATGTCAGGAGAGAAGTTACTACGGACCCGAAATTTTATCAAATT
This sequence comes from Paraleonurus japonicus, assembly GCA_030762865.1. Taxonomy (NCBI): domain Eukaryota; kingdom Viridiplantae; phylum Streptophyta; class Magnoliopsida; order Lamiales; family Lamiaceae; genus Paraleonurus; species Paraleonurus japonicus. The sequence continues at coordinate 25,563,972 of CM061055.1, read as the reverse complement.
CATTTTTGAAATACGCTGAGTATACTCCACGCGCCAGATTTGGAGGCGGTTTCTGAAATATGAACCGTCTCAATCTCACGCGCGACATATTAAATATTATTCTATGCACTTTTCAAAATAAATGCCATAATTACATTAATGGCGATTCGAAAGCCTATATTTACACTTTTGCAGGCAATTATTATTCTAATAATTGTTTATTATTATATTTTCCATATAAATAGACATTCGTGTGCATTATTTTCATTTACGCACACATAAAACTCTTCATATCTTTCTCAAAACTTCTCTTTTCCCTCCTAAAACCTTCAATATTCATCAATGGCGGAATCCAAAAAGAATATAAAGTTCGAGTACGATTTGTCTTCCATCAGAGATAAAACAAAATATGAAATGTATGTTGATTGGGATACTACCACTGATGCTGAAACAAGAGAAATTCTAAACCTACTGGAATCAAGGGGTTTAAAACGATATTGTACGATGAAACCGACGAAGAACTTGACAGTGGATGATCTCTGTGCTGAGTTTCTGACGAGGGCAAAAGCAACAGATACCGGATTAGAATCACGAATCAGAACAATGGAGAAGAAACGAAGAATAGTTTTATCTATTTCTGAAATTGGTGCGATTTTTGGTTTGAGCACCACTGGAGACAACCCATTCACTTATAAATCATCGAAATATTTAGAGAGTTTCTGATTGATGGCCAGGAGAACTTACCAGAATACGACGGCAAATCTGAAGAGGCCAATGCTGAAGAGGAAATACAGATTACTTATGTTGATTCTGACAAAGTGTATTCTGGGTGAGCAACAGAGCCATGATGGGCTAATGAAGCCAAGGATATGCTGTCTGAGAGCTATCCTAGATGGGGCTGAAATTAACTGGGCCAGACTGGTATATTCAAGAATAATGGAGGAGAGAAAGAAGTTCACCAAGACTCCAGTCACAGACGAGCTAATGAGATGGTCTCTGACCAAGATTGCAAGTATGATGGCAAGGATCACCATCATACTTGAACATAAGGTGGGTACAGATAACCTTGACTGGAGTGTTGGAGTCAAAAAGTACACCAAACAGAAGGGACTTCTAACAAAAGACGAGAAGTTGTATGGGCCAACTGATTCAGAAGGAGATGGAGATGCTCTTGCACCTCTCCCAGCTCCTAAGAAAAAGGCTTCAAAAGCCAAGAAGAAGGAGATAAAGACAGTCTTGGTGGATGAATCCTCGTCCGCTGAGACAGAGGAAGACGAAGATGAAGAGGAGAGGACAGCTTCCTAAGGGGGAAGTGTCCCAGCTGAGGAGGTTGGTGTATCAGGTCAGACGGAGACAGTAGAAGTCTCGTCTGAAGATGAATCGGAAAAGGAGAAGAAATCAAATCACCTTCATCATCTTCATCCTCATCTGAGGATGGAGTACCTAAACCCACCTCTTCCCAACCTGGCGATGAAGGGGCAGATAAGACCGCTGCCTCTGAGCCTCTAAAACGGTCCACTCCCATAAGTCCAAAACAAACTCAACCCTCATTCAACCCATTCTCTTTCTTACCCACAACCTCATCTGAACCTGATCTTTACCTAAACACACCCAACCCATCTGGGGAGATGGGACCAACTCGAGACCTCACTACGGATTCTTGGGAAGAAATTTCTCCTAAGACAAGAATCCACTCTTAAGGACGAGCCTGAGCTATTGAAGGAGCTTATTGATGTCTATTTATTAAGAAGACTAAGGTTGGGATCCTTTGAAGAGACAGCTATTTTGATAGCTGAAGCAGGAGGCAACAACCTTGCCATCTGGGAGAAAGAGGTTCTCAAGAAAGCAAAACTGAAGTCATTCCAAGATATACTTACTGAAAATACCTTTGTTGATTACATTCTACAAAGTGTATATCTTGGAGATGAGACTCATGAGAGGTTATCACTTTTTAAAAAAGTGTGTGAGAAAGACAACAATTTATGAAAAAGTGAAGAATGATAAAGTGATAGCAATTTATTAAAAAGTGAAGAAAGAAAAGAAGAAGAAAAGATGAAGTTGTTGTTGAGGAGGAAAGGGTGGAGGAAGAAGTAGTTGGTGGAGTCAGCCGATGAGCCACCGAGATGGATCTGGTGAGGAGGCACAAACGGAGCAGATTGAGGAGGTGCAATCTGAAAGCAGAAATTGAAGAAATAGATCTGACTCCATATGAAGAACAGATCTTGCCCTCCACATCTGCGTCTGTATCCGAAGTGGAAGCCCTGAAAGCTGAAGTGCAAAATCTCAAGACTGCTTATCTGAATGCCTTCCAACTGGTTCCTAATGTCATCACATCATCAATCAAGGAGAATGTAGAAGCTGCATTTCTAGAGAAAACCAAGATTGATCTATACTTCTCTGGAATAAGACATGAAGAACAGATGGCTGAGATGAAAAAGAAAGTTGCCTCGGAGATGAACTCACAAGATGAGTGGGTTAAACAGTATGTTCGCTCTGCTTATACAGAAATAAGAGATTCTGTCGAGGATCAAGTGAAAGAATCATGGAAAGCGAAAGAAGCCTCATTTCATCAAGTGCTGAAGATGCAGCTGGCTTTGGAAAAAGATAGACTAACTACTATCTTAAAGCAGTTCATGGATGATGAATTCAGACGAGCTGAGGTTGGTCAAAAGAAGAGATATGACCAGCTTGATCAGAAGACAGGGCTCGTACGAGAAGAACTCATGGGGTACATAGATCAAGTAGCCACTATCTGCAATACCCGATTTGCTGATGTCAAAAAGGGGGAAGATAGTGAGCTCAAGAAAAGAGTTGAGTTACAAGATGATCAGTTGATGGCACTTAATCTGAGGATAGATGAGCTGTCTGAAGAGCTGTTAAAAGCTGAGGAGGAGAAAAAGAAGGCAGCTGAGGAGAAGTCTCAGAGGGCGTTGAGAAGATTGAAAAGAAGAACCACAGCTGAATCCACTGAGTCTGAGCCTGAACCAGAACTTCCTTCCACTGCTGATCCTGCTCCAGCCCTGACTATCAAATCTCCCCCATCCTCATCTAAAACTGCTGGGAAAGCTAAGGCCTCAAGCCAAGTTCAGAAGACCCAGTCTGAGACAGAAGAAGAGGCAAGAGTGCTTAAGAGGAGAAGGGAGGAAAAAGAAAAGTATAAAAGGAGAGAAGCTAAGAGGAGGAGGGAGCAAGAAAAGGCAGCTGGGAAGACGTATGATAGGAAGACGAGGAAGTGGGTACAAAGATAAAAAAATACAGAAGGAGAAGAAGTCTTTCGCCCATTCCATAGAACAGAAGTTGTGCCCAAGGAAATCCTTCCCATGGATCAACAAGCTAAATGGAGAGCTTATGAAGGGGAATGGATCTTCCTGTTCCATGTCTGCAAGAAGATCTCTTGGGGCACAGACGAGAACATTGCTTTTCATGAATGGCTGGAGGCGAAAGACCCAAACTTCTATCAGTATCTAATCGACCTCGGAGACTCAGAATTTAATGTGGACATAGTCGCACCACCTTATGCAACCATGTCTGCTCCACTGACGCAAGATGGCCAGCTAGATAGAGAAAAGGTGAAGCAGATGCTGATCCAAGCTGAGACTGTGGCTGATCTAGCTGAAGGTGGGGAGACATTGAGCCTGAAGAATCGTGTCTTCGACTGGATGACAATTCCAGAAGAAGACAGGTGTTACGATTAAGTCTCTTTTTACTCCTCTGAATATTTGCTGTGAAAGATGAAGTTATAAGAATGTGCAAATCCTGTGAATAGTTGTGAAATACATCTTTTTAAACTACTCTCACAAAATTTGAAGTGTTTAACTAACTTGTTTTAAAATTGTTCATTAACTAACTCTTGATCTAAGTAACTGTTTTATAAACTTATAACACTAAATCATCTGAAAACTTCGAAATCTGTCTATGTTTTCTTCAAAGTACTTGACCTTGACTTTGGGCAACAACATTGCTCTGATCATCTGTTTATTGAACAATTGGTCTGATCATCTGTTTATTGAACTATTGCTCTGATTATCTGACTACGTGACTTAGTTGTTTACTTTGTTTCATTCTTATTTTCTTAGTACTAACAGTTTTTGCTTTTCTTGAGCTGAGTTTTAACATCATCAAAAAGTGGGAAATTGTTAGGAAAAGAAAAATTATATTTAGTTTTGATGTGTTAAAAGTGTAAAATAGGATGACCAGCTGAGCATCTTGTATAGACAGCTGAAGTATTTCTTTATAAATAAAACTAAGTATAGAATATCAGACGAGGTCAAGATGTCAGACAAGGACGATTTTCAGATAAGGAGAAAATGTCAGACGAGGTCAAGATATCAGACAAGGACAACAGATAGAAGACAGTTGAGATGAATTACTACAAACAAACACCTAGACAAGGAATGAAGATGAGGACAAGGTGAAGTAAGTATCAGACGATGAGATGTTAGATAAATATGACATAAATGTTCAAGAAGCAGTTTTAACTAATCAAGAGGAAGTTACAGAATTCAGTTATATTGTTATAACTGATCAAAACCGAATTCAAGGAAGTTACAACTACCAAGTGAAGATCTCTATAAATAGGGATAGAAATTAATTTAGAATTAACTTTTGATACTTTGCACTCATCAATATACTTTGTATTCACAAGCTACATAAATTATACACATTCACAAACGTTTTATACGTTTTCAGTGTTTATAGAACACTTTTCTCATTAGATCTTCAAGCCATAGATATTCAGAAATTAGGAAGAATTCATTGTAAGGCTGAAGATTCATCATTGTAAATAAGTCAGCAAGAAGAAGAAAGTAAGTAAGTGAAGGCCCTTCTTCAAGTTTGAAGAAGGAGAGTGGATGTAGGATCGTTTGATCCGAACCACTATAAATCCTGTGTTGGTTCTTCTTATTGTTTTTACTTGTTTTCATTGATTATTTCTTGATCACAAAATTCAATATCTGATAAGCTTTAGATCCTAATTAAATTGGGTTTAATCAAGAGTTGTTTCCGCTGTAAAACTGTTTTTGGAGTTGATAGATCATCTAAGCTTGAAAAAGTTTTTGATAATCTATTCATCCCCCCCTTCTAGATTATCACTAGGAGGCATCTTGATTACTTGATTAACTCTTTCTAAAGGGAATCAAAGAATACATCCATAGTTTTCTAGACATAAAATAATTCTAACAAATTATGTATAAGTTGCTTTAAAATTCTACAAGTGGGTGTATTTATTAAATTACACACTAGTACATTCTTTCAAATAAAAGTACTCTTTCTTTATTTTTTTATTTCCCAAACGAATATCATTTAAGTCATACATACATAAATATATTATTAAATATATAAATTATGTATACAATCATTATCTAAATTTATATATTATAAATTTAAATATATTTATATATTGTGAAATTTTATATATATATATATATATATATATGCATACATGCAAACTAACCATACATCCAGAATGTTATAATGCATGCAAACTAACCCTGCAACTAAGATATTATAATAAATGCATGTATATATATACTAACCATGCATACAAGTTATGAAAAGAATTATGATGCATGCATACAAGCTAACCCAATAATTAAATGACCACCGCCCAAAAAAAAAAAAAAAAGGATAACCTAGCTGTGATGATGATGTCGAGACTAGTTGTACTATAAATAGGTGATAGTCTTGGGATTGTTGAGAGTCACCACAATTTCAAAACTACGAGATATCAAATAACTTTAGGTGTTACACTTCAGAAGGTGGGGATTTACTTCAACTCTTAATTGAGTTATAATATTCAAGTATTATAATTGCCCTTATTAAATTTTGTTATGTAATTTAATATTCATGTTAAGTCTGGCCCAGCCAGCAAATCTCATGTTAAGTCTGGCCCAACCAGCAAATCTCACGTTAAGTCTGGCCCAGCCAGCAATCTCATGTTAAAGTCTGGCCCAGCCAGCAATTTCATGTTAAGCCTGGCACAACCAGCAAATTCATGTTACGTCTGGCCTAGCCAGGAACTCCATGTTAAGTCTGGTAATGACAACACTATTACAAGTTCTACAAGTTATATATTATTTACACTATTGAAGTTTAATTTGTGCAATTATGAGGTTTCCCCACTAAGTGTATTTTCACACACTTACCCCTTCCTTAAATATTTTTCAGTACAGGAGTTCGACATGGAAGGATAAACCGGGATGCTATGGTCAAGAAAGAAGAAACAAGAAATAAGAAATAAGAAAATAATAAATTACTACTACTCTTTTTTTTATTTATTTTTTAGGGAAGACTTATGGCTTGTAATTAATTATGTGGTTAACTCATGAATTTTACATATTCTGAAATAAGCTTTATTATTATTAAATATCTTCCACTGTAATTTTTACAATTATGCTCTACATGTTTAATTATACTACAAGTATTTATTTTTGTTAAAATATATATATATATATATATATATATATATATATATATGTAGAATATGTTTCCCTACTAAATGTAAATTATTCAGTAACGTCTCAACATTAATATTAGTATATATTAAAATAGGGGCGTTACAAATTCAAATTATTTTTCAAACTCCTAAAATTATTCTCTTCTATTATTTTTTATATTTGTAATTTAATATTTCATGCATCTATTTATAAATTGATTTATTTCTATTCAATTTCGCATTCTTAAACTTGTAATATTAATTTTATTTCCTATTACAATTATAAATTTAAAATGTCAAATAATTTTTATATATTTTTTTACATATTAAATACTCCCTTCGTCCCGAAAAAGCTTTCATATGTAGGTGGGCACATACTTTAAGAAAAAAGAGTAATGATTGAAGTTTTGAGGGATAAATTTGTAAACTTTTATGTATAAAATAAAAAAACTTTATTGAGATATGTGTATTTGAGAGAAAAAGTAATGTCATTTGTGTAAATTAGTGAAAATTGTGAGGATAGAGTTTATAAAAGGTTTTCCATTTTAAGGGTGTAAAACTTTTATTGTGACAGACGAGAAAAGAAAGTGTGAAAACTTTTATGGGACGGAAGAATATGTGGTATTTTCGATATCAATTTTGAATATTTGGAGTATTTGATATAATTTATGTTCTTTTCATCCATTATCCGATAACAATCCTGAGCCCGAAAGATCATTCCTTTTTCCGATATATGAAAAAGTCGATTTCAGCAAGTCGATTCTTAGTAAGTGTCGAATAACCCTTTATCCTTATTTCAACAAAGGAAGCACGGGCTTCTTGTCAATTTATGAATAATTTTTTGGTAAATTAAATGATGTATAAATATGTTGTATTTTTCTGTATAAGGTTTGAAAGCTACGTTGTAGCAATATGGATCTATTTGATGTCATCATAGTAATATTATGTATATGTTTGTCTTATCTATATAATTGAATCATTTAGCACAATTATCCACACAAGTTTTTTTTATTTATCATCTTTTCATGCACTACTTATGTACTTTCACGATTTTTTCAATAATATTTGTTTGTTGTTTTTTCATGCAATATTATATTTTTTACAACCGTTATCATTAATAAAAATTTGGGCATCATAAATTATATGCACATGTAAAAAGAAAAAAAAATAGATATGACGTGCGAAGCACGTGCTAAAAATTTAGTATATATAAAAGTGATTAAACTTTGTAAATATCCTTTTTGGACTATTTTGCCCTTGGTATATTTTTTCTAAACATAATCATCCTTACTTTTCATTTTGGCGTCCCATCTTATTTTTTTCTTCCCGTCTCCCTCTCACCGCGTCGTGGGGTAGTCTCCTTTTCAGAACTTCTTCAAATGAAACCATGGCAACGAACCCTACAACAGATGGAGTACTGCTATAAAATTTGAAACAGGAGAGCAGTTTGTTGTAAAATTGGGCCGTATGATTAATAGTGGAATCGAGTTTCGTGCCATAAGACTGGGACCACGCGATTACTGGTGGAGTCGAGCTCCATCCGACGACGCATGATTGTGGCCTGGAACAACGACGAATCTGTTTTGAGACCGAACATCTCTAACCCTATGCAGGGCTGGAACGCCGCGCACGAAGGCGAGTCACAAATTCGGTGTTTTAATTTCATTAATTTTATGTTTTGTCTTTAAATGTAGGAAATTTTTTTAATTCAATATTTATTTTAATGGAAAAAAACGGTCAACACGCCACATGTAGAAAAAGGCATGTCATCAGCTTCCACTGGGAAACATGCACACGTGACCGACACATGGCCAACTCTTATGTTATCTATTACGGAACCGTGAAATCAGTAAGAAAAACATACAACAATGTCAACGACAAGTTGAAAATATTGTTCACTTCTAAAATAGAAGTCCTCATCCATTATTTTATCATGTGTTTATTTCTCTCCAAAATTTACAAGAAAATTGCACAGAGAAATGGAGGATCCGCATCCCTCCAATATATGTGCTTTATACATAAACTATCAATATTTCTTTAAAACTCGTGTAAAAAACTTTATGCATACTAATTTTGAATGGAGGAGAATATTATAGAGAAGCAACTCATACTTTGTAATGAAACAACTCACACTATTTAGTAAAACAACACCTTTATGCAACTTTCACAAAACACATTAACTATTACCGCTATGACGAATACAACGTGCACCGCACGTGCTAAAATCTAGTTTCTTTAAAAGAAAGTAGTACAAATTTCTCACAACTTTAAAAAAAAAAAGAAAAAAAGAGAGTGTATCAAGTATTAGGTTTATTTTGAACTGACAATGGTTACATTATATAATTTGTATTTTACTACATATTATTATTACAACTAACTAGTATATTACTGATTGGAGTGAATTGATGCATGTTTTTAGGGGGTATTTTAGTGCAAAAAGTGATCAAAAGTGTTAGATTTTGTGCCTAAATGTGTAGAGTATCACTACTTTGCCTAAAAAGTACTACTTGATGGATTTTTTATGTTTTTCGTCCTGTTTATAGGTAAATCGATGGAATTTGGCCAAACCGAGAGTACCAGCATTCATAGGGTGAAGAGACGATCGAGACAGGCGAAAATGGGGGTGAGAGGCGGAGTCCGGGTCGAGAAAATTTCCTGGACTCGACCTCTGGTCAAGGACCAGGGGCCTCGACCCGAGGGTGCCGGCCATGTGATGAAAATCGAATTTTTGAAGCAAGCTCGACTCGAGGCTCAGCCCTCGAGTCGAGGATCGGGGAAAAGGCGGCAAGCTCGAGCCGAGGGCTGAGCCTTGACTCGAGGCTGGAGACAAATCGAGAAATCGCATTCGCGACTTAAGGAGCCTCGACTCGATGGCCCCAACCTCGAGTCGAGGGATGCCCAATTTCGAAAATTTTGTTTTAAAGCCCATTTGAGCGGAAAACAGAGCATAGTCTCCATAGCCTTGATTTGAGCAGTTATTTTATAGTTTTTTGGGCGAATTTCTAATTCCATTGCTTAATTCTCATTGTAGTTGGATTAGATTGATAGATTTAGATAGATTTTAATCATTTGTACCCTAGATTAGCATTTGATCCATTAGTATTTCATTTCCAAGTTGTAATTGAATTGGAGAGAAGATTGTATTTGAAGATTACTTTGAAGATTCAAGCATTCCTATTATTTTGGATTCAATTGGTGATGTTCTTCTACTTTTCTCATTTCAATTCCATAATTGTTGTGATTAGTTTCTTAATTGTCCAATTAGATTTTCTACCCATGGGTTTTGCACTTTGCACCATGGGCTAATACTCTTGTGCTTGGGATAATTGAAATTGAGGATGATTTGATTGCCTTATGCTATGATTGTTGATGATTGTTGATCAATTGAGTTAGATTGCTCCCTAATTGTGGTTCTCATTGTGCTTCATACATTTTTATCTCTTTAGATTAATGTTTGATCACCCTAGCAATAGGCGAGAGTTGAGCTAACGTGATCCGGGATTAATTGAGTTATAATTGTGTATGATTGTATGAATTGGGTGCTTCTTAATTGCACTAAGGATACTCACATTCGGCATTGTGTGATTAATGGAGAGATTAACAAGATCTAGTGGTATTCCACCCTTGTCACTCAATCCGGAAACTGAAGCTACAATTAGAAGAAATCGTAGGAGAAGAAGAAGGGAAGTAATGGAAGGTGAAGAGTTGAGGAATGAAGAGAGAGTTGTTGGTGAACCTCATGTTGAGGAGTTGAATGGAAATGGAGAAGGAAGAGTAGAGGATGGAGGAGGTCATGGGAACAATTTGTCTTTTAATGCTCAAGTTGGCCCTTTCCCTTAAGGGATGCCACCACATCAATTTTCCTACCAAAATCCATACCCCTACCCTCCACAAGCTCACCAATACCCATACTATCCACCCCATCCACAACAATTCCCACCATACTATCCTCAAATGCAATATAACCATGAGCCACGATATCAAGAGCCACCTCACATTCCACAAGCCCAACCACAACCAATGAATGAGCCTCCACCTCAAGGTAGGCAATTGAGAGAGTTCTTTGAGCCTCAACTTCGTGAGCATTATGATGGCATAGCAAGGCCAAGAATTGAAGCGAATAATTTTGAGATAAGTCCCGCTCTTGTGAGGATGCTTAGAGAGAAACAATTTGAAGGGAAAGATGAAGAGGAGTGCCCTCATTAACACATGTCACAATTTCTAGAGATTTCTGACACAACCAAGTACAACGGAGTGCCCGAGGATGCTAAGAAGCTAAGGTTATTTGCCTTTACTCTTAAGGGGAGAGCCAAAGCATGGCTAAATTCTCTTCCTCCCGGAACCGTATGTACGTGGGAGGACCTAAGCAAAAGATTCTTGATGAAGTTCTATCCACTATCCAAAACCGTGCAAGCCAAGGAGGCGATTTCACATTTCCGCCAAAAGAATGGAGAGACTATACCGGAAGCTTGGGAGAGGTATGGTATGTTGCTTATTAATTGTCCCCAACATGGCTTTCCCGAGGAACAAACCATTATGTATTTTTGCAATGGCTTGACGGATGGGGGTCGATCTTTTCTAAATACATGTGCTAATGGTTCTATTTGATCGAAGATGGTGGGGCAAATGAATAAGATTATGGAGAATATTGCCCAAGATTCGTTCCAAGTGTCGGTTAATCGTGGAGCTCATCATAGAGTGTCCCATGTTGAGGAGATAGAGTCGATGAAGATTATGATGATGACTATGATGAACCATTTGGGAGCCCTTACTACTTCCCAAGCCCAACAAAGTGTGAGTCCATTCATCCCTCAAGTTGCTCTGTGTCCAAGTACATTGCCGATTGAAGAAGTGAACTACATGGGAAGGCCTCCATATCAAGAAGGCTATCAAGGAGGCAATTATCAAGGCAATTTCCAAGGTGCAAGGTCATATCAAGTGCCTTATCAAATTAGGCCTCAAGGTAATTTTCAACCTCAACCTCAAGCTCCGTTTAATGGCAACAATTGGAGGAGACACGAAAATTTTTCTTATGCCAATCCAAGAGCCGCCGTCCAATTTCCTCCTGGATTTGATCCGGGTGCCAAAACACCTAATAATGAGGGGAAGGCTACTACGGAGGAGCTCCTTGGGATGATAGTGAAGAGGTTGGAGGCAAATGATTCAAGGCTTGATGACATTGGTAAGCAAATGGACACAAGGTTTAAGACTATTGAGCATCAAGTGGGACATTGGCCACTACGGTTGGGAAACTTTCTTCTACGGTGGATCATTTACAAAACAAGGGGAAGTATCCATCTACCACCGAGCCCAACCCTAAGGCTATGTTTGTTTTGGGATTTAAGTGTGCGGGGGAAGTCATGACTTTACATCCATGAGATGTAAAATCTTTGATGAATAGTAAAATTATGTGTTTGTTTTGGGATTTTGGTAGGATAGGATTTTGCTTTATGTCAAATCAAGAGTAAGAATAAAGTAGGAAAAAGAATGGATAGAGAAAAGTGATGATGTAAGTAATGATTGAGTGAGAGAGTAAGTGGATTATTTTAAATGGGATAAAATGATTTATATTGGAAGAGTAATAATAGGTTTTATAGGTGTGGATTGAGTATAGGATTTTGAAATCTGGATTTCAAATCCCTAACTCGTATGGGACGAGGGCCGGAAAGTCCAAAGTTCATCCGTGTGAGTCTCAAAACAAACACAGCCTAAGGAGTTTTGTAGTGCTATCCAACTAAGGAGTGGTACTAGTTATGAAGGCCCAAAGATACCCAAGGAAGTGGAAATTGAGAGAGAGGTGGAGAAAGAAGAGGAAAGTGAAGAAAGTGTGGTTGTGGAGAAAGAGAAAAGTGAAGAAGAGATTCAAGCAAAGGGAGAGCCCAAGAAAGAAGAAGATAAGTCCAAGAAAGATGCATGGGGAGTTCCCATGAGACCCACTCCGGTTTCATTTCCTCAAAGACTTGGGAGGAAAAAACTTGATGAGGAGTTTGATAAGTTTTTGGAAGTTTTTAAAAACTTGCATGTTGATATTCCACTATTGGATGCCCTTGAGCAAATTCCCCACTACAAGAAGTTTTTGAAAGAAATCATGTCTAAGAAGAGAAGATGGGATGAGAAGGGTATGATCAAATTGGTGGAGGAGTGCAAGGAGATTTTAGAGAGACACCTGCCTCAAAAGCTAAAGGATCCGGGGAGTTTCATTATACCTTGCGAAATTGGTGAGAATGGGAAAGTCCAAGGTTTATGTGACTTGGGAGCTAGTATAAATGTTAGACCAAGAAAGTTTTGATGAGTTAAAAGAAGCAGTTTAGATGATCAGACGACCTTGAAGAACAGCTGAGATCAAGTTCTTCTACCAAGCAGATCATACTAGGTTGAGAACAAGATAAGTCAACTGAAGACTGAATAGTTGCAAGTCGTCTGGAGACTAGCTCAAGTCTAGGCATCTGCAGGAGACAAGTATGAAGAACTCAGACGAGGTTGAGACAAGCTGAGTAGAATAAGAAAGGCGAGTCTTCACCAAGTCAGCTGCAGACGAGTAGAATAAAATCAGCTGAGGTTTAGAGCAGTTTTCAAGAATAAGTTTGTTGAAGCAGTTTCTAGTTTGTTAAAACTAATTAACAAACTAACTGTCTTTTCAGACTTATAAATAGGTCTAGGCACTTCATTAAAAAAAAATAGATAACACACGAATTATTCATTCAACCACAGATTCTCACAATTCACAAGTTTTCGAAAAAGCACAAAAATTGTTTTCAAGGATTTCTTCATAGATTTTTCTAAGTGTTTATAGAACATTTTCTTATACATCTTCAAACACCCTTCTATCACTCTAGAGTTAGATTTTTTCAAGAATAGTTTAGAAGATTGAAGATTTGAAGACCAGTTTGTAATTTGTAAGCTGTACTATTGGAAAGTGAGTAAGTAAGCTAGTAGAAGAGACCCTTCTTCAAGTTGGAGAAGGAGAGTGGATGTAGGATTATTCATAATCCGAACCACTATAAATCTGGTGTTCTTTACTGCTTTTGTTTACTTACCTATTTCTCTTAATTTTCAGTTTATCAATTAAAGATTAATTTCAGAATTAAAGTTAGACTAAATATCAGTGGGCTTTTGATCGTATTAAAGTTGAGTTTTAAGTTGAATTTCCGCTGTATCACTTTGGTGTTTTGAATATATTTTGAAAGATTTTAAAAATCTGAAAAATCTATTCAACCCCCCCTTCTAGATTTTTCCTAGAAGGCTGAATCAAATTTCTTTTAATCTACTCAACTAAAGGGACCAACACGTGGTATCAGAGCAGTGTTAAGCTGTTCTGATATTGATTTTAGGTCTTAACCAAGATTCTGAAATTTTTTCTTGATTATCTTCATTTTCTTTGTTTCACTAACAGTTCAACTAACAAGATTGTGGAGTGTTTTGTTTTCCTATCTCCTCATGTCTTCAGGCAAGAACATGAAATCCAGAAGTCTACCTGAATTTTCAATTGAAGAATATGACTATTGGAAATTCAGAATGGAAAATCATCTCAAGGCTATCCATGATAGGATGGAGGAGGTTCTTGAAGAAGGACCTATTAAATTTTATCATGGAGGCACCAACAATGACACTGAATCAGCTGAAACAAGAGTGAGGCAAGAAAAGAAAAGCTCAAAACTCACAAGTGATGAAAGAAAGATTCATAATCTGGATCAAGTTGCTAGAACAGAGATCATTGAAACATTCAGTAAGGATTGGATTGAAAAAGTAAAAAGATGCAAGACTGCCAAGGAAATGTGGGAAACTCTTGCTGGAATCTGTGAAGGATCAGATCAGGTCAAAGAAATCAAATTGCAATCTGTTCTACATGTTTTTGACACTTTCAAGATGAAAGAAGGAGAGTCCGTTGATCAACTGGATGTTAGGCTGACTAATCTACTGAACAAGGCAGCTGATTTGGGTAAAATCTATACAGAGAAAGAAATCAACAATAAAGTGTTGAGGTCATTAAGCAAAAGATGGAGAGAGAAAGCTAATATTCTGAAAGCTACTCAGAATCTATCTTCAATTCCACATCACACTTTATTTTCTCATCTGAAGGCATTAGAATATGACATCCAAATCGAAGATGAAGAAGATGAAGCAGAATCTTCAACATCTGGAAAGACTGTAGCATTTGTTCATCAAGATGAATCTGAAAAGATCTCCAAGGCGTCTAATTTATCTATTAAGGAGGAAATGACTCTTCTGTTAAAAAGATATGAAAGGCTGAAAATGAAGTACAAAAGAAACAAGAGAGACAGATCAGGTCGAAAGAACTACAGATCAGATAAAGAAGAAAAGGGTTCAGACAATGATAGGAAAAAGGATCAGACGAGGAAGCATAAGTCACCAATCAGCCAAGGAGATAGTAGTCCTAAAACAGACAGAGGAGATATTTGTTATACATGCTACAAGCCTGGTCACTATAGCTATGATTGTCCTCAACTCACTCCCAGTGAGAGAGAAGAAAAGAGGAAAAAGAGAGATTCGAGTTGTCAGGGTCTCTTTTTCTTTTTTCAGTCAAGGTAGGCTTGAGACTTAGTGCTTTGACTGGAGTTGGCTCTTCAGTTAGCTTCCCTTTGCCTTTTCCTTTTACCTCAGCTGTTTTCTCTGATTCTTTCATTTTTACCAACAGCTGGGCAGATTTATCCTCCTCCTCCTTCTTCCTTCTTGCCTCGTCTTCCCTCAGGGCTTCTTCCAACTGGCTGACCCTCAGCTGTAATGCAGCCAGCTCATCAGATTTGAGTCGAGCTTCTTCCCTGGCTGCCTCCAGCTCAGCTGAACTGGCCTTGGTGCCAACCTCTTTTCTGGTTTCGTCCAAAGCAGCTGTGAGGGTCCGCTCTCTTTCTTGTACCTCCAGTTCCCCCTTTTTGACTTCATCAGCTAGGGTAGTCAGCTTCGTCTCGAGATCTTTGCATTTGACTCTGAAGTCTGACTTATCCAGATCAGCTGTGAACAACAACTTCCAGCTGCCATATACTCAGCTTCAGTTGTGGAAGTAGCTACAGAGGTTTGTTTCTTAGACAACCATGAAATTAGCTTACTACCAAGAAATTGACAAGTACCAGATGTAGATTTTCTATTTATCTTACACCCACCAAAATCTGAGTCTGAGTATCCAGACAGCTCAAAGTTGTCATCAGCTGGATACCACAATCCAACATTTACTGTTCCTTTCAGATACTTAAGAATTTTCTTTGCTGCTTCAAGATGGCTTTTCTTAGGATTAGCTTGAAATCGAGCACAGACTCCAACTGCAAATGAAATATCAGGTCTACTTGCAGTTAAATATAATAAAGAACCAATTAGACCTCTATACTCAGTTTGATCAGTGTCTTCTCCCTTCTCATCTGGATCCATTGAAAAGTTTGTCATCATAGGTATCTTAGCTTCTCGGTTGGTACCTATTCCAAATTTTTCAATGAGATCTTTTGTATATTTGGCTTGATTGATGAATATTCCCTTCTTTGTTTGTTTGACTTGGAGTCCAAGAAAATAAGTCATCTCTCCCATCATGGACATTTCAAATCTGCTTTTCATAAGATGACTAAATTCTTCACACAAAGATATGTTAGTTGATCCAAAGATTATATCATCAATATAGATCTGAACTAATAAAAGATCACAACCAAATTTTTTTCTAAAGAGAGTTCTATCAATTATACCTTTAACAAAACTATTTTGAATTAAATAATCAGACAAGGTGTCATACCATGCTCTTGGTGCTTGTTTAAGTCCATATAGAGCTTTCCTTAGTTTATAAACCTTGTCTCCTTTGACAAAACCAGGAGGTTGCTCTACATAAACTTCCTCAAGTAGGATTCCATTAAGAGATGCTGACTTAACATCCATTTGAAAAACTATGAATCTTTTAAAAGCAACATAGTCTAAAAACAATCTTATGGCTTCCAGACGAGCTACTGGTGCAAAGGTTTCATCATAATCAATCCCCTCTGATTGTGAATAACCTTGAGCAACTAGTCTGACTTTATTTCTTACCGCAATATTGTTTTCATCCCTTTTTTTTTTAAAGACCCATTTAGTTCCAATGACTTTTTGATGATGAGGCCTTTCAACAAGCTCCCACACATCTTATCTTTGAAACTAATTTAGTTCTTCTTGCATGGCATTAATCCAGTTGGAATCAGTTAGAGTTTCTGTAATAGATTTAGGTTCAAGTAATGACACATAGCAACTAAACATACAATCTTGATTTAGTTGGGTCCTCGTCTGGACACCAGAATCTAAATCTCCAATTATTTGTTCAGCTGGGTGATATGACATTACTTTCTTACCTTTATCTTTTACAGTGGATGAAGTTTTGTCTGAATTATTTATTTCAGATGATCTCATGTTACCTTCTGATGACTCAACCTGAACATCTGAGTTGCTGATCAGCTGGTAGGTCAACTGGTGAGGAAGATCTTTCAGGTTCTTTTTCTTTGTCTGATTCTTCCTCTTCATCTGAGTCTGATTCTTGATTGTAGAATTTTATGGTTGATCTCTTGATAGTCATCTGATTCAGATCATCTGATATCTTTGTGATGTCCCCTGTCTTGTTAAACTCAAAAGAAGATTCATCAAATACCACATGGGGTGTTTCTTCCATACACAAGGTTGTCTTATTAAAAACTCTATATGCCTTTGATACAAATGAGTATCTCAAGAATATCCCATCTGCTATCTTGGCATCAAAAGTCTTTAATTGAGATTTACCATTGTTGTGTATGAAATATTTACAACCAAATATATGAAAGTATGAAATTTTGGGGGATCTTCCCTTCCAAATTTCATAGGGAGTTTTGCATTTATATTTAACAATCAAACTTCTATTTTGAACATAGCAGGCTGTATTAACAGCTTCTGCCCAAAACCTGTGAGGAGTGTTGTGCTCAGATAACATTGTTCTAGCTGCCTCTTTCAAGGTTCTGTTTCTCCTTTCAACTACTCCATTTTGTTGTGGAGTCCTTGCTGCAGATGTTTCATGAGCTATGCCATTCTCAATGCAGTAGTTAGTAACAAACTTATTAAGGAATTCAGTACCTTTATCACTTCTAATTTTAACAATAGTTAGCCCCTTTTCATTTTGAATCTTTTTAAGAAATTCTGGAATCTTAATCATAGTCTCATTCTTTTTGTACAAGAAAATAACCCAAGTAAATCTTGAAAAAACATCAACAATTACCAAGGTATATTTTCTTCCACTAAAGCTGAGAGGTGTTACTGGACCAAAAAGATCCATATGAAGAAGTTCCAAAATTCTTACTGAAGAAGGACTGCTTATTGTTTTAAAAGAAGCTTTAGTCTGTTTTCCTTTTTGACAAGAATCACATACATGGTTCTTTGAAAATACTTTATCAGGGAGTCCTTTAACTAAATATTTCCTTGCTATTTTGTTAAGAGTTTTGAAGTTTAAGTGGCCAAGACGTTTATGCCACAACCAACTTAAATCATCTGAGCTCTTAGCAACAAGACAAGTGTCTTTAGGACAACTTTTGAAATTAGCAACATAAATGTTACCTTGTCTGACTCCAGCTAATAGAATATTTTCATTGATACCATCTAATACATAGCATGCATTATGAGTAAATTTGACACAAAACCCCTTATCACAAAATTGTGAAACAGATAGTAAATTGTGCTTCAATCCTTCCACGTAGTAGACTTCATGTACTTGAATATCTCCTATCATAACACCTTTGGTAAGTCCATAATTGTTATCTCCAAACATTACTCTTGGTCCATCTATGGTCTGATAGTTAGAGAGAAGTCGTCTTTCATAGGTCATATGCTTGGAACAGCCACTGTCAATGTACCAGATGACCTCAAGAATGTCTCCTCTATCAACTATCTTCTTATCTTCCTCTTTTGCCATTAAATAAATATCGTCATCTGATCCAAAATCAGATGAGGATGAGGATGATGATGTTTCATGAACTTCTTCTTTCTCAGCCAGAAGAGCTCTCTGATCAGCATATTTTTTGTGATAGTAATAGTGCCATAGCTATTACCCAAAACCCAGTCCTACATACTAGATGCAAGCATGTAGATATCAGACACCACTTCATCCGAGACCATGTAGAGAAAGGAGACATCAGACTAGAGAAGATCTTGACTAATTTCCAAAGAGCAGACATCTTGACAAAGCCACTGGCAGAAACAAGGTTTAAAGAACTATCTGTAGAATTAGGATTATTAGATGCTTCTTTAGTGAATCTATAATTCTGTGTTTTTCATTCTTTGTTTCTGTCAATTTAATTTACTATGTCTAGAAAGAATTATCAGACTAGATATGAGTCAAAGGACAATCAGGTAGCTGATATCATTGATCTCCCACTATGGAATCAAGAATCAAGGATTAGTCATATTGACCTTATCTGACATGATGATTACTTATCTGACATTCGGTAAATCAGACTAGGGTACACTAGTCAACTGATTTCTTGAAAAACAGATGACTATCTGCACTCTATCTGATCTACCTCAGCTACTAATGGTTTTCTTCAAGTTAATGTTTTTGCAGGAATAGGTCACAGATTAGATTGTTTCACCTCATCTATTATAAAACTTCTCATCTAGACATCTTTGCTTCTGAATACTCTCTATACATTGTGTTTTCTTATAAAACTCTTGTTAGATTGTTATCATTGGTTGAAAAAACTAATCTTAGAAATTTTCTTTATCCGAGCCTGCTTATCTGAAATAAAATGTTTTCTTAATTTTTTTAAAAAAGGTGTGCCAAAAATAAAACTAGGCTGTTTTAAAAACAGGCGAGATACTTTATCAGTTGATTTTATAAATCCATCTGTTTTGAAAAACCCTTATACGAAGTAAGGTAACCCTAGGATGACGTCAGGTATACTAATTACTTCTGTATAAAGTAGACCTATTAACCGTCTAATCCATAGGATAAACGGTTACTTTTACACAAATCAAGACGCGTAAAAGCCACGCGCCTGAAGTTGAAGCGGTTTTCTCGCTAAGCCATTGATATTTTACACGCGCTTTCATTAATCAACGGTTAAAATTCAATTTCTGAGATCGTGCCACGTATCATCTTCCCAACTTTCCCTCTCTCTCTCCTTCGTTTAAAATCTTACCTTCAAAGTTTCAAAGTTTCACTTTCACATTCCCTTATTCAAAAAATTACTGCAAAGTTTTCATTCTCTCAAAAATTACTCAAATGGCTTCCTCTTCTTCCCAAACACCAAAACCCCCCACTTATATAACCTCTGCAAAATCTGATTTCAAAATGAACTCAGAAACTGTGAAGAACAAACTTAAAGCCGAAATGTATGTTGATTTTGACACAACCAGAGACAGAGAATCCAGAGAGATCCTAAGATTGTTGGAAGCTTCAAGGTTAAGAGGATTTTGCTCATTGAAGTCTCCAGAAAACAAAACGGCTGATTACATTGGAGTTGAGTTCCTGATCAACAGTGTATTCTCGGAGAACGGTTTCGAAACCACTGTAGAAGGTACTCTGTTAGAATTTACAAAGGAAAATGTGGCTAGAATCCTTGATACCACGATGGAAGGGGTGAATCCACTGATATACAAGGAAGACGAATGGGAGGAGTCATTCGATATTTTTGCGAGGGTTACTTACAGAGGGACGAGAAAAGATCTCAAGAAACATCTTCTGAGGAGAAAGTACAGGTTACTTATGACAATCGTGACCAAGTCAATTCTAGGAGATCAAAGCTCTCATGATGGAGTGACTAAGTCTAGACTGTGTTGTATGAGGGCGATATACGATGGAGTTAGAGTAGATTGGGTAGATTTATTATTCCGAAGGCTGAAAGAGGAGAAGCTGAGATTACTGTATAATCCTGATGGAGGAGACTGGACTGCCCAATCAACTGTGAGTCTATTTAATAAGATCACAGTACTGATGGAGGGACTGAATAAGAGGATTGAGACTAGAGAAGGCCAGAAAAAATATTCTAAGCAGAAGGGGTTGCTGACCAAGAATGAAAGGATAGGTGGATTGCCAGACTCCGACGATGATTCAGACGAGGCTAGGAATCAGAGGGAACAGACAGCAGCTGCAGTAGCTCGGAGACAAGCAGCTGGTATTCAAAGAGAAGAAATACCAGCAGCTGAGGCTGCAGAGCCGATGATTGAGACCGAAGTTGAAGTTATACCAGCCGAGGATCCAGCTGTTGCGGAAGTATCAGCTGAGGAGGCAGCAGTTGCAGCAAGGTCTCCTAGGAGAAGATCAAGGAGAAGGCTTGTCAAAGCCTCTGAGAAGAAGGCCTCAGCAGAGTCATCTGATCCTGTTACCAGCCAACCGTCAGATGAGGATAATCAATTTATCCTTCAGAGGAGGCCCCAAAAGACATCACAAACATCTGAATCTTCAGGGAGCTCAGGCCGACAGATGGAAGCCTCAACACTACTTCCAGAGGAAGTACCAGTTCTGAACATTGCAGCTGAGGTTGCTCAAATGGAGGTTCCTCCTTCACCAACCAAGGAAGCTGCTCTCTCTCCTATTCAGGAGGAAGGTACCAACTCTTCTCTCTCTTTATCTCAATCCCCACTTGGCAATGAAGAGGTGTGCCCGGCTGGCACCTCAAAGCCTCTACAACAGCCACAGTTGTCCCAAATTTCCAGTCCAACTCCAACAGTCCAAATACAAACTCCAACCAAATCTATCATAATACCATCTAAAACCACCTCTACTCCCACCCAACCTGAATCCATTCCCACTCCATCCACCATCCCACAAACCGAACAACCAACCTCATCTACCATACCCGTACCTGAAACTCAAACTTCCACCCCTCCACAAACACGAACCTCACCTCCTCCTGAAATTGAGATCCTGTCTTACTCATTTCTGGAGGATATCCAGATGAGCTCACCAATCCCTCTTCCTCAAATATCTGAACCTCATACCCCCACTTCCTCCTCATCTGAATCCTCTTCTGAGGATGAGGACAGTGACCTTAGCCCAACTTCAGCCATCTCTTCCATTGTTGCTCAAATGGAGAAGAAGATTAAACAAGCTTTTACTAAAAAGATGAAGAAGAAGACAAGGAAGATGGTGAAGGCAGTCACTGAGACTATGATTTCTAGCATGAGGGAAGTAGAGGTAAATCTAATTCAAAAGATTACTTCTATTACTAACTCTGTCCTTGCTGAGAAGGTGAAAGCCTTGGAAGAGGAGGTGCAAGGGTTGAAGAACCAAGTCACAGACTACAATGCGATTGTAGTAGACTCATTAGCTCTGGATAAGTCAGACTTCAGAGTCAAATGCAAAGATCTCGAGACGAAGCTGACTACCCAAGCTGATGAAGTCAAAAAGGGGGAACAAGAGGTACAAGAAAGAGAGCGGACCCTCACAGCGGCTTTGGACGAAACCAGAAAAGAGGTTGGCACCAAGGCCAGTTCAGCTGAGCTGGAGGCAGCCAGGGAAGAAGCTCGACTCAAATATGATGAGCTGGCTGCACTACAGCTGAGGGTCAGCCAATTGGAAGAAGCCCTGAGGGAAGACGAGGCAAGAAGGAAGAAGGAGGAGGAGGATAAATCTGCGCAGCTGTTGGCAAAAATAAAAGAATCAGAGAAAACAGTTGAGGTAAAAGGAAAAGGCAAAGGGAAGCTAACTGAAGAGCCAACTCCAGTCAAAGCACTAAGTCTCAAGCCTACCTTGACTGAAAAAAGAAAAAGAGAGTCTGACTACTCGAATCTCTCGGAAGAGCAGATAAGCAGGATATGGAATGAGCAGGCCTGGTATGGAGAAAGGGAGAGAAAGCGTCTGAAGAAGAAGAATAAGGGGCTGGAGATGAGATGGAGCAGGGAAGTCAGGAAGTGGGAGATGAAGGGGGCAGAAGAAGCTGAATTCAGACCGTATCATCGGACACTTAATCCTCCGAAGGTCGTCGCTGGAAAATGGTTTAAGGAGTACAAAGAAAAGAATTTAGATGCCAGATGGATGCATCATTGGTACATCTTGAAGGGATCTGATTCTGCAGCTCAGGACGAAGACCTTAGGTGGCATGAGTGGATCGAGAAAGAAGATGCAGATCTATATCATCGACTGATTGATGAAGCAGACAAAATCTTCAATGCAGATTTGTGTGCCCCAGCATATGAAAAAGCAGACCCAAGACTAACCCTGATGGCTCTGTAGACATAAACTGGATCAAAGGCATCGTCGCCAAGGCCGAGGTAGAGTTAGGACTGAAAGGTGAAGAAGAATTGAAGGAGCTAAGGAGACGAGTCTTCACCTGGCTGGCCATTCCAGAAGCTTATCACTGGGGAGTCTGATCAAAGGACTATTTTCTTTCCTTATCTTCTTAATTCTCTGATCCTTTTGTAATATGTAAATTTGATGTGAATTAACATATGTTTGACTTATATGATTTGCTTGTTTTATTTTTTTAAAAAGTTTTTTTTAAGTATTAATCATCTGAGAAGACTTTCATCTTAGACTTAAATTTTTCTAAAAATTTTCTAAGTCCTAAGACTTAAAATTTTTTTAAGTTTGAATATTCTGAAAAAGTCTAAAAGACTTAAAAATTTTTTTTGTGAATTAAGTACTTTAATTTGGATGAATCTGTTTAAGGTGAAAATGTGGTCTGACATACCTATCTGATAAATCTTGATTAATTCTAAACTAACTTCAGCTGTGAGTGTGTCTCTTTCTTGTAGGTTTTAACTTCATCAAAAAGGGGGAAATTGTTAGACCAAGAAAGTTTTGATGAGTTAAAAGAAGCAGTTCAGATGATCAGACGACCCTGAAGAACAGCTGAGATCAAGTTCTTCTACCAAGCTGATCAGACTAGGTTGAGAACAAGATAAGTCAACTGAAGACTGAATAGTTGCAAGTCGTCTGGAGACTAGCTCAAGTCTAGGCATCTGCAGGAGACAAGTATGAAGAACTCAGACGAGGTGGAGACAAGCTGAGTAGAATAAGAAAGACGAGTCTTCACCAAGTCAGCTGCAGACGAGTAGAATAAAATCAGCTGAGGTTTAGAGCAGTTTTCAAGAATAAGTTTGTTGAAGCAGTTTCTAGTTTGTTAAAACTAATTAACAAACTAACTGTCTTTTCAGACTTATAAATAGGTTTAGGCACTTCATTAAAAAAAATAGATAACACACGAATTATTCATTCAGCCACAGATTCTCACAATTCACAAGATTTCGAAAAAGCACAAAAATTGTTTTCAAGGATTTCTTCATAGATTTTTCTAAGTGTTTATAAAACACTTTCTTATACATCTTCAAACACCCTTTTATCACTCTAGAGTTAGATTTTTTCAAGAATAGTTTAGAAGATTGAAGATTTGAAGATCAGTTTGTAATTTGTAAGCTGTACTATTGGAAAGTGAGTAAGTAAGCTAGTAGAGGAGACCCTTCTTCAAGTTGGAGAAAGAGAGTGGATGTAGGATTATTCATAATCCGAACCACTATAAATCTGGTGTTCTTTACTGCTTTTGTTTACTTACCTATTTCTCTTAATTTCCAGTTTATCAATTAAAGATTAATTTCAGAATTAAAGTTAGACTAAATATCAGTGGGCTTTTGATCATATTAAAGTTGAGTTTTAAGTTGAATTTCCGCTGTGTCACTTTGATGTTTTGAATATATTTTGAAAGATTTGAAAAATCTGAAAAATCTATTCAACCCCCCCTTCTAGATTTTTCCTAGAAGGCTGAATCAAATTTCTTTTAATCTACTCAACTAAACGGGACCAACAATAAATGTCACGCCTTTGTCCATTTTTAAGAAGTTGGAGTTAGGAGAGATGACTCCTACAAATATCAATATTCAATTGGCGGATCAATCATATGCTCATCCTTTTGGGATCGTTGAAGATGTATTAGTAGGAGTTGGCAAGTTCATCTTCCCGGTTGATTTTATTGTTCTTGACATGAAGGAAGAGCTTGAAGCATCTATCATCCTTAGTAGACCTTTCCTTGCCACCGGCAAAGCCATGATCAATGTTGAGAAAGGGGAGCTCAAATTGAGCTTTAATGGAGAAGATGTGATATTTACTAGAGCTCCATTGGAAGAAGATGCTCCAAGCACATTGGGGAAGCAGACGTGTGGATACATTGAGATCATCGATTTATACCCTTCCATTGATAGGGATGATTCTACATCTTCTACTTCTTCTAATTCTTTGATTAATGAGCATTTTATTCCTTCTTGTAAAGTAATCGCTAATAAGTCTTGTGTTTCTTTGGATGATTTTAGGAAGGAGAAAGCTCTCATGGAGCCTTTGCTTGACCTCGGAGATAGGAAGGTTGAAGATGGTGAGAAGAAAGTAATCAAGCTTGAGCAAGGCTCAAGTTTGGGGGTATTAGAGGAGAGAAGGACACCACTTGAGAAGAAGGAAGCAAGTTTTGAAGTTGGAGATCAAGTGGTGTGGAGCGAATCGAATTGGAGCCGTCTACTAGGCGTTGAGAGACTCAAGGAGGTCTTGACGGTGAAGGAGATTAAAGAAGGAGGATAGCTCCTCTTAGAAGACAAGTGGGGATGTTGCCTTTTTGCAAAAGAAAACCTAGTGAGGCACAAGGATGATCCTCATGTCTTCATGGAAAGGGAAGTATGAACTCCTTGAGTTCCGTCCGGCTAAGGACGTTAAACCTAGCGCTAGATGGGAGGCAACCCATCCTTTTTGTTGCTTTGGTGTGTGTGTTTTTGTTTGCTTTTTGTTTTTGGTCAGTTTTTATGAGAATTGACTTTGGATTGAATTGCTCATGCTTAGGAGGTTATGATATCTTGTTATGGGATTTATTTGGAGTATTGAGCATATTGTTGAGACCATGTGAAGTTGCATATGTATTTGTATCACTCTCATGCCAAACTTTGAATTCATGCTATCATTCAAGTTTGGGGGTGTTGGTCGTTTATTGTTTACGTTCATCTCTTAGTGGTAATGATTTGATGTTTGTTATACCCAATTGTAGGTACACTCACTACATTTGATTGGGAAAGTGATCGGAAATTGCAAGGGAATTCAAGACGAAAATGAGAAGTGCTTAAAATTGGTGAAAAATTGAGCAAAAAGGAAGAGACCCCGGTCTCCTCGATCGAATGAGCGACCGGGCTTAAATCGAGGGACCAAAAAGGTTAGTTTTTGCATATTTAGGGTCGAATAGGTCATTTTTAGGAGTTTGGGGGGTCGGGCCGGGTCTGGGAATCCATAAAAAATCCCTAGACTCCACCTCGGGTCGAGGTGACCCAGCCCCTGGGTCGAGGAGTCATACTTAGTGAAATTTCAAAAATTTATGCATCCCTCGAGTCGAGGCCTGAGCCTCGAGTCGAGGAGGAATTTTTAATTACAGGCACGACTCGTGGCCTGAGCCTCGAGTCGTGGGACTTCAAATTTCGGCAGCCCCGAGTCGAGGGCTGGACCTCGAGTCGAGGCTGGGGACATTTTTTAAAAATCGCAGCAGTCAGTACAGATCCCCAATTCCCGACTCGAGGTTGCCCCTATTTCCAGCCCCTATCGCGACTCTGCTTCGTTTTTTATCTATTTTGCTAATTTTCACCGATTAATCATTGTTTGCATTACATGTTCATCATCCATTGCATCAAATTTACATCTTTGAGGGTTTTTGTGAGAAATTTTTGGGATTTTTGAAGGGTTGTTTGGGTGTTCTTACAATTTGTTCCAAGGCCTAATTCCATTGATAAAAGGTATGAATTGCTCGTCCCTTGGCTCGTTAATTTCGTCCTTGATGTGATTATTGCATGGGTATTGTTGAATTTTGCCAATTTATACGTTAAAGTTGATTTTCATTTGGACATTTTTACGAATACCTTGTGTGCATGAAATTTTGGACGAATTTGAGCCATTTGAGTGATTAGTTTGGATTGCGTGTTGAATTAGAAGGCATGTTTATGATTGTTTGAGATGATTTTGCTTATGCCTTAGTGAATTTTGGCCATGGGAATGATTTTGCCTAATTATTTGTAGGAATCCCTAGTGAGTATATGTGATATTTGGTCATGCTTGCCTAATTGATGATGTTATTGGTAGAATTACTTGATAGAGTGGCATATTATTTTTGGATAATGTTGTGGAGCTTAATTGCATAATTTTTGTGAGCCTAATTGTTGATGTTGATTGTTGAGGCCATTCTTGTTGAGTATACATATTTGTGGTGATTTATTGAGCATTTCTATTACCCCGTGCTTAGTTGACATTTGACCGAATTGATTGAGATATCTGCTTAGTCACTTAGGAATTGTTTGTGATTGGAGTTGTGATGCTTGACTCATTCATGTGCTTAATTGCTATCATATTTTGCTCGTATTGCTACTATTTGGAGCTAATTGTTGCCTTGAGAAATTTTGTAGGGAAAATATTTCGAGGTGTCGACGGACACAACTTCCCTGATGAGGAGTTTAGGAAGAGAGACAAAGCCGTCAGATTCGCTAACAAGATGCTGGCTCAGTTAGGAATTCTGTGGGACGATTACAAGTGGAGGAAGCATATCATCATTTATGCCGAGATTTATAACAAGGTGGTGAAGACCCGCCTTGTAGACCACAACTGTATGGTCTCTATGGGTATAGAGGAGGACATCCCCAGACTTTTCGAGCAGATTGGCATGTCCGGCTTCTTGGCTAAGATGCCACGGACCTACTTGGGGCTCACTCTCGAGTTCCTTTGCACCGTTACATTTGATAAGGCCAGGAAGGCCAAGTTCCCACAGGCTATCACATTCGAGTTGTTAGGGAACGAGTACACCCTTACCGTGAACGAGATCAACGAGATCATTGGTGCACCGACCGATCCTGATGGTTCATTGCTTAACATTCGACGTGAGTATAACGCCAAGAATTTTTGGAGGAGGATCTCGAATTCGGGGGCACCTGAGCAGCCACAGTTCATTCCGGGAAAGTCTAAGAGTACGAGGATCCGCAACCCGGTGATGAGGTATTTGAAGAAGATTCTATCTAGCATGATATTTGCCCGATCTGAGGGAGGAGCAGTAGCATCCGAGGAACTCTATGTTCTATGGTGCTTCCTTCATGGGGTTCGTTTCAACGCTGCTGCATATCTGTGCTATTTGTTTGAGAGGGTGACGAGCACCCATTTCAAGAAGATTCATTTTGGAGGTCTGATCACACTTATTGCCGAGCACTTCGGCATTCCGATGTATATCCTGTGAGCACTCGAGGGCCCTAATTTGACGATTGATACCATGAGGCGTATGAAGACCCTAGACCTCATTGGTAGGACTTGGTGCTTTCAGCAGTACCTCGGAGGCCGATTCTCTCTTCCTAATAAGAGGTTGACTACAGTGTTCGGGGCAGCAGGGTATGTGACTATCAACCTCCGGATGTGGTCACAGAGACATACTGAGGCGATTGACGCCTATACCCGAGAGCACGGAGTGCCCTTCCGAGAGGATGATGATGAGGAGGCAGGGCAGTAGGGCGGATCTGGTTCTAAGGAAGAGGAAGAGGCTGAGGCTGCGGATGCAGAGGAAGGGAATGAAGATGAAGAAGCTGAAGAAGAGGAGCAAGCCGAGGAACCGGTTCAGATGGATGAGGATGAGGACTTGAGGCCAGAGATCAACTACTACTAGCAGGATGAGATGCGGAGTATGGAGTACGAGGCCGGCAGTTCATCATAGAGGCAGTGGACACTCACCGAGGAGGTGTGGGTCGATAGTCAGAGGATGCAGCTGGAGTGTCTGACGAGATAGGATGAGTGCTTCCGAGTGATGGAGGAGTCCCGTCGCTTTAATGAGGAAACGAGGAGGATGCAGGAAGTGTATCTCAAGAATCAGCAGGATATGTACTCACTCCTCCAGCAGATGAGCTCGTGGAACTTCGGGCCGGGCCACTACCCTCCTCCACCGCCGCCATCCGATCATTAGGGCGGCTCCCCTATTTCCTATCCCTTTCCTCTAGTTCATTTAGTTATATCTTTTATTCCTCCTGGTGATAGATGTTTTGATTTGTAGTGATGATTTGTGGTTGCTTTGGATTGTACTTCATTCCTTGACTTGATGGACTTGAGTATTTGATGATTTCTATTGATGATGTGTATGGATGATTTGATGGTTTTGGATTTGATTGAGCTTATTGTCTTTGGATGACTATGCTATATTGTTATCTTTGATTCCTTGATTATTTTTGCATTGATTTATCTTGAGCTTACATGTGGATTTATTGCTTATCTTTGAGTGATCATTATTGACATAGTGAGTGTGCTTGAGATTATGTACATGTGCACTTATGCTTGATTTGCAAGACCCATTGAGTTTTGATATGATCATGAGTTGATATGTGGCTTGAAGCTCGCATGAGTGATAATTATGTGAAGATGAATGTGATTGAAAATGCTTGAGTCATTGCTCAATTTTAGCCCGTGAGCTTTTGTGCCTTTAAAATCGTACATCTTATACGGTTGAATTCTTTCTTTGTGAGTGCATCATTCATGGATATGTATGCTAGAACTTGCCTTTGGACTTGTTGAGATTGATCTTTGTGTGATGTCATGGAAGTGATAATAGGCCATGTTTGAAATGATAAGTCACTTTGCCAAATTTTTCCCCACAAAAAATATTTGATTTCCTTAGTAAGCCATTTTGAGCCTAAAATCCTTATTCTTTGGCACGCCTAGTGAAATTGAAGCCATTTGCCTATTTTTATGAGCCTTATTGTCCTATGCTTAGTAGAGCTTGATTGTTGGCTATAGATGGTGATTTGCATGTAAAGTGTGGTGGAAAATTGATGTGCTAAGTTGATGATTGAGAAGAAGAAAAGAAAGGTTGAGAGAAAAAAAAAATTGAATTGTGAAAAAAAAATGATGAAAGTGAAAAGAAGAAAAAATCAATTTGTGAGCTTAAAAGAAAGAGAGCTCAAAAGAAGGGTGGTGTTTGAACTTTGAAAAGCATGAAGAAGAAAGAGTTGATTGATAAAGCTTTGAAAGAGAAGTGTAGTGAAGTGTTTAGTTATCATTCAAGTTCTCTACTATTTGAGTCACTCTTACCTAAAATTCATCCTACCCACTCCAAAGAGCCTACATTACTACCTTGATGAAAGACCTCTTTGATTCTTGATTGAACACAAACGATTGTGATTGAGATTGAGTCCTTTAGCAAGCTTATGGGGTACATGTTTGTGAATTTGATGATTGAGTGCATTTAACCTTAATACACTTAAGTGATGAGTGAAACACTCCATGGAAGGAGCAATGTTTCGAGTATTTGATGTTGCATTTGTTTGAGCATGATCTATCTTGATTGCTAGTTGAAAGTTTGCATTGATACTTGAGTTCATTGATGAGTTCGATTGTCTTATATTTCTTCTATGGTGCCATGAGACATAATTGCAATCAATTCACTCTTTTGTGCTTATTTGCTACGTTGCTCGAGGACGAGCAACACTTCAAGTTTGGGGGTATTATGATTGGAGTAATTGATGCATGTTTTTAGGGGGTATTTTAGTGCAAAAAGTGATCAAAAGTGTTAGATTTTGTGCCTAAATGTGTAGAGTATCACTACTTTGCCTAAAAAGTACTACTTGATGGATTTTTGATGTTTTTCGTCCCGTTTACAGGTAAATAGATAAAATTTGGCCAAACCGAGAGTACCGACATTCATAGGGTGAAAAAACGATCGAGAAGGGCGAAAACGGGGGTCAGAGGCAGAGTCCGGGTCGAGAAAATTCCCTAGACTCGACCTCTGGTCAAGGGCTAGGGGCCTCGACTCGAGGGTGTCGGCCATGTGATGAAAATCGAATTTTTGAAGCAAGCTCGACTCGAGGCTCAACCCTCGAGTCGAGGATCGGGGAAAAGGCGGCAAACTCGAGTCGAGGGCTGAGCCTCGACTCGAGGCTGGAGACAAATCGAGAAATCGCATTCGCGACTTAAGGAGCCTCGACTCGAGGGCCCCAACCTTGAGTCGAGGGATGCCCAATTTCGAAAATTTTGTTTTAAAGCCCATTTGAGCGGAAAACAAAGCATAATCTCCATAGCCTTGATTAGAGCAGTTATTTTACAGTTTTTTGGGCGAATTTCTCATTCCATAGCTTAATTCTCATTATAGTTGGATTAGATTCATAGATTTAGATAGATTTTAATCATTTGTACCCTAGATTAGCATTTGATCCATTAGTATTTCATTTCCAAGTTGTAATTCAATTGGAGAGAAGATTGTATTTGAAGATTACTTTGAAGATTCAAGCATTCCTATTATTTTCGATTCAATTGGTGATGTTCTTCTACTTTTCTTATTTCAATTCCATAATTTTTGTGATTAGTTTCTTAATTGTCAAATTAGATTTTCAACCCATGGGTTTTGCACTTTGTACCATGAGCTAATACTCTTGTGCTTGGGATAATTGAAATTGAGGATGATTTGATTGCCTTATGCTATGATTGTTGATGATTGTTGATCAATTGAGTTAGATTGCTCCCTAACTGTGGTTCTCATTGTGTTTCATGCATTTTTATCTCTTTAGATCAATGTTTGATCACCCTAGCCATAGGCGAGAGTTGAGCTAACGTGATCCGGGATTAATCGGGTTATAATTGTGTATGATTGTATGAATTGGGTGCTTCTTAATTGAGAGATTAGTTGCACTAAGGATACTCACATTAGACATTGTATGATTAATGGAGAGATTAATTTCATGATGGTTCTATGCTTTCTATCTTAGTTGATTTGCAATTTGATTTAATCATAGCTTGTTGATCATTGATTCCTTGATGGATATTATCCCTAGCACCCCAATCCCCCATTGAATTTTACCTACTTGTTCTAGCATATAAGGTATTTGATTAATTGCTTGTCTAGTGTTTGAATTTTAATTCTTGCAATTGTAGTGTGTTTTTAGAACCAAAACCGCTTTGCAACAATAGTCATCGATAACTTGTATCCTAGGGCCTCATGTGCATATTTTTTCCCTTGGGTTCGATATACTTGGTTGTCGTAAAATCGCTTGCCCAATTCCTACAATCAATTACCCGTGTGTTGCACGATTTGTTCGTTTAAATTAAGTATGTTGTTGTCCGTAAAAATGTGTTTGTTAGTTGACTTTACATAATTTTTTGATATTTTAAAATTTTCTATTTTATTGTTAAGAAATGCTTGTATTAAAAAAAAAAACACATATTTATAGTTAAATAATTCAAGTTTGCAGGACTTTTTTTAGTTTACAAATTATGAAATACTTCCTTGTAAATTATATTATTATTAGTCTTTTATTTTTATTTTTTGCTTTCAACATATACATCACGCTTTCAAAATATTTTCCTTTATGATCGAAAATTCGAAACTAAATTGATGAATAAATTGTTTTGCAAGTTAACGGACACACATGTTGTGTGAATAAATGGTGTTTAACCAAATATGATGTTCGTCCTATTGAGCACTATCTTTCTTAAAGATATAATATTTATATAATTTATTTTGTTTTGCTAAAACTCGATGATGAATTTAGTCATATTAATTCCGCAGCAAAATTCAAAGCAATTTAAAGAAGAAAGACTTTTTTAGAAAATAATAAGAAGAAAATGTATTATACCCGAATAATCAACGGGCTGGCCAAATCCTTGACAATTTATTTTAATCTTGCAAATTTTTGTTTTTTGTTTTTTCTTATATCACATTTTTTAGTTTTAGTCTTCTCTTCTAAATTTTCTTTAAACCTAAGATTTTATACAAATAGCCGCCTCAAATTTGCTACCAGAGGTTTATTTCTAGTCGCCGCCAATGGCTGTCGGCCCCTCCTCAATTGATAAGATCAAAGAAATGAACGCTCAGGATTGCATGAAGAAAGGAATCAATAGTACAATGCATGCACAGTCTGCTATTCCTCACAGAATGCGTACCAAGAGCTTCAAGCTTGTAGCAGATCATTTTGTTCCCTAATAATTGTAAAACACGTGTCCTAGCAAGCTACTAGCTATGGCTATTTATGTATTGTAGCTGTTCAACTTTTGTTTAATGAAAGAAATTGATTCTTATCACAGCTAAAGCTTTTCTTGTTCGTCTTATTTCATTTATGGTTTTTAGCTGCTTTTTTAATATGGTATAAGAGCTCTAGGGTAAAACCTAGAGTCTCTGTACCTTTCCTATATATATATATATTACTTCTTTATTAGAATCACATGGCAGAATCAGCAGAGAGCACCAAATGCGATGGTGTTTCTCCTCTATTTCCATCGCCCCATTTTCATATTCCATTCCATCAGCTTCTCTTAGTTAAACTTACTGAGAATAATTATTTAATTTGGAGACAACAAGTCCTAGCAGTTGTGAAAGGCTATGGCCTTGAAGGATTTCTCAATGGCACAATGAAATGCCCACCTCTTACCAAAAATGCAGAAGGTGAAGAAGAAGATACACAAAATTCTGAATATTTATCTTGGAATAGGCAAGATCAGCTACTGGTTTCTTGGCTGTTATCATCTCTTTTAGAAAGTATTTTGGTAGCACTGTAGGATTACAAACATCCAAAGAGATTTGGGAATGTTTGGAATCCGGTTTCTCCAGTCAGTCTCGAGCCAAGATAATGTAGTACAAGCAACAACTCCAAAACATTAAGAAAAATACACTTAGCAAGAGGGAATATTTGAACAAGATCAAGAGATGTTGTGATGTATTGAATGCTTCTAGATACAAGATCACTACTGAAGATCACCTCCTCCACATAATGACTGGATTTGGAGCAGAATACAATCCTGTCATGGTATCTATCAGTTCCAAAATTGACCCTATATTTGTTCCTGAGTTAAGCTCTTTACTCTTGAGTTTTGAGGCTCGACTAAAAGGGATGTCTCCCTCTCCTTTTAGCACCAAAGGTTCATCACCAACAGTAAACGTTGCCCAGTAAGGAAACAATGGAAGAATCTTCAATTCTCAAAACAATAAAGGTAGAGGAGGAAACAATGGCAACAACCGAGGTGGTAGAACATCTTTTAGAGGTGGCTTTCAAAAAGGTAGAGGTGGTAGAGGAGCAAACAATGGACCTGGTTGCCAAATTTGCTACAAAACTAATCAGACTGCACAAGATTGCTATCATAGAGCAAATTTGGATTACATTCCTCCCAGTCATTGGCAAGGTAATCAAAATCAGCAGCAACCTGCAAACAGGTCCTATCAACCTTTAGTTAACTCAGCAAGCTATGATGGTGGTGAATCAATGATGGAAAACTCCTGGTATCCAGATTCTGGAGCTTCAGGTCATGTGACTTATGACCTCAATAACCTTGGTGTTGGCTCTGAATATCAAGGTTCTGAAAGGGTTCACATGGGAAATGGTACATGTTTGCATATTTCACACTTTGGTAATTCTATTGTAACTGTGCCTAATTCCATTCATCATTCTTCATTTCTTTTAAAAAATCTTCTCCATGTTCCTCATATTAGAAAGAATCTTCTAAGTGTCTCTCAATTTGCAAAGGATAGCCATGTTTATTTTGAATTTCATCCATCTTATTGTCTTGTGAAGGATCAAATCACTCATCAAGTTCTGCTGCAAAGAACTCTTGAACATGACCTTTATAAATTCAATTTGACAGCCTCTCACTCAGTCAAGCAACATGTTCCTGATTCACTCTCCGATCACTCCACTCATATTCAAGCTTGTTCTGCTCAAATTCTAAGAAGTTCATCTCTTACTCTTTGGCACAAGAGACTTGGACAGACATCTTTTCCCATCACCAAGAAAGCTCTCAACAATAGTTCTATTTCTTTTGTTGATGACACTTCTAGTTTTATTTGTACTGCTTGTATGAAGGCTAAATGCCATAAGCTTCCTTTTCCTAATTCTGAAACTGTTGTTAATCAGCCTTTTGCCTTAATACATTCTAGTCTTTGGGGTCCTGCTCCTGTTACTTCTCTAAATGGATTTCGTTATTATGTAAGCTTTATTGATGATGCGACTAAATATACTTAGATTTACTTGTTAAAACTAAAATCTGATGTGAAAGTTGCTTTTGTTCATTTCAAATCTTTGGTTGAAAACCAATTTGATGCTAAGATTAAAGCCCTTCATACAGATGGAGGAACTGAATACAAGCCTTTGCTTCCCATTCTAAATAATTCTGGCATTATTCACCAATTATCATGTCCTTACACCCCAAAATAGAATGTCATAGCTGAAAGAAAACATAGGCATATAGTGGAACATGCTTTAGCCATGCTTTCACAATCACAAGTCATTTTATTACATTGGGATGATGCTTTTACTACCAGTGTGTATCTCATCAATAGAACACCAACTCCCTCTCTTGATCATAAAACACCCATGGAAATGCTCAAAGGCTTAAAACCCGACTACCATAGACTAAAAGTCTTTGGCTGCCTTTGTTATCCTCTACTGAAGCCATACAATCAACATAAGTTTGATAATAAATCTGATTGTTGTGTCTTCCTTGGTTACAGCTTGCAATATAAAGGATATAAAGCTCTCTTACCTGATGGAAAAGTTGTCATCACAAGACACATCACCTTTGATGAACACACTTTTCCATTCATTGCCTCATCTTCTACTTCTATTCCTCATATTTCCCCTAAAATTCCTACATCTGCACCTCTTATTCCCATTCCCACACCTCTCCAAAATGAAACTCATTCCTCACATGAGCACCTCCAATCTGATACTCCATCATCACCTATCTCCATTACTTCATCTTTATCACCTTTTCATGGCCAGTTACATGTTGATTTACCAAGTGTTTAATATGATTCCTCTCCTTCTACTAAGGTAAATCTGGACTGTGCTGATAATACGATTCAACAACAGGTTTCATTACATCCTATGATCACATGAGCAAGAGATGGAATACATAAGCCTAAGGTGTATCTTTCCACTGATTTTTCAGAAGTAGAACCTTCTAATCACATTGAGGCCTTTTCTGATCCAAATTGGAAAAGGCCATGGAGACCAAAATATTCAGCTTTACTCAATAACAACACATGGGAGGTGTGTTCTCTTCCATCTTCTCACTCTCCAATCGGCTGCAAGTGGATGTTCAAATTAAAAAGACATGCAGACGGTACCATTGCTAGATATAAAGCTCGACTTGTAGCAAAGGGATATACTCAAGTTTCAGGTCTTGACTTCACAGATACTTTTTCTCTAGTTGTTAAACTTGTTATTGTTAAGATTTTTCTCTCTATTGCCTTAACTCATTCTTGGCATTTACATCAACTTGATGTGGATAATACTTTTCTAAATGGTGATTTGGATACTGAGTTATATATGATACAACCTCCTGGTTTTGAGTTGGCAAAGGGGCAACAGATGGTATGCAAACTCAAAAAGTCCCTCTATGGTCTAAAAAGAGCATCAAGAGCTTGGACACTAAGCTTGTCTCTATATTAAAAGTACTTGGTTTTAATGTTTCTCAAGCTGATAATGCATTGTATTACAGACATCATCAAGGTTCTACTATTCTTTTGATTGCTTATGTG
Organism: Paraleonurus japonicus; assembly: GCA_030762865.1. Classification (NCBI taxonomy): domain Eukaryota; kingdom Viridiplantae; phylum Streptophyta; class Magnoliopsida; order Lamiales; family Lamiaceae; genus Paraleonurus; species Paraleonurus japonicus. The sequence goes on along the minus strand of CM061055.1, from coordinate 25,528,140 downwards.
GATCATCACAGGATCAAATGCAAATGAGATTCAGAAATTAATCCAAAAATTGAAGAGTTTTTTTGCAATCAAAGATCTTGGTGCTTTGAACTTCTTTTTGGGAATAGAAGTTAAAAGATCAGCAGATGGAATATTTCTTTGTCAAAAGAAATATTTGCAAGACCTACTGAAAAGAGTTGAAATGGAGGATGCTAAGAGTGTTGCTACTCCCATGATCACCCGTAATCACCTTTCCAAGTTTGAAGGTGATCCAGTCCCTGATCAACAAAAATACCGGAGCATTATTGGAGCATTACAATATGCTACTATCACAAGGCCTGATATAGCTTTTGCTGTCAACAAAGCAAGCCAATTCATGCAAAATCCTTTGCACACACACCTCAAAGCAGTGAAACGAATACTCAGATATTTAGCCGGGATGATGGTTTACGGATTAAGCATGAAAAAGTCCAAAGAGTTAAACATCATGGGATTTGCTGTAATACCTAAGAGTATCAATCACCATAAGTAAATTAAATTTTGCATAAATTACTATTATAATAGTAATTATTAATATTTATTTATTTATGATATATTTTATCTTTGGAAGAGTCTAATAAGATTAATAATTATATTAATATTAATATAATATATAGTTCCCATTCTTTCAAAAATTCAAAATTTTAAATTAAGAATCTTATCTTTTAGGTGTGGGATTTTGTAGATCCAAATTCTCTTTTTATCTCAACAAAAATAATATATCTCCCACCTTTATATTTATTTAAGTACTCGATTGGAAAAAAAAAAGAAAACACACGCACAAAAATTATTTCTCTCCATTAACGTAAATTCAAGTTTTCTCTCTAGAGGAGCATCGAAGGTGTTTCATCTCTCATCTCCTTGTTATTTGGTAACACATTATCCTTCTCTCTTTTGTTGAGCTTGATAAACGAGTTATATTGATTATTACTTCATAATTTATTGAAAAAAATGGTTCGTTTGTTTATTGTTCCAGTATAGGATTATTAAAAAAAAATTTGGCAGAAATATTTTTAAGAAAAAAAAAAACTGCCGAAACATTTATATGCAAAGAAAGAAAAAAAAGGGAGAATGTCGTTAAGCCTTATTTTTGAAAAGATCAGGCTATGCTGCCTATACTCAATTCTTTCGGCAAAAGTTGGTTTTGCCATTCCTTAACCATTATTATTATTATTATTATTATTATTATTATTATTATTATAATAATAATAATAATAATAATTATTATTATTATTATTATTATTATATGCTTTAATTTAGAGTATTCTGTACGATAATTATTAAATTGCTAAGAATCTCTATTCTTTAATTTATTTATCTTCCTACGTAAATTTCTAATATTCATATATAATATCAGTTTTATTTTGAAATATTAACCAAGATTTTAGATAAATCACTCTTTATTAATCCTAATACTAAAATATTTAATAGTAATATTGAGATTGAGATTTAAGATTTAATAAATTTATGACACTAAGACAAGTTTATTAATTATTATTTTAGGTGTCAAGAAGGCCTCGCTCTAAAATATCTATACATTTACCAAGGATAATGAAGGTTTAAGGTGGGGTTTCTCTATATGATTGATAATTATTTGTCACTTTTAAATACCTTGCATGATTGAGATTTGTTGCTTGCTACTATGTGATATATGTTATGATATGGGTATGTTCCGGTGGAAAGGACTGTGTAACATACTATGATATGTGTATGACTGGTGGAAAGGACCGTGTACATACTATGTTATGATTTATGTTCCGGTGGAAAGGACCGTGCAACATAATAGACTATGATTTATGTTCCGGTGGAAAGGACCGTGTGACATAATGAGTTTAAGAACTATGTTTCGGTGGAAAGGACCGATTATGATGCTATGTTACTATGGTTGACTTTGCTACAAATATTATGGTTATGTGGTATGTGAGTTGTTGTTTTGATTATGTTGGATATTTAAATGTGACAAATAGGACCCCACTGAGCTAGTTGGTTGCTCACCCCAATCAAATTAATGCTTTTGCACATTAAGAATAACGGAGTTGCGGCGGAAGCAAGGTAGATTGCTTGGTGTTATTTATTTTAGCATTTTTAATTCATAGCATGACATTAAATTTCTTTTCGTAAAATTATTTATGGAGTGAATTAAGTTTTTAAGAAAATTGAGACAATTTATGCAATTTATTTTAGTTAACATTTTTTTTTTTATTTATTAAGGATTCTCATGGTCATGTTTACACTGAAGGTTTTTATTAAATTATTTTGCTAAAAAAAAATATCTTTGAGTTTTTTTTTAGAGTTAATATTTTTTTTAACCCATTTGGTTTCCATTGATTTGACTTTGGTCCGAGTTACGTTTACAATTTGAATATTAACCAATAAGTTGTAAATTTTTTTGAAATTAACCCGGGAACATGCAATACCCGGTAACTAAACCGGTCAATTGCCACGTGAAATTAATTTTTTTTTTAAATATAATTTGTCCAACTATATATTAAAGCCTCCAGCTGTTATATTAATTTGGGTCGGGAAAAATTAATGGGTTTAATACCCTAAACCACCATAACAGTTTCATGACGGAGAAGACGAACGACGATGGAGAGGATGAACGACGACGGAGAAGAAATGTCGTCCTCCACCTCATCGTTCTCGACCGCAGGAGGTAGGTGGACATTGTGTTACTGTGGAAATGATGCTCGCTTACGCACGTCTTGGACTGATGATAATCCTGGTCGAAGGTTCTACGGGTGCAAATTGTAGAAGGTCAGTAATTCTAATTTTTTCATAATTTCAGTTCAAATTGGAGCCCTAATTTAAGGAAAAAAACATCACAATTTTTTTCAATTTCGGCGAGGTGGGGGTGGATGCAATTATTTTGAATGGTTAGATCCTCCAATGTCTCCAAGAGCTAAATGTGTAATTGTTTCTATGTTGAAGGAGAAGCGTGAATTTGCGACTCAGCTTCAAAATGCCTCAAAAGGTGGAAATTTGATGAAGTATGCTCTAATTGGATCGTGGGATTTGTTCTTTGTAATCTGGTTTTTTTAGTATCAATCATGAATATTATGTATTTGTGCTTGAATTATGTAATTTGATGAACTATATTTCTTCCCTTGTTTGACTCTGTTATTATTTGTAATGAGAATGAACTATATTGCTGACTCTGTTTTTATTTGTAATGGGAATGAACTACATTGCTGACTCTATTTAGTATCAGTGATGAACTATATATTGCTGACTCTTTTTTTATTTGTAATGAGAATGAACTATATTTCAATGCTCACTCTGTCTAAAACATCACTATTAATTCTATAATTAAGTATTAGTATTAGTATTATAAAGTATTAGTATTATAGAGAATTAGTATTTGTATTATGAATTATTAATAATATTAATATTATTGTATATTATAATTTGTATTATAGATTATTAGTATTATAGAGTATTATATAGTATTAGTATTATTATTAGTATTAGTATTAGTAATATAGAGTACTAGTATTATAGAGTATTATATAGTATTAGTATTAGTATTATAGAATATTGATGTCCATTACACATGTTTTAATAATCCATAGAAGAAACACCAGATCCTTCGATCTATTAATACTACCAATATTAGTTAAAAAAATAACAAATATTAAAAAATTAATTGATATAATTGTGGTGTACCATAAAACAGACTAATTGATATATAAAGTTGTACCAAAAAATTAATAATACATTTGAGGATAAAAAATATACCATCACAAATTAATTGATATATAAAGATGTACCATAAAAGAACTCCCAAATATACAATCACAAATTGCATCTAAATAACCAAATAACCAAAAGAAGAATACACCATTCATTGCCCTATCTTGCATACCACAATGCCACAAATATTCAGTCTTAAATCACTACTTACAACACTTCCCCAAGCTTTCAGTTTTGCCACAAAAAATTAGGAGGCTAGTTTAGTTACATCTCCTATGATTTAACAATCATTACAATCATTTCATCATCTCCCATAAAAAAACCAACAAAATGCTATGTTCCAAATTCGCAAAAAAAAGATGAAGGAATGATTGCACAATAATAACAAAAAGAAGCCATTCACAAAGTCTTCAGTTTTTCTTTCCCCTCACAAACGATCCCAAGTTCTTCATAGTGACGAATCTTTTCCCATCCTTGAGTATAATGTCTCCAACAGTTTCATTTCTAACACTTTCATGAAATTGTTCATCCATTGACGGAGGTGCCCTAGTTGGAGTAGAGCTTGAGGTTGCAGTCTGCCTTTCTTTTTGAAACAATACCCAAAAGATTAAAAAATTAGTAATCTCAAACTTTATTCGAAAAACTAGGTTTGTAAATTTCAAATGTATTACTTGCCTTCTTGTTTATTGTATTACCCTTCTTGAAAATCGTCTTCAGATGACAAAAATTCATTGTTGACTTAATACAAATACAAATAACCCAAAAAAGTACACAAATTAGTCACTTGAATATCACTCAATTAACTTGAAAACAAAAAAATCACAATAACACAAAAATTAACTTACTCTATAAATCTCTTGTGGTGACATGTCATCAGTCACTTGACTGCTAAAATCAAACATGTCATACACTTCATTTTCAACTTCACCAGCCTCCTGATTCACCCTATCCACATCTAGGATCATCAAAATAACAAAAAAAAAAAAACTCAGTCTTAGAATATTGTGAGAGGTGTAAAGCAAATTTCAAACCTTCATTTGCACTCTTTTGTGTTCCTATTTCAGCTTCTTTATTACCTTGTACCTGATCATCTTGTTGGTTTTATTTTTCCACTCCTAGGTTACACAAAATTTCACTAGTTTGTGAGAAATATAAAGTAATAAAAAGCAATATTTATTTATATGTGTAAGAGATATAAAACCTTCTGTTGCAGCTTGGTTTTCATCATCTACTTGATCACCATCTTCCTGATCACCATCTACTTGATCACCATCAAGTTGACCACCTACTACACCTTCAATACCTAGATTGAATAAATAAATATCATTTTTTCATATTAAATAAAAAACAATATGTAATTCAGTTTGAAATATTGCAGTAAATAACCTGGATGAGACATTAAAAACTCCTCAAATTGAGGATCATCATCAAGCCAATCAGTTTGTTGAGGAGGGATGTCTTGTAGGCCTTCCCCTCCTGTGTGAGTTTTTTCTTGTAGGCCTTCCCCTCCAGTGTGTATCTCCTCTTGTGTAACACCTTCAGGTTGTTTTTTCTGACTCCATGGCCTTCCCCTCTTGGCTTTCTTGCTCAATTCTTTTCTTGGTTGCCCACTGTTTTTTCCCACATTAACCTTAAAAAAAAAATTTGTATTAATTAACCAAAGTAAATAAATGAATGATATTTAAATAAGTCACTTACATCAGAATTTGGTGTTTTACACCCCTTTTTATTGTGGCCAAATTGCTTACATTTGTTGCACTTCAATTCATAAGGCCTCCTCATCACATTTGTAGGATCATCAATTCTGCCATGCCTCCCTCTCGGTCTTATTCTCTTTGCAGGTGGTTGCTCATCAGGCTCTCTTCTTCTAGCCTTCCGTGGTCTACCTGTCTGTCTACCAATAGTTGGGGGTAGTGGAGGTGTGATGCCTGCACATTACCAGAAACATTAGGAAATACACAACTAAAAACAACAAAAAGTTGTAAATAGTTAGATTTAGTTAGAGGTGGCAAATCGGGCGGGCCGGGCCGGCCCAGCCCATCGGGCCAAACTAAATTTTCGGGCCGGGCCAGGCAGGGCCGAAATTTGATCGGGCCTACAAAATGGAGGCCCAGCCTGGCCCTGTATGGGCCACCGGGCTATCGGGCCAGCCCGACCCGTTGCTTTTTTTTTTTAATTTACAAAAAAATTATATGTAACAATTGTATTAAAATAGCGATCATATAATGTTTATTTATAAAAAAAATAAGTTTAATTACACATTACTAATAAATCTATACAAAAAGAATATAAAATAAGTTAATGTGAAATACATAAACTATCATAATTCATAAGCTCATAATATTAGTCCATTAAAATTCACAAGTCCAAATAAAAATATCAATGACTCAATTGAATGTTGATGTGATAGGGTTCACTTTCATAATTTGAAAATATTATAAATTATAAAATTTTTTGATCAAAAAGTTAAAAATTTTATTAAACTAAAATGGTTTAAGCAAGAGATATTCGTGAGGTCAAATCCAATTTATATAGAATATATATGTTAGTCTATCAAATGTCACTAACAAATTTAGATGAATAAAGATTTTTCATAATTTTCTCTCACAATCTGTTCGCCACGAAATAATGATTGCATTTCATGTCTTCCATATTAACCAAACAACACATTCTCATATAAATTATTAATTATAAATTATAACTATTAGTTACTAACTTAATACTGATTTATTTATACTTTGAAATATGAAAAAAAAAACTAAAAAAAAATTAAAAAAAAAAGTCACGGGCCCGTAAAGCCCATCGGGTCAAATGGGCCGGGCCAAAATGGACCGGTTTTTTCGGGCCTATAATTATCCCGACCCAGCCTAGGTAAATATGCGGGCGGGCTGGGCCGGCCCATCGGGCGGGCCTAAATTGCCAGCTTTAGATTTAGTAAGATTTTTTACCAGTGGGTTCCCATTCTGATCTTCCATTAATGGAAAGAATACTGTGGTCATACACAAGGTGGTATGTCTTGGTGCTGTAAAATTCGTGTGTGAAGTCTTCAGGACTCAACCCTTGGCAATAAATGACCATTAAGACATGTAGGCAGGGAATGCCAGTGAGATCTCACTTTCTACAACCACAACTTCTTTTTTCAAGATCCACAACATATTGAGTCTCATCAACCATTCTAGTCTGGTAATGTGTATTATCAGCCTTCATAGGTACACAACTACCTAATTTCTTCACACTCTCATGTATCCTCCCTTGTATTCTAGGACAAAGTACCCCCTTCCACTTCTTACTTTTTATTGCCCTGTCACTATTCTTCTGCAATCTCTCCCTCAACCAGTCCATGATCCACTCTAGCATACTCAAGATAAGTCTCTCTCTAGCAGGTAGTATGGCAGCATTAAAGGACTCAAAAATATTGTTCAACACCATATCACACTTAGATGTGAACTTAAAATGTGATTTACTCCACTGCTCATGAGGCTTATCACTCAACCACTAAGTAAGCATTGGACTCAATTCATTGATCTCACTCATTCTCCTATTAAATTCATTTTTTGTTGTGGCCTTAGAAGCTTTGTAGAGAGCATTTTTAAATGCTTGACCTCTATAACCAGCATTTCTCATGTTAACATGCATGTGCCTAACACAGAATCTATGAGAAGCATTAGGAAAAAACACTTTGAACAGCCTGCAGTAAACCCTTTTGCTTATCAGATATAATGGTCCAATCACTATCTCTCTCAATCTCTAAATCCTTCCTCAAAACCTGTAAAAACCAGTCCCATGTGTCCCCATTCTCTTTTCCTACAACAGCATAAGCTATGGGAAAAATGTTGTTAGGGTCAACACCTACAACTGCTAACAATATCCCACCATGAGGCCCCTTAAGATGACAACCATCAACCCCTATTAATGGTCTACAACCCAAATTAAAACCAACTTTCATAGCATGAAGACATATATATATCCTATCAAATAACACTGGTCCAGTAGGCTGAGTATCAACAACTACTTGAACAGTAGACCCTGGGTTTGTTCTCCTAATTTCTTCAGCAAAATCCCAATCCAGAGCATACTGATCATCAGCATTACCACTTTCATCCAACAGTGCCATTTTTTTGGCCTTGTAAGCCTGATGATCAGTTATGTTCAAACCCAACTCATGCATCAATTCAGTCTTAAAATATGTAACTTTCTTCTTAGGATCAACCTTAAATTGGTACCCATACCTCCCAACCAACCAGCTAGACATCAAGCAGGTTATTTTCATGGGGAAAGGAATAAATAGTGGTGGGACGCCTACTTACTGTTCTATTGACTCTCGGAGCCTTCCTATGGAGGCAGTTGCATCTCCGCCGCCCCCACCTACTCCTGTAGCCTAGCTCCCCTTGAAGCTCTACCGCTTCAACTGAAGAAATGTCCAATGCCAAAGATGAGGAGGAGTAGAAGGGGGAAGCACCAGAATGATCAAAGCGGCGAATAGTTATTATTCTTCATTCGTGAATAATTCTACCATTTCTTTCACAACCGATTGACATGGCTTCCGGATCCTGGAATGGAAGCAGAATCGAGTCTACATACGATGAGAGTTTGGCGGGCTAAAAAGCATAAGCACTTTAGGCAACTGATCCCCCTTCTCCAATTAGGAGCCCCCCTATCGGAAAGACATATCTTGGTTCTGACACCTACTAATATTGGGTTTTCTGGATAGCCTGGATTTGGTATCTTAGTTTACGAAGTTCGGAACCCATCTGGAAACAGAGCTCTTTCGGCATAGCAAAGCCCCCTTTCTGCTCTTTTCCATTCCGAAGTCTCAGAATCAGTTTACAGTTGATTTGTTGGTGGTAAGTGAGCCGCTCCAGCCGCCGTATCAGAGTTTGTGGCCAGTGGGATTCTAATCGAGACAGCAGGTTCATCTTGAGGAAGTACGGTACGTCTAAGGTCTTCCGCTGATGTGATTTGACCTTTTGTTCCTGTTGAATCACTTCATGACCCTTTCAGGGCATGTGTGTTTCTTATTGTAGGTGGTGATTTGAAAAGATGGTTCATTAGGAATTATAGTACCATGTACCTTCCACTCACATCCCTCACCCTTACACTTAGCATACACCCTCTTTCTCTCATTTTCGGTCAACCTAATATCCCTCTTCCGTATTATAGCATCAGAATGAACAGCTTCAACAAAATCCCATTTATTGCTAAAAATCATTTTCAACTTAAGCTGTGGGGGTAAACATTAAGTTAGCATTGAATATTGGGCACATACCACCATGATTATCATTATCTGACCCTCAATCACTATTGAAATCCTCCCCACTCTCATTAGCATCTTCCTCCCCACTCCCCTTAAGATCTGTAACCTCAGCAAAACTACTGCTCTCATCCTCTACCCAAGGTTCTAAACCTTCAGATTCATCCTCCTCCTCATCCCTCTCATTATAATCACTATCATCACTATCATCATATCCTGAATCCCCTTCCCCATCAGACCCTTGCCCCTGACTATCCTCAGACCCTTGCCCCCTGACCATCAGCCTCCTCAACTAATTCCTCCTCAGCTAACTTAAAATATATGTCCAACTCTCTAGATCCTAAAATACAGGATTGACCCAAATATTTTAAAATTTTGTCATCAATAAGAGGTACAAAACTACTCTCTTCCCTTGTAAAAATTCTGCTATCACCCCCAAATCCACAATTGTTACCAAACTTTTTTAGGGAATTAAAATCTAAAGTTTTACAGTTAACATGGTCAAACTTATATATACTACTCCCCCTCATACGTATTTAGCCTAATCCTCCCATTAACATGCACACATATAGTAAACTCATGCCCATTTGGATCTGTCAAATAAAATTAAAAAAAAATTAATAAAGCAATCGGACTGACCACCACCAACTCAGAAAATGCATTAAAGAAAACACACATGGACCACCACCAACTCACTGCCGGTAATATTAAACAAAAAAACAAATATAGTCACTGAGTAATAAATGACAACACATTGATTCAGAATAATAAAATACAATTTACATAATATTTGAAGTACTTTTTTAAGGCATAAAGCTAAAACACTAAATACACTTTACACCTACACATACAGCTGCAAAATCGAAAATTTTCAAAACCAAAAAAAAAATCACATATAGATAGCGACGAAAACCCTAAACAGACACTATAAAAATAGAAAACCTTACACACTTTCTATTTCAAACATATTGTAATACAGAGAAAGGGTTTTTTAAAAAACACTGGCAGAGATAAAGGCTGTAGAAAACCCTAAACGACTAAACCCAATGTTCGTCGCAACTTACCGTAAATGGGTGGAGGATCATCATTCTTATCTCGATCGTGAACTTTCATGTTCGAATCGTCGCAGTGTTCGTCGCCTCATAGCGTCGTTGCCTCAGAATGTTCGTCACCTCAGAACATCGTCGCCTCAGAACGTCGTCGCCAACGTCGCAGTGTTTGTCGTGTTTTGGGGAAGAATGTTTTAGGGTTTAGTTTTGGGGAAGAATGACGATTCGGTTTAGGGAAAATCAATTTTGATATAATGGGTATGGGTTATTTTAATTAAGATCCGACCCGTTATCAATATATTGTGGGTGTGCCCATTTTTTTGTTCCTGACCCGTTATCAACTTACACTTTGAACAGCTGGAGGCTTTAATATCTTGCTGGACGAATTATATTTACCCAAAAAAAAATTTAATTCCACGTGGCAATTGACCGGTTTAGTTACCGGGTATTGCAGGTTCCCGGGTTAATTTAAAAAAAATTACAACTTATTGGTTAATATTCAAATTGTCAAGTAGCTCGGACCACAGTCAAATCAGTGGAAACCAAATGGGTTAAAAAAAATATTAACTCTTTTTTTTATGAACTCTTGAAAGAGATTTTTATTCAAGTCAACATTAAAATTATTTATAAAATTAGGATGTGACAGTGTGGTATCAGAGCAGGTCTACGTTCTTGTACACTTGTAAAAAAAAAGTTCTTTTAGAGTCTAAAAAAAATTTGAATTATTTGCATGCATTAATTACTTTTAAGTTACACCATCCACCGCTGCCACCGCGCTAACTCCAAGGTATGATAAGAAAGTTAAGTGCTAAGATAATTATGTTAGTAATTAAAAAGAAAAAAAAGTTCTATGTATATGAATTATGCACAATAAGATGAATTATGACTAAGTACACGTCTATTAATTTTAACTCTAACAACTGTGGTGATTGATAGTTTAAATGGACGCTAGAGGGAATATTATGAGAGTTTCAGACATTAGAAATTACCTTGTTTTGTACTTAGTAGATATAGTGCAACTGCAAAGAGAGGGTCGTGGTCCGTCTAACCCTAAAGATTTTCTTGAGTGCACGGTGAAACACTTACCTCTCCAGCATGGGAGAAGGAAGCTAGGGAAATCATAGCCAAAAGGGAACGACGGGATATGGAGACCACAGTTGGAGATGTGGCTGCAGAGTTGGCCACAGAACTGCCTATTCCAGAAAGAGAGACGATAATTAGGACAGTAGTTGAGGATGGTAGATATATAGGTCCAGGGTCTATGAAAGAGTAGTAGAAGATTAGAGTTGTAGACTTTTGTTTAATTTTTTGGGTTCTTGAGACTTGATGGATTTAAGCACATTCTAGATTAATTATTTCTTTTTTTTTTGGATTTTGGATAAATTTGATATGTGAAGTATTTGGACAAAATATGGGTTATGTGTTTGATTAATGAATGATTTGATAAGTTATAACTCATATGGATTAGTTATCTAAGATACCTGTCCTCTTATAGGAAGATGCCTCCACGTCAAGCACCACAACACCAGCAAGCTCCAGAAAACCACATTCAGGTGGTAAAGCAATTCCACAAGTTCAAGCCTTCTATTTTTAATGGACGAGAGGGACCGTCTGCTCTAGAAGAGTGGTTGGATGCATTGGAGAGCATATTGGAGCTGATGATGTGCACTGATGCACAAAAAGTAGCATGTGCGGTCTTCCAGCTAAAAGAAGACGCACGAATTTGATGGACTTCCTACTGGCGTATAAGGCCAGCTGCTGAACGTGCGAATCTCACTTGGGCACGGTTCAGGGAGATAGTCACAGAAAAATACTATCCACCATCGTTTCAGGTTCAGAAGGAAACAGAGTTCTTCAACCTGAAACAAGGCAGCATGACTGTAGCGGAATATGAACGGAAGTTTAGCGATCTGAGTCGGTTCGCCCAACATCTAGTGGACACTGAGCTTAAGAAAGTACGGAGATTCAGGAATGGACTATGCTCCGAGATCAGGAATGTGCTGTTAGGTCAAGGACTCACTACCTTGGCCGAAACTTACGAGCGTGCTGAAGAGGTTGCTGCGAGTCTGGCCATGGATGCTCCGAAGCAGAAGGAGGTGATTTTTTCAGGGAAAAGAAAGTGGAATGGAGGAGGATCGAGTAGGAATCCTACCCATAACAAACAAGTGAGGACTGCTAGTGATGCTCCGCAAAAGTGATTTGTTGAGAGACCAGTCTGTGGTAAATGTGGAAGCAAACACTTGGGAGAGTGTCTTCAAGGGCAGAACGTCTGTTACAAGTGCAAGCAGCCAGGACACATACTTCCAAATTGTCCGTTGTCACAGAATAGAGGTGATGGAAGGAAGCCTAATGGTGGGGTAGGTGGCAACGCATGCATGTTCGCTATGACACGTGAAGAGGCTGATTAGCAGCCGGGCACTATGGCAGGTATGCTTACAGTTTCAAATATACCTGCATATGTACTCTTTGATATTGGAGCTACACATTCGTTTATGTCTGCAAAGTTTCATGCTTTATCTGAAAGTAAAAGTGTAAGAGTAGAGAACCAACTTATGATTAGTATACCCTCTGATAAAGTTATTAGTGCTCATTCGATGGTTAGAGATGTGAGAATTGATGTGAATGAACATGCTTTAGAGGCTGATCTTTTTGTGCTAGACATGAAGGACTTTGATATTATTCTTGGTATGGATTGACTTAGTAAATATAGAGCTGACATTAAGTGCCACGAGCGGAGAGTAATTTTACATACACCCACCAATAAGGAGACTACCCTCTATGGGGTCCAGTCTCGAACCGTACCGCGAGTGATTAGTGCGATGAAGGCGATGAAGATGTTGAGAAAGGATAGGTGCATGGGATTTCTGGTCAACATTGTGGGAAGCCAAAAACCGGAAGTGAGGGCTGCAAATGTGCCAGTTGTACAGGACTATCTATATGTTTTTCAGGTAAAGCTCCTTGGAGTGCCACCCGATAGATAGGTGGAGTTTACCATAGACTTGACACCTGGAGCGGCACCAGTGTCAAAAACTCCTTATAGAATGGCGCCGAAGGAGTTGCAAGAATTAAAGGTACAACTACAAGAGTTGTTAGACTTAGGTTTCATACGACCTAGTGTCTCGCCGTTGGGAGCGCCAGTTTTGTTCGTCAAGAAGAAGGATGGAACTTTAAGGATGTGCATCGATTATAGAGAGTTGAACCGACTCACCATAAAGAACAGGTATCCATTACCCAGGATCGAGGATTTGTTTGATCAATTGAGAGGTAGTGGAGTATACTCTAAGATTGATCTTCGATCGGGCTACCATCAGTTGAAGGTCAAGGAGAGTGACGTGTCAAAGACAGCCTTTCGGACTTGATATGGGCATTACGAGTTTGTGGTGATGCCTTTTGGATTAAGCAATGCACCTGCAGTGTTTATGGATTTGATGAATCGAGTTTTTCATCCGTTCCTAGACCAGTTTGTCATAGTATTCATAGATGACATCTTGGTATACTCAAGAGACGAGGCACAGCATGAAGAGCATTTGAGGATGGTGTTAGAAACACTTCGCAAAGAGAAGTTGTATGCCAAGTTTAGTAAGTGCGAGTTTTGGTTGAAGCAAGTGGCATTTCTTGGACATGTGATTACAGCTAAGGGGATTGAAGTCGATCCGTCAAAGGTAGAAGCTGTTAATGGTTAGAGTAGACCTACGAATGCTCATGAGATTTGTAGTTTCTTGGGATTAGCAAGCTACTATTGGAGATTCATTGAAGGATTTTCGAGGATAGCAGCACCGATGACACGTTTGACAAGGAAATGGGAGAAGTTTGAATGGAGCAAGAAGTGTGAGGAGAGTTTTCAAGAACTCAAGAGGAGACCCACTTCAGCTCCAGTTTTGACGATACCTGACCCAACTAAGGAGTTTGTGATCTATAGTGATGCATCGAAGCTAGGCATTGGTTGTATTTTGATGCAACAAGGCAAGGTAATTGCCTATGCCTCAAGGCAATTGAAGACGCATGAAGTGAACTACCCAACACATGATTTAGAGTTAGCCGCTGTTGTTCACGCATTGAAGATTTGGAGACACTACTTGTATGGAGGGAAGTGTGAGATCTACTCAGACCACAAGAGTTTGAAGTATCTTTTCACACAAAAGGAGTTGAACATGAGACAAAGAAGATGGTTGGAGCTTGTGAAGGATTATGATTGTACAATTCACTATCACCCGGGCAAGGCTAACGTGGTAGCTGATGCCTTAAGTCGGAAGACGAGAAGCGGTTTATGCGTGTTGACCGAGCAAGATCAGTTGGTGAAGGAGTTCGCGAATATGAGGATCGAGGTGGTGACCCCACCAAGAAGGGTTGAGATGGTCTTAGCAGCTTTAGTAGTGCAACCGGATTTGAAGGACAAGATTATGAGTGCTCAACTCGATGATGTTTTCTTGCGCAAAACGAGGGAGCAAGTTCTCAAAGGGGAAGGAAAAGGATTTACAGTGGCTGATGATGGAGCATTATATTATGAAGGGAGGATTTGTGTGCCTGAAGAGGCAGCACTAAAGAAAATAATACTTGAGGAAGCTCATAGTACACCTTATGTTGCTCATCCGGGTAGCACTAAGATGTATCATGACTTAAGAAAAAATGTTTTGGTGGAATGGAATGAAGAAGGACATTGCTGAATTTGTGGAGAGGTATTTGGTTTGCCAGCAAGTGAAAGCCGAACACCAGCGTCCATCGGGATTACTATGACCACTTAAGATCCCAGAGTGGAAGTGGGAGCATATAACTATAGATTTTGTTACAGGTTTACCAAGGACGGTAAATGGGAATAATGTAATATGGGTTGTTGTGGATCGATTGACTAAGTCAGCTCACTTTCTTCCGGTAAAGACTACTTTTAGGATGGAACAATATGCACAAATTTATATTCGGGAGATAGTACGGCTGCATGGAGTGCCAATTTCAACTATGTCGGATCGGGATACTTGGTTTACATCACAGTTTTGGAGGAGCTTACAGTCGGCTATGGGGACTAAGTTGAATTTTAGCACAGCTTATCACCCGCAATCCGATGGGCAATTAGAAAGGATGATTCAGATTCTAGAAGATATGTTGCGAGCTTGTGTACTTGATTTAAGCCTCAGTTGGGAGTATTACTTGTCGTTGGTTGAGTTTGCGTACAACAATAGTTATCAGTCAACTATTGAGATGGCCCCTTATGAGGCATTATATGGGAGGAAATGTCGATCGCCCTTGTATTGGGACGAAGTTGGAGAAAGGAGATTAGTAGGACCAGAGATGTTGAAGGATACAGAGGAAGTGGTGAAGAAAGTAAGGGAGAATATCAAGCGAGCATAAGATAGACAAAAATCGTATGCGGATAGACGTAGGAAGGATTTGCAATTTAGTGAGGGAGAAAAGGTGTTCTTGAAAGTCTCCCCTACTAAAGAAGTGGTACGATTTGGTAAGCGAGGAAAGTTAAAGCCGAGGTATATGGGGCCGTTTGAGATTCTCGAGAGAGTTGGTGATTTAGCTTATCGTTTAGCTTTACCACCAGAAATTTCAATTGTTCATAATGTGTTTCACATCTCTATGTTGAGAAAGTATGTGCAAGACCCTAGTCACGTGATTGACTACTCAACTTTAGAGATAAACAATAGTTTAGTTTATGAGAAGAAGCCATTGGCGATTTTGGATAGAAAGGTTCACCGGTTGAGGAACAAAGATGTTACAATGATCAAGATCCAGTGGAATCGACATAGTAAGAAAGAAGCGACTTGGTAGCGCGAGGATGAGATACGCGCCAAGTATGCTGATTGGTTTGCCCATGGTACGTTTTAAATTTCGAGGACGATTTTTTTTTAAGGGGGGTAGGATGTAATACCTAAGAGTATCAATCACCATAAGTAAATTAAATTTTGCATAAGTTACTATTATAATAGTAATTATTAATATTTTTATTTTTATTTATATTATATTTTATCTTTGGAAGAATCTTATAAGATTAATAATTATATTAATATTAATAAAATATATAGTTCTCATTCTTTCAAAAATTCAAAATTTTAAATTAAGAATCTTATCTTTTACGTGTGAGATTTTGTAGATCCAAATTCCCTTTTTATCTCAACAAAAATAATATCTCTCCCACCTTTATATTTATTTAAGTACTCTGTTGGAAAAAAAAAAAAAAGAAAGAAAACACACGCACAAAAATTATTTCTCTCCATTAACGTAAATTCAAGTTTTCTCTCTGGAGCATCGAAGATATTTCGTCTCTCATCTCCTTGTTGCTCGGTAACACCTTATCCTTCTCTCTTTTATTGAGTCTGATAAACAAATTATATTGATTATTACTTCATAATTTGTTAAAAAAAAATGGTTCGTTTGTTTATTGTTCCAGTATAGGATTTAGATGAAAATTTTCATATCTAATTATTAAAAAAGAATTTGGAAGAAATATTTTTAAGAAAAAAAAAACTGCCAAAATATTTATATGCAAAGAAAGAAAAAAAAAAGGGAGAAAGGCGTTAAGCCTTATTTTCAAAAAGATCAGGCTATGCTGCCTATACTCAATTCTTTCGGAAAAAGTTGGTTTTGCCATTCCTTAACCATTAGTATTATTATTATATTATATTATTATTATTAGATTATGATTATTATTATTATTATTGTTATATTATATGCTTTAATTTAGAGTATTCTGTACGATAATTATTAAATTGCTAAGAATCTCTATTCTTTAATTTATTTATCTTCCTACGTAAATTTCTAATATATATATATATATATATATATATATATATATATATATATATATATATATAATATCAATTTTATTTTGAAATATTAACCAAGATTTTAGATAAATCACTCTTTATTAAACCTAATACTAAAATATTTAATAGTAATATTGAGATTGAGATTTAAGATTTAATAAATTTATGACACTAAGACAAGTTTATTAATTATTATTTTAGGTGCCAAGGAAGCCACGCTCTAAAATATCTACACATTTACCAAGGATAATCAAGTTTAAGGTGGGGTTTCTCTATATGATTGGTAATTATTTGTCACTTTTAAATACCTTGCATGATTGAGATTTGTTGCTTGCTACTACTATGTGTTATATATTATGATATGGGTATGTTCCGGTGGAAAGAACCGTGTAACATACTATGATATGTGTATGACCGGTGGAAAGGACCGTGTACATATTATGCTATGATTTATGTTTCGGTGGAAAGAACCGTGCAGCATAATAGACTATGATTTATTATCCGGTGGAAAGGACCGTGTGACATAATGAGTTTAAGAACTATGTTTCGGTGAAAAGGACCGATTATGATGCTATGTTACTATGGTTGGCTTTGCTGACAAATGTTATGGTTATGTGGTATGTGAGTTGCTGTTTTGATTATGTTTGATATTTAACCAGTGACAAATAGGACACCACTGAGCTAGTTGGTTGCTCACCCCAATCAAATTAATGCTTTTGCAGATTAAGAATAACGGAGTTGCGGCGGAGGCAAGGTGGATTGATTGGTGTTATTTAATATTTTTAATTCATAGCATGACATTAAATTTCTTTTCGTAAAATTATTTATGCAGTGAATTAAGTTTTTAAGAAAATTGAGACAATTTATGCAATTTATTTTAGTTGATTTTTTATTTATTTATTAAGGATTCTCATGGTCATGTTTCCGCTGAATTTTTTTATTAAATTATTTTGCTAAAAAAAAATGTCTTTGAGTTTTTTTTTTATGAACTCTTAAAAGTGATTTTTATTCAAGTTAGCGTTAAAATTATTTATAAAATTAGAATGTGACATTTGCTGATGCAGATTGGGCTTCAGATTTGGATGATAGAAAATCAGTATCAGGTTATTGTATCTTTGTTGGAGGAAACTTAGTGTCATGGAGTTCTAAGAAACAACAAACGATTTCGAGATCGTCTACAGAAGCAGAGTACCGAAGTTTGGCATTAGCAACATGTGAAGTGGTTTGGATACAATCTCTGTTGAAAGAAATACTTCAATGTAGCAATAGAATACCAACAATCTGGGTTGACAATCAAGGGGCAATATCATTGGCGGCTAATCTTGTTTATCACTCAAGAACAAAGCATCTTGAGCTTGATCTACATTTCATTCGAGAGAAGATAATGAAGAAACAAATTCAAGTCCTACATGTTCCAACAACCGATCAAATTGCCGACAGTCTCACGAAACCTCTCACAAGACAATTCTTCCATCACATGCGTAACAAACTGAACGTTGTTCCATGCGGCTCCTTCAAATTGAAGGGGCATGATAAGATCAAAGAAATGAATGCTCAGGATTGCATGAAGAAAGGAATCAATAGTACAATGCATGCACAGTCTGCTATTCCTCACAGAATGCGTACTAAGAGTTGCAAGCTTGTAGCAGATCATTTTGTCCACTAATAATTGTAAAACACGTGTCCTAGCAAGCTACTAGCTATGGCTATTTATGTATTGTAGCTGTTCAACTTTTGTTTAATGAAAGAAAATGATTCTTATCACAGCTAAAGCTTTTCTTGTTCGTCTTATTTCATTTATGGTTTTTAGCTGCTTTTTCAACATCAATGGTACCAAACTTTTCCCAGTTTGTTCTCGCACAATTGTGGCTTAGATTTTGCTGTGCGCCTTTTTTTTTTCGTTAATTTTAGCTTACACTTCCATTTTTTTTTAAATCTGTTACCCAAAACTGAAAATCCAAAATCCTTAATCGACCTTGTTGTCTTACCGGAGTCCATGGCTTGCCGTTGCATTGTCACAGGCGTGAATCTCCATTATGTCTTCTTCCCATCGGTGGCTCACTAATCACCCTTAAGATGTCGAATGATTACACCATTGGAGCGGTATTGTACTCTTTATACGCATTTATTTATTTTGTAATTTCTTCTTTTAGTTGAGAAGATTCTAATTTGGGTCATTGTCCTCTCTAGTGGTTGTTTAGGTATAGGACTGTTAGATGACGAAGATAATCTGATTTGTTAAATAGTGTTTATGTTAACTTAAGGTTGAAATTGGGCTTTGAAATTTTGTTCCCAATTTTTCTCAAGATGTGATCAAGTAGTGAAATGTGTGGAGTTTATACGCCTATTTTGGATTTTTTCTGAAGAAATTATTGGTATGTCAATCAGTCTATGCACCTTGCATTTTGCTTTCATTTAGTTTGTTGAATCAAGAATGTTTTGATGAGTTAAAAGTCGGTTCAGATGATCAGACGACTATGAAGAACAGCTGAGACTGAGTCCGAGTACTAAGCTGATCAGACTAGGCCATCAACTGAGCAAGTCAGCTGAAGACTGGAAAATTGCAAGTTGTTTGGAGACAAGTTCAAATCTAGTCATCTGCAGGAGACGAGTATGAAGATCTCAGACGAGGTCAAGACAAGCTGAGTAGAATAAAAAAGGCGAATCTTCACCAAGTCAGCTGTAGACGAGTAGGATAAAATCAGCTGAGGAGCAAGAGGTTTTCAAGATTAAGTTTGTTGAGCAGTTTTCAGTTTGTTAGAACATGACTAACAAACTAACTGTCTTTTCAGACTTATAAATAGGTCTAGATTTTCATTTTCAAATTATTCAACCTTGCACATATCACAATTCACGATTACTCTTGATTTTCAGATTTCATAACAAATTAACAAGTTTTCAAAAGAATTTTTCAAATCAATTCTAAGTGTTTATAGAACACTTTACTTGTAATCTTCAAATTCCACTACTCACTATAATAGCTAGATTCAAGAGAAGAAGTTAGGAGTTTTGAAGATCTGAAGAAATTTTTAAGCTGTAAGTTGTAAGTCAGATTGTAAGTAAGTAAGTAGTAAGCTGGTCCCTTCTTCAAGTTGGAGAAGGAGAGTGGATGTAAGATTATTCATAATCCGAACCACTATAAACTCTAGCGTTCTTCATTGCTTTACTTTACTTTTCTGTAAATTTCAATTTCCAGTTTATTAGTCAAAGATTAATTTCAGAATCAAAGTTAAAACTAAAATATCAGGTTGCTTTTGATCTTGTTCAAGTTGAGTTTAAAGTTGTTTTCCGCTGTGCTTCTTGGGTTTTTGATTAAGTTTGGAGGATTTGTAAAAATCTAAAAATCTATTCAACCCCCCTTCTAGATTTTCCTAGAAGTTTAATTCATGTTTTTCCTGAGATACTCAATGAAGTGGGACCAACAAGTGGTATCAGAGCAGTGTTAAGCTGTTCTGATATTGATTTTAGGTCTTAACCAAGATTCTGAAATTTGTTCTTGATTACCTTCATTTTCTTTGTTTCACTAACAGTACTACTAACAAGATCTTGTAAGTGTTTTGGTTTTTCTATCTCACCATGTCTTCTGTTAAGAGCAAGAAATCAAGGAGTCTACCTGATTTCTCAATCGAAGAATATGACTATTGGAAGTTTAGAATGGAGAACCATCTCAAAGCAATTCATGATAGAATGGAGGAGGTTCTTGAGGAAGGACCTATCAAGTTTTATCATGGTGGCACAAGTGATGGCACTGCAGCAGCTGAAACAAGAGTGAGGCAAGAAAAGAAAAGCTCAGAACTCACAAAGTGATGAAAGAAAGATTCATAATCTGGATCAAGTTGCTAGAACCGAGATCATTGAAACATTGAGTAAGGATTGGATTGAAAAGGTGAAAAGATGTAAGACTGCCAAGGAAATGTGGGAAACTCTTGCTGGAATCTGTGAAGGATCAGATCAGGTCAAAGAAAATAAGTTGCAATCAGTATTACATATTTTTGACACTTTCAAGATGAAAGAAGGAGAATCCATTGATCAACTTGATGTAAGACTGACTAATCTTCTGAACAAGGCAGCTGATTTGGGTAAAACCTATACAGAGAAAGAAATCAACAATAAAGTGTTGAGGTCATTAAGCAAAAGATGGAGAGAGAAAGCTAATATTTTGAAAGCTACTCAGAATCTATCTTCAATTTCACACCACACTTTATTTTCTCATCTGAAGGCATTAGAATATGACATCCAAATCGAAGATGAAGAAGATGAAGCAGAATCTTCAACATCTGAAAGACTGTAGCATTTATTCATCAAGATGAATCTGAAAAGATCTCCAAGACATCTAATTTGTCTATTAAGGAGGAAATGGCTCTTCTGTTAAAAAGATAAGAAAGGCTGAGAATAAAGTACAAAAGAAACAAGAGAGACAGATCAGGTCAAAGGAACTACAGATCAGATAAAGAAGAAAAGAGTTCAGACAATGATAAGAAAAAGGATCAGACGAGGAAGCATAAGTCACCAATCATACGAGGAGATAGTAGTCCTAAGATAGACAAAGGAGATATTTGTTATACATGCAACAAGCCTGGTCACTATAGTTATGACTGTCCTCAACTCACTCCCAGAGAGAGAGAAGAAAAGAGGAAAAAAAGAGATAGAAGGTATGCTGATCAGAGAGCTCTTCTGGCTAAGAAAGAAGAAGTTCATGAAACATCATCATCCTCATCCTCATCTGATTTTGGATCAGATGACGACATCTGTTTAATGGCAAAAGAGGTACATTTCTATTCTTCTTCAGATAATGATTGTGATACCTTATCTGAAACTGATCCTAGTCTTATTGAAAAACTTTTGAAAGATTTGGAGACTGCTCTATCTGCTTATAAACAGATAGAGACTGAAAATCTTAATTTAAAGAATCAAATTACTGATCTAACTAAGGTTAATCAAACTAAGGTCAGTGAGAAACCAGACTGTACATTCAAGGGTGAATGTCAGACTGAGATGATCACTAGTACCTTGTCTGATAAGACAAATAAGTTAGAACAGGAATTGAATTCTTTGAAAATAGAATTTTCAAATATCTATTCTGAGAATGAGAGTTACAAAAAGACTAACAGAGAATTAAATCTCAAGTTAGGACTTCTGAATAACTCCCAGACCACAATAGATAAAATCTTCAATACTTCACAAAAGTCTAGTGATAAAACTGGATTAGGTTTTGATAGGAATAAGAAAAATGATCCAATAAAACCTAGAATCTTTGTTAAAGCAACTAAACCAAAGATAGAAACTAGATTTAGTCCCTGGAAACCCAAGGAATTAATTACCTCATCTGATACTTTTGAAAAGAAAAAACAGTCGAGGAAAGTAACTCTTAAGGTTAAACCTAAGACTAAGTCAAAGTCCTATCCTAGGTATAATGGCTTTGATAGAAGAAGCAAAACATATCCATTTTTACCAAGATTTAAGACAATTTCAAAAGATCAGTTAAATAAGATTGATCTTGAAAGTCTTATCTTAGTAGATAGATATTGATGTAAACTTCAATCTATGGTTTTGAGGAACATTGATATCTTTGTCTGGATTCCTAAAAGTCAACTTAACATGAAAGGACCCAAAGTACGAAGGGTACCTAAGCATTAAATTTGTGATTGCAGGAAGATAAGAAGATAGTTGATAGAGGAGACATTCTTGAGGTCATCTGGTACATTGACAGTGGCTGTTCTAAGCACATGACCTATGAAAGACGACTTCTTTCTAACTATCAGACCATAGATGAACCAAGAGTAATGTTTGGAGATAACAATTATGGACTTACCAAAGGTGTAGGAACACTGATGATAGGTGATATTCAAGTACATGAAGTCTACTACGTGGAAGGATTGAAGCACAACTTACTATCTGTTTCACAATTTCGTGATAAGGGGTTAAGTGTCAAATTTACTCATAATGCTTGCTTTGTATTAGATGGTATTAATGAAAATATTCTATTAGTTGGAGTCAGACAAGGTAACATTTATGTTGCTAATTTTAAAAGTTGTCCTAAAGATACTTGTCTTGTTGCTAAGAGTTCAGATGATTTAAGTTGGTTGTGGCACAAACGTCTTAGCCACTTAAACTTCAAAACTCTTAACAGAATAGCAAGGAAATCTTTAGTTAAAGGACTCCCTGATAAAGTATTTTCAAAGAACCATGTGTGTGATTCTTGTAAAAAAGGAAAATAGACTAAAGCTTCTTTTAAAACAGTAAGTAGTCCTTCTTCAGAAAGAATTCTGGAACTTCTTCACATGGATTTTTTTGGTTCAGTAATACCTCTCAGCTTTAGTGGAAGAAAGTATACCTTGGTAATTTTTGATGACTTTTCAAGATTTACTTGGGTTATTTTCTTATACAAAAAGAATGAGACTATGATTAAGATTCCAGAATTTCTTAAAAAGATTCAAAATGAAAAAGGACTAACTATTGTTAAAATTAGAAGTGATAAAGGTACTGAATTCCTTAATAAGCTCGTTACTAACTACTGCATTGAGAATGACATAGCTCATGAAACCTCTGCAGCAAGGACTCCATAACAAAATGGAGTAGTTGAAATGAGAAACAGAACCTTGAAAGAGGCAGCTAGAACAATGTTATCTGAGTACAACACTCAACATAGGTTTTGGGCAGAAGCTGTTAATACAGCTTGTTATGTTCAAAATAGAAGTTTGATTGTTAAAGATAAATGCAAAACTCCCTATGAAATTTGGAAGGGAAGATCCCCCAAAATTTCATACTTTCATATATTTGGTTGTAAATGTTTCATACACAACAATGGGAAATCTCAATTAAAAACTTTTGATGCCAAGATAGCAGATGGGATATTCTTGGGATACTCATTTGTATCAAAGGCATATAGAGTTTTTAATAAGACAACCTTGTGTGTAGAAGAAACACCCCATGTGGTATTTGATGAATCTTCTTTTGAGTATTGTAAGACAGGGGACATCACAAAGGTATCAGATGATCTGGATCAAATGACTATCAAGAGATCAACCATAAAATTCTACAATCAAGAATCAGACTCAGATGAAGAAGAAAAACCAGATTCAAACACAGAGAAAGAACCTGGAAGCTCTTCTTCACCAGCTGATCAGACTACCAACACAGATCAGGTTGAGTCATCAGAAGGTAAGGTAGAATCATATGAAATAAATAATTCAGACAAAACTTCATCCACTGTAAAAGACAAAGGTAAGAAAGTAATGTCATATCACCCAGCTGAACAGATAATTGGAGATTTATGGTGTCCAGACAAGGACCCAACTAAATCAAGATTATATGTTTAGTTGCTATGTGTCATTACTTGAACCTAAATCTATTACAGAAGCTCTAACTGATTCCAACTGGATTAATGCCATGCAAGAAGAACTAAATCAGTTTCAGAGACAAGATGTGTTAGAGCTTGTTGAAAGGCCTCATCATCAAAAAGTCATTGGAACTAAATGGGTCTTTAAAAACAAAAGGGATGAAAACAATGTTGTGGTTAGAAATAAAGCCAGACTAGTAGCTCAAGGTTATTCACAATCAGAAGGGATTGATTATGATGAAACCTTTGCACCAGTAGCTCGTCTGGAAGCCATAAGATTGCTTTTAGCCTATGCTGCTTTTAAAAGATTCATAGTTTTTCAGATGGATGTTAAGTTAGCATTTCTTAATGGAATCCTAACTGAGGAAGTTTATGTAGAGCAACCTCCTGGTTTTGTCAAAGGAGACAAGGTTTATAAACTAAGGAAAGCTCTATATGGACTTAAACAAGCACCAAGAGCATGGTATGACACCTTGTCTGATTATTTAATTCAAAATAGTTTTGTGAAAGGTAGAATTGATAGAACTCTCTTTAGAAAAGAATATTGTTGTGATATTTTATTAGTTCAGATTTATGTTGATGATATAATCTTTGGATCAACTAACATATCTTTGTGTGAAGAATTTAGTCATCTTATGAAAAACAGATTTGAAATGTCCATGATGGGTGAGATTACTTATTTTCTTGGACTCCAAGTCAAACAGACAAAGAAGGGAATATTCATCATTCAGGCCAAATATACAAAAGATCTCATTGAAAAATTTGGAATAGGTACCAGCCGAGAAGCTAAGATACCTATGATGACAAACTTTTCAATGGATCCAGACGAGAAGGGAGAAGGCACCGATCAAACTGAGTATCGAGGTCTAATTGGTTCATTATTATATTTAACTGCTAGTAGACCTGATATTTCATTTGCAGTTGGAGTCTGTGCTCGATTTCAAGCTAATCATAAGAAAAGTCATCTTGAAGCAGCGAAGAAAATTCTTAAATACCTTAAAGGTACAGTAAATGTTGGATTGTGGTATCCAGCTGACGACAACTTTTAGCTGTCTGGATACTCAGACTCAGACTTTGGTGGGTGCAAGATAGATAGAAAATCTACATCTGGTATTTGCCAATTTTTTGTAGTAAGCTGATTTCATGGTTGTCTAAGAAACAAACCTCTGTAGCTATTTCCACGACTGAAGCTGAGTATATGGCAAATGGAAGTTGTTGTTCTCAGCTGATCTGGATAAGTCAACAGTTAAGGGACTATAACATTATCACCAAAGATGTACCAATCTTTTGTGATAGTAATAGTGTCATAGCTATTACCCAGAACCCAGTCCTACATACTAGATGCAAGCATGTAGACATCAGACACCACTTCATCCGAGACCATGTAGAAAAAGGTGACATCAGATTAGAGAAGATTCTGACTGATTTCCAAATAGCAGACATATTGATTAAGTCACTGGCAGAGACAAGGTTTAAAGAACTATCTGTAGAATTAGGTTTATTAGATGCTTCTTTAGTTAATCTATAATCTTATTCTATGCTTTTCATTCTTTGTCTCTCTCAATTTAGTTTACTTGTCTAGAAAGAATCATCAGACTAGATATAAGTCAAAGGACATTCAGGTAGCTGATATCATTGATCTCCTATTTCGGAATCAAGAATCAAGGATTAGTCATATTGACTTTATCTGACATGATGATTTCTTATCTGACATTTGGTAAATTAGACTAGGGCACAATAGTCAGCTGATTTCTTGAAAAACAGATGACTATCTGAACCCTATCTGATCTACCTCAGCTACTAATATTTTTCTTCAAGATTATGTCTTTGCAGGAATAGATCACAGGTCAGTTTGATAAATCAGATTGTGTCATCTCATCTGTTATAAACCTTCTCATCTAAACACTTTTATTTCTAAATACCCTTCATACATTGTGTTTCTTGATAAAACTCTTCCCAAATTATTGGATGGAAAATAAGCTTTAGAAAATTTTAATCTGAGCCTATCTATTTGAATTAAAATGTCTTCTTAACTAATCTTTAAGTCTGCCAAGAGATAAAACTAGATTGTTTTAAAATCCAAACAAGGTCATTTACCAAATTATTTTCAGGACCTTGTCTGTTTTAGAAAACCTTTATGTAAAGAAAGATAACCCTAGGCTGACGTCAGGATTACTTACTTCTCTGCATAAAGTAACCCTACTTCGGTCAAATCAACACTCTACAAAGTAACTTTTTACGCAATTCAAAGATTAGTGAACTACACGCGCTGAATCCCAATCGTTTATCCAAATTTTTAACCGTTGATTTAGCACAGTAAATCATTTCAAATAAACGGCTTAGATTAAGATTAAATTTTCAAAGCGGTTTATCTTTCCAACTTTCCCTCCTATAAATACACCTTCTTCCTCTTATAATCGTTTTTCACTTTCAGAAAACCTGCAAACACTCTAAAACTTTTCCAAACTCATAAAATTCACCATGGCATCTTCTTCCAAAACCACCAAAACCTACAAACCCACATATATTTCCACAAACTCTTCTCATTTTAAAATGAATGAAGAGTTATTCAAAAACCGTCTAAAAGCTGAGATGTATGTGGACTTCGAAACCACACAAGATCCAGAATCTGCAGAAATCCTCCGCTTATTGGAAGCATCGAGGCTAAGGGGATTTCTTTTAATGAAATCTCCTCAGAATAGGACTGCTGACTTGCTGGGAGCAGAGTTCTTGGCAAACATGAGGGATACCCAGGATGGGTTTGATACGACTGTGGACGGTACAGTACTAAGTTACTCTAAGGAGAATATCGCCAGAATTTTCAACACGTCAATGGAAGGAGTCAATCCATTGACGTACAAAGAAGACAACTGGGAGGAGTCTTTTGACTTGATGGCTAGGATTACATACAGGGGAACCCGTAGGGATTTAAAGAAAAATCTGCTAAGGAGAAAGTACCGATTGCTGATGACGGTGGTTACCAAATCGGTGTTGGGGGAACAGAGCTCGCATGATGGGTTAACCAAACCCAGACTGTGTGTTATGAGGGTGATCTGGATGGAGTCCAAGTAAACTAGACAGATCTGCTGATTTTCAAGCTAAAAGAAGAGAAGAAACGGCTTATCTTCAAGTCGTCTGCTGAGGGCTGGGTACCTAACTCGATAGTCAGCCTATTCAACAAAATAACGGTGTTGATTGAAGGGCTGAACAGAGCAACTGACTGGAGAGTGGGTACAAAGAAGTACTCCAAGCAGAAGGGGATCCTCACAAAGGATGAGAGGCTTGGGGGAAATCCAGACTCAGACGATGAGTCTGATGCTGCCAGAAATCAGAGGCTGGAGGCAGCAGCAGAGGAAGCCCAAAGACCAGCAGCTGAACCAGCAGAGGTACCTCTAGCTGAGGTAGAAGCACAAGGACCTGAGGAGGCAGCAGCTGGGGTCGCTACACAAGAGGAAGTAGTTGTGCTTCCAATCCAGGAGACAGCTGTTGCAGTCCCAAGGGTCTCCCAGAGAAGAAAGAAGAGACGGCTGGTGAAAGCCGCGGAGAAAAGGAAAGGGGAAGGTTCATTTGTTGTTCCCACCAAAGAAGCCTCGGAAGAAGAGGAGGTAGAGGAAGCTGAAATCCCGTTGGTAAGGAGGCCCGGACGAGCAACTCAAAGCTCTGAAGGCTCCACCAAATCAGGAGGGTCTGAGCAACAGATGGACACAGCAACCTTGCTATCAGAGGAGGTTCCTGTGCTGAAGATAGCAGCTGAGGTTGGTCAACTAGAGGTTCCCCCTCCCCAACCAAGGAAGCTGCTCTCCCCCCAATCCCTGAAACAGGTACAAGCCTATCTTCATCTCCTTCTTTATCACCTGCACCTGACAATGAAGAAGTGCCCCAGGCTGGCACTTCTGAGCCTCAAATTCAGCCTGAAATCCCATCTGTCCAAACAGGCAATGAAGAGGTATCCCAGGCTGGTATCTCAGAGCCTCTCCAATAGCCTACCACCCCAACAGTCCAAACTCAAACTCCACCTACAGAAACAGAACACACCTCACCTCAACCACCAACACCACTCATACAAACCTCATCTCCCATTCCCACCCCCACTAAACAAACTCAACCATCACCTCCCCCATCAACTGAACCAATTCCTCTCCCACCAGTCCAAGCCTCACCTATTCCGACTATATCCTACTTCTCTCTCCCAACTATCCAAACACAGCCTACCCCTCTCCCACCTACTAAAAAAGAACCAACTCCTTCTTCGTCCGATTCCTCATCTGAGGAAGACGACAGTGACCTAAGTCCTGTCTCCGCCATCTCCTCAATCCTCACCCTTGTGGAGAAAAAGATAAATTCAACATTCAGGAGGAAAATGAAGAGGAGGACAAGGAAGATGGTAGAAGCAGTAACTGATACGATGCTGACCAGCATGAGAGAAGTGGAGGTAACCTTATCTGATAAAATCATATCTGTCACTAACTCTGTGCTGGCTGACAAAGTGAAAGCAATGGAGGACGAGCTGAGGGCACTGAAAAAAGAGGTGAAGGGGTACAACCAGATGGTGGTAAATGAAATGGTTGTAGATCAAACAGACTTCAGAGCTAAGTGCAATGATCTTGATGTAAAGCTGACAAACTTGGCTGCTGAAGTTAAAAAGGGGGAAAAAGATGAGCAAGAAAAGAGACAAGCCCTCACAGTTGTGGTCGAGGAGACCAGGATAGAAGTAGGCACGAAGGCCAACACAGCTGATCTGGAGGCAGCTAAGGAAGACTTGAAACTCAAGTCTGATGAGCTAGCTGCTCTCCAGCTGAGGGTAAGTCAATTAGAGGAGACGCTGAAGGAGGATGAAGAGAAGAGAAAGAAAGAGGAAGAGGAGAGGACTGAAAGTCTGTTGGCTAAGCTTAAAGAATCTGAATCTAAAGAAGCCAAGGGCAAGGGCAAGGAAGTAGCAGATATTGAGCCCAGAGCTGCTGCTAAAAGAAAAGGAAAAGGAAAGAGGGAGGCTGATTATTCCAATCTTTCAGAAGAACAGATTAAAGAGAATAAAGAGAGAAATGGAATTTTATGGGAAGAAAGAAAAGAAAAGGCAGAAGAAAAGGAGGGATGCAAACGTCTTCTGGAGCACTGCTGAGCGTAAATGGCTTATCAAAGATCAAGGCAGCGGAAAATTCAGACCATTTCATAAACATCTGCTCCTCCTAAGCTGGCTTGTGGAATGTATGCAGCTGAGTATAAAGAAAAGAATCTGGAGGGAATGTGGATATACTTCTGGTATATTCTCAAAGGCCCCGGAGCAACTCAGCAAGACCCTGACTTAGCCTGGCACGAGTGGATAGAGAAGATTGACAAAGACTTCTATCATCGGCTGCTGGAAGAAGCAGATGTAGAATTCAATGTTAATCTGAACTCTCCAGCTTTCGAATATGTCATCCCTGTAAAGAAATCAGATGGATCCCTGGACCTTGACTGGGTAAAGGGAATTATAAAGAAGGCAGAGGCTGAGTCTGGACTTGCTCAGGAGGAAGAAATCAAGCAGCTTAGAAGGAGGGTATTCAATTGGCTGATGATTCCAGATGAAGATCAGTGGGGAGTCTAATAGAAACATGACTTTTACTTTCCCTTATTTTTCTTTTCTATTAGTCTCCATTTGTAATCTTTGTAAAGCTGTTGTGAATATATTGTGCTTTATCTGGTTTACCTTGATTTTCAGTTTTAAGTTTTTTTCTTCTCAAGAAAACTTAAATTTTTTTTAAGTATTAGTCATCTGAGGAAATTTCATCTCAGAATTAAATTTTTTTTAAAAAAAATTTTCTAAGTCCTAAAAACTTTTCTAAGTTCTTTAAGTTTTAAAACTTTTCACTAAGTCTAAATTCTTAAGACTTAAGAATATGTTCTTAAAATTTTTCTAAGTGTGAATTAAGTGTTCTAATTTGAATAAATCTGAATCAATGTGATAATATGCTAATATACCTATCTGATAATCTTGATTAACTCTAAACTAACTTCAGCTGTGAGTGTGTCTCTTTCTTGTAGGTTTTAACTTCATCAAAAAGGGGAAAATTGTTAGATCAAGAATGTTTTGATGAGTTAAAAGTCGGTTCTAATGATCAGATGACTATGAAGAACAGCTGAGACTGAGTCCGAGTACTAAGCTGATCAGACTAGGTCATCAACTGAGCAAGTCAGCTGAAGGCTGGAAAATTGCAAGTTGTCTGGAGACAAGTTCAAATCTAGTCATCTGCAGGAGACGAGTATGAAGAGCTCAGACGAGGTCAAGACAAGCTGAGTAGAATAAGAAAGGCGAGTCTTCACCAAGTCAGCTGTAGACGAGTAGGATAAAATCAGCTGAGAAACAAGCGGTTTTCAAGATTAAGTTTGTTGAGCAGTTTTCAGTTTGTTAGAACTGACTAACAAACTAACTGTCTTTTCAGACTTATAAATAGGTCTAGATTTTCATTTTCAAATTATTCAACCTTGCACATATCACAATTCACGATTACTCTTGATTTTCAGATTTCATAACAAATTCACAAGTTTTCAAAAGAATTTTTCAAATCAATTCTAAGTGTTTATAGAACACTTTACTTGTAATCTTCAAATTCCACTACTCACTGTAATAGTTAGATTCAAGAGAAGAAGTTAGGAGTTTTGAAGATCTGAAGAAATTTGTAAGTTGTAAGTCAGATTGCAAGTAAGTAAGTAGTAAGCTGGTCCCTTCTTCAAGTTGGAGAAGGAGAGTGGATGTAGGATTATTCATAATCCGAACCACTATAAACTCTAGCGTTCTTCATTGCTTTACTTTACTTTTCTGTAAATTTCAATTTCCAGTTTATTAGTCAAAGATTAATTTCAGAATCAAAGTTAAAACTAAAATATCAGGTTGCTTTTAATCTTGTTCAAGTTGAGTTTAAAGTTGTTTTCCGCTGTGCTTCTTGGGTTTTTGATTAAGTTTGGAGGATTTGTAAAATTCTAAAAATCTATTCAACCCCCCCTTCTAGATTTTTCCTAGAAGGTTAATTCAAGTTTTTCCTGAGATACTCAACGAAGTGGGACCAATATAGTTATGAGTATTTTAACCATCAATACGAAATCTAGCTAATGAATTTTATAGCTCCATGTGATTAATCTATGAAGGTTTGTTGTTCTGCGAGAGCTGCAGAAGCATTATGCAGTCCTTTGTCTTGGATTATTATTTTCTAAAAAGCAAGAGACAAAAAAAATATTTTCAAAACAATATGTAGATCTGTTGGCGGGTGGGATTATTATCCATCTACAAAGTTTTCCTTTTGATCAAGTAAGCTTTTAAATACTAAAACACTCAATAATGATCCAGCTACAAATAAAACTGGGATAAGATGATCACGTTTCCAGCCATTTCAATGTCCCAATATTTAAAAAATAGAACACTCTATTATAAAAAATTATATCTCAAGTCAGAGCTGATGAAGAGATAGATGTGAGTTCCAATAAAATATCATCATGTTGATTAGTATATGCATGCATATTCTTTATAATAGAATTCTTCTTTAATGAAAATTAGACTACATTCATTCTATTCAACGCAAATTTGTTTACACATTTCTTAATATAAAAAAATTATGACCACATGATTTTTTTTAATGATTGTTTACACATTTCTTAATATAAAAAAATTATGACCACATTTCTTAACTATTACATACCTCTTTATCGCAAAGAACATACTCAAAGCTGGTGACTTCAGGTTGATTTTAAAACCTTACCTCGTACAACCATACAACTCGACCGAACTTTTAGAGCCCAACCGAACTTTTAGAGCCCAAGAAGTCTTTGACGGAATTAAATCCTTGATAAGCCCCGACTCAAGTCGGTAGGCGACGGAAGTTTAGCAATTGGGGAAAATTTGCTAACTGAAGGAAAATAAGCGCTCTTTAATCCACAACCCTCGTCTGTATCAAATTCAAAGAAACAGGTGATCAAAACAAATGCTTAGAACAAAGATGATGTTAGCAAAGAAATGCATTTATTTATTTACTACGGATTTGGTTTGCATAAGAGAAAATGAATATACATCTTAATTATTTTTAATTTGCAAGTAAATTGCAGATTTAATGTGATGAAGATTAACAGGTTTGTAAATATTATGTTGCACGCTGACTGAATAGTTATTTTCACATGATGAATGTTACATATGGGAAGTTGAATAGTTTGGAAAGGTTTACATATGGGGAGGGGATTAGTGTGAATGTTACCGTGCATGTGAATGAATAGTTATTTTTAGTTATTATGTGAATGTTATCGTGTATGGTAAATGAATAGTTATTTTAATATGATGATGATGATGAAAGTTACAAAGAGGAAAGTAAACAGACATTCTTAATTATATTTAATTGGTAATTAAATTGCAGATTTAATTTGATGATTTTTTAATAATTTTTACAAATTTAGAAAAGAGGTTTTGCACATAAGAAAAAGTTTCTAAAAAGAATAGAAGATTTTGTTATTATATAGTTGTAGAGATGAATGTTACATAGCAATGTTTTTAAAATCGGACCGGTCAGCGAACCGGGCAATGAACTGGGTCACTGGTTCATTGGTCCAACCGGTTCAACCGTTGTAAAAAAACCGGATAACTCAAATATTTATTTATTTATATATTTATGTATAATATATATCAATATATTATAAATATTATAGATATTCATAAAGACATAACATAAAATTCAATATTATAACAAAATATTGCATAAGATTAACGTAGTATGCAAAAATTAAAACTTCAGACTATATATGTCCATAAAAATAAAATCTAAAATTTAAATTTTTACAATAAAAAATAACTCAAGCAATTTTTTTAACCAAAATCAATCAAAAAAATGCTAAAAATTAATTTTTTTAAAAAAAAATTCAAAAAACCGGGTCAACCGGGTTTTTTGGCGGTTATTACTGATTTTTCGGAGAACCGGTTTGCAGAAAGAACCGGACCGGTACCGTGACCGGTTCCCGGTTAAACCGGTCGAACCGATCGGTCCGGTCCGATTTTCAAAACACTGTTACATAGGGGAAGTTGAATAGTTTGGAAAGGTTTACATATGGGGAAGGGGTTAGTGTGTATCACCGTGCATGTGAATAAATAATTATTTTTAGTTATACTGTGAATATTATGGTGCATTGTAAATGAATAGTTATTTTAATATGATGATAATGAAAGTTACAAAGAGGAAAGTAAACAGACATTCTTAATTATTTTTAATTGGTAATTAAATTGCAGATTTAATTTGATGATTTTTAATAGTTTTTACAAATTTAGAAAAGAGGTTTTGCACATAAGAAAAAGTTTCTAAAAATAGTAGAAGACTTTGTTATTATATAGTTATAGATAATTTGTTAAAAATACTAAATAAAGTTTAAAAGGATTACAAATTTTTGTAATCTAAAAAAAAGATATTCGTTTGTACATCTGAAGAAAAATCACACGCGAAAATCATCATACCATTTTTAATCTTTTCAAAATAGTCATGTACAACTGATCGTGATTGGAATCTGATTTGTTCAAGAAAATTCCAACATTAGCAAGTGCTTCTTCATGCAATTGCATATTTGACACTTAAAAAACAGTTTGGGTTGAATAATATTAGGGAAAAAGGTACAACTACCACCCTAGACTATTATTCAAGGTATAAATAGACCCTTAAAGTATATTTGAGCTCAAATAAGTCTTCTAACTTTAATTTTTGGAACAAAGAGATACTTCTGTTTAAATTATCTAAACGACTTGACGGATTGATTGTCCTTTGACTTAATTTCTATGAAAAAAATATCCCAAAATATTGAGTATAAAAAGATAAAGTCGACACCCTCCTACTCCCAACTATCGTCTTTTTTTATTGTTACAATACTTTCTGTTATTTATTTTTTAATTATCTGCGTAATTTTTGAAATTCATGAAATAAGTTCAACTAGATATCATTAAACATGCACAAAAAAACTGAAACCGGAACCAAAACCACTAGTTCAGCCGGTTTGGAACCGACGGTTAGGCGGTTTTTCAGTTTCGGTTTAAAAATCAAATCAAAATCGCCCTAACCCCAGTTCGATTTCGGTTAGAGGTTTTAAAAAACAGCAAACCGCCGGTTTAACCTAAACCGGCGGTTAAAGCGGAAACCGCCGATTTTCTGGTTTAACAGCTAATTTCGACAGTTTTTTTAAAATTTTTAATTTTGAATTAACGGTCCAGATCATTTGACCGTTGGGGATCGACGACCCAGATTATCTGACCATTGGGGCCAAACCGTAGGTTCGAACCGAAACCAACCAAACCAGCGCGCGGTTTTGATCGTTAATTTTTTTTAAATTTTTTTTCCAATTCTATAAATACCCCCTCTCCAACTCATTTCTTACATCAATCTCTCAACTCTTCTCTCTTAATTCTCAAGCAACTCTCTCAATTCTCAACTCTCTCAAATTTATTAGTTATTTAGTTATACTTATACAACTTATACTCTTATTAATAATCTTTATTAGTTATACTTATACATTTAGGCCCCATTTGGTAGGTTTGATGAGATAAAGTGAGAAAAGTGAGATAAGAAAAGGTGAGAAAAAAAAAATGGTGGGACCCTCAAGATAAGGTGAGAAAATATATTTAGTATGATTGTTTGGTAGGATGGAAATAAAATGGTATGAATTCTAATAATTTGTTTGGTAGGAGATATAATACATAAGAAAATGTTAAAAATACTATTTTGTCCTTCAACACTATTTCAAGTTTTTCAAATTAAATTAATTAATAAAAAAATACAAACTAATTTTGGTTTTAACCAAAAATACAAATTAATTAGAAAATTCATATATTAAAATTGTAATTAACCAATTAATGATTATATGGGGAATATTGAATATCAAACGAGCCAATAATTAAATATGGTATTTAAATAATCAAAAATATTAAAGCCCAACGCCGCTCTAAACACTGATTTCTCTTTCTCTCTGAAGCTCTCTTTCTTCTCCAATAATCTAATAATCGATTAACAAACAAATCTTAATTAAGAGAAGAAAATTTCATATAATTCTGCAACAAAAGCAACGCAGCATTCTTGTCTCCGGAAAAACAAGCTCGAGGCGGCTGTAGATGTGCAAGCGGCGAGGCGGCTGCGACGCGAAGACGGAAGGGTAAACATGGTGGCGGTGAGAGCCAATTCCAGCAATAATTTATAGGCGAAGGGTAAATATGATTTTTCACATTCTTTTCATATGTACTGTACAAATCCCGAAACTACATCGGAGGGGGGAGATGCGATGTAGTTTCTAAAGAGCTACAGTGAAATCACCAACTGACCGTGAAAAGGGCCGGTCATCCACACAAAATTTTCTAATCTACCAAACACTGTGAAAGATGAGAAACGGTTGTTTTCCTGGGTTTTTAAGACTTACCAAACGGGTCCTTATATTATATTTATACTCTTATTATAGTTTTATTTTGTACACCTCCTCCTCTCCTTTTAGCAAAAACTAAAAAATATATGTTTAGCAAGAAATCATCAAAGGGCAAAGCTCCTTCCACCTCCTCTTCTCCCCCCTTTCCTCCTACCCAACCTTCAAATGTTCGAATATTTGATTTTGAAGATGATCGTGATGATATTCACGAAACTCTTGGTCTTGATTATGAAGATTTATTTTTATGTCACCTCCACCACAAAGTACACGACCACGACGAGTCCCTCCTACTCAAGAAGAAAGTGACGATCAAAAAGCGTCACCTCTGGATTCAAACCAATCAAAAAAGATTTTGAAGTCCATGACTTTTGCTCGTCACTTTACAAAGAATTATGTGGGGAAGGATGATAAAGGAAGGGATAAACTCTAAGAAATTTGCAAATATTATGGAATGAAATATACATTCTCAAAGGGTAATGGTTATGGAACGTTGAATGACCACACAAAGACGAAGCATCCGGCCGAGTGGGGAAGTGCAACGAGCCAAACACAACTTTTCAAGTCACAAATTTACCGAGTCATTCGGTGGCGGAGTTCAAGGTGAGGTAAGTGCTTCTAATCCTACTAATATATAAAAATATGATCAAATTGCTTATAGAAAACTTTTAGCTAAAATTATTTGTGTTCAAAATCTTCCTTTTAGTACTCCCGATAATTTTATGTTAACTCAAATGGTTCAACTTCGTCTTCAACCATGCGCAAAAAAAGTTTCACATTATACTTGCACTCGTGATGTTGCTAAAGTTTTAATTTGTGCCGATATTTAGAATGATAATTTTTAAAAACATTCTTATATTAGAGTTACTTGTTATTGGATTGATGATTCTTGGACTTTACACAAAAGATTGATTGCATATAAAGATTTTGATATCATACACTCCACCCCTAATATTGGAGATAAATTGCATGATATTTTGGATACTTATACTTTGACAAATAAAATTTTTTCAATTGGTTTTGATAACGCAAGTGCTAATACCACTAGTATTGAAGATCTAAAAGAGATTTGTCAATCGTGCCTTGGTGGAAGATTTTTCATGTTAAATGTATGTGTCATATTTTGAATTTATGTGTTCAAGATGATTTACATGCTTGAGAGAGCATATTGCTCCTATTAAAGATGCT
This sequence comes from Paraleonurus japonicus, assembly GCA_030762865.1. Lineage (NCBI taxonomy): Eukaryota > Viridiplantae > Streptophyta > Magnoliopsida > Lamiales > Lamiaceae > Paraleonurus > Paraleonurus japonicus. Next base: position 25,491,438 of record CM061055.1, on the reverse strand, counting down.
ATTGTTTATATGACGAGATGTGGTAGTTTGATGAAAAAATAGAAAATGTTTTGTAGAACTAATGGTTTGCATCCAAAAAAAATTTTCTCTTGATGTTTCAATTCAGTGGAATTCAACGTATAAATTGTTGAAGGAGTCTATGGAATATAAACAAGCTTTATGTCATTTTTTTTAATCAAGAAAATTTTGGTTTCGTTTATATCCTCAATATTGGATTCCATGCGTGAAGATATGTGCAATTTTGAGAATTTTTAATGATGCTACTTTAGCGATGTCTAAAATTTATGAACCTTCTATTCATCTTGCTCTTGATCATTGTCTCGTATCATTTTGGACGCGATGTGATTTTCATCGCCAAAAATTGATTTTTTTTTTGTTGAAAACCGACTCCGAAAATTATTCTTTTTGTTCGATAATTATGAGGGATTTAAGAGGATTGGAATGTTTATTTGTAACTCGTGTCTTATTCTTATGAATTTAGTCCTTTATGTAATAGATCCACATTTAAGTGCTAGTGGCGCTTTCGGTTCGGTTGTTCGCTAGGCGATCGTAGAGAAATTAAATTTAAAACACATGACACTCGTGATTAAATAAAATACATAATTTATATAGCATAAGATAATTAAACTTGATTTGAATTTTTTAGGGTATTACAAGAGATGTATTTGGATCATTGGACAGAACAATTGAAGAGAAATAAGCAGAAGTCTACAAACTAGATGTGATCAATGAGGCCTTGGGACTGCAATAGTATGAAATTGTCCTAAGAAACAAGGAAAAACTCTGCTACTGACTGATATTAAAAAAAAAAAAGGAAAACCTTTTGTGGCAAAAGTCGATATTGAAATGGATTAAGGAGGGAGATGTAAACTCGAGTTTCTTTCACAAATACATAAACAAGCGTCAGAAAAATAATGAAATAGTTGGTATTAAAATCAACAGGGAGTGGAAAGATAGGTGATCGAGGTGAAAAATAATAGAGTTTTCGAATTCTTCCAAAGTCACTTCACTTCGAGGCAGCCAATTAGACCAAGCATGTGCCCCGATTTTGCAAGAAGAAAAATATCTAATGAAGACAACCAGCTGTTATGCTTTCTCAGAGGAAGAAGTGAAGAATACAATTAAAGTGTGCGACAACTCAAAAAGCCTGAGGCCAGACAGGTTTAATATTGGTTTTTTCAAGAGATTTTGGGATATGTTATAAGAAAATCTAATGAGACTTATGGAAGAGTTCCATCAACACGGTCGACTGGTAAGAGGTTTGAACAATTCTTTCATAGTTCTTACTGTCACTTCTTATACCAAAAAAAACGGAGGCGAAAGATTAGCATGATTATAGGCTGGTATCGCTTATGGGTGGGGTTTACAAAATAATCTCAAAAGTTCTAACAAACTAGTTGTAATACCCTAATTTTTCTAGTATTATTTATTATCTATATTAATTTCAAAATATCGAATTTTATTAAAATTAAATATTTTTTATATCTTGCAAATTTTAATAAATAATATCTTTCAATTTCATTATTTTCTAAAAAAGAATCTTTTACTTAAAATCAAATCTTAAGTTTCCTATGAGATACAAATGCCTAATTTTTCTCACTAGAAAATATATTTTCTTCCCTATTTTTAAATTCCTAAATCTTTTAAATAAAAATTTTAAAATCTTTTAATATTTAAATATTAGTTTTTATTTCACTCAAGCCCAAGCCCATGCCTAATATTTATTTATATAAGAGTTTTAACCTAGAAAATTACACACAAAAATAAAATCATATTTTTCAACAACGGCAGCGGCTTTTCATTTTCTCAAGAATAACGGTATTTTCATTCTACCAAAATCTTCTCAATTCCTAGTCTATAATTAATTAATATGATCAATACTATACTATCTCTTTATTATTTATTGCATCTCCATGTTTAGTTTGGTGTACATGAGATATTAAATATTTTTATCTCTCATATGATATTAATTATGTAAATATATATATATATATATATATATATATATATATATATATAGCATATAACTTATGTGATGTGCGTGCGTGTGATTGTGTGTGTGCGTGAGTATGTGTGATGTGTGTGCAGTGTGTGTGTGAATATTCAGTGTGTGCGTCAGTGTTGTGTGTGCAGTGTGTGTGCGTGAGTATTTATTTGTGCAGTGTGTAATTTGTATTGTGTGTGAGTGTGTACGTTGATGTGTGTGTTGGTGTATTAGTATTAGTGTGTGTGCGTGTGTTTACTGTGCAGATGTCGTGAGTTGTGTGATGTTATTTTTATTATTTTTTTATTTATTATTCATTATATATTTTTTTATTATTTTATTCTATTTATTTATTCAATTCTATTTGAAAAAAATATTATATCTATAGGATTAATTATAAAACAATTCAAGACTTATTACCATTAATATAAATTTAGTTTCATAATCTATGATACAAAATTAGTTCATATACAATTTGGTAATTAGAATTTTAATTTAGGAATTTGAATTATACCAAATTAATTTATAATTTTTTATAATTAAGTTCCCAATTATTTGAGACCCTTGCAATTTGATCCTAAAATTTATAATAAATGTATAACTACGACCATTAGCCCTCTTGGAAATTTGATTAGGATATATTCTAATTAAATGTATATAATTATTAATGCTAGGTGACGAAAGTTACGAAGGCTAATTTTACGAGGCTATTTTGTTACACTCTTGCAGTGATCAATTAAGGTTTTGATTGCATTATTCTCTACAGTGGTTAGTAGAGTTTGCATGTTTATTCAATGTTAAATATTTGATATAAATTGTTGAGTTGTCTGCTATGTGATTTCATTTCCATGTTATTATAATAGCCAGGGGCCCTTGTGAGATCCGGGACTGACGGGTCTTCGGGTGTATCTCGCCGTGCTCAATGGCAAAGTCTAATAGACTAGGCCCTAATGGGGTTCGAGATCGACGGATCTTCTGATTTAACCCGTCGTGCTCCATTCTACGTGTGAGAATATTAGGGTCCTTAAAAAGGTTTTGGGAAGGCTCACAACTCCATTTCTATGTTGGCAAAGTATCAATGACAAAGTGGCAATGTATTATTGGCGATGTTGACAAAGTTTATGTGAATATTATTTACTTAACACTGATGTCTTAACTATTTATTTTAGTATTTAATTTTGAATAACTTGATCCCACTAGTGTGCTTGCTTAATCACCCCATCAAACCCCATTTCAGGCTAATTAGAGGGCGCAGCGGAAGCGTGGTGATGGAGACATCGTGCGTATGTTTTCTATTTACTTTTAATAAAAATTGTCTAATAAATAATGTCTTCCTAAAAATTTATTTTTAATTAAGTTAACAATTTGTTTAAATTGTAATTGGTGGTTGCAAACTTAATTTTTGAATAAAATTCTTTTAAGGTTATGTTTCCGCCGTAACATTTAATGTTCTTTAATTTCCATATTTCAAAATTTTAAGTTCACGCCTTCTATTTTTAAAATTATTATTATTATTTCAAAATCTATTATTTATAAAAATTGGGGCGTGACACTAGTTAAGAAAGATTTTTGAGTCAGTAATATCATAAAATCGGTCAATGTTCATGTAGGGGTGGGGGAAGCAATTGATTGATAGTGTGGAGGTGATTGAGAACACGAAGAAGAAGAAGAAGAAGAAGAAGAAGAAGAAGAAGAAGAAGAAGAAGAAGAAGAAGAAGAAGAAGAAGAAGAAGAAGAAGAAGAAGAAGAAGAAGAAGAAGAAGAAGAAGAAGAAGACATGTTTTGTAAGATAGATTTTGTAAAGGCCAATGACTCTGTTGAGTGGGGTTATTTAGAGGACTAATGGAGAGGTTTAATTCCAGCTCAAGGTGGATCAAGTGTTTATTCGGCTCACGTTTTGGTACTTGTAAATGGAAGCTCTTTAGGTAATTTAAAATGGGTAGAGGATTGAAACAATTAAGGAGATCTTTTATCTCCTTTTCTCTTCCTCCTTGCAACCGAGGGAGTTAGCTTAATGATGAATAGAGCTGTGGAAGATGGGTTGTTCAAGCCAATGGAAGTGGGGAGAGAAAAGGTTAGAATATCTCACTTATAATTTGTGGATTGTAATGCCCCAAGTTCTCTTCCTTTTAAAAATAATGTTACTTTAGGGCTGAGGCGTTACTAAATACAATTTTAAAACTCATTTCCAGAGAAATGATAATAAAATTATTATTTTTATAAGCGGAAGCTATAAACAAATTATAAATATTAACCCCAAAGCAACCAGAAATCAGTGATACGTACTTAAGAAAGGAGAATTTAACAAACCTTGCTCACATGCGATAATTATACATCAAAAGCAAAAGAGCAAAAGATATTTTGTTACATGTTTCAACCAGTATATTTGTAATAATCAAACAGAAACACCATTATTTTTCACTCCACTAGCAAAACTCATAATATATATAATAATTACACAACCGAACCAAAAGGTACAGTGTTGCATCCTCATCGTCCCTCCACATCAAACTCAAGATTTGTAACAATGGATATGAGGGTGAGTGTTTCAAATACACCATGTGGAATACTCTCAATGATTGCACTGATAAAATGTATATGCAAATAACACATAACATGAAAATATAACTCATGTGCACATAATACGGGCCATTACCCGGCTTGAACATAATACACATAGTACGGGCCATTATCCGGCTTGAACATAATACGGGCCATTACCCGGCTTGAACATAATATGGACCATTACCCTGCTTGAACATAATACGGGTCATTACTCGGCTTGAACATAATATCACAATTGTTACATAATCATGATATATATTACTCACATATCGCACCTTAATATCGCAATCATAACATGGAATGTTAAACTCAATTAAGAGTGGAAATTATCCCACCTGATTAGATATGAGCACTGTTTTGGAGCAGAACTGCGTTAATTCGTCAATGCCTTCTTCTGGCCCTACAAACGATATCGTACGCTCAGAACATTGTAATAGATTTAATAATTAACTTATAATAACTATAATAAGAGCTTCCTAGGATTATAGGACCATCAGATTCGGTTTAGAGGTAGAAGGATAAACTAGTCTTTTCCCAAGACTTTTAAAGTTCGATTAATGCATTTGATGGCTAAAGGACAACTTAACTAGTTTATTGATAATATAATCCTATTTAGAGGGCGTAGAAACTTGTTGGGATAAAAACAGACTTGAACGAAGAATTTGGATTAAAAATGGGACTTTACGGCGTACAACAGTTCAGGGGTAAAATGGTTATTTTATAATTCTGTTCATCCCATGATTTTAGAATTAAAATGTAGGTCTTTGAATTTGAAACAATTTAACGCTTATTTGAATCAAATCGGATGAAAAACGAAGATTTTACAAGCGTTTGAAAATGAGGAGCAAAATTGTAATTAAGCAAAAGTCAACCCTGACTGTTGACCATTGACCGGTTAGCTGACCAAAATTTGAAATTTGTATTTTTGTTCCTGAAGTTAATCTAATTCTCTTTGGTCTCCCCTCTACTTTCAAGCTTTTGCATAAGAGGTCTCTACCGTCATTCTACACCTCCGATCGAAAAATCGAAAATACCGTTGGAATCCTCACAATCTCGGCATCCTATTTTACCCTATCACTACTACATTTTCTCTCATAGATAACCAAATATAGATAATGGATATTTTTAAATCCGTTATCTATGATTTGTAAATCCGTTATTTATTCTGTATCCGTTATCTCTGTTCTTGAAAAAAATTAAAATACGCTCATAGATAACGGATATTTTTATGTGGTTATCTATGCTTCGTTATCTAAGCAATTTAATTTATTTTTGAATTAAATTGTTAATCAGAGATAACGGATATTCTATTTTTTATATATCCGTTATCTGTGTTTTGTTATCTAATTGTTATAATTTATTTTTAAATTAAAATTTAATAATTATTTTAATTAGAGTTAACGGATATTTTATATCCGTTATCTCTATATCGTTATCTATGGATGTGAAAACTAATACTCTGATTCAGAATTTTTTTTCCAAATCCCACCCCCAGCCCTAGTCGCACCATCGCCATTTTTCCCCAAATCAACCCCCTCCCCCCGTCGCCTCTGCCTTTGCCGCTGCTAAACCGCCGACCTCCGATCCTCTCAGGTGATTGACCGACCGACCGACGACGATTGAAAACTAACGCCGCTGACACCGTCTCAGCCCAAAGATCCCCTCTCAACCGTCGGCGCTCCCCATCCCACCGCCGCCTCTACCGCCGACCCTCTCAGCCATCCTCGTTGAGCGCTGTCTCTTTGTTCCCGTCTCTGACGTCCACTATCCACCTTCCTCTAGTCAGGCATCCGCATTCCACCATTCCGGCTGCCTTCCTCTCAGGTAAGCCCTAATTTTTTCTTGGATCCCCAATTTAATTCGAGCCCTAGCCTAGTTAAAGAATTAATATAGATTTATGAAACTTGCATATTTTTCCTTTTGGACTGAAAAATCGGAGTTCAAATATGTCACTTGATAAACCAAAGTTTTTCCATCTCTTATGCTCTGAGAAGCATCTATAGTATCATCTGCTGAAGAAATTGCAAGAATTTTTAAATATAAGAACAAAAAGGATGAGGTAATAATTCGAACTCGTCCAGTTGAGAATCGGTAGAGAATGACTAAATAATGCTCCAAACTTTAGTTGTTGTTCTTAATGTCTTTGATTTGATTTCTGAATCTCGAATAACTGATGTTGTGTTCAATTGATTTCAGAGTACTGTGCTATGGCTTTGAGTTTGATTTCAGAATCTCAAATTGTTGATTAGGTATTCAATTTTTTCTCTCTTTTATATGCTTTTTCATTGTAAATTGGTTATCTGGAATTATTTTATATGTAGATGATGTGATAAAGCCAGTGTAAAATGAGAAATGTATAGGACAAAACTGAGGAGAAGATGCATAGGGTGAGGTAGCAGTTCTAAATCTCATCAAACATGCACACATTTATGATTATTATAATCTAAAAATATGATATAGTAGTCGTGGCCACAATTATTTTTAGGCCTTCTCTATTCACACAGACAATTGAATCAAACAAGGTTTTGGCAGTTGCCTCTTCCTGTTGCTATTTAGCTGCCATTTTCTAAATTCGAGGCCTTGTTGAGTGCCTATAATATATAAATTTGTTTATAGTGACAGAAACCTAATATTAGAATTTCTAGTTCTTCTGAACCTTTGACTATTTCTGAACCTAATCTGAAGGAATTTATAAATCTATTTATTCAGTGTACGTGCTCAAATTGTGTGACTTCCATGGATCCAGTGGCAATCTCAATTGAAGCTATTAACCCCTAATTTGAGAGGTCTGTAATTCTTCGCCCATTCTTTTGAAGAATTTCTCGATGAAGTTTCTATTACTGAGTTTTATGAGTATACTTGTGTATGTGTTGGAATTTTCATCGGATTTCATATCTTTCTTGTTTTATTGTTAATATATTCAGATTTCGTAATGTGGTTATAGGGTTTTAAATATATTGTTGTTTGCGTTGCCAATCTGTTATTATATTTCATGCTGGCAGATAATTTTATCTTTTGACTTGCAGTTTTGTTTGCTCTGCGTATTTACCATTGATTAATTCTTCTGTTATCTGCTTAGCTGTTTAAATATGTGTTATCATGGAAGTTTATTGCGCAGTTATGTAGTTGTGCTTTTGTTTTTATGAATGTGCCTTGCTGGCATTGAAGTGTTGTAAAGCCCCTTGAATTGAGTTAAATGGGTGTTTGTAAACTGTAAAAATTTAATTGGGATTCAGCCCCTTTTTTTTTTTTTTAACAGGGGGATTCAGCCCCTTGAATTAAGTTAAATGGGTGTTTGTAAACTTGCATTTAAAAATTATTTTATGTCTTATATGTGTATGTACAACTGTGTGCCGTGTGTGGACGTGTATATACGGGCTTATGCTGAGCAGAACTGCCTGTATCGAGCTTGATCGATTGATTAAGTGTGTTGGATTAGCTTTTCTGTGATTGACTTTGGTTTCAATATGTAGCTAGTACAGCTGATTGTGGCTGCGAAGATTTATTGAATGTTCTCTGTTGTGAGTAAATCCATGGATAATTCTGTTTACGCGCTGGACTTTTGAGAATTTCATTGATTAAACTATTGTGAATTTGATTTCTTCTTTATATTCTTCACTTCTTGATTAACCTAGTTGTTTCTCTGTTTTCCTTGTTCGGTATATGGTGCTTTGGTAATTATATAAATATAATTATGAAGGGGATTTATAAGTCTATTTAGTTATTAGTAATTTTTGGTTTGGCTAAACTGAATTATTTGATTGGTGGTTTTGTTCTCATAAGATGTGTTATAATTCATGAAACATTTTTATTATCGTTTTATGGTCTATTTATTTTAATATATATGGACCTTTTTTCTTTTCATCTAATATGTTATGCATGTACATAATTGATGAAATAAAACTAGTAAAATAAAATTGTGCACATTTTGATTTGTTTTAATCTTTTAACTTATGCACTTCAGTTTCTTATCTTCTCTGTATTTAAATTTTGTTAACTGTTCTGGTTTCTATTTTTCACCTTTATACTTTGTTAATAATTTATTTTGCCCTTCTTATTATATAATTAAAAAAGGACAAAAATTTAAGGGATAAAATTAAAGCCCCAAAACGTTTATAATACCTTTTTTTTTAAAGCAAAAAATTAAATATGTATTTTTTTCCTTTTTTATTGCGAGTGTAATGAAATAATATTGAGTTAATGCAATCATCATGTCAACACCATGTCAAATTTATTACAAATAAGAAATTGCTATTTGTGGAAAAAAGAAGAAACTGCTATTTGAGGAATTTTAGGAATTTCAAGATTTTTTACTGTCTATAATAATATTGGATATTCGCATGATCTTATTTGTTTAAGATTTTTTTTTCTTTTAATTTTCTGGAAAAAAAGTTTTTTAATTCTTTTCAAGGAGTGTTAAATATTTCCCATTATTAAAAAAAAAATAGAGAGTTAAATAGGTTATTAAAAAAGAAATAGGTTAGGTCATATTAAATTTTTTGTGGGTCAAATATTAAATATTAATTAATATCACAAAATACAAAACCATGTAATAATATTAATCAATTAACATCTAGCTAAATGCAACAATTGGTGTCAATTACTTTTAGAGAAGAAATATTGGCCTTTTAGTCGAATCTATTTTTAACTGGTGAATTTATTTACCTATCAGTGACTAGTCTCAAATTTGAAACCAATTATGGACAAAGAATGGATATTTAAAGACCGGTTGTCCCCAGAGTACGCGGTTAGAGTCGATTCTTTCTTGCAATTTGTTAAGCAAAATGCTGACGATATAAATTTCATTTCATGCCCTTGTGTATCATGTGGGAATATGAATTTTATATTACTCTCTTATTAATTTATTGTACTTTGTTTATGATAGGCATCTGTTTAACATATTGAAACAAAAGAACAATTACTAGTTTAGGTTTGTGGATCCATATGGTATTGGACATGTGAGACCAGCACCTGGAAAGATCATAAAAGCAAATCACATCGAAAATAGGGCACAAGTTCTTGCATCAAGACTTGTTGGTACACCTACCGGTCAGCTTTGTATCGTGCCATGTAATGTAGGGTAAGATGTTTTACATTGAACACATTATTTGTGATAATTTTATTAATTACATACACTTATTATGAGTTTGTACGTAGAGAGCACTGGATTTTGAGCGTCATAGACCCACATAAAGAGGAGGTTTACTTGCTTGATCCTCTTTATTCGCGTCTTAACGATGAAAAATGGGAAGCAGTGGTTGATATGTATGTTTTCTCCTATATGCTAATTGTTGTTTTATATTTTATTGTGTGAACATCTACTAACTTTGATTAAATATTACTTTGTAGGGCATTGAAAATATTTTTTTCGGAGGTGAAGTCAACCAAACCAAAAAAGAAGCCATTATGGAAAATTATTAAGGTGCGAAAGATGTTAATTTTGATATATTTGAGTAGATAATTGAATACGCTATGCATTTGAGTAAATAATTGAATTATCTAATGTATGTGTACAAATGGTTGGAATGATGAATTTGTTAATTTGTTCGTAAGTTAGGCTCTAAAGCAACAAGATGCGATGCAAAGTGGTTTCTACGTACTTCGATACATGAGACAAATAACGAGATTTGATAGACCTTTGGATGTGGCTTCACTGCAGTCTTTGGTAATTTTATTGTGCTTTGACAAGAATGTATTTTTTCGTAATATAAATTTAAATCTTGCGTGGTTTGTTAGTGTATTAATATGTATGTCTTATTTTATAGTTCATGGAGAAAACATACACCAAGGCTGAAATTGATGAAGTGCGGTCGGAGTGGGCCCAGTTTCTTCAATTATATGTTATCGAGTAGTACAATATTGTGTATTTTGTTGAATTATTGTATGAATATTTTTTTTTACAGGTAATTTGTATGAATATTGACTTTTGATTTGGTGATGAAATTTATGCATTCTGTTTTTTTTTTATTTAGTAAATTTAATTTTTTTATATTAAATAAAAAAATAGAAAATAAAATAGATAACAGATATAATAGATAACGGATATATTCTGTTATCTTTGCTAAAATAGATAACGGATATATTTATTAATAGATAACAGATCTTTTCTAGAATAGATAACGGATTTATATATGAACAGATAACAAAAATAATTCGTTATCTTTTAAAGAAATAGACAACGGATATAAATAATAATAAATAACAGATATATTACGTTATCTTTGTAATGAATACATAACTGATATCTTTGGTTATCTATTTAAGGAATAGATAACGGATAAAACAAGTATAGATAACAGATATATTTTGTTATCTATTTAAGGAATAGATAACGGACATAACAAGTATAGATAACGGGTATCTTTAGTTATCTATTTAGTGCCCGTTTGGTAGGCATGTTTAGCAATAAGATAAGGACCTAATTTAGCCTAAATTAGGTCCTTATCTTATTGCTAAATATGCCTACCAAACGGGCACTTAAGGAATAGATAACAGACATAACTAGTATAGATAACGGATAAAATCCGTTATCTATGAGCGTTTTTTTTACCAGCAGGGCGCACATAGATAACGGATATTTTTTGATTAATTTATCCGTTATCTATGAGCGCCCCACACAGATAACCCCTGCCTAGATAACCATTGATTTTCTACATAGATAACGGATAATATCCATTATCTATGCCAAAAAATGTAGTAGTGCATCCTCGCTTCAAATGGCCATCGGAAAGACGACGGCCGTGAAGCAAAGGGCAGCGAGTTTTTGAACTTACGCCATTAACGTCCATTTCAAGCTTTTGATACTCTATTTTTATCATTTCCTACTCACAATTAGGCCTATGACCATTACTACATCCCATAACAACTCAAAACGTAAGAATCAACAGAAACAAAGTTTAATTCTAAACGTTGAAATCCATTTCTACGCGTTACTTTTGGGCTTATTTTTCTTCTGATTTCATACACCGATTCTAAAAATCGAGAATAGAATTCTACTCTATGCACAACAGGCTTCACAACGGTATAAGCCTCACCACCTATCGTTCACTGGAACGACGGTGGTAATTGAATGAAAAAATACATTTAAATCAATAATTTTTTAACCTTCGCACTAAATTTTCAGACACTACAAGAATCGAAACAACAAACTGATTTTATTTCTACAATCTACGAATCACTACGAGCATTTTTATTTATAACATGATAATACCGGAGAAAACCACCGTCGACGGAATAAGGCGGCGTGAACGGAGAAAATAAAAGAAAAAAATTTACTTACCTGTTCTATCTTAGGTGGTGGATGGGATGGAGGATGGAGATGGAAAATGAGGATGGGGGTAATCCTGTAAATAGTAAATTTGTGTTTGGTTAGGGATGGAGAAGTAGGGGTAGATGGAACTTTATGTCAAATTAAAGTTGATGTTGTATTATTTTATTATTGTTAGTAGGTTGAGGTAATGATTGAATGATTGTGATAGAAGATGATATAATATTATATTATTTTTAGTTAGTGGGAAAATAATTAATGAATATGATTATTATATTATAAATAATTTTATATATATATATATATATATATATAATATTACATATTAATGTTAATATTTTTATTTTTATTTTTTTTATATATTTGTATTAAATGTTACTGTACATGTGTGTGTATATATATAATGTGCATATATAAATATGCATATTTGAATTAATATTTTTTATATATTGTCCATAAATAATAGTAATATATATATATATATATATATATATATATATATATATATATATATATATATCAATTTATGAAAAATAATAATACTTATTAAAATAAAGTTGATAGTTTATTTATAATATCTACAATAAATAAATGTGATAATATAATTTTCTTATGCATAGAATAAATAATTTAATTTAAAATAATAATATTTATTAATTTAATTTAATAAGGTATAGTATAAAGTGAGAGAGATAAATAAATATAATATAATATATTTAATGTGAAAGATAGAGGTGATATGATTGTATTGAGATATGTGAAAATAGGTGTGTAGATGTATTATAGGGTTGGATGGATATTTGGATGGAAATTTGGATGAGACTAATCCAAAATGGAATGGGATGGGGGATGGGTCATCCACATCCGGATGGCCCCATCCTTAACCACACACACCCTTATTACTGAATAAGGAAAAGGAAGGAAAGTGAAGATAATATTACGGACGTCAACTAACTTTTCAATTTTACTTATAATAACTTTACTTTATCTAAACTTATTTAATATATATATATATATATATCTATATATATATATATATCTTATTTAATACTTTTTATAAATATATTTATATATAAATACACATTATTAAACACTATAAAATTTTTTAATTTTTATTTCAATTAGAAAAATTATCAAATTATAATACTTAATTTATTAAAAATTAATAACATGCATTAATAATTCATATAAGAATTTCGGAGTATTACATGGATGATACAGTATTCTTAGGTGAAGTAAACGAGGGAAACATTATGTTCCTGAAGAGGTTCCTCACGCTAATGTAGCTTGCAACGGGGTTGAAAATCAACATAAATAAGTGTAGTATTTATGGAATTAATGTGGTGGAAAATTGGTTGGAGCAACAGGCTGCATTTTTGGAGTGCAGTGTCGGAAAAATTCCTTTCAGATACTTGGGGCTGAAAGTAGATATGAATCATCACAAAGTATCTGATTGACAGTATATGGTCCAAAGAATAAAAAATAGAGTTCGGAAATGGGAAAGCTTGAAGATTTCAATTGGGGGAAGATTGACTCTCATAAATTTAGTGCTTTCATCTCTTCTTGTTTACCTAATGTCCATCGAGCTCCTAAAAAAGTGTTGAGTGAAATTGCCAAGATCCAATTGTCCTTTTTATGGGGTGGTGGGGAGAGTGAAAGAAAAATCTCGTGGATTAAATGGTCCACTGTTTGTAAACCAAAATATTTTGGGAGTCTAGGGGTGAGAGACTTGGAGTATTTTAATATGACTCTATTAGGGAAGTGGGCCAGATTCATTTTACCAACTCTACTCATATCTCTTGCCTTTTCATTTTATTAAGAATATTTTCTTTCCTTGATTAAAAAAAAATAATAACAAGGGTAAACAAAACATGTTATGTCAAGCTAAAATTTAAAAAATAAGAATAAATAGATAAATTTATAAAAAAAAATTGTGGGTGCAAATATCCAACGCCTACCTCTCATTCTATTTGTTAGATCAAAAATTTTTTGATGAATTAAAAGAAGCAGTTCAGATGATCAGACGACTATGAAGAACAACTGAGACTAAGTCCGAATACTAAGCTGATCAGACTAGGCTGAGGATGGAACAAGTCAGCTGAAGACTGAATAGTTGCAAGTCGTCTGGAGACAAGCTCAAGTCTAGTCATCTGCAGGAGACAAGTATGAAGAGCTCAGACGAGGTCAAGACAAGCTGAGTAGAATAAGAAAGGCGAGTCTTCACCAAGTCAGCTGCAGATGAGTAGAATAAAATCAGTTGTGGTCTATAGCAGTTTCAAGATTAAGTTTGTTAAGCAGTTTTCAGTTTGTTAGAACTGACTAACAAACTAACTGTCTTTTCAGACTTATAAATAGGTCTAGGCACTTCATTAGAATATAGTGATCACACAAATTATTCATTCAGCAATAGATTCTCAAAATTCACAAGATTTCGAAAAAGCTCAAAAATTGTTTTCAAGGATTTCTTCATAGATTATTCTAAGTGTTTATAGAACACTTTCTTATACATCTTCAAACACTCTTCTATCACTCTAGGGTTAGATTTTTCAAGAATAGTTTAGAAGATTGAAGATTTGAAGATCAGTTTGTAATTTGTAAGCTGTACGATTGGAAAGTGAGTAAGTAAGCTAGTAGAAGAGACCCTTCTTCAAAGTTTGAAGAAGGAGAGTGGATGTAGGATTTTTATAATCCGAACCTCTATAAATCTGGTTTTCTTTACTGCTTTTGTTTACTTATTTGTTTTCAAATCCCAGTTTATTGACTGAACATAAATTTCAGAATAGAGATAAGACTGATTATCAGATTGCTTTTGATCTTGTTCAAGTTGAGTTCAAAACTGAATTTCCGCTGTGTTACTTTGAAGTTTTGAATAAGTTTTAAAAGATTTGTAAAAATCTATAAAATCTATTCAACCCCTCCCCCCCCCCCCCTTCTAGATTTTATCCTAGAAGGTTAACTCAAGTTTTCTTAAATCAACTCAACTAATCGGGACCAACAAGTGGTATCAGAGCAGTGTTAAGCTGTTCTAATATTGATTTTAGGTCTTAACCAAGATTCTGAAATTTTTTTTTCTTGACTATCTTCATTTTCTTTGTATCACTAACAATTCTACTAACAAGATTGTGGAGTGTTTTGTTTTCCTATCTCATCATGTCTTCAGGAAAGAACAAGAAATCCAGAAGTCTACCTGAATTTTCAATTGAAGAATATGACTATTGGAAATTCAAAATGAAAAATCATCTCAAGGCTATCCATGATAGGATGGAGGAGGTTCTTGAAGAAGGACCTATTAAATTTTATCATGGAGGCACCAGCAATGGCACTGAATCAGCTGAAACAAGAGTGAGGCAAGAAAAGAAAAGCTCAGAACTCACAAGTGATGAAAGAAAGATTCATAATCTGGATCAAGTTGCTAGAACAGAGATCATTGAAACATTGAGTAAGGATTGGATTGAAAAGGTGATAAGATGCAAGACTGCCAAGAAAATGTGGGAAACTCTTGCAGGAATCTGTGAAGGATCAAATCAGGTCAAAGAAAATAAATTGCAGTCTGTTCTACATATTTTTGACACTTTCAACATGAAAGAAGGAGAGTCTGTTGATCAACTGGATGTTAGGCTGACTAACCTGTTGAGGTCGTTAAGCAAAAGATGGAGAGAAAAAGCTAATATTCTGAAAGCTACTCAGAATCTATCTTCAATTTCACACCACACTTTATTTTCTCATCTGAAGGCATTAGAATATGACATCCAAATCGAAGATGAAGAAGATGAAGTAGAATCTTCAACATCTGGAAAGACGGTAGCATTTGTTCATCAAGATGAATCTGAAAAGATCTCCAAGGCATCTGATTTGTCTATTAAGGAGGAAATGACTCTTTTGTTAAAAAGATATGAAAGGCTGAGAATGAAGTATAAAAGAAACAAGAGAGACAGATCAGGTCAAAGGAACTACATATCAGAGAATGAAGAAAAGAGTTCAGAAAATGATAGGAAAAAGGATCAGACAAGGAAGCATAAGTCACCAATCAGACGAGGAGATAGTAGTCCTAAAACAGACAGAGGAGATATTTGTTATACATGCAACAAGCCTGGTCACTATAGTTATGATTGTCCTCAACTCACTCCCAGAGAGAGAGAAGAAAAGAGGAAAAAGAGAGATAGAAGGTATGCTGATCAGAGAGCTCTTCTAGCTGAGAAAGAAGAAGTTCATGAGACATCATCATCCTCATCTGATTTTGGGTCAGATGATGACATCTGTTTAATGGTAAAAGAGGTACATTACTATTCATCCTCAGATAATGATTGTGATACCTTATCTGAAACTGATCCTAGTCTTATTGAGAAACTTTTGAAAGATTTGGAGACTGCTCTGTCTGCTTATAAACAGATGGAGACTGAAAATTTTAATTTAAAGAATCAAATTACTAATCTAACTAAGGTCAATCAAACTAAGGAAAGTGAGAAACCAGACTGTACATTCAAGGGGGAATGTCAGACTGAGATGATCACTAGTACCTTGTCTGATAAGACAGATAAGTTAGAACAGGAATTGAGTTATTTGAAAATAAAATTTTCAAATATCTATTCTGAGAATGAGAGTTACAAGAAGACTAACAGAGAATTAATTCTCAAGTTAGGACTTCTGAATAACTCCCAAACAACAATAGATAAAATCTTCAATACTTCACAAAAGTCTAGTAATAAAACTGGATTAAGTTTTGATAGGAGTAAGAAAAATGATCCAATAAAACATAGAGTTTTTGTTAAAGCAACTAAACCAAAGATAGAAACTAGATTTAGTCCTTGGAAACCTAAGGAATTAATTACCTCATCTGATAATTCTGAAAAGAAAAAACAGACGAGGAAATTAACTCCTAAGGTTAAACCTAAGACTAAGTCAAAGTCCTATCCTAGGTATAATGACTTTGATGGAAGAAGCAAAACATATCCATTTTTACCAAGATTTAAGACAATCTCAAAAGATCAGTTAAATAAGATTGATCTTGAAAGTCTTATCTTAGTAGATAGATATGGGTGTAAACTTCAATCTATGGTTTTAAGGAACATTGATATCTTTGTCTGGATTCCTAAAAATCAACTTAACCTGAAAGGACCCAAAATTCAAAGGGTACCTAAGCAATAAATTTGTGATTGCAGGAAGATAAGAAAATAGTTGATAGAGGAGACATTCTTGAGGTCATCTGGTACATTGACAGTGGCTGTTCCAAGCATATGACCTATGAAAGACGACTTCTCTTTAACTATCAGACCATAGATGGACCAAGAGTAATGTTTGGAGATAACAATTATGGACTTACCAAAGGTGTAGGAACACTAATGATAGGAGATATTCAAGTACATGAAGTCTACTATGTGGAAGGATTGAAGCACAATCTACTATCTGTTTCACAATTTTGTGATAAGGAGTTTTGTGTCAACTTTACTCATAATGCATGCTATGTATTAGATGGTATCAATGAAAATATTCTATTAGCTGGAGTCAGACAAGGTAACATTTATGTTGCAAATTTCAAAAGTTGTCCTAAAGATACTTGTCTTGTTGCTAAGAGTTCAGATGACTTAAGTTGGCTGTGGCACAGTCGACTTGGTCATTTAAACTTCAAAATTCTTAACAAAATAACAAGGAAATCTTTAGTTAAAGGACTCCCTGATAAAGTATTTTCAAAAAACCATGTATGCGATTCTTGTCAAAAAGGAAAACAGACTAAAGCTTCTTTTAAAACAATAAGTAGTCCTTCTTCAGAAAGGATTCTGGAACTTCTTCACATGGATCTTTTTGGTCCAGTAACACCTCTCAGCTTTAGTGGAAGAAAATATATCTTGGTAATTGTTGATGATTTTTCAAGATTTACTTGGGTTATTTTCTTATACAAAAAGAATGAGACTATGATTAAGATTCCAGAATTTCTTAAAAAGATTCAAAATGAAAAAGGATTAAATATTGTTAAAATTAGAAGTGATAAAGGTACTGAATTCCTAAATAAGCTGATTATTAACTACTGCATTGAGAATGACATAGCTCAGGAAACATCTGCAGCAAGGACTCCACAACAAAATGGAGTAGTTGAAAGGAGAAACAGAACCTTGAAAGAGGCAGCTAGAATAATGTTATCTGAGTACAATACTCCTCACAGGTTTTAGGCAGAAGCTGTTAATATAGCCTGCTATGTTCAAAATAGAAGTTTGATTGTTAAAAATAAATGTAAAACTCCCTATGAAATTTGGAAGGGAAGGTCTCCCAAAATTTCATACTTTCATATATTTGGTTGTAAATGTTTCATACACAACAATGGAAAATCTCAATTAAAAACCTTTGATGCTAAGATAGCAGATGGGATATTCTTGGGATACTCATCTGTATCAAAGGCATATAGAGTTTTTAATAAGATAATCTTGTGTGTAGAAGAAACACCCCATGTGGTATTTGATGAATCTTCTTTTGAGTTTGATAAGACAGGGGACATCACAAAGATATCAGATGATCTGGATCAGATGACTATCAAGAGATCAACCATAATATTCTACAATCAAGAATCAGACTCAGATGAAGAGGAAGAATCAGACAAAGGAAAAGAACCTGAAAGATCTTCCTCACCAGCTAATCTACCAGCTGATCAGACAACCAATACATCAGATGATTAGGTAGAGTCATCAGAAGGTAACATAGACTCATCTGAACTAAATAATTCAGACAAAACTTCATCCACTGTAAAAGATAAAGGTAAGAAAGTAATGTCATATCACCCAGCTGACAGATAATTGGAAATTTAGATTCTGGTGTCCAGACGAGGACCCAACTAAATCAAGATTGTATGTTCAGTTGCTATGTGTCATTACTTGAACCTAAATCTATTACAGAAGCTCTAACTGATTCCAACTGGATTAATGCCATGCAAGAAGAACTAAATCAGTTTCAAAGACAAGATGTGTGGGAGCTTGTTGAAAGGCCTCATCATCAAAAAGTCATTGGAACTAAATGGGTCTTTAAAAACAAAAGGGATGAAAACAATATTGTGGTTAGAAATAAGGTCAGACTAGTTGCTCAAGGTTATTCACAATCAGAGGGGATTGATTATGATGAAACCTTAGCACCAGTAGCTCGTCTGGAAGCCATAAGATTGTTTTTAGCCTATGCTGCTTTTAAAAGATTCATATTTTTTCAAATGGATGTTAAGTCAGCATTTCTTAATGGAATCCTAGCTGAGGAAGTTTATGTAGAGCAACCTCCTGGTTTTGTCAAAGGAGACAAGGTTTATAGACTAAGGAAAGCTCTATATGGACTTAAACAAGCACCAAGAGCTTGGTATGACACCTTGTCTGATTATTTAATTCAAAATGGTTTTGTTAAAGGTAGAATTGATAGAACTCTTTTTAGAAAAGAATATGGTTGTGACCTTTTGTTAGTTCAGATTTATGTTGATGATATAATCTTTGGATCAACTAACATGTCTTTATGTGAAGAATTTAGTCATCTTATGAAAAGCAAATTTGAAATGTCCATGATGGGAGAGATGACTTATTTTCTTGGACTCCAAGTCAAATAGACAAAGAAGGGAATATTTATCAATCAAGCCAAATATACAAAAGATCTTATTGATAAATTTGGAATAGGTACCAGCCGAGAAGCTAAGATACCTATGATGACAAACTTTTCAATGGATCCAGATGAGAAGGGAGAAGACACTAATCAAACTGAGTATCGAGGTCTAATTGGTTCTTTATTATATTTAACTACTAGTAGACCTGATATTTCATTTGCAGTTGGAGTCTGTGCTCGATTTCAAGCTAATCCTAAGAAAAGCCATCTTGAAGCAGCAAAGAAAATTCTTAAGTATCTGAAAGGAACAGTAAATGTTGGATTGTGGTATCCAGCTGATGACAACTTTGAGCTGTCTGGATACTCAGACTCAGATTTTGGTGGGTGTAAGATAGATAGAAAATCTACATCTGGTACTTGCCAATTTCTTGGTAGTAAGCTGATTTCATGGTTGTCTAAGAAACAAACCTCTGTAGCTACTTCCACAACTGAAGCTGAGTATATGGCAGCTGGAAGTTGTTGTTCACAGCTGATCTGGATAAGTCAACAGTTAAGGGACTATATCATTATCACCAAAGATGTACCTATCTTTTGTGATAGTAATAGTGCCATAGCTATTACCCAGAACCCAGTCCTACATACGAGATGCAAGCATGTAGATATCAGACACCACTTCATCCGAGACCATGTAGAGAAAGGTGACATCAGACTAGAGAAGATTCTGACTGATTTCCAAAGAGCAGACATCTTGACAAAGCCACTGGCAGAGACAAGGTTTAAAGAACTACCTGTAGAATTAGGACTATTAGATGCTTCTTTAGTTAATCTATAATTCTATGTTTTTCATTCTTTGTCTCTCTCAATTTAGTTTACTATGTCTAGAAAGAATTATCAGACTAGATATGAGTCAAAGGACAATCAGGTAGCTGATATCATTGATTTCCTATTTTGGAATCAAGAATCAAGGATTAGTCATATTGACCTTATCTGACATGATGATTACTTATCTGACATTCGGTAAATCAGACTAGGGCACACTAGTCAGCTGATTTCTTGAAAAACAGATGACTATCTGCACCCTATCTGATCTACCTCAAGTTACTAATGTTTTTTTTAAGTATATGTCTTTGCAGGAATAGGTCACATATCATATTGATAACTGAGACTGTTTCACCTCATTTATCATAAATCTTCTTATCCAGACACCTTTGCCTCTGAATAATCTCCATATATTGTGTTTTCTTATAAAACTCTTATCAGATTGATTTGTTGGAAAACCTAACTTTAGAAAATTAAATCTGAGCCTGTTTATTTACAAATTTTTTTAAATCTTTAAGTTTGCCAAAAGACAAATCTAAGCTGTTTTAAAATCAGACGAGTTACTTTATCAGATGACTTTACAAACCCATCTGTTTTTGAAAATCCTTATACGAAGTAAGGTAACCCTAGGCTGACGTCAGGGATACTTACTTCTCTACATAAAGTAACCTACATCTGTCAAATCAACAGTCTATAAAGTAACTATTTACGCATTCCAAAGGCAAGTAGCCTACATGCGCTGAATCCCAATCGTTTATCCAGATTTTTAACCGTTGATTCAGCACAGTAAAACTTTTAAATAAACGGCTTAGATTAAATCAGATTTTCTAAAAGCGGTTTCTCTTTCCAATTTTCCCTCCTATAAATACATCTTCTTCTTCAATCAAACTTTTTCACTTTCAGAAAACTATACTTATACTCTGAAAATTTTCAAAAACCTTTAGCCAAATTTTTTATGAGCCAATCCTAGAAAACTATCTCAACAACTTCAACAATGGTGGAAGTACACACTGAGACCTTCAACAAAAAGATCAAGTCGGAGATGTACGTCGATTTTGATACAACCACTGATGGAGAATCAAGACAGATTCTTGAGTTATTGGAGAGGTCGGGATTGAGGACATATTGTTCCAAGAAATCCTTACCCACCACAGGCAGTGTAGTACGAAAAGGAGGCAATGCAATTGCATGTCGTTGGATAGTCGGTTCGAAGGCAAGGAAGGAAGTTATCATTTTGAAGCCTCTTCTCAAGCTCTTAATTGTTAGGTAACTCCAATAAAACGTTGGATATGAGAGGTATTGAATTTTATGTCAATGGGACATATGAGAACGATGTTTTCAGAACCCGTGTCTACGGTGAAGAGTTAACAGTAACTCCGGCGGAGGTAGCGCGAATTTTTGACACAAGCAGTGAAGGTGTAAACCCCCTCACATACAAATCAGACGACTGGGTAGAATCATTCGAGATGATTGCCCGAAACTCAATGAAGGATCGGAGATCGGAACTTAAGATGAAAATGCTCCGACGGAGATATAGTCTGCTAATGACGATATTGACGAAGGTCATTTTAGGGGAGCAGAACTCCCATGATGGGCTGACGAGACCCGGGCTATGCTGTATGAGAGCCATCATTGATGGAGTTCAAGCCAACTGGGCTGGGATGTTGCTAGGGAGGTTTGAGACGGAAAGGAAGAGGCTGGAGGTAGTTAATGGGAAGTGGCAAGCCAAATCAATCACCAGCCTGTTCAATAAGGTGACAGTCATTTTGGAGGATATGCTGACAGCTCAGATCAACTGGGCTGATGGAGTTAGAGCCTACACCAAGCAAAAAGGGCTGCTGACCAAGGATGAGCCGCTTGGGGCTCCAGCTGACTCAGATGAAGGAGCAGCTGAGGTCAGGGCTCAGGATCCATCAGCCGAGGAGGAAGAAGAAGAGGAGGAAGAAGAAGAAGAGGAAGAGGAAAGGGTAGAGGAGCCAACTATGAGCTCAGCTGAGGCTTCACAGCCAATGAAGCTGAAGGAGAAGGCCAAGAAGAGGAGGAGGCTGATAAAAGCCTCAGAGAAGGGAGGAACCTGTTGGTCCCGATTGGTTGAGTTGATTAAGAAATTTTGAGTTAACCTTCTAGGACAAAATCTAGAAGGGGGGGTTGAATAGATTTTGTAGATTTTGCAAATCTCTTTAAATCTTACTCAAAACTTCAAAGTTACACAACAGAAATTCAGTTTTAAACTCAACTTGAACAAGATCAAAAGCAAACTGATATTTTAGATTCAACTTTGATTCTGAAATCTATCTTTGATTTGGTAACTGAAATTTGTAAGAAATAAGTAAGTAAAACAAAGCAATAAAGAACACCAGATTTATAGTGGTTCGGATTATAACAATCCTACATCCACTCTCCTTCTTCAACTTGAAGAAGGGTCTCTACTATCTGCTTACTTGCTTACTTTACAATCGTACAACTTACAAATTACAAACTGATCTTCAACTCTTCAAAATCCTAAACAAATCTGTGAAATCTAACTCTAAAATAAAGGAAGTGTATATGAAGATGTGTAAGGAAGTGTTCTATAAACACTTAGAAAAATCTATGAAGAAATCTGTGAAACAATTTTGTGCTTTTTCGAAATCTTGTGAATTGTGAGAATCTATTAAAAAAAACTTATGTGTTCTCTCTATCTTTTTTAATGAAGTGCCTAGACCTATTTATAAGTCTGAAAAAACAGTTAGTTTGTTAATTAGTTTTAACAAACTATCATCAAAAATCATCAACAAACTTATTCTTGGAAACCGCTCTAGACCTCCACTGATTTTATTCCATACCTATGGGAAGAAGATAGTGACTTGGTGAAGACTTGCCTTTCTTATTCTACTTAGCTTGTCTTGACAAAAGAGGAAAAGCTCTTCATATTTGTCTCCAAAAAGATGACTAGACTCTTCGAGCTCGTCTCCAAATGATGACTTGTAATCTTCCGGACCTCGGTGACTAGTTTGGTTCTCGACCCCAATAATCGATCGCCTTAGCATAAGGACTTAATCTCTCTAATTGTTCTTGGTCATCATCGATCATCCAAAGCCGCTTCTTTTAACTCATCAAAACTTCTTGATCCCTTAGATGCTCTTTGATCAGCCTAGCCTTAGTGAAGAGGCACTTACACCGGATATAGCGGCTCGGGTTGTCCAATCGGAAGATGTACGGGAGATCATGCTCCGAAAGGACCCCCTCCCCTTCACCCGAGGATAGGTACAATTCTCTCCCTCCCCCTCATAGCGGCCCCCACTCGCGATGAAGAGGTGACCCAGGCTAGCACCTCTGAGCCTCTTAAACAACCTACTCCCACCATAGTCCAAGCTGAAACCTCATCTAAGCCCACACTCCCTCAAACCCAAACCTCATCTCCTCCTCCCTCCCCATCGATTTCTTTTCTTTCCTAGCCGGAAAGAGTCTACTCCCCCACTCCCATAACCACCATCTCACCCCCAGCCTTACTTCCATCTTCCCCAACTTTCTCTCACAGTCCACCCCAACCTACTATCCCACAGCCAACCCCTTCTCCACCACCCAATTCATCCGAAATACCACCCCCTCCATCTTCACCCCCACCTGAGATTCCCCCTCCACCACCATCAGACGCCCCCACTTCCTCTCAACCCTCTGATCCCCAACCCGTGGATACCTCCAACATCTTTGGAGATATCCACATGAGCTCCCCTAGTCCAACTTCTCCCACCCCCTCCTCCTCATCTGATTCTGAGGAGGAGCCTAGTCCAATCTTTGTCATCTCCTCAGCCTTTGAGGATCTACACAAGCAGATAATCACTAAAGTCCAAAGGCTGATGGAGAAGAAGACGAGGAAGGTGATTCAAGCAGTCACCGATACAATGCTCGCCAACATGCAGATTGCCGAGGTCAACATCACTCGCAACCTATCAACTAACCTTGGCACTGCTGTTGGTACCCGGCTGAGTAACCTGGAGGAGGAGGTGAAGGTGCTCAAGCAAAAGGTGGCAACAGACAACGAAGTCCTGGTCAATGCCCTTACTTTAGATCAGACAGACTTCAGGGTTCGTTGCTCTGCCTTGGAAAAACAGTTCTAGACCCTGCAAGATGAAGTCAAAAAGGGGGAAAGAGCTGAAGGAAGAATGGACACCCTCACAGCTGGAGTCCTATCCCTCACAGATAAGCTAGACTCAAAGGCAGACTCAGCTGAGTTGGAGGCAGCCAAAGCTGAAATAAAGATCAAATCAGATGAGCTGGCTGCCTTGCAACTGAGGGTGGCCCAGATAGAAGATGCCATCCGAGAGGATGAGGAGAAGAGGAGGAAGGAAGAAGAGGAAAAGACTGAGAAACTGCTGACCAAGATGAAGGAAGCTGAGAAACCCGAGGCCAAGGGCAAGGGTAAAGGGAAGGCAGCAACAGCTCAGAAGGAGTCATTGACCAGCACCAGACCAGCTGAGCGGAAAAGAAAAGAACCTGACTACTCAAACCTTTCAGCTGAGCAGATTAGAAGAATACATACTGAGAAGGAGAAGTATGAGAAGCTGGGTAAGGCAGAACTGAAGTGGGATACTCGGAAATGGGTATCAAAGGCAGCAGATGAAGCAGATTTCCGACCTGTCCACCGCTCATCAGCTCCTCCAAAGATGGTGTCTGGACAGTTCACCAGCGAGTACAAAAAGAAAGCTCTGGATGCCAGATGGATGTACTTTTGGTACATCTTGAAGGCATCTCAATCCGGTGCAGCTGATGAAGACAGGCAATGGCATGAGTGGATGGAAAAAGAGGATGCTGATCTGTATGGAAGATTGCTCAATGAGGCACATCAGGTTTTCAATTGCGATCTTGTCGCTCTAGCCTATGAGCAAGTCTCTCCTAAACTGAATCAAGACGGATCTCCAGACATGGAATGGGTCAAATCAGTCATCATCAAAGCCGAAAGAGAATCCGAGCTCACAGACGAAAATGAACTCAAACAGTTCAGAGCAAGGATTTTCAACTGGCTGAACATTCCTGAAGCAAGCCGATGGGGAATTTGATAGACATGATTTTCTTTTCCTTATCTTTTATTTCTATCAGTTCTCTTATCTGTAAATTGTATATATGTGTGAATGAATATATTTTGACCTACGTGACTTACTTGTCTTATTCCTTAAAGTTTATTTTTTCTACTTTAAGAAAACTTAAAATTTTCTAAGTATTAATCATCTGAGAAATTTATCTCTCAGACTTAAAATTTTTTAAAATTTTTTCTAAGTATAAGACTTTATTTTTACAGACTAAATATTTTGAAAGAGGCTAAAAGACTTAAAAAAATTTCTATTGTGAATTAAGTGCTTTAATTTGGATGAATCTGTTTTAATGAGAAAATGTGCTCTGATATACCTATCTGATTATCTTAACTAACTCTAGACTAACTTCAGCTGTGAGTGTGTTTCTTCCTTGTAGGTTTTAACTTCATCAAAAAGGGAGAAATTGTTAGATCAAGAAAGTTTTGATGAATTAAACGAAGCAGTTCAGATGATCAGACGACTATGAAGAACAGCTGAGACTAAGTCCGAATACTAAGCTGATTAGACTAGGTTGAGGATGGAACAAGTCAACTGAAGACTGAATAGTTGCAAGTCGTCTGGAGACAAGCTCAAGTCTAGTCATTTGCAGGAGACAAGTATGAAGAGCTCAGACGAGGTCAAGACAAGCTGAGTAGAATAAGAAAGGCGAGTCTTCACCAAGTCAGCTGCAGATGAGTAGAATAAAATTAGCTGAGGTCTAAAGCAGTTTCAAGATTAAGTTTGTTAAGCAGTTTTCAGTTTGTTAGAACTGACTAACAAACTAACTGTCTTTTCAGACTTATAAATAGGTCTAGGCACTTCATTAGAATATAGAGATCACACGAATTATTCATTCAACAATAGATTCTCAAAATTCACAAGATTTCGAAAAAGCTCAAAAATTGTTTTCAAGGATTTCTTCATAGATTTTTCTAAGTGTTTATAGAACACTTTCTTATACATCTTCAAACACTCTTCTATCACTCTAGAGTTAGATTTTTCAAGAATAGTTTAGAAGATTAAAGATTTGAAGATCAGTTTGTAATTTGTAAGCTGTACGATTGGAAAGTGAGTAAGTAAGCTAGTAGAAGAGACCCTTCTTCAAAGTTTGAAGAAGGAGAGTGGATGTAGGATTTTTATAATCCGAACCACTATAAATCTGGTGTTCTTTACTGCTTTTGTTTACTTATTTATTTTCAAATTCCCAGTTTATTGACTGAACATAAATTTCAGAATAGAGATAAGACTGATTATCAGATTGCTTTTGATCTTGTTCAAGTTGAGTTCAAAACTGAATTTCCGCTGTGTTACTTTGAAGTTTTGAATAAGTTTTAAAAGATTTGTAAAAATCTATAAAATCTATTCAACCCCCCCCCCCTTCTAGATTTTATCCTAGAAGGTTAACTCAAATTTTCTTAAATCAACTCAACTAATCGGGACCAACACTATTCCATAACTTATCTGCATCATCTCACATGAACTAAATGGAAATCATATTAGCTGCATTATTCTTCATTACTGAATTGGTGATCATAACTTCAGTAGAATAAGGAAATAATCTAAAACTTTATAAAAGCAGCAACCACTGTCCAAATTTTTGTTAATTTTCTAGGTGAGTGAACAGTACTTACATTACTGTGCAACCGTGCACTTCACTCAAGTTGTACTCGTGTGAATAGTGTTACTGTGAATAGTAACAATATAAAAAAATAAAAATTTGCAGCTTTGTGTTTAATAATGGCTGTTGCACGAATTTAAAATACATTTTATCTTATTTTGCAGTTTTGCATTTATTAATGACTGCTGCACAAATCTTAATAAATATTTTATCTCATTTTGCAGCTTTAAATTTATTAATGAATGTTGTATAATCATGAATTATGAAACTTTTTATCTGTATTATTTGCTGAAAAAAATAATATGTATTGTTTTAATTGTATTATCATGGATGTTGGTATATAACATTTCAAAACTTTTTAATAATTTTTAAAAATAGTGTATAAGATCTTATTATCACTGTTTATACATAATAACATATTTTACATAATACGAGCCCAAACTCATGAATGTGCATTCCATGACATGCAGGTTAAACTTTTTATAATTTTACATCTTCTTCTCTAATATATCAATAACATTAAAATATGCAAATGACTGGTTTATTTAACAATAATGTTTACTGCACAGGGAGAAAGCGTTCATGCCACTCTAAATGAAGACCAGCTTGGACCATTGCTGATTAAGGGGAGGTTGTATGCAATCAAGAACTTTTTAGTCACTTATAATAAGAATAAATATCACACTACTGCTAATAGATAGTTGATCATCTTTATACAACAAACTAAAGTCATAGAGATATCTAATGAGGGATTTTCCTCAATGTTGTGCAATTTCAAATCGTTCAACTATTTTTCCAACATTGAGAATCTTAATGAGGCTGAAATGTTTGGTAAACATTTTACGTAAATTCTAAATGTTTTTCATTAAGCTAATTAGTTTAACGAGTAATTACTTTGCAGATGTTATTGGTCGTGTTGTAAGTGTCAACAGACCTAAGGTGATAACCAACAATGGTGAAGATGCAAAATTAATGGAGATTGTGCTAGAGGACAATCAGTTAGCTATTTTATTGTGCTAATGGATATACTATAAATATTTTAAATTACCTATTTTATTATTAATCTAACACATGAATTTATAATCTAGGAGGAATCAAATGTAATGTACACTTTGGGAAGAATATGCAGATGAAATGGACAGATATGTGCAAAATGTTGGATCTGAAGCACCTACTTTAATAGTGCAGTTTTATGGGGCAAAGATTTTCAATGGTCAACAAATTAATAATTAAAAAAACTAAATTCAATTATATATAAATTTAATACGGTCAGGCATATATTGACACCTTTTTTTTCTTACTTAATTTCAGATACTGTGGTTCTTTCGTCAACTTAAAATCGACTTCAATGTTGATTATATTGAGGTTAAAGAATTCAATCAGAGGTAAGCAGTAAAAAATGAAGAGACTTATTGGTTTAAATTCTTACAGTGTTTATAACTAAAATTTTTCATTTAATTCTTAAAGGTTTGATGGTGATGTTATACCAATTAGTGTTACGCACTCAATTTCAACTGCTCCTACTTTAGCAGCAGAAGAGCTAACTGCTAACAGTCTTAATATCAAAATTATTGAGGAGCTAAATCAAAACAAGGAGGTATGCAAGAAAATAAACATAATAAATTATTTGAAATGCACCATGAAGAGTTTTGTTATATAAAAAAAAAAATACATCAGTTTTGAGTTTCGTTCATATAAATCAATTTTTTTTTGTTGCAGGTTGGAAATTTCTGGATTTTAGCTTGAATTGTCTCGATTGAGACATTTGGACAGTGGTGGTACCTGTCATGCAGAGTTTGCAAGAAGAAACTAATGAAAGAAAATGAAAAATTCAAGGGTGAAGGCTGCAAGAAGATTGTTTCATCCGGAACCCCCAGGTTAATGCAAACTTTAATTGTACTCATTATTTTTTTTAATTGATATGGAGATTAAGGATTACAATGATGCAAAACAAAATATTTCAGGTACAAGATTCAAGTTAGAGTTCAAGATGACACAGATAAATACTATTTTCACTCTATGGGACCAGCAATGCGTATTTTTGATTGGAAAAACTGTGACTCAAGTCCTAGAAGACGAGCAATACAAGTTTGACAGTTTGATCCCTAATATTTTATATCGTATGATCAATGCACAAGCCTTCTTCTATGTTCAAGTCAAGCCAGAAAATATTACAGGCTACACTAAGAATTACAGTGTTAGCAAGTTAATAAAGGATCAGAATCCGATAAGCAAGTTTTGTTCATTTGCAAGCCAGTTTTTTCTTGAATTTTAGTGTTTGCTAATTAACTAATACAATTTTCTTCATTACAACACTTATTGAAATGTTATGATTTTTGTAGGAGACTGATAACATAAGCAGTATGCATAGGGATGAGATTGATCAGGAAGGTTGGTTTTTATTGTAATACTTTGTTATTTCTGTCAATTATTAATGACATTTTTTTACATACCTACTATTTTTATTATAGGAGGGTTCTTCAGAAGTTGAGGCTGTTACACCCCAGGACAATATGGAAAAAAAAGGCAGTGATTGAGAGTATTGAAGTTGTGGGATTGTAGAGAAAGCTCACGGATGAGTTCTCATCTACCGTAGAAGAAAAAAGTAAATCAAAAGTGATTAAACAAGAGGAAGGAGAGAAGGATTTTGTATATGCCATTGCACTGTTTTGATTTTAACCCAAAAACTATTGAATTTTTGTTCATTCTGATCATTTTGCTACATTGATGTTTGTTTGAAGTCTGATCATTTTGCTACATTGATGTTTTAAGTTTAATGTTAGATATAAGTCTGATGTTTTGTTGAAGTTTGATGATTTACAATCTAACTTTCATTGTTTTTTTTTTATAAGCTTAGTTCTGTTGGAGTTTCATTATTATGCCTACAATTATTTAACACTATGTGACTATAAAAATTAATAATTTGTGACATATTGTGCATTATAAAAATTAATTTTAGGAAAACAATGCTCAATTTGCTTTTGATTATGGGAAAAAAATATTCAAATTTAGTTTCCAAAACCTCCCAATAATTTATAAAAAAATATTTTAAGACATTTAAAAATAATAATTAAACAATTAAAAAACATAAATATTAAAAAAAAATCAATAAACAATACTCAAACATTAGCAACAAAAGTATCAATCGGATTCAAAATCAGAATTTCTCTAAGAAAATAGTGCTCTGTTAACTTTTGATTATAGAAAAAAAAAACACTCACTTATATTTTCCAAAACCATGCCACTAATTTATACAGAAAGTCACATTCAAACATTAAAAAAAAACAATTAAAAAAAATCAAACATTAAAAAAAACAATCAATAAACAAAACTCAAACATAAGCAACAAGAGTATCAATTAGATTCAAAACAATCAATAAATTAACATATCTAACTATTTTTTTATAAATTATTTCTTTATGCTCATTCAAATTCTTTATACAAATATACAATAAATTAAAGATATAATTCACATTAATTTAATGTATTGTTATAAAGATTTAGATACTACAAAAATATAACTCACACTAATTTCTATGTAATTTCTTTAAAATGATAAAGACAATCAGCCACACAACTAGAATATGAAGGAAGTTCCAACAACTTTGGAAGGAAAGGAAACAACATCGAAAATACTTTAAAAGGTATGCGTTTATATTTTTATTTTATTGATTATTGTTTGTTAGCATTTATAATGTGGACTAGGCATGCCTAACTATTAATGTATAATTCTATTGTATAATAAATTATTCTCAGACGTATTACTACATATGCTCAAATTTTTTCAAAACATTACATATGGAAATTCATACCAAACTCATCACCACATATGAAATAAATAATATTGCATGAAATAAATTGCAATAATTTTCTAAGCACACGAACCTTTGAAATTCCAGCCCATACATAACATGTGTTATGTATGGGCTGATTTATTTTGTATGGGTGCAGGTTATTTGCGCCCAATTTGTTTATGGTACACCCACATTTAAATTACAGCTCACACAGATTGGGCTGAATTATTTTATATGGGCCCAATTTTTCTGCACCCCATTCTTTTTAGCACACCACAATGAAATTAAAGCCATTAAAAAACAGAAAAAGATTATGATTTTGATTAATAGGAGTTTTATGTTTTTTTTTTTTTGAATAGATCAGAAAATACAATTTTGTTAGAAAAATGTCATTACGAAACTCTTGCGAAAGAAAAAGGTGGGGAGGTGCAGAAATAGAGTATTTTTTTAAGCGATTAGTAAGTTCAATGTTCTGCAAATAAATTTACAAATACTCAAATAAAAGAAAAAAGTATTTGTACAAAAAACAATTTGGAGATAAGAAAAAAAAATCATCAAATAAATTAGAAATACTCACGCAAAGTAAAAGGGTTTGAAGAAACAAAACCTTTTCGAGGTGCATCAGCATATACATATAGCATCAAACCTGCAGATATCGTAGATATAAAAAATATATCATAAATATAAAATATCTATAACATATAAGAAAAAATGAATATGAAATAGATAATAGTGTAAGAAAGAAATAAAACGTATCTTCGTCATTGCATCACTTTGTTCTTCTCAGATCTGAAAATATGCTCTTCGATCTATAAAATTTTTTAACAAAGTGGTCGTTCAATGGTGAGAGACAGAGATAGAGAGAAGACTCGAACAGTGGTCGTTCGATGGTGATAGAGAGATAGATAGAGAGAGAAGAGTGAATATAGGGTTTTGACTTTGAAAGCAAAACTGGGGTTCACTAGTTAAAAGAAAGACCGGTTTGGGATTCATGATACTAGGTGCGCACTTAATAAAAAGTGGTATTACATGTGGGCCATTATCGATAATTGTGCATTGAGCCAAGTTACCTGTGCATAATTTTTATTTAGTACACATCCCACTAATTTTTAAAATACAATATTATGGCATTAATGTGCTTAGTCTACTCAAACATATCAAAATTTTAAAATATTTATAACAAATGAGACACAGAAAATACAACATGAAGAAAAAAGATACAATATTATCTTTTTTAATTGAAATAACTTTAATACATTAAAAACCCTAATTTACACACCCACATTCTACAACTGAGTCACCACCGACTCACATATAATTTTTTCCAGATATTTTCTATTTTTTACAAATACAAAATTTTTGAGAGATTAAAACCCAAAAATAAGAAAAATATCGGAAAAATAAAATCGAACACTAGATATGTTCGAAATTTACAGATAGATATCAAGAAAAACCTTAAAAAAAAAACCTAAAGAAAACAAATGATGTTCGAAATCTATAGTTAACAAATGATGTAAATTAAAAAAAAATCTACAGTTAATGAATGATGTAAAAATCGAACACTAGATATGTTTGAAATCTACAGTTAACAAATGATGTAAATTTGAAAACAAAAAAAAAAACCAGTAAATCAGCCCAAGAAAGTACGATTACGATACGGAAGAAAAAATCTCAAATCCACGGATCTTTTTCTCTCATAAATTCCCCCAGAAAGCAGGTATGTATGTTTAAATACTGAAATTTTCGAAAAAAAAAATAGAAATATAGATCTGAAAAAGAATGACTACTTACAGGCGGTGGCAGCACCACGAGTGAGGTGGGTAGTCGTCGGTGGCGGCGCCAAGGGGGTAGCACAAATGGTGATGGCAGCAAAGCGGCGGTGGCTGCTAAACGGCGGTCGCAAAGCACGATGATCGCGAAACGGTGGTCGCGAAGGGGCAGTGGTCGTAAAGGAGTGGTGGCCGTGAAAACGACGGTTGCGAAGGGGCGATGGCCGCGAAAATGAAGGTTAGTAGTGGTGGGCAACGCAAAATATGAGTGGGGAGAGGAGGAGAGTGGGCAGCGCCAT
This sequence comes from Paraleonurus japonicus, assembly GCA_030762865.1. Classification (NCBI taxonomy): domain Eukaryota; kingdom Viridiplantae; phylum Streptophyta; class Magnoliopsida; order Lamiales; family Lamiaceae; genus Paraleonurus; species Paraleonurus japonicus. The sequence goes on along the minus strand of CM061055.1, from coordinate 25,458,712 downwards.
CACGCGTGGAGGAGGAGAGTGGGCGACGCAAAATGAGAGAGAGAGAGAGAGAGAGAGAGAGAGAGAGAGAGAGAGAGAGAGAGAGAGAGAGAGAGAGAATGAAATAGATAAGTGAGTTGCAGATAATAGGTTTACTAACGTGGGTGTATAATAAAATGATCAAACTATGTTTTTATTAGCAGAGAGAGAGAGAGAGAGAGAGAGAGAGAGAGAGAGAGAGAGAGAGAGAGAGAGAGAGAGAGAGAGAGAGAGAGAGAGAGAGAGAGAGAGAGAGAGAGAGAGAGAGAGAGAGAGAGAGAGAGAGAGAGAGAGAGAATGAAATGGATAAGTGAGTTGCAGATAATAGGTTTACTAAAGTGGGTGTACTAATAAAATGATCAGACTATGTTTTTATTAGCACACCATATCTACACCCATGTTTTTAGTTAGCTCAACCCATTTAATTTACAACCCAATATATTGGGCTGGTTTATTTTTAATGGCCCGTAGAATGCACCGCATATAGATTAGTACACCTACATTAGATTTGTTTTCGACAAAAAATTTAAGATCCAACTTAACCAAATGAAGATCAATATTGTTCGGCAAAACACACTATAAACAATGAATCAAACAATATGAGAAAATATTCAGAATAATTTGAAGAATCAGATAATTCAATTTTTTAGCAAAATATTTTATAGTGACACTTCTTTAGGTAGTTTAGCTTCTTAAAAATTATGAAATAAAGTTATTTTTCAAGAAATTTTTATGTACTAAGTTGCATCCATCTGTATTATAAATTCTTAAAATTCAGTTTTCATTCAAAATATTCAGAATATGAACGAACTACAAAATTTTTAAAAAATTCAATTTTGAACTTGTGTGTCAAAATAATGATTTGGACTAATTTAAGTATTATATTTACAAGTATCCTATTTTTTAGTGCACAGTCAAAGACGATCGAGGGAAACAAGTTAGGGCAAAAAGAAAATCAATTATTGATGAAAATAAGAAATTCTAAATAAAAGGTCAAGGCGTGCACGCATCTTCTTTGTTAACCTGTATTACAAATGATATGTAGGAGTATTATATTTTTATTAAATTTAATTTGTATAATTTTTCATTTAGATGACAAGATATGCTCTTTTAGTGACAATGTTGTTTTCAAATTTAGATTTTTTTTCAAGATATATATATATATATATATATATATATATATATATATTTTTTTTAATTCCATGGTCAATTTTCTATATCTAAGTTAATTGTATTTTTATAAAGTTATATATTGCTAGAAATATTTACATGGTATAGAATTTTTTAAACTATTTTTTTTATAAAATTATTTGATTGAACATTTCAAAACTTATATGTCTACAAAATTCGGGTATTTTTTTAAAAGTATTATAGATATTTAATTCAAAATATTTATATTCCTTGAGAGATCTTCGTTTTTAATTTATTAAGATTAACATATTTTCTATGCAATGTCTCGAATAGTGATTAAATAATTTATGATCGATAAATCCAAAATTTATATGTATATGTAAAATTCTATAGGTTTGAATTTATTAAATTATTTTATATTGTACATGAATGGATTCGTATGACAAAACAATGATTTGGAGTAATTTAAGTATTATATCTACAATTATCATATTTTTTCTCGCACAGTCATAGATGATCGTGGAAAACAAGATAGGGCAAGAAGAAATTCAAATATGGATGAAAGTAAGTTGTTTAATTGTTTGTAAATATTCGTTTTAATTGTTATAAAATAAAGAATAAGAAGAACAATAATTTGTTTACCAAGTTCGTCAAGAATGACTACGTCTGGGGGCGAACCAAGCCAAGAGATATTTCACTATATTTCTTGTTATACATAATGATACAATAATAAGATGTATAAATAGAAAAAGAATTGAGATGTAACTCTAAAAACCCATTAGACATCTTGACCCATTAAATATATATCCCAACAAGTAATGTCCATAATTATAATATATTCACAACACTCCCCCTTGGACATTATGTTGTGATATCCATGTATCATTAATCCTCGATAGAGTAATTTAGGGGGAGAATATGAGTACAATCATTGATCTTCGGGATCCAATCTTCAGGATTGTTCTTATTGTTACTTCCCCTGAAGACAACAACCTTTCAAGCCTACGCATCTCAATAGCATGGACATATTTTTCAAAAGTAGATGTAGGAAGTGATTTAGTATACAAATCTGCCAGATTGTCACTAGAGCATATCTTTTGTATGATAATTTCACCACTCTTCTGGAGTTCATACGGATAAAAGAATTTCGGGGAAATGTGCTTTGTCAAGTTTCCTTTAACATATCCATTACTCATCTGTGCAACACAAGCTACATTATCCTCATAAAGGACAGTAGGAGATATATCATTTTTCAGAATGTCACATGAATTACAAATGTGTTTTACTAATGACTTTAACCAAACACATTCTCGTGAGGTCTCATATAAAGTAATAATCTCTGAATGGTTTGGTAACCATAGATTGTTTAACAGACCTCCATGAGATTGCGGTACCACCGTGCAGGAAAACATAACCAGTCTGAGATCTGGCAGTATGGGGATCAAACATATAACCAGCATCCGCATAGCCCACCAATATTTTGTCTTGATTTCTTGTATAAAATAAACCAAGATCTTGTGAACCTTGAAGATATTGTAAAATATGTTTAACACCATTCCAATGTCTCCTTGTAGGAGAAGCACTAAACCTTGCAAGCAAATTTACTGCAAATGCAATATCCGATCTGGTGCAGTTTATAAGATAAAGTAATGCACCAATTGCGCTTAGGTAAGGAACTTCTGGTCCTAGTATGTCTTTTTTATCTTCTTAAGGTCTAAATGAGTTCTTATCCACTTCAAGGGAACGAACAACCATTGATGTATTTAGCGGATGAGATTTATCCATATGGAATCTCTCCAACACCTTCTTCAAGTAGGTTGACTGGTGTACAAGGATTCCTTCGGGGAGATGCTCGATCTGCAGGCCGAGATAATACTTGGTTTTACACAAGGTTTTCATTTCAAATTCAGCCTTTAGGGTTGAATTAACTTCTTCAATCTCCTTACATATTTCAATTATATTTAGATCATCAACATAAACTACGATGATATAAAAACCGTTTAATGATTTGTTTATAAATATGCAAGGAAATGCTTCATTGTATATGTATTCCTCCTCAGGAGGAACTCACTGAGTCGATTGTACCACATAGGACCCGATTGTTTTAGGCCAATGACCTCTGTAGTTTTATACTATACATGAAATCCATCAGGGATTTTCATATAAATATTGGCATCCAATGATCCATATAAATATGCGATTACAATATTCATTAACTGCATTTCTAAATTTAATTTTACTGCCAGGGATATTAAGTAGCGGAATGGTATTCCATCCATAACAAGAGAATATTTTTTTATCAAAATCAATACCGGGTCTTTGCGAAAATCCTTGAGCTACTAATCTCGCTTTGTATCTCACCACCTCATTATTCTCATTTCGTTTTCGTACAAATACCCATTTATATCCAAAAGGAATACTATTTTTTGGGTGTACGTACGATAGTACCAAATACTTTTCTTTTGTTTAGCGACTCTAGCTCTGCCTCAATTGCTTCTTTCTATTTTACCCAGTCTGAGCGCTTCCGGCACTCAGCTATTGACTTGGGTTTTGGATCCAGATCATTATTTGTAATTGAAAGAACAATTGTGGCGGCAAATTCGTTGTTGACAATAGTAATACTTCTATTATAAGTTTCTCCTGTATTTATAAAATTCATAGTAACTTTTATGTTTACATCAACCAGATCTTCATCATTTCCTAAAATATTTTGGCCTGGTCGTTCCGCAATCCTAGTATTTTCTGCACATATATCGTTACTAGGATTTTCGTCTTCAAGACGAATGTCTTCAGGAGATTTCAAGGGTGACTAAATATTTTTGCTAGCTTTAGTTTTCCGCGGATTTATTTTCTTTGTGTTAAGAGGTCCTTTACGCTTCTGGCATATAGGGGCATCAATATGTATACTTGATTTCATTGGGACCTCTACCCACAAAGGTGCATTTACAGCAGGTATATGCGATTTAGTCACTCCTTTATGATCAGTAAATATATTTGGCAGATTACTTTTTAAACATTGCAAATTAATTATCTTTTGAACTTCCAGTTCAGTTTGACTAGTGTGTGGATCTAAATACTGATGATCTTTTTCATTCCATGAAATTTCTCGGCATTCATTTAATTTTGGATTTTTATTCTCCCCCTAATGTCGGGAAATGATCTTCATCAAATGTGCAGTGAGTGAACCGAGCCACAAATTGATCTCTTGTCATAGGTTCTAGGTATTTCATAATAAATGGAGATTCAAAACCTATGTATATACCTAGTTTTCTTTGTGGGCCCATTGAGGTATGTTTTGGTGGTGATATGAAATATATACTGCACAACCAAATATGCGCAAATGGAAAATGTTAGGTTCTTTCCCACGCACTAGTTGTAAAGGGGAGTAGTCATGATATGCAGTAGGTTGGATTTGAATTAGAATTGCAGCATATAAAATTGCATGCCCCTAACATGAAATAGATAAGTTGGAATTTTGCAATAATAGTCTAGCAATTTACCCTCTGCACATGCATCACAAATAAATTCACTAATGAAAGAGATTCAGTTATTTGGCATACTATGACTAATGGAATTAGATAAATCCGACGTATTATATTTTTATCTTGGATGACCACTAAATTTTAAGCTCATGATGACAATATGTCGATTGGAAGGTCGAATGTATGTATAATACAATCCGGATGAGAAAGAAGAAAGTTTTTCAACAACATATTTTCGACATCCTAGTGATTGTGTCATCAAAAGATATGCACTATTGTTCTCAGTGTCAGTTTCAATGTGATAACCATTTGATCTGATGTCTTTAAAACTAAGAAGGGTACGTTTAGATTGTGGATATAACAATGCATCATTAATGATTAATTTAGTACCCATAGGGAGAATCACTGAAGCTCAACCAGAGCCTATTATTAAGATATTATCATTAGCAATTGTTGTAACACTTCCCCTTTTTTCCACCAAATTTTGGAAAAATTTCCTATCTTTCAGGATAGTATGTGTGGTAGTATTATCTACCAAATACAAAATATTATCTTTCTCCATAAGGCAAGACAATTGATGATTCACAATCGAAAATAACTTTTTAACAAGTTTTGGTAAGTTAAATAATATTATAAACACTTAAAAGGATCAAGTATTTTGATCACTCATCATCTCCGAAATCTTTGAGCTCAACACTCAACAGGTCAAAGCCTGCTTCAGGCAAACTAGCATGAACTAAAACGTAATATCACAAATTCTATGCTCTTTACAATGACAGCAGAAATATAGTAAACTCATTTTGAATAAGTAATTAATTAAGTTCAAAAGAACTTGCAGAAGGACAAAAGAGACTTAGCAAATATTCAGTGTAAACATCAATTTTCAGTCACAAATAGTTGATGCAATATATCAATCACCCATTTGTGAAGTGGGTTAGTATCAATGCGTAAATCTTGAAGTCATACTCTTTATGAGTACATTAATTTTTATTAATCACTCACAGTAAACAAGAAAATAAAAAATCACATTGTGTGGTGCTAGCGGAAATTGCTGGTTACTAAGGGAATTCAAAAATTGTGTTTTATATGAGATGCATTTATAATGAGGTGGTGTCTGAGAAAAATCAAAGTCTTTGCCTTCTGGGCATTAGTGGATTGAGACCAAGTAATTATTGACATCAAGAGCAAACTCAGTAAATTCTCTCTTAGTAATATCAGACATCATTCCACTACAATTATTAAGAAGTAAAAATTAGGCCTAATAATAAAGAGACAACAAAAATATTCCATTGTTTTCAAACATATCGTAAACCGTCATGCAACAAAAATATTCTATTGTTTTCAAACATATCGTAAACCGTCATATGTCTTGCATAACTCTTGAACAACAATTATGTAAAGTATTATTAATTATAACCAATTTCTACACCTTTAGTACACAAACCAATTCATGCACCTTTAGTACACAGACCAATCCCTGCACCTTTAATTCACAAAAATATACAACCGCCTTAGCAATAATGCAAGTACCATACAACAAGCTGAGCCATGCATAAAACTAACAGAAAACTATGTCTTACAACAAGCTGAACATTTCAAATAAATCTAATATTCAATAACAGAATTGAAATTTTGTTCAACAAACATTATACCTGTGTAAGGTCATTACAAGTATTCACCCGATCAACATATAGCAAATCAATTTAATTACGAGTCAACCGGATTTAAAGACATTGACCTAGTTTAGGTTAATACTTTCTCTCGTCTCTCCCATAATTATCCAGTAAATAAAAAAAATTAATTGCAATATCATATACTATCTATAAAAATATATATACATACATCAATTATTGATGGAAGGATAATTAAAAAAAAATATACGAATCCAGTACCTTAATTAAAAAAGGGCCGATGATGCTGAGTGCCGAAAAGGATTTGTTTGAGATTCGGAATTCGTAAGGGATTTATTTGAGTGCTGAGAGCCGGAAGGGATTCCTAATTAGTAGAACACTCGTGCTGATAATGTGTTATAAAATAAAGAATAAGAAGAACTAGAATTTGTTTACTCAGTTCGTTAGGAATGACTATGTCTGGGGGCGAACCAAGTCAGGAGATATTTCACTATATTTCTTGTTATACATAACGATACAATAATAAGGATGTATAAATAGAAAAAAAATTGAGATGTAATCCTAAAAGCCCATTAGACATCTTGACCCATTAAATATATTTCCCAACAAGCAATGTCCATAATTATAATATATTCACAACATTAATTAATTGTATCTCTTCATTGTGTAATGTTCAGATTAATTTTTTTTGTTGTTGTTGTAGTGTTAATATTATTTAATGTTTTTTCTATGTTATTGTATATTTACTACTCTTATATTGAAAAAATATTTTATGTTCAACCTTAAGTGGCGCATATACATATATATATATATATATATATATATTGTTGAAAAATTTTTGGGTATGTTTTTTGTAATTTTTAGGGAAGAAAAATAATCAAATGCACATGGTCTTAGTACTAAAGATCAAGGTGTGCACGCAACATCTTTGTTAACGTTTTCCGTGTCATTTAACATGTAATACAAATGGTATGCATCGTATTTTTTTAAAATTTAATTTGTATAATTTATTGTTTTTTATTTATTTGTTATATTATTATTATTATTCTTATTCATTTTTTGCATTCTCTCACTTAAGTTGTTTTCATAATAAGTGTGAATCAACCTATACTGGAAAAAAATACCTTATTACTGAAAACGGGAACATATGAGTCAGTGAGGATTAATTTGACTGGGGATAATGAATATCTTCAACAATCTACATCAGTTATTGATCAGCATGAAGCCACTCTGATGACTAATGTCCGTGAAACATGGATTGGTCTTATCCATCATGGTACGAAATGACTACATTGGTATTTTTTTTATTTTGTATATTTGTATAAAGAAGTAAGCAATTAATAATTCATGTTTTACATGTAGACATTGAAGAACTGGTCGATGAAGTTAACATTTCCTCAAAAGGTAATAAATGTGAACATATAATGTCTTATTAGTTTTTAATAAATTTTTCGATGTTAATATAATTTTTCATTTAGATTATTGGGATATTGGTGATCCGAATTGCAAATGTCAATTTTGTGGAGCGTTCTTTTGGTACGATAAAAGGATAGAGGTTCAAAGAACAACCGAAAATCCAATAAACTCAGGTTGTTGCATGCACGGTAAAATTCAGTTTCCGCCAATGAAAGAAGCTCCTGAAATTTTTCATAGACTCCGAACCAAAAATTCTGAGAAGAACAAACATTTTCTTTAAAACATCAGGTCATATAATAGTATGTTTCACATCATTGGGGGAAAATATTGATTCAAAGCCAAACCAGATAAACGGCCCCCCCCGTGTTCAGATTGCATGGACAAAATTATCATTTTATGGGGAGTCTCCTACCGATAAAAGGGGACACTCCTAAGTTTGCTCAACTTTATATTTACGACACTAACAACGAAATTCAACATCGAATAAAGAGTGTCATGTTAGATAATTTATATTGGTTTACAAATACTCATTAATCCACATTTACTAATCAATACTATATTTCAATTATCTTTTTATATTTGTCATTAATATTTTCATTCTTCATTTTTCAGGAAGGTTGAGAATTTAAATACCCTACACTCAGAAATTATGTCAAATTTCTTAGAGATGCTAGACGAACACAATATTCTGGTCAAAATTTTTAGAATGACTAGAGAGTTTTTGGTTGATGAAGAGCCTTCACCTGTCAGGCTTAGGCTGATAGGCCGAAGGGGTGGAGACGCACATAGATATAACATGTTAACTTCTTCAGAAGTTGCTATTTTGATAGTTGGTGACTTTGACGAGTGTATGGGTGATATAGACATCATAGTATAGATGCGCTCTGGACTGTTGAAGCGGATTAATGAACTGAATGTTGCATACCTTGCTTTACAGTACCATTACTTTTTTGGATGGTGAGGATGGTTATAGAGATGACATTCCATTATCGATGGAATCTCCATTAGTTGGAAGTGGTAGGAAAATGGTTAGTATTCGAGAATGGTTCGCTTATCGACTACATGAGAGAGAGCCCGAACCTCCTTCTATTCTGGTTTTCGAATGACTAACACAACAATTTGTGGTTGATGCATACACCATGGTTGAATCTGCAAGACTTACATATGTTGAGACCCATCAGAAGCAGTTGCATTCTAAGTTGTACCAAGGACTAGCTGAAGCATTGCTTCATTGTGAAAATAACCCATGTGCGATAAGAAAACGTGTCATACTACCACCAACTTTTACTGGGGGTGCACGTTACATGATCCATAACTACCAAGATGCAATGGTAATATGCAGGTGGGTTGGCTATCCAGATTTGTTTCTTACTTTCAAGTGTAATCCCAAGTGGACAAAGATAGGTCGGTGTTTAAAAAGAAAACGATGTAAGGCAGAGGATCGTCCTGATATAATATGTCTGGTTTTCAAAATAAAGTTGGATGAGTTGATAAGAGATCTTCGTAAGAATAAAAATCTTGGAAATGTTAGAGCGATGGTGTACACGGTAGAGTTTAAAAAACGTGGATTGTCTCGTGCCCACATTCTACTTTTTCATAGCAGTGGAGATAAGTGCACCTGTTGATATTGATCGTATAATCTCAGCTGAGATTCCGGATCAACGGAGTGATCCCAACTATTATAGTATCATTAGAGATCTTATGATGCACGGTCCTTGTGGACCTGCAAGACTGAGATCTTATTGAGTCAACCACTGTGGATGAAGAAGGATACCCTGTATATATACGTCGAAATGATGGTAGAATGGTGGTGAAGAATGGAATCGAATTAGATAATAGGTATGTTGTTCCACATAACCGTTACTTATTATTGAAGTATGGTGCTCACTTGAACGTGGAGTGGTGTAATTAGTCTAGACCGATATAATATTTGTTCAAGTATGTCAACAAAGGGCATGATCGAGTCACTGCATCATTTTATAAGAGTACCAACGAGGATGGGACAACATCAAATGTTGATGAGATCAGCATGTACTATGACTGCAGGTACATATCATCATGTGAGGCAATGTAGTGTATCCTTGATTACGACATTCACCATATGGATCCTCCGATTGAGCGCCTAAGCTTTCACCTTCCAAATGAACAACCTATCATTTTATCTGATTCAGATCCAATTAATGATATTCTCCAGCGACCTTCAGTGAATGGAAGTATGTTTCTAGCTTGGTTTCAGGCCAATAAGGATGATAGAGAAAAATATAAAGAGGGTAGAAAATTTACTTATACAGAGTTTCCTCAATAATTTATTTGGAAAGCATCCAAGAGAGACTGGGTACCGAAGCAACGAGGTTTTTCCCTAGGATGTATTTTCTATGTTTCTCCCGGAAGTGGCAAACTATATTATTTGAGGTGTCTACTTAATGTCGTTAGCGATGCCACGAGTTTTGAAGATATAAAGACTGTGGATGGCGTGTTGTATACGACTTTTTGTGATGCTTGCTATGCATATAGTATCCTAGATGACGATAAGGAGTACTCAGATGGTATTATAGAAGCTAGCTAGTGGGCTTCATCTCATTCTTTAAGGTATCTCTTTGCTGCGTTATTATATTCAGATTGCTTGAATCATCCTAGTGCAGTATGGGAGAAATATTGGACGTATCTATCAGATGATGTTCTTTACAAACAACATAAATTGTTGAATCACCAAGGTGCACTTGACATCTTCTTATTATATTAAAAGTATTTTGAATATTTGTTCAAATTTGATGTATTTTTTTTCAAAATTGATATATGCATTTAATTTATTTGAATATTGATCCAAAATCTTTTGATTTAGATTTGTCGTTATCAAAGGATGAAATAAAGAATTTTGCTTTGATTGAGATTGAGAATATGATGCAGAAATTTGGAAAGTCGCTTCGAGATTACAAAGCAATGCCCTTCCCAGATATGTCAAGTGCATCTTTTTTGCAAAATAAGCTGGTATATGATGAACTAAATTATGATCAAGTTGCTTTGGCGGAGGAGCACAAGCATTTGGTGGGTAATTTAACTGATGAACGCCATTTTTATGATGTTGTGATGGATGTCATAGATTCATGTTGTGGAGGTGTCTTCTTCGTGTATGGATATGGGGGTAGCAGAAAAATATAGGAAGCATTTGGTATACATATTGGTATGAGATTAAGAATGGATATCATTAAGGGGTTAGTAATTACATTGTTAATGCTTGGTTAAAAATCTACAATAGGAATTATTGTGACATATAATGCTTGGTTTATTTTTAATTTCAACAATGGTAATCACTTCAATATATTATTTTTTACAAATTCTTATTTGCAATATTGTACCGTGAAATAACCCATTTAATGAAATTCGCGGATCCTAGTCGGGTCGGATCGGATCCAATGGGTATTTTCAAAAAAAAAAAAACTCGCGAGGGACAAAAAAAAATCCGCCCTCACGTGCTCCCAAGGGTGTTACTATTAGGTTACACATATGTTACTTAAACGATAAATATATGTTACTATAAAACAAATAATATGTATTTGTCTAAAAATAATCGCCCAAATGCGAAAATAAAAATGAAAAAATGGTCAAATAAGTCTCTAATCTTATATGTATGGATCAAACAAGTCTCTAATCTTTAACAACTTTATTTTCATTAATAGAATGTGATTTTATTAAGATGAGGGCTTATTTGATCCCAATATTTTAAAGAGTGATTTAAATGTATTAAGAAAAGGTTTATGGGTCTATTTGATCCCACGTATAAGATTTGAGGTAAATATGTGTTATTGTAAGGACAAATATGTGTAATAAACTCGTGCAATAGTAAAAATTAAAATTCAGTCTCAGGTGTTTTACTATAAGGTCAAACATGTGTTATTGTATGAAGAAAAATTTGTTACTAATTAACAAAACTTGTACAACACATGGATAAATATTTTATTCTTTTAGTAACACGTGCTTGTCCTTTCGGTAACATATGTTTGATCTTATAGTAACATATCTGGGAACGAGATTTTATTTATGTCTTTGTGCGAGTGTTACTATATGAACACAACTGTGTTACTATATAGAGAAAGGTGTGTTACTATATGGAAAAAAATGTGTTACTATACGAATACAAATGTGTTACTGCATAGAGAAAGATGTGTTACTATATGAACAAATCAGAAACAGGGTAACAATTGCGATATTAATTCCAGATTTTTTTAGAAAAATATGTAGCACACATCAATTTGATGTTGTTGATAAATTTTGTTATTGTTTTGATCAAATCCGTAGCAATTATTTGACAATTTTCAAAAAAATCATCCATGTCTTCTCCTCTTTTTCCTCTTTTTCATCGGAGTTCACAGTTTTATCCCTCCTGATCGTCGGCGTTTCTGCGTCTGAAAGAACCTTGATGCGTGTTTGGGGGAACACAGGCACAACCATGGAAGTTGTGTAGCGAACGGAGGAGGAAGAAGAGTTAGAATGGAGGAGGAAGAAGAAATCTGCGTCATTTGACCCGTTCTTTATTTTGACCCACAAGATTTAGTAATTTCCTTTTTTTAATTGATATTGCACGGTGCAATATTTCACAAGAGACTTGCTCATTGTTTTTTTTTTCTTAAATAATTCCGGTGAACATATTAACATTATAATTAAACATGTATTCAATTAACTATGAAATAAACAATATTTACGAAATTGAAAATATAAAAAAAATAATACACATCTCCAAAATAACGAGCAACATTCTTGATTAGTGTGAAAATTGCATGATTATTGTGTGATTAATTGTCTCAATTTGATATCATTTTCATGTTAATTCACATTTAATTGGCTAATTGCATTTGATTGTTGGATTTGATATTTTAAGTGTGAAATTGTAGGTTTAAGGTCAACTTTGAGTGCAAATTGAGGATGTTTGTTGTATTCAATTTAATGGAGCAATTATATTGGTAGAAAGAGGGCCGAGAGACGAGCGCAATGCAAAATGAATCGGGTCAAACGGAGCTCGTATGAAGAAAATGTGATCGAACGAAGTTGTGGTAGGCAAAACAAGCAGTTGCACCCATCATACTGGTGCATACACCAACCAGCCAGTACACCCTGCACCTACCGACAGTATTAGTACACCCCCGGCGTTCTCACAGATCTGTTGTAGATCCGCCATTGCTGCGCACCACCATTCACCAATCAACCACCAATTAACACAATATCAACCCCAATCACACCTAATCATCACCGTTGTCGCATCACCGTCACGTATTCACCACCATAGATCCGTCATCCATCCATCGCCGCCCATCGCCGAAAAATAATCTGCAGCGCCGTGAGTCGCACAACGGCACCGTAACCCGTCACCAACATCAGAGCCGTCGCGATACCCAGTCATCGCCGTCACTGGAGTCGCGTCGCACATCTTCAGATCCACAAATCTGCAGCGCCGTCACACTCGATCCGAGACGTTCACCTCACTCGAGTCGAGACGTTAATTCCTAGATTTACGTAGCTGCCTCAAATCATCTCGAAGCTCATCTCGAGTTCACCATATCCGTCTCGGTCCGAGACGTAGAAGTAGAAATTGCATTCACGTTTTTTTTTTCAGCGTGAATATTTTTCTTTCTCCGGTCAATAGGGGCGCGACACGTGGATAACAGAGAATTGTGAGGAGATAGTAGCGTAAGAAAGGAAAGAAGGAGGAGATTATATTTTTGGGAGCGAAAATTTTCAGCGAGAATTAGAGGGGGATTTCAGCGCAGAATAGGAACAAATTTTAGATTATCAGAGAACATTACAGCGCAAATTAGAAGAGAAAAATAGAGAAAAAATAGGGTTTAATTCCTACACACACTATTACATACTTTTACACACACATAGATAAATTTTGCATTTCTTCTCCAATTTCGACGATCAAAGGATGGTTTCTTAATGTTTGGACGCCAATTAGGTGATATTTTTCCTTTAATTTTAGTTTTGTTGGTTCAATTCTTGTAATGATCTTTGTTTATTTTATTAATTTTATGGGTTTATTTACTTTCATTATGCTTGTCTAAATTCCTAGTGCTAGGGTGTTTTGATGTTTATGGGTGATTGAGTATTGTGTTGAATTCTTATGGGTAATTTTGATTGTTGATTAATTAATTGGATTGATGAGGTTTGAATGATCTATTTGCTTAGTTGTTCTCTAATTCCATGCTTAGTTGTTTGATTATCGCAAGGAGACTTGGGTAGTTCTAATGACTCATTTGGGTGAGGGGTTTAATTAAGTTATTAGAGTTAATATTGGTTTAATGCAAGGAGACTTGATTAATACCAGTAGAAATACACCAATTCCACACTAGATGCTTAGACGAATAATCGGGTAATTAGTGAAGAGATCATAGGTAAGGTGTCTTAGTATCGAAGGGGAGACACACTAGGGGAACCTATTGACTCGTGTTCTTACCCCGGGAGGAAAGGGTGACTTAGTCCTCTCAAACTTTCGAGCTTAAATCGTAGCGTAATTCCTAGGCTTACCAAGTACGGAATTATTGTTTGATTAAACGTTTGCTCTTATTAATTGATTGACATGATAAATGCTCATTTGAATTCGTTGCATGTTTGATCCCCATTTGTTGATAAGCACCCGAGCTCATCTTTATTATTGATTGCATTTCGTTGCTAGTTAATTTCTTATATTGCTTTAATTAATTGTTGCTTGAATCTTATTAATCTTGTTGAATGGCTTGTGCTACAATTATGATTAACTTAGCAAATTTAGGGTTATCTCTCACTTGATTCCCTTGGATCGATATTTAACCGGGTAACTTACTTGCTACACGATCCTTTTACACTTGAAGGGTGAGTGTTGGCTTTTAAGCTTATCAAGTTTTTGGCGCCGTTGTCGGGGAATCGGTGTTTGAGATAACTTAGATTGAAAGTTGAATGTCTAAATAAATCTTATATAAAAGAAAAGAAAACACCTAAGAGCCATAAGTCCACAAGCCAGTCCAGAGGCCGGAGCCCCACTAAAAACCTTCCTAGGGTAAAACCCTCCTTAGGGAAACCCCTAGGAGAGGAAAAGAGAAACTCCTCTAAAAAAGAACATTAACAAACTCTGAAAAACTCCATAAATCTATCAAACTCCACTTGTTGAGCCAAAAATGAAGGGACAGTATCCCACCAAATAAAGCCCTCAAACCCTTGGTATTTAGAAAGAGCATCTGCCACCTTATTTCCCTCTCTGTAGATGTGCACGGCCTTCAACTCCACATTACGAATTAACTCCCTCATCCAAACCCAAGAAGCTCTATACTTCCAAGGCACCACCATCTCCGAATTCTGGAAAAGAGACACAATATATGTAGAGTCTGATTCCAAGATCAAACGCGTCCAACCCATGTTAATTGCAGCGATAATCCCCTCAATAGCCGCACAAAGTTCGGCTTCGTAAGCCTGTCCGCGTCCCATCCTTTTGGCAAATGCAGCCTCGACATATCCCATGCAATTACGGAACACTACGCCCCCTTGCAGGAACCCATTGCTTTCACTGCCGTCAGAGTTTATTTTAATAAAACCCAAAGGCGGCGGCGCCCACCTCACCGAAATGATTTGCCGAGGCGGCTGGCGGACGAAACTTAGTGCAAGGCGAGAGTTGCAGTGCAGATCAGCACACATATTGAGATTAAACCCCAACTCTGCGACAACTGCTTCCCTAACGAACGCCCAAAGCTGCGAATTAAAAACTGAGTAAACCGGCTTCTGATCATTATGAACTGCCGTGTTACGAGCCTGCCATACCATTCGAGAACCAAAACGAACTCTGACCACTTGTAAGAAGGTGTCATGAAACCCAAATGCATAATCCACCGTAATGCTAAATACTTCCATTATGCCATCCAAAATTCTCCTAGCAAACGGACATGAGCAAAAGAGATGATCCGTTGTTTCTGAGCTATTGCAACATAACACGCAAATTGACGGTCCCATAATTTCGCGTGCATGTTGAACTTCCCACGTAGACACCTTATTCCAAATCAAACGCCAAACAAATATGGACCTCGCAGGAGGCACATGTTTACTCCAGAACCAATCCCCCCAGCTCACTTTCGGAAACGAATGACGACACCATTTATACGCAGCTTTAGAGCATAAACTCCCAGACTGATGATGTATCCAGACTCTCATATCAACAGTGCCCAGCGTTATTTTAGTCCAAACAATATCTTCACATATCTCTGGAAAATTGTTAGCAAGCTCCTCATGTATCACCCAAGAATTTTCCTGTCGAAACTCCGCAATCTCCTGATCAAACCTCCACCAAGAGTCCCGTGGGATACTTATTTTATCGGCAATGACGTATCCCAGCCAATTTCCCATCCAAAACTTAACCTTGGACTGATAACCTGGCAACCAGCGACTGTTCTCATTAATCACCTTTCGTGCCCTATCCAAACTCCCCCATATAGAAGAAGATATAAAATACTTGACTTCTTGGCCTGTAGCTGTTGAATATCTCTCTTGAATAAACTTAAGACCTGCATCCTTTCCCTCATACAAGTCCCATGCAAGTTGAGCAAAAAACCCTCATTCGCCACACGTATAGACCGAACACCTAAGCCCCCCTCCTTATGAGGCGCGCAATGCCATGCAACCGTTCCGTAGTTTTGCCTTGTAACATCACCATTCCAAATAAAGTTTCGCATTGCCACGTTTATTGACTTAGTAAGCAGCCTAGGCCACTTATAAATCATCATACTATGAACTAGCGAGGAGGCAATAACACTATTCACTAAGCAAACACGGCCCGCAAGTGAAAGAAGCGAGCCACTCCATTTATCAAACTTACCGACAATGTTATTTGCAATGGGCTACAAATGCATTATTCTCGGCTTTCCTTGAAATATAGGAACCCCAAGGTATTTGAAAGACAAAGACCCTTCCACGTAATGCAAATTATGTCTCAAAAAATGCCTAAACTCTAACGGAACCTGTCGTCCATAGTAAACCCAAGACTTCGCAGGACTAACAATTTGCCACGAAGCCTCACCGTATTGAGCGAAAATATCACAAAGGAACAATATATTGTCTTTGATTGCCTTGCAAAAAACAATTATATCATCTACATACAGCAAGTTGGTGGGCACGAAAACTCCCAGCTTTGCTTCCGCTCTAAAAATATAACGGCCCCCTCCCTGAAAATTAATCATACGCACTAAAATATCCTCGCCAATAGCAAAAAGCAGAGGAGACAGAGGATCTCCTTGACGAACCCCTCTAGAGCATGCAAAATAACCCTCTAAGCTACCATTGATAGAAATGGACAGCCTAGTTGATTACAAAACGACACTGATGAGCTGACGAAAATGGGGATGAAAACCCATACTCTCCAGAACATGCAACAAGAAGTCCTAATGCATCGTATCAAAAGCTTTCCGGATATCAATTTTAAGAGCCAAATTGCCCTCCCCTTGCTCAAGCATTGGAACCCCTCCGAGCAAGCCGCAATGCAATGGTGAATTTACTTCCCTGGTATAAACCAATATTGAGCTAGAGATAATAGCTTATGAAGCAACGGACCAAGGCGCGTAGCCAAAATTTTCGAAAAATTTTTGAATAAAAAGTTCCCAAAACTATTGGACGAAAATCTTCAATGCGAGAGGCGCCCACCGTTTTAGGGATTAAAGTAACCACATTAGAGTTTAGGCCGGCAGGAAGAATCCCAGCAACGAAAAAATACCCCACTGCATTGATAAGATCATGTTGTATCACCTCCCATGCAACTTGGAACACCGGTGAGAGGTCAAAAACAGCAGATTTAATTTCATCCTCTGAAGGAATTGCCAGCAGCATTCGATTGTTCTCAGAGGTCACTGAAGGACTAATAAGCTCATCTATGAAACACAAGGGAGATCTCAACGTACGACTATCGGCAAACAACTCTTCATAATACCCTTGAATATGCTCCTCAATCAGCTTTTGATCTTCACAAATAACATCATTGATCAAGAGCGAAGAGATCGAAACTCTACCGTGTGAAAATCGGTGCAATCGGTGAAAAAACGCCGTGTTACAATCACCATCAGTCAACCAATGTGCACGGTTCTTTTACATGAGCAAAGAGTTTTGATTCTTTAAAATTCTAGTAATAGCCTCAATTAAATCCCTTCCACGTCGAGCAAACTCATCTTCATTGATGTTTTGCAAGTCACTTTGCTGCAACATTTTCAAATCATGCTGGTGCTGCTCTAACTCTAAGAAAATATTTCCAAAAGTGCTTACGCTCCATTCCTTCAGCTTAAGTTTCAGCCACTTAAGCTTGCACACACACACCAATATCGGATCGTTAGCAGCAAGAGCAGGCCCCCAAGAATCAGCTACAACTGATTTAAAATCCTGATGATCCGTCCAAAAATTTTGGAAGCGGAACGGCTTTCGGCCTTGAGCAGCGGTGTCCGTACATTTCAACAGTAACGGGCTGTAATCCGAGTGCGCCCTGGGCAAAACCAAAGCCGAAATCTTAGCCCAAAAATGCATGAATCCCTCAGACACTAGAGTCCGGTCAAGCCTCGACGCAACGACAGGACCTGCATGGCTACACTTCCAAGTAAAAAAAGGACATGTATGTTCAATATCAATCAAACTTGCCTCAGAAATGAATTGACCAAATTCAACACAAGAAATTCTGGTAAAGCTTCTCTGGCCAACTTGTTCATGCGAACCAAGAATAGCATTAAAATCCCCCATGATGCACAAATTTAAACCCCTCAGAGGCAACAAAGTATTCCACAGAATTCTCCTTTCCACATACGAGTTTGAAGCATGGACAAACCCATAATAAACATCCCCCCTTAAAGAAGAAATTTTAATGACAATAACCTGCTCAGTTTTAACAACTGCCACTAGTTGAATAGGCAAATTTTTACAACTTGCCACCCATAAGTTTGGCCCAAGGCCGCCTCTCCTACTATTTTCATCCACAAAAGACATATTCATGCTTCTCCAGAACCTCGGCGACAAACCCGAGATCAAAATTTTTGGTTCCGCAATGGTAATGATGTCCGGGTTATATGACCTACGCAGTTCACGTAGCATATCCCGTGCAGGGTCATTGCCTAAACCCCTAACATTCCAAAAAAGCACATTCATCTCCGACCTGATTCAGCTCCGTGCTTCGGCGGAATTTCCTCTTCTTCACATTGGTCGACCCAATTTTTATTAGCAGCCATCCGCATCGACCTAAGCGCTGCAGTATCAACTTTCGAGGTGATGACATAAGTATCCGCATGGATTGGGGATGACACCAGTAGCTTGTTCCTCAAGTTGTACTCCCTAGTGGGCACCTTATGGTTGCCTCCTTTTCTTGAGCTTGCAGTCATATTGGTCGAGTTGTTCGAGGCAAAAGTAGCTCTGCCTTCCTCCTCAGTCTCCCCCTGCGGCGGCTGCAGGCGAGCCTCCAAGAAATCAAGCTTGGGGTTTGAATAAAGTGACTTGTCCCCCAAGTTTTGCGAAACCTCCTCCAAATCCCTATCACCTAGCTCCACTAGGGCCTCAAAACCATTGTGAACGAGCTGCTCCCCGTGATTCACCCGGTTTCCATTCCCATCTGAGATTTGTGAGAACTGTTCCACCCCCCTGTCCCCTAAATCCACAGGTGCGGCTAGCCCATTAGGTTCAAGCTGTTCCCCATGATCCTCCTTGTTGTCCTCCCTCGGACCATTCACATTAGCCAGATTATTATCCTTGGCCACCCACTCGCCCTCCCTAGCTCTTCCCGAATGTTTCTAACCACTATGTTTATGCTCATCATTCGGACGCCCCTTCACAGAATGACATCTCTCAATGGCGTGTCCCACAATACCGTAATGAGAACAAAAAGCAGGTAGCTGCTCATACTTGAGTGAAGCAAAAAACACCTGCTCAGATGTTTCAAACATCACAAACTCCTCACACCCTTTAGTCATGTCAATTTCAATTAACACCCGGGCATAGTGACACATAGAACCGATACGGGTGCGCTCATCCATTTTAATAACTGTGCCTAAAGCGGAAGCCATGGCATGGATTATTTTTGCTTGAAAGAATTCCATCGGAATTTCGTAAAATCTTACCCACACCTGCGCTAGATTTGTGTTAACACGGTACGAATTGAAACCACGGACCCATCTCTGCAGCCTCATAGAACCCGGCTTCAGGGTCCATGACCTTCTATCTAATATCCTGGCTCTGTCCTCCATCCGCGGTAGCTGAATATTGTAGTAACCCCGACCTAGCGGAATTATATTCCATTCGGCGCTAATGCCCCAAACTTAACCCAACTTATTCTTCAAGCTTTCCAGAGAGTACGGAGCATCCCCTTGGGCCAGTGTAAGCTTGCCAATAAGTGAATTCTGTAACAAGGAAATATTACGCTGCACCAGAGTATTGTCCACCTTGATGGATAAATATTCACCCTTACGTTGTGTGTGCATGGGTGGAGAAGCATCGACGTCATGGTCCGAAGGCAGAAGCACTTCTTTGAATGAGGGTTTCGGAATATTCAATAATTCTCGATGATCGTGACATGGAGCGCTCATATTTGAATTCTCAATGAGATGAGTCGTATCGGCCAAAGGGAGGTCTCTACCTTCGCCGGCATGGGAATTAGATTCGAGAGCAGGAGTCAATTCTTTCAAGATTGCAGGGATTAGGGTTCCAATCTGGGTGGAGATCGCAGAAGCAATAGCTACCGAAATACGTGTAGACATGATGTCAGGGAGATGAGGCACAATCTCCGCCATAATCTGGAGGAACCATCGATCCAAAGAGACACTGGCGATGAAACCTTAGAAAACTAGTGAGAATTTCGATAAAGCAGTTAAAATCGCATGGGTGGAACCGTTTTGGATCGGGGAAATATTATGGCTTACACGTAGTTTTTACTCTACTTACAGGTACTTCCAGAGTTGAGTATTTCCACGATTTGTCCAAACGTGATGCATGGGAACAAGAGTGTGATGATAGCTGAAATATATAGATTAATTAAATAACATCGCAATCAGATTGAAAGTTGAAAGTAGTTGATAGTGCTTTTTTATTTTTGTTGTTTGTTTTATCTTGTTTTAGCTTATCTTGAGAGGATTTTGATACTTGGTTTTTGGTTAGGTGTGCATGAACACAAGACAAAGGGGTGTTGAGCCAATACCTTTTGACTTGGAAATCGAAGCAACCGCTAGAAGAAGGAATCGAGATAGAAATCATCGAAGGGCTCAAGCTCGAGTAAGAGCAAGGGAACGTGAGATAGAAAACAATGACCAAGATGTGGTCGAAAGAAGAGAAAATTCAAGAGAAAGGCCTATTAGGGAGTATTTTGAGCCTCCCGTCCAACTCCATTACGATGGGATAGTTCATCCACCTTTGGCGGCTAGCAATTTTGAGATCAAGCCGGCCTTACTTCATATTCTCCAAAGTAAACAATTTGGTGGAGACCCCAAGGAGGATCCCAATCGGCACATTGCTCAATTCTTGGAGTTTGCCGACACGGTCAAGATGAATGGTGTGACCGAGGATGCTTGGAGGGCTCGACTTTTTACATTCACTCTTAGAGACCGAGCCAAGGATTGGATAGCCTCTCTACCCCGTGATAGCCTAGATTCTTGGGAAGCATTGAGCAAGAGATTTCTATTGAAATTCTTCCCACCTTCCATGACTCTACAATGCAAGACATTGATTGCTCAATTTCGTCAAATGGAGGATGAGAATATGCATGAAGCTTGGTAGAGATTTAATAGCCTACTCCGGAAGTATCCTCAACATGGTTTTGTTGATAAGCAATTTCTATTATGGACTTGATCCTCCATCTCGAAGAATTCTAGACTCAAGTGCGGGTGGATCACTCTTTGACAAGTTTGGAAGAGAAGCTAAAGAGTTTGTCGAGAACATGGCTTGCAACACCGCAAGTTGGCCAACCGAGAGAAGAGGTCACTTCAAGATTGCTCAAGTTAGAGAGAATGAAACGTTGAAGGTGTTAGCCGATGTGGTTCAAAAGTTGCTACAAAAGTGGATGATATCGTAGAAAGTGGCATGAGAAGTGGAATGGGGGTGGCAATGAAGTTCCACAAATGGCTAATCATGTGGAAGATGTAAGCTATATGGAAATGACCATCATATCCTCAAGGAAATTTTCAAGTTAATCAATTCCCTAACCAAGCCCCTCCACAAAATTATCAAAACCGATATCCCAACAATCCTCCACCAAATTCCCAAAATCAACCCTCTCAACCACCTCCATATCCCTCAAACAACCCTCCATATAATCCCAACTTTCGGAAGCATGAGAACTTCTCCTACTCAAACCCAAAAGCCGCCATTACATTGCCTCCGGGATTTGATCCGAGTGCTCGTGCTCCCAACAATGAAGGGAAGCTAAGTCTTTAGGATTTGCTCACAAGTTTCATGGGAAGTCAAACTCAAAAAATGGCGAAGATGGAGAATGTTGTGAGTTCATTGGCCAATCAAGTCAAGAACCTAGAGTTCCAAATTGGTCAAGTTGCTTCTTTAAGTGGAGAAAATCAAAAAGGGAAACTTCCCCCTACTACGAAAGTGAATCCAAGGGAGCATTGCATGGCAATTAAACTCCGGAGTGGTACTCAATATGAAGGGCCAAGCATGCCGGTGGAGGAAGATGAGGACAAAGTTGAGAAGGAAGTTGGTGTTGAAGATGAGAAGGAAGTTGGTGGTGAAGAGAAAGAAGAGTTGAAAGAAGAGAAGAAAGTAGAAAGAATTCCCAAGTGGAAGAAGGCAAAAGAGTTGAGGAAAGAGAAAGAGAGAAAAGAGCTTGAAGGTGTCAACGTTGAATGTGATGCATGGGGGGTACCCAAGACTTATGTCCCACCACCATTTCCTCAAAGATTCATGAAGCAAATGCTCGATGAGAAATTCTCAAAGTTCTTAGAAATCTTCAAGAACGTGAATGTCAATGTACCCTTGATGGATGCTCTTGAGGAAATGCCTACTTAAGCAAAATTCTTGAAGGAGTTGATCACTAAGAGAAGAAAGGTTGATGAGTGTGAGATGATAAGTCTATCCATGGAATGTAGTGCTCTTATTCAAAAAATTCTACCTCAAAAATTGAAGGACCCGGGGAGCTTCACTTTGACATGTGAGTTTGGTAATGGTGAGAAGAAGAAGGCCCTTTGTGACCTTGGAGCTAGTATTAATTTGATTTCATTATCTATCTATGACCGATTGAAGCTCGGTGATCTCAAACCAACCCACATGGCCCTACAACTAGCCGATAGATCATTCGTTCATCCAAAAGGAGTTGTGGAAGATGTGGTGGTGAAGGTAGGCAAATTTAGCTTCCATGCGGATTTTGTGGTGATAGAGATGCAGGAGGACCCCAATATTCCCTTGATCCTTGGGAGACTATTTTTGGCTACCGGAGGAGCTACCATTTATGTGAAGGAGGGGAAGATCAAGCTCAAAGTGGATGATGAAGAAATCTCTTTTTCCATGAACATGAAGGATTCTCCAAAAACAAGCTCAATTCATTCTATACTCTCCATCTCTAATTTCATTAATGATTCTCATTATTCAAGCAAGTTTAATGTTGCTAATGATATCTCTCTTTGTGTGCTAGGAAAGAAAGTGAAGAAGGAGAAGGAGAAAGAATGGTTTGACAAGAAGAAAAAAAGAAACAAAAGAAGGAAACATCACTATGCTTCATCCTTCAAGGAAGTGGGTGGAGTGAAAATGAAGTGGATAGTAAAGAGTTGAGCGACTCAAGCTCCGTCCAGCATAGGACGTTAAAGCTAGTGCAAGATGAGAGGAAACCCATCATTTTTCTTGCTTTCTTTGCTTTTGTTTTGTTTATTTGCTTTCAATAAGTTTGTGTGATCTTTTTGTGACCCTTGTAAGAGGTTGAGGTGTGCAAGTGAGGCTTGGTGAGTTACAAGCTTGAAGATGAGAGGAAGTTGAAGACCTTACGGTACCACACCTTCTCTACACTTAGACTCGTCTAAGTTTGGGGGAGGTGTGTCTCTTTTCACTCTTTTTTCTATTTACACCGGTGCACCTCACGTTTGGGGCTTATATGATATATTTACTTGTACATGATTTTGTGATGAGCTTACTTGTGAATATGCTTACTTGTTGATATAGTTTTGGATTTCATCGTGGGTAGTTGTATGTAATTTTCCTTGCACCAACTTGCCTCTCATTTTGAGATGAGAAAATTTTGTGAAAATTTTTGTGAATTTTGCACTTGTGGATTTGTTGCATATCATTAAGTTGATCATTTTGAGTGGGTATTTTGTGATGGGATATTGAGTATGGTGATATTGATTGTGGACTTGTCATGTGCTTAATTGTTGGTCTTGTGATTTGAATTAGATGATTAGTTGAGTTAGAGTGTGATTTAGTCATTGTAATGTGTGTTTATGTGGAAACTTTGCTTAGGAGAACATTTTGTCTACCTTGAAAACCTTGTGAGATTTGAGTCTTGACTTTCATAATTTTGAGTCTTGTTTTCTTGATATGTGTATCAATCATGCTTGTGTGCTCTAGAACTTGCCACTTTTCTTAATTAGAAGCTACTTAGGTGTGAAGTCTTGTAATGTGATACAAGGCCATCTTTGAATTGATTTAGTCACTTGGCCAAATTTATCCTACCAAATGATATTATTTCGTAGTTAGCCACTTTGAGCTTATTTAGACTTATTTCTTTGGCAAACCTATGAATTTAGCCTTTTATCTTTTATAAACCTAATTGTCCCCAATAACTAGTGGAGCGTAATGCTTTTAAAGAGGTTAATTTGTGCTTTGAAAGAAGAGTGGTGGGAAAAACTTGAGTTGTGAAATGAAAAGAAAAAGATGAGAAAAAAATTGTGCACTTGAAAAAAAAAAGAGATGTGATTAGAAAAGAAATGATGAAAAGAAAAAAAAAATCTCTTAGTGCATATTGTGGTTGATTGAATGAAAAAAGAAACAAAGAGTTCTATGACTATTAAGTGAGAAGAATGAATTGTAAAGAACGAGTAAATTGTGTGAGTTGAGTATTGTGGGTGCAACCCGTACAATTGCACTTTCTCTTGAGAGTAAGAGATGTTCCTAGGCGTCTTGACCTCTCGCTCCACTAGTTTACGAGTCACTTATCCAAATCTTCCACCTCTACCAAAGAGCCTACATTACAACCAAATATAAAGATCTTGTTGATTCCTTGATTGATCACTTTTGTGTGGCAGAAATTGTAGATTTGTAGCAAGTCTATGGTAGTGCACTTGTTTAATTTGATTGATTGATTGAGAGTATACATGCCTTATAAACTTTTGGGTGATAAGTGTGAAACACATATCTTGTGAGAATTGGTAGACAATTTGTTTGAATTTGCTATTGTTGAAGCACAACTCATGTGAAGGTGATTAGTTACTCTTTGGCTTGATAATTCGTTTGAGGAAGATTGCTTGATTGCATGATTGTGTTGATAAGTCCATTTATTGAGTGAGTCTCTGCAATTTTCCCCCTTGTTCTTCAATTTCGTTGCTCGGGGACGAGCAACACCTTAAGTTTGGGAGAGTTGATTAGTGTGAAAATTGCATGATTATTGTGTGATTAATTGTCTCAATTTGATATCATTTTCATATTAATTCACATTTAATTGACTAATTGCATTTGATTGTTGGATTTGGTGTTTTAAGTGTGAAATGGTAGGTTTGAGGTCAACTTTGAGTGCAAATTGAGGATATTTATTCTATTCAATTCAATGGAGAAATTATATGGGTAGAAAGAGGGACGAGAGACGAGCGCAATGCAAAAAGAATCGGGTAAAATGGAGCTCGTATGAAGAAAATATGATCGAACGAAGTTGTGGTAGACAAAATAAGCAGTTGCACCCATCAGACTGGCGCATACACCCACCAGCCAGTACACCCCTGCACCCACCGACCGGATTAGTACACCCCCGGCGTTCTTCACAGATCTGTTCCAGATCCGCCATTGCTGCGCACCACCATTCACCAATCAACCACTAATTAACACAATATCAACCCCAATCACACCCAATCATCACCGCCGTCGCATCACCGTCACGTATTCACCACCATAGATCCGTGATCCATCCATCGCCGCCCATTGCCGAAAAAAATCTGCAGCGCCGTGAGTCGTGCAACGGTATTGTAACCCATCACCAACATCAGAGCCATCGCGATACCCAGTCATCGTCGTCGCCGGAGTCACGTTGCACATCTTCAGATCCACAAATCTGCAGCGCCGTCACACTCGATCCGAGGCGTTCGCCTCATTCGAATCGAGACGTTAATTCCCAGGTTTACGTAGCTGCCTCAAATCATCTCGGAGCTCATCTCGAGTTCGCCATATCCGTCTCGGACCGAGACGTAGAAGCAGAAATCGC
Organism: Paraleonurus japonicus; assembly: GCA_030762865.1. Classification (NCBI taxonomy): domain Eukaryota; kingdom Viridiplantae; phylum Streptophyta; class Magnoliopsida; order Lamiales; family Lamiaceae; genus Paraleonurus; species Paraleonurus japonicus. Next base: position 25,432,664 of record CM061055.1, on the reverse strand, counting down.
ATTCACGTTTTTTTTTTCAGCGTGAATATTTTTCTTTCTCTGGCCAATAGGGGCGCGACACGTGGATAACAGAGAATTGTGAGGAGATAGCAGCGTAAGAAAGGAAAGAAGGAGGAGATTACATTTTTGGGAGCGAAAATTTTCAGCGAGAATTAGAGGGGGATTTCAGCGCAGAATAAGAACATATTTTAGATTATCAGAAGAGAAAAATAGAGAAAAAAATAGGGTTTAATTCCTACACACACTATTACATACTTTTACACACACATAGATAAATTTTGCATTTCTTCTCCAATTTTGACGATCAAAGGATGGTTTCTTAATGTTTGGACGCCAATTACCAAAACCAAGCCCCTAACCAAGCCCCTCCACAAAATTACCAAAACCGATATCCCAACAATCCTCCACAAATTCCCAAAATCAACCCTCTCAACCACCTCCATATCCCTCAAACAACCCTCCATATAATCCCAACTTTCGGAAGTATGAGAACTTCTCCTACTCAAACCTAAAAGCCGCCATTACATTGCCTCCGGAATTTGATCTGCGTGCTCGTGCTCCCAACAATGAAGGGAAGCTAAGTCTTGAGGATTTGCTCACAAGTTTCATAGGAAGTCAAACTAAAAAAATGGAGAAGGTGGAGAATGTTGTGAGTTCATTGGCCAATTATGTCAATAACCTAGAGTTCCAAATTGGTCAAGTTGCTTCTTCAAGTGGAGGAAATCAAAAAGGGAAACTTCCCTCTACTACGGAAGTGAACCCTAGGGAGCATTGCATGGCAATTAAACTCCGGAGTCGTACTCAATATAAAGGGCCAAGTATGCCGGTGGAGGAAGATGAGGACAAAGTTGAGAAGGAAGTTGGTGTTGAAGATGAGAAGGAAGTTGGTGGTGAAGAGAAAGAAGAGTTGAAAGAAGTGAAGAAAGTAGAAAGAATTCCCAAGTGGAAGAAGGCAAAAGAATTGAGGAAAGAGAAAGAGAGAAAAGGTCTTGAAGGTGTCAACGTTGAGTGTGATGCATGGGGGTACCCAAGACTTATGTCCCACCACCATTTCCTCAAAGATTCATGAAGCAAAAGCTCGATGAGAAATTCTCAAAGTTCTTAGAAATCTTCAAGAACGTGAATGTCAATGTACCCTTGATGGATGCTCTTGAGCAAATGCCTACTTATGAAAAATTCTTGAAGAAGTTGATCACTAAAAGAAGAAAGGTTGACAAGTGTGAGATGATAAGTCTATCCATGGAATATAGTGCTCTTATTCAAAAAAGTCTACCTCAAAAATTAAAGGACCCGGGGAGCTTCACTTTGATATGTGAGTTGGGTAATGGTGAGAAGAAGAAGCCCTTTGTGACCTTGGAGCTAGTATTAATTTGATGCCATTATCTATCTATGACCTATTGAAGCTCGGTGATCTCAAACCAACCCACATGGCTCTATAACTAGCCGATAGATCATTCATTCATCCAAAAGGAGTTGTGGAAGATGTGGTGGTGAAGGTAGACAAATTTAGCTTCCATGCGGATTTTATGGTGATGGAGATGGAGGAGGACCCCAATATTCCCTTGATCCTTGGGAGACCATTTTTGGCTACCGGAGGAGCTACCATTGATGTGAAGGAGGGGAAGATCAATCTCAAAGTGGATGATGAAGAAATCTCATTTTCCATGAACATGAAGGATTCTCCAAAAACAAGCTCGATCAATTCATTCTATACTCTCTATCTCTCATTTTATTGATGATTCTCATTATTCAAGCAAGTTTAATGTTGCTAATGATATCTTTCTTTGTGTGCTAGGAAAGAAAGTGAAGAAGGAGAAGGAGAAAGAATGGTTTGACAAAGAAAAGAAGAAACAAAAGAAGGAAACATCACTATGCTTCATCCTTCAAGGAAGTGGGTGGAGTGAAAATGAAGTGGATAGCAAAGAGTTGAGCGACTCAAGCTCCGTCCGGCATAGGACGTTAAAACTAGCGCTAGATGGGAGGCAACCCATCGTTTTTATTGCTTTCTTTGCTTTTGTTTTGTTTATTTGCTTTCAATAAGTGTGTGTGATCTTTTTGTGACCCTTGTAGGAGGTCGAGGTGTGCAAGTGAGGCTTGGTGAGTTACAAGCTTGAAGATGAGAGAAAGTTGAAGACCTTATGGTACCACACCTTCTCTAGACTTAGACTCGTCTAAGTTTGGGGGAGGTGTGTCTCTTTTCACCCTTTTTTCTATTTGCACCGGTGCACCTCACGTTTGGGGCTTATATGATATATTTACTTGTACATGATTTTGTGATGAGCTTACTTGTGAATTTCTTGCATATCATTAAGTTGATCATTTTGAATGGGTATTTTGTGATGGGATATTGAGTATGATGATCATGATTGTGGACTTGTCATGTGCTTAATTGTTGGTCTTGTGATTTGAATTGGATGATGAGTTGAGTTAGAGTGTGATTTAGTCATTGTAATGTGTGTTTGTGTGGAAACTTTGCTTAGGAGAACATTTTGTCTACTTTGAAAACCTGGTGAGATTTGAGCCTTGACTTGCATAATTTTGAGTCTTGTTTCCTTGTTAGGAAGAAAGTTGTATTTAGTTTTGATAAGTTAAAATGTAAAATAGGATGATCGGCTGAGAATCTTGTGTAGACAGCTGATGTAGTAGAGATATGTAAATAAACTAAGTACAAAAAGTAGATAAGGATACACAAGTAGTTAGATGAAGTCAAAGAGTTAGATGAGGACGTATGTCAGACGAAGAAAGAAAGTCAAGATGAGGACAAGTATAAAAAGACAGACGAGGTCAAAGATCAAGTAACAGTCACCAAGACTGAAGATCAAGACATAGACTAGGTGGACCTTGTATAAAGACAAGACGATGAAGTGTTAGAAAATTCAAGGGATTTCAAGAAACAGTTACAACTAACCAAGAAGAGGTTACAAGATTCAGTTAGTTTGTTATAACTAACTAGAGAAAAATCAGCAAGGAAATTACAACTGCCAACAAAGATCTCTATAAATAGATCTAGAAATTAGAGTAGATTAACTTTTGCAATCTCACAAATTCACTAGTATTCTCAATACACAATTAGCATTCACAAATATTGTAACCACACTCACGAATGTTCTTCACGTTCTCAGTTCTTAGTGTTTATAGAACACTTCTCACGAATATCTTCAAGCCATTAGAATTCAGAATTTAGAAATGAAGATTGTAAGGCTGAAGATCTGCACTGTAAGTAAGTAAGTAAGTAAGAAGGAAGAAAGTAAGTAAGTCGAGACCCTTCTTCAAGTTGAAGGAGGAGAGTGGATGTAGGATCGTTTGATCCGAACCACTATAAATCCGGTGTTATTTCTTTTAAGTTCTTTATTCTTACTGTTATTCACATTTCAATCACATTTAAATTTCAGAAAGCTTGAGATCCATATTGATTGAGTATAAAAATTGTTTCCGCTGTAAAACTTTGATTTAGAAGTTGATAGATAATCTAAACTTGAAAAAGTTTTTATAATCTATTCCCCTTCTAGATTATCACTAGAGGGACTTTTAATCTTTTAATTCAACTCAATTAAAGGGACCAACAAGTGGTATCAGAGCAGTGTTAAGCTGTTTCTGATATTGATTTGAGGTCTTGAAAAGTTTCTGGAATTATTTCTTGTTTATCTTCTTTATTTTCAATCCACTAATCTTGCTACTAACTAGTTTTTGTTGAGATTCTTTGACTCATTATGTTGGCCGTTAAAAGCAAGAAATCCAGAAGTTTGCCTGAGTTTTCAATTGAAGAATATGATTATTGGAAGTTCAGGATGGAAAACCATCTAAAGGCAATCCATGATCGGATGGAAGAAGTTCTTGAAGAAGGACCAATTAAGTTCTATCATGGAGGAACTAGTGATGGGACTGGAGCTGCTGAAACGAGAGTTAGACAAGAGAAGAAAAGTGCAGAGCTGACTAATGATGAAAGAAAAATTCATAATCTGGACCAAGTAGCGAGGACAGAGATTATTGAGACTCTGTGCAAAGATTGGATTGAGACTCTGTTTTCAAAACAGCTAAAGAAATGTGGGAAACACTTGCTAGTGTATGCGAGGGATCAGACCAAGTCAAGGAGAATAAACTACAATCAGTGTTACATGCGTTTGATACATTCAAGATGAAAGAAGGTGGAATTGTTGATCAATTGGATGTTAGATTGACTAATCTTCTTAACAAAACAGCAGATTTGGGTAAAACTTATACAGAGAAAGAAATCAATAACAAGATACTCAGATCTTTGAGTAAAAGATAGAGAGAAAAGGCCAACATTCTCAAAGCAACGCAAAATTTGTCCTCAATCTCTCATCATACCTTGTTTTCACATCTCAAAGCACTGGAGTATGATATCCAAATTGAAGATGATCGAAGAAGATGAAGCTGAGTCATCAACATCTGGAAACACAGTTGTGTTTCTTCATCAAGAGGAATCTGAGAAAATTTCTAAGGCATCAGATCTATCAATTAAAGAAGAAATGACACTCTAATGAAACGGTATGAGAGACTAAAGATGAAGTACAAAAGGAACAAGAGGGATAGATCAAGCCAGAGGAATTACAAGTCAGATAAAGAAGAGAAGAATTCAAAAAATGATAAAAAGAAGGATCAACCTAGAAGGTACAAGTCACTAGTCAGAAGAGGAGATAATAGTCCAAAAATAGATAGAGGAGATATATGTTACACTTGCAACAAACCTGGTCATTACAGCTATGATTGTCCTCAACTTACACCTAGAGAAAGAGAAGAAAAGAGGAAGAAACGAGATAGAAGATATGCAGACCAGAGAGCACTTCTAGCTGAAAAGGAAGAAGCTCAAGAAACATCATCATCCTCATCTTCATCTGATTTTGGATCAGACGATGACATATGTCTGATGGCAAAGGAGGTAAACTATTATTCTTCTTCAAATAATGATTGTGAGAATCTATCTGAATCTGATCCTAATCTTATAAATAAACTTCTGAAAGATCTGGAGACTGCTCCATCTGCATACAAACAGATAGAGATTGAAAATTTTAGTTTAAAGGATCAAATTCTTAATCTAACCAAAGTCAGTCAGGCAAGGGATAGTGAAATGCTAGACTGCTCATTCAAGGGGGAATGTCAGGCTAGGACTATCACTAGCACCTCGTCTGAGAAGACAGATGAGTTGGAAAAAGAATTGAATTCTTTAAAAATAAAATTCTCAAGTATTTATTCTGAGAATGAGAGTTATAAAAGAACTAACAGAGAATTAAATCTCAAGTTAGGACTTCTAAATAACACTCATTCCACAATAGACAAGATCTTCAATACTTCACAGAAGTCTAATGATAAGACATGTTTAGGTTTTGATAGGAATAAAAAGGATGATCCCATAAAACCAAGAGTCTTTGTCAAAGCTACTAAACCAAATGAAGAGACTAGATTTAGTCCTTGGAAACCTAAGGAACAAATCACCTCATCTGACATTTCTGTAAAGAAAACACAGACGAGGAGAGATGCTCCAAAGGCAAAGCCAAAGACTAAGACAAAGTCTTATCCTAGGTATAATAGTTTTGATGGAAGAAGTAAGTCATATCCATTCTTACCACAGTACAAGACAATCACAAAAGATCTGCTAAATAAGATTGATCTTGAAAGTCTCATATTGGTAGACAGATATGGTTGTAAACTTCAATCTATGGTTTTAAGGAATATAGGTATTTTTGTCTGGATACCCAAATATCAAATTAACAAGAAAGGACCCAAGTTATAAAGGGTACCTCAGATCTAAATTTGTGATTGCAGGAAGACAGGAAAATAGTAGAAAGGACAGATGTTCTTGAGGTCATCTGGTACATTGACAGTGGCTGCCCAAAGCATATGACCTATGAGAGACGTCTTCTTTCTAACTATCAATCTATAGATGGTCCAAGAGTCATGTTCGGAGATAATAATTTTGGGCTTACCAAAGGAGTTGGAACATTGATGATTGGAGATATTCAAGTCAATGAGGTCTACTTTGTGGAAGGATTGAAGCATAACTTGTTGTCTGTTTCACAATTCTGCGATAAAGGGTTAAGTGTTAAATTTACTCATAATGCATGTTATGTGCTAGATGGGATCAATGAAAATATACTATTAGCTGGAGTCAGACAAGGTAACATTTATGTTGCTAACTTTAGAAGTTGTCCTAAAGATACTTGTCTTGTTGCAAAGAGTTCAGATGACTTAAGCTGGCTATGGCATAAACGTCTTGGTCACTTAAACTTCAAAACTCTTAACAAAATTGCAAGGAAATCTTTAGTAAAAGGACTCCCTGATATAATATTCTCAAAGAATCATGTTTGTGATTCTTGTCAAAAAAGGAAAACAGACCAAAACTTCTTTTAAAACAATAAGCAGTCCTTCTTCAGAAAGAATTCTGGAATTTCTTCATATGGATCTTTTTGGTCCAGTTACACCTCTAAGCTTCAGTGGAAGGAAATACACCTTGGTAATTGTTGATGATTTTTCAAGATTTAACTGGGTTATATTCTTATACAAGAAGAATGAGACCATGATTAAGATTCCAGAATTTCTTAAAAGAGTTCAAAATGAAAAAAGGACTAAGTATTGTTAAAATTAGAAGTGATAAAGGTACTGAATTTCTTAATAAGCTTGTTACTAACTATTGTACTGAGAATGACATAGATCATGAGACATCAGCTGCACGCACACCACAGCAAAATGGAGTTGTTGAAAGGAGAAACAGAACTCTGAAAGAAGCTGCTAGGACAATATTATCTGAGTATAACACTCCTCACAGGTTTTGGGCAGAAGCTAAAAACACTGCTAGTTTTGTCCAAAATAGAAGTTTGATTGTTAAAGATAAATGTAAAACCCCCTATGAAATTTGGAAGGGAAGATCTCCCAAAATTTCATATTTTCATATATTTGGTTGCAAATGTTTCATTCACAACAATGGCAAATCTCAGTTAAAAACTTTTGATGCTAAAATTGCAGATGAAATATTTTTAGGATATTCATCTGTATCTAAAGCATACAGAGTTTTTAATAAGACAACCTTGTGTATGGAAGAAACACCCCATGTTGTATTTGATGAATCCGCTTTTGAGTTTAGTAAAACAGATGACATTACAAAGATATCAGAAGATCTGAACAAGATGACCATCAAAATATCAATCGTGAAGTTCTATGATCAGGAATCAGATTCAGACGAGGAGAAAGAACCAGATTCAAACAAAGAAAAAGAACCTGAAAGTTCATCTTTACCAGCTGATCAGACAACCAATGCCACAGATAATCAAGAAGATAAATTTGAAGGTAATACAGAATCATTTGAAATAGATACTTCAGACAAAACTTCATCCATAGTAAAAGACAAGGGTAAGAGAGTAATGTATTACCACCCAGTTGAACAGATAATTTCAAATTTAGACTCTGGAGTCTAGACAAGGATGCAACTAAATCAAGATTGTATGTTCAGTTGTTATGTGTCATTACTTGAACCTAAGTCTATTACTGAGGCTCTAACTGATTCCAACTGGATTAACGCCATGCAAGAAGAACTAAATCAGTTTCAAAGACAAGATGTGTGGGAGCTTATTGAAAGGTCTCATCATCAAAAAGTCATTGGAACTAAATGAGTCTTTAAAAATAAAAGAGATGAGAACAATATTGTGGTAAGAAATAAAGCCAGACTAGTTGCTCAAGGTTATTCACAATCAGAAGGAATTGATTATGATGAAACCTTTGCACCAGTAGCTCGTCTGGAAGCCATAAGATTGTTCTTAGCTTATGCTGCTTTTAAAAGATTCATAGTTTTTCAAATGGATGTTAAGTCAGCATTTCTTAATGGAATCTTAGCCGAAGAAGTTTATGTAGAGCAGCCTCCAGGCTTTGTCAAAGGAAACAAGGTCTATAAATTAAGGAAAGCTCTATATGGACTTAAACAGACACCTAGAGCATGGTACGATACTTTGTCTGATTATTTAATTCAAAATGGTTTTGTAAAAGGTAAACTTGATAGAACCTTGTTTAGAAAAGAGTTTGGTAGTGATCTTTTATTAGTTCAGATTTATGTTGATGATATTATTTTTGGATCAACTAACACATCTTTGTGTGAAGAATTTAGTCATCTTATGAAGAACAGGTTTGAAATATCCATGATGGGAGAATGACCTACTTCCTTGGACTTCAAGTCAAGCAGAATAAAAAGGGGATATTCATAAATCAAGCCAAATACACAAAAGATCTTATTGAAAAATTTGGAATAGGTACCAGCCGAGAAGCTAAGATACCTATGATGTCAAACTTTTCAATAGATCCAGATGAGAAAGGGGAAGACACAGATCAAACTGAGTATTGAGGTCTAATAGCTTCATTATTATATTTAACTGCTAGTAGACCTGATATTTCTTTTGCAGTTGGAGTCTGCGCACGCTTTCAAGCTAAACCGAAGAAGAGTCATCTTGAGGCAGCCAAGAAGATTCTTAAATTCTTAAAAGGTACAATAAATGTTGGACTGTGGTATCCAGTTGATGACAATTTCGAGTTGTCAGGATACTCAGATTTAGACTTTGGTGGGTGTAAGATAGATAGGAAATCTACATCTTGAACTTGTTAATTTCTGGGAAGTAAGCTGATTTCATGGTTTTCTAAGAAACAAACCTCTGTAGCTACTTCCACAACTGAAGCTGAGTATATGGCAGCTGGGAGTTGTTGTTCACAGCTTATCTGGGTTAGTCAACAACTAAGGGACTATAACATTATCACTAGAGATGTACCAATCCTTTGTGATAATAATAGTGCCATAGTTATTACCCAGAACCCAGTCTTACATACCAGGTGCAAGCATGTTGACATAAGACATCACTTCATTCGAGATTATGTTGAAAAATGTGACATCAGACTTGAAAAGATTTTAACTGATTTTCAAAGAGCTGATATCTTGACAAAACCTTTAGCAGAGACAAGGTTCAAGGAATTATCCATAGAGTTAGGATTATTAGATGCTTCTTTAGTTAATCTATAATCTCATCTTATGTTTTTCATTCTTTGTCTCTCTCGATTATTTTACTATGTCTAGAAAGAAGTATCAGACGAGTAGAGGATCATATGGATAATCACAGAGCTGATATCATTGATCTCCATAAAAGGAATCAAGAATCAAGGATTAATCTATTGATCTTAGACCAACTTGATACTTATGTTGGTCCCGATTAGTTGAGTTGATTAAGAAACTTTGAGTTAACCTTCTAGGACAAAATCTAGAAGGGGGGGGGGGTTGAATAGATTTTGTAGATTTTTCAAACCTTTCAAAATCAATTCAAAGTACCAGATTAACACAGCGGAAGAACAACTTTTGAACTCAGCTTTAACAAGATCAAAAGCAATCTGATATTCAGATTTTAACTTTGATTCTGAAATTAATCCTTGAACAATAAATTGAAAATTGAACAGATAAGTAAATAAAAGCAGTAAAGAACACCAGATTGTATAGTGGTTCGGATTAGAACAATCCTACATCCACTCTCCTTCTCCAACTTGAAGAAGGGACCTGCTTACTACTTTCTTACTTCACAGCTTACAACTTACAACTTACAACTTTTCTTCAAATCTTCAAAGTACTCCTAACTCCTTCTGATGAATCTAAGAATTACAGTGAATAATGGATTTTGAAGATTACAAGAGAAGTGTTCTATAAACACTTGAAACTTTTGAAAACTCTTTTGAAAACACTTTGTGAATTGAGATTGAAATCTGAATAATGAAAGTTGTGAAAAATCAAATTTGCATAAGTGTATTGAAAAATAAAACTAGACCTATTTATAAGTCTGAAAAGACAGTTAGTTTGTTAGTCAGTTCTAACAAACTGGAAACTGCTTTAACAAGCTTAATCTTGAAAACTGCTCTTGACCTCAGCTGATTTCTTCTACCCGTCTGTAGCTGACTTGGTGAAGACTCGCTTTTCTTATTCTACTCAGCTTGTCTTGACCTCGTCTGAGCTCTTCATAATTGGCTCCTGCAGATGACTAGACTTGAGCTTGTCTCCAGATGACTTGCAACTTCTGATCTCCAGCTGACTTAATCAGTCCTTGACCTAGTCTGATCAGCTTAGTACTGAACTCTGATCTTAGCTGTTCTTCAACGTTGTCTGCTCATCTGGATTGATCTTTTAACTCATCAAAACTTTACTTGATCTAACAACTTACTTGTCTAACATGAAGTAATTCAGACAAATACAGTAGTCGTCTGTCATAAACAAATAGATGAGTATATGTACCTTGTCTGAGTTACTCACAAAGGTTACTAATGAATTGCTTCAGTGTCTTTGATTTCAGGAGAAATTAAGTTTGGTAAACATTTCACATCATATGACAAGAGCTTCTTATCAAGATATTCATAAGAACAGACAGTGTTACAATCAATTTAGACAAGGTGAAAATATCAGGAAGTATTTTCTAACCTTTTATAATAAAAATTATGCATATTAGTTCATATAATCAATATGTGAAATTAATATCATAATTGTATTATTCTTTTAAAAATGAATTTACTTAGTTTATTAAAATTGTTTTGTTTTTCAAAATAAAAAGATAAGGGTTTCGATTTGTTTTTATTAAAATATGTGTACTTTTCATTTTATCTTTCCAATTAACTGAAAAGTAAAGAAAAATAAGTAACTTTGTGTCAGAAGAAGTTACTACGGACCCAAAATTTTATCAAATTGAATTTTGAAATACGCTGAGTAACATTCACGCGCCAGAAATGGAGGCGGTTTCTGAAATATGAACCGTCAACAGTTCACGTGCAACATATTTAATATTATTTTCTCCGCTTTTCAAAATTAATTGTCATAATTGCATTAATGGTGACACGAAAGTCTAAATTTATACTTTTTCAGTCATTTATGAGTTTTATAATTGTTTATTATATCTCTTTCCATATAAATAGGAGAACGTCTGCATAATTTCATTTACGCACATACAAAACCTATTCATATTTCTCTTAAATTTTCCTTTCCCTCTCAAAAACCTTACATTCTCAACAATGGCGGACACAAAGAAACCAAAGATCAAATTCAAATATGATCTCAGTTCGATTAGAGAAAAGACAAAATCAGAAATGTTTGTAGAGTGGGAAGTATCCACTGATCCTGAAACCAAAGAGATTTTACAGTTACTGGAGTCAAGGGGATTGAAACAGTACTGCATGATGAAGCCTTCACGAAATAAAACCCTCGACGACCTTTCTACCGAATTCCTTACAAGGGCAAAGACAACAGAAACTGGGTTAGAAACAAAGGTTCGAACTAATGGAAAAAAGAAGAAGGTGGTAGTTTCAATAGAGGATTTGGGTGAGATTTTTGGACTCAGTACTGAAGATGAGAAACCTTTCACATACAAGGCAAATGAGTATTTGAAAATTTTTCATTTGATGGCGAGGAGGTCACACCAGAACACAACAGCGAATTTGAAAAGGCCGATGCTAAAACGACGATATAGGCTGTTAATGCTGATTTTAACGAAGTGCATACTGGGTGAACAACAGAGCCACGATGGCTTGACGAAGCCAAGGTTGTGCTGTCTGAGGACCTTATACGATGGAGCCGAGATTAATTGGGCCAGGGTGGTGTTTTCAAGGTTGATGGAGGAGAGGAAGAGGTTTGTTAAAACCCCAATTTCAAAGGAGCTGATGAGGTAGTCTCTGAAAAATGTAACAAGTATGATGGCCAGAATCACCATCATCCTTGAGAATAAAATGGGTGCAGACAACCTCGATTGGGAAGAGGGTGTCAAGAAGTTCACCAAGCAAAAGGGTTTGCTTGTCAAAGATGAGAAAATCTTTGGACCCTCTGACTCGGAAGGAGACGAGGATGCCCCAGCTCCACCACCAGCACCAAGAAGAAGGCCTGGGAAAGCCAAAGCAAAGAAAGTAGAGACGGTGCTGGAGGATGAGTCCTCATCTGCTGAGACAGAGGAAGAGGCAGAGAAGGAGGTGGAGAAGACAGCTTCCCAAGGGGGAAGTGTCTCAGCTGAGGCAGTCGGTGTTTCCGGACAGGAAGAAAGCATGGTTATCTCATCTAGAGATGAACCTGAGGAGGCAGCCAAATCTTCATCATCTTCTTCCTCATCTGAGGATGCAGAGCCCCAACCCTCCACATCCCAACTTAGCAATGAAGAGGCAGACAAGACCGCTGCCTCAGAGCCTCTAAAACGGTCTACTCCTAAAAGTCCAACCCAAACCCAACATACAGATGACCCATTTTCCTTCCTATTCTCATCTCAAATAGAGCCCAATCTATACCTTCACCTTCCTAATCCTTCTGGAGAGATGGGAGCGACTGAGCTCTCACTCAGAATTGTGGGAAAGAAATTTTTACTGAAGAAAGAATCAGCCCTAGTAGATGAACCAGATCTACTAGGAGAACTCGTTGATGTCTGGTTGCTGCGGAGAATAAGGATAGGTTCATTTGAAGAGACAGCTATTCTGATAGCAGAGACATGAGGAAATAACCTATCCATCTGGGAGAAAGAAGTCCTCAAGAAAGCTGGTCTCAAATCATTCTTAGATATCATGTTTGAAGACAAGTTCTATGACTACATTCTGCAAAGAGTATACCTTGGAGACATGCAACCAGAGGAGGTACAGGAAAAGGAAGCTGAGAAAGGAAAGGAGAAAGAAAAGGATGAGGCAGAGGAGGAAATGGGTGAAGAGGAGACTGAGAAAGAAATGGAACTGGAGGAAGAAGGAAAGGATATAGGTGGAGCTGCCGATGACCCAGCTGAGATGGATATAGCTGGGGAGGCACAAACAGAGCAGGTGGTAGGGCAGGAGCCAGTGGAGGTAGAATCAAGTGTGCCAACAACAAAGGTGCATTGGGCAGATTCTCCTTCAACTGCTGTTGAAGCTGAGGTTCCCATTGAGGAGATAGACTTAACCCTATCTTCTCCATCTGAAGAGATAGCACTGCCCTCGACCTCTGCGTCTGTATCCGAGGTTGAAGCTCTAAAGGAGGAGGTAGAAAATCTATAGAATGCCTGCCTAAGTGCTTTTCAACTGGTTCCAAGCGTCATTTCATCATCCATCAAGGAAAATATAGAGGCTGCAGTTCATGAGAAGACGAAGATAAACCTCTATTTTTCCGGAATCAGACACGAAGAGCACATGGCTAAGGTCAAGTTGTAGATTGCTGAAGAGGAAAGGGCTCAAGGAGCTTAGGTCAGACAGTATGTGCTAGATGCCTATTCCGAAATAAGAGATACTGTTGAAGACCAGGTGAAGGAGTCATGGTCAGACAAAGAGGCTTCCTTTCAGCAGGTTTTGAGGATGGCATTGGCTATGGAGAAAGACATACAAACAAACATCCTCAAACAATACTTAGAAGGCGAATTCAGACATGTTGAGGTAGCTCAGAAGAAGAGGTATGATCAGCTCGAACAGAAAACAGGATTAGTTAGAAATGAACTCATGGGGCAAATTGAACAAGTAGCCACTATCTGCAATACCCATTTTGCTGATGCTAAAAAGGGGGAAGATAGTGAGCTTAAGAAAAGAGTGGATGTTCAAGATGACAAGATCCTGACCTTAAACTTAAAGATAGAAGAGCTGTCTGAGGAGCTACTAAAACCTGAAGAAGCCAGAAAGAAAGATGTTGATGAGAAGTCTCAGAGAGTGCTGAGAAGGATCAGACGAAGGACGCAGGCGTCTGAATCCACTGAATCTGAACGAGAAGCTGAGAAAGAGCTACCTGCTCAAGAACCTTCTCAAGACCCTGTCCCCATCCTATCAATTAAACCTCCCTTATCCTCATCTATGCCAGCTAGGAGAGCCAAAGCTGCAAGCAAACCAAAGACCCAGGCTGAGATAGACGAAGAGGAAAAGATAAAGAAGAGGAAGAGGGAAGAGAAGGAGAAGTATAAAAGAAGGGATGCAAAGAAAAGGAGGGAGCAGGAGAAAGCAGCTGGGAAGTTCTAAGATAGAAGACAGAGGAAGTGGGTTCAGAATGGATGAGATGAGCAAGGGGCTGAAGTATTCCGACCATTTCATAGGAGCGATGTAGTACCCAAGGAGATCTTGCTGATGGGAGATTAGGAGATGTGGAGGTCTTATGAAGCAGAGTGGATCTTCGCTTTCCACGTCTGCAAGAAGATCAAGTGGGGTCTAGAAGAGAACATCGCTTTCTATGTCTGGTTGGAAGAAAAGAATCCTAAGTCCTAGCAATATCTGATCGACCTTGCTCATGAGGAGTTCAATGCAGACGTGGTTGCACCAGCCTATGCACCGATGGAACCTCCAAGGACAAAAGATGGTCGTCTGGACCACGAAAGGGTAAAGCAGCTGATCATCAAAGCAGAAGCTGAAGCTGACTTGGCCGAAGGAGGTGAAACGGTGTCCCTAAAAAAGGGTCTTCGACTGGCTCAGTATACCATAAGAAGATAGGTGGTACGACTAAGTCTTATTCTTATAATCCTTGTCTGATTACATGCTCTGATAATTTGAAAATATGCTAAGTTGTGATGTACATGAAATACTTGTGAATATACTTTTGACCTACTCTCATGAAACTGTTGTTTAACTAACTTGGACTGATTTAATCTTCTAATCAATTCTTGGTATAACTATCTGAAATAAACTTTATTAAAAAAGCATAACACTAAATCATCTGTAATTCACTAATCTTGATTATCGTGTCTTTCTTCTGTGTATCTGACTATGATCTTCTAACTGAGAAATTTGTTGCTCTGATTGTCTGACTATGTGACTTAAGTGCATACCTTGTGGAATACTTATCTTCTGATATTACTAACATATTTATTTTCTTGAGCTATGTTTTAACATCATCAAAAAGGGGGAAATTGTTAGAAAGAAAGTTGTATTTAGTTTTGATGAGTTAAAATGTAAAATAGGATGACCAGCTGAGAATCTTGTATAGACAGCTGATATAGTAGAGATATGTAAATAAACTAAGTACAAAAAGTAGATAAGGATACACAAGTAGTCAGATGAAGTAAAAGAGTCAGATGAGGACGTATGTCAGACGAAGACAGAAAGTCAAGATGAGGACAAGTATAAAAAGACAGACGAGGTAAAAGATCAAGTAACAGTCACCAAGACTGAAGATCAAGACACAGACAAGGTGGACCGTGTATAAAGATAAGACGATGAAGTGTTAGAAAATTCAAGGGATTTCAAGAAACAGTTACAACTAACCAAGAAGAGGTTACAAGATTCAGTTAGTTTGTTATAACTAACTAGAGAAGAATCAGCTAGGAAGTTACAACTGCCAACAAAGATCTCTATAAATAGATCTAGAAATTAGAGTAGATTAACTTTTGCAATCTCACAAATTCACTAGTATTCTCAATACAAAATTAACATTCACAAATATTGTAACCACACTCACGAATGTTCTTCACGTTCTCAGTTCTTAGTGTTTATAGAACACTTCTCACGAATATCTTCAAGCCATTAGAATTCAAAATTTAGAAAGGAGGATTGTAAGGCTGAAGATCTGCACTGTAAGTAAGTAAGTAAGAAGGAAGAAAGTAAGTAAGTCGAGACCCTTCTTCAAGTTGAAGGAGGAGAGTGGATGTAGGATCGTTTGATCCGAACCACTATAAATCTGGTGTTATTTCTTTTAAGTTCTTTATTCTTACTGTTATTCACATTTCAATCACATTTAAATTTCAGAAAGCTTGAGATCCATATTAATTGAGTATAAAAATTGTTTCCGCTGTAAAAATTTGATTTAGAAGTTGATAGATAATCTAAACTTGAAAAAGTTTTGATAATCTATTCATCTCCCCCTTCTAGATTATCACTAGAGGGACTTTTAATCTTTTAATTCAACTCAATCAAAGGGACCAACATTCCTTGATGTGTGTATCAATCATGCTTGTTTGCTCTAGAACTTGCCACTTTTCTTAATTAGAAGCTACTTAGGTGTGAAGTCTTGTAATGTGATACAAGGCCATCTTTGAATTGATTTAGTCACTTGGCCAAATTTATCTTACCAAATGATATTATTCCATAGTTAGCCACTTTGAGCTTATTTAGACTTATTTCTTTGGCAAACCTATGAATTTAGCCTTTTATCTTTTATGAGCCTAATTGTCCCTAATAACTAGTGGAGCGTAATGCTTTTAAAGAGGTTAATTTGTGCTTTGAAAGAAGAGTGGTGGGAAAAACTTGAGTTGTGAAATGAAAAGAAAAAGATGAGAAAAAAAATTGTGCACTTGAAAAAAAAAAAGAGATGTGATTAGAAAAGAAATAATGAAAAGAAAAAAACATCTCTTGTGCATATTGTGGTTGATTGAATGAAAAAAGAAACAAAGGGTTCTATGACTATTGAGTGAGAAGAGTGAATTGTAAAGAAAACGAGTAAATTGTGTGAGTTGAGTATTGTGGGTGCAACCCGTACAATTGCACTTTCTCTTGAGAGTAAGAGATGTTCCTAGGCATCTTGACCTCTCGCTCCACTAGTTTACGAGTCACTTATCCAAATCTTCCACCTCTACCAAAGAGCCTACATTACAACCAAATATAAAGACCTTGTTGATTCCTTGATTGATCACTTTTGAGAGGTAGAAATTGTAGATTTGTGGCAAGCCTATGTTAGTGCACTTGTTTGATTTGATTGATTGATTGAGAGTATACATGCCTTATAAACTTTTGAGTGATAAGTGTGAAACACATATCTTGTGAGAATTGGTAGATAATTTGTTCGAATTTGCTATTGTTGAAGCACAACTCATGTGAAGGTGATTAGTTGCTCTTTGGCTTGATAATTCGTTTGAGGAAGATTGTTTGATTGCATGATTGTGTTATAAGTCAATTTATTGAGTGAGCCTATGCAACCCCCAGGGGTTGGCCTAGTGGTGAGGGCTTGAGGCTTAGGAGTATGATGCTCCATAGGTCTCAGGTTCGAAACCCATTAGGTGCAAACAATTCCTGAGATGGGCCAGTCCATACAGAGCTTTGTTCTAGCTTTAAATGGGGCCCCCGCTAGTGGACGGTGGGATTGGTCCCCCGAATTAGTCGGTCCTTGGGCCGGATACCGAGTTATCAAAAAAAAATTGAGTGAGCCTATGCAATTTTCCCCCTTGTTCTTCAATTTCGTTGCTCGGGGACGAGCAACACCTTAAGTTTGGGGGAGTTGATTAGTGTGAAAATTGCATGATTATTATGTGATTAATTGTCTTAATTTGATATCATTTTCATGTTAATTCACATTTAATTGACTAATTGCATTTGATTTGGTGTTTTAAGTGTGAAATTGTAGGTTTGAGGTCAACTTTGAGTGCAAATTGAGAATATTTGTTGTATTCAATTCAATAGAGCAATTATATCGGTAGAAAGAGGGTCGAGAGACGAGCGCAATGCAAAAAGAATTGGGTCAAACGGAGCTCGAATAGAGAAAATATGATCGAACGAAGTTGTGGTAGGCAAAACAAGCAGTTGCCCCCATCAGACTGGCGCATACACCCACCAGCCAGTACACCCTGCACCCACCGACCGGATTAGTACACGCCCATCGTTCTTCACAGATCTGTTGCAGATCCACCATTGCTGCGCACCACCATTCACCAATCAACCACCAATTAACACAATATCAACCCCAGTCACACCCAATCATCACCGCCGTCGCATCACCGTCACGTATTCACCACCATAGATCCGTCATCCATCCATCGCCGCCCATCGCCGAAAAAAAATCTGCAGAGCTGTGAGTCGTGCAACAGCGTCGTAACCCGTCACCAACATCAGAGCCGTCGCGATACCCAGTCATCGTCATCACCGGAGTCGCGTCGCACATCTTCAGATCCACAAATCTGCAGCGCCGTCACACTCGATCCGAGACGTTCACCTCACTCGAGTAGAGATGTTAATTCCCAGATTTACGTAGCTGTCTCAAATCATCTCGTAGCTCGTCTCGAGTTCGCCATATCCGTCTCGGTCCGAGACGTAGAAGCAGAAATCGCATTCACGTTTTTTTTTTCAGCGTGAATATTTTTCTTTCTCCGGCCAATAGGGGCGCGACACGTGGATAACAGAGAATTGTGAGGAGATAGCAGCGTAAGAAAGGAAAGAAGGAGGAGATTACATTTTTGGGAGCGAAAATTTTCAGCGAGAATTAGAGGGGAATTTCAGCGCAGAATCGGAACAGATTTTAGATTATCAGAGAACATTACAGCGCAAATTAGAAGAGAAAAATAGAGAAAAAATAGGGTTTAATTCCTACACACACTATTACACACTTTTACACACACATAGATAAATTTTGCATTTCTTCTCCAATTTTGACGATCAAAGGATGGTTTCTTAATGTTTGGACGCCAATTAGGTGATATTTTTCCTTTAATTTCAGTTTTGTTGGTTCAATTCTTGTAATGATCTTTGTTTATTTTATTAATTTCATGGGTTTATTTACTTTCATTATGCTTGGCTAAATTCCTAGTGCTAGGGTGTTTTGATGCTTATGGGTGATTGAGTATTGTGTTGAATTCTTATGGGTAATTTTGATTGTTGATTAATTAATTGGATTGATGAGGTTTGAATGATCTATTTGCTTAGTTGTTCTCTAATTTCATGCTTAGTTGTTTGATTATCGCAAGGAGACTTGGGTAGTTCTAATGACTAATTTGGGTGAGGGGTTTAATTTAGTAATTAGAGTTAATATTGGTTTAATGCAAGGAGACTTGATTAATATCATTAGAAATACATCAATTCCACACTAGATGCTTAGACGAATAATCGGGTAATTAGTGAAGAGACCATAGGTAAGGTGCCTTAGTATCGAAGGGGAGACACGCTAGGGGAACCTATTGACTCGTGTTCTTGCCCCGGGAGGAAAGGGTGACTTAGTCCTCTCAAACTTTTGAGCTTAAATCGTAGCGTAATTCCTAGGCTTACCAAGTACGGAATTATTGTTTGATTAAAAGTTTGCTCTTATTAATTGATTGATATGATAAATGCTCATTTGAATTCGTTGCATGTTTGATCCCCATTTGTTGATAAGCACCCGAGCACATCTTTATTATTGATTGTATTTCATTGCTAGTTAATTTCTTTTATTGCTTTAATTAATTGTTGCTTGAATCTTATTAATCTTGTTGAATGGCTTGTGCTACAATTATGATTAACATAGTAAATTTAGGGCTATCTCCCACTTGATTCCCTTGGATCGATATTTAACAGGGTAACTTACTTGCTACACGATCCCTTTACACTTGAAGGGTGAGTGTTGGCTTTTAAGCTTATCAATTCTCGAATAACACTAAAAAAAATATAAACAACGAATCCATAAGGTCAACTTCAATAAAAAAAGATTCGTCCAAAAACTATTCTAAAAACAAACTCATGAGCAATTGACAAATATTTTCAAGGCCATGTAGATAGCTTCAAAGTAAAACATGGTCCCTTGACATAAAACAAGTAATATACCCATAATTCCAAGACCATATAAAAACTCCAATTACAAGAAACTGGACACATAATCTGCTACTTCAAAGGCCTTCAAACTGAACAACAAATCAATCTTCACAGCATCTTCACAAATGACCTGAGCAGCTTTGAATTTATCTTTCCCACTGAACCCAGGCTTACTAAACTTCTCAAGAACTTCTGGCATCTTCGAAGATTTACCCTGCACCCAACCTGACATTGACTCAAAGTGGGAACTGACATTGTTCATAAACCCCTCAATTCGGTCACTGAGTACTTTGAAGTCAGGTTCATCATTCTTCTTTGACTTTGAACTGCTTGATGACTGCTTCATTTTTTTTCTTGGAATTAGACATGGAATCAATTTCAAATTCATTGTCGTTGGTGGCGCTATCATCTGTAACAGAATAATTCAACTCCATGTTGATTGTGCCATGGGCAGCAGTTGTAGGATCTTCTGCACCAAGTCTTGTAGCTGTATCCTTGTCATATACAATCTCCAAGTCCAAAAAATAAGGAAATAACACATTATATAATCCCTTAGCATCTTTGTGATTCTGTAAGAAAATGACACCACAATAGAAAAAAGAGTGAAATATCATATACTAATGGATCATCTGCAGAAAATATATAATTAATTAGCATACCTTGACCCAATCGTCATATCACTCACGTCCACATTTGATCATCTTATCAACATCATTCCAAGCACAACCACTTTGCCTAGTCATTTCACTTATAGCATGAAATTTGGTCTTAAAGAAATTTATCCTGGAATCAATGTGCTTCATTTCTTTTGTGAAATTGGGCTTTTTTTGCGCCATAATTCTTCTTATCTCATTCATGTAGTTGTTCTTGAAACCTCCATCTGATTTTCAAAGAGGATCAATCGCCATATTTTGCAAACACTTTATCAATAGCCAACTTTCCTCCTCTGTCCAAGAATGTTTATTCCGCCCTCTTCCATGTGGAAGATCATGAGGCTCAAGCTTGTTGGTTTCGAAGGAACCACTCTCCATCCTACTACAAATTTTTAAATAAAAAATTGCAATTATAGTAGTAGATGAACATTATAAAATGTGAATACCATAAACAATTACAGGAAGAAGAGTAGTGCATGAGAGAACACAAATATTCATACATAAATGCATTACATTAGAGAGAATATTCTAAAAAATAAAGATAAGAAACAACATAACAATCATTCAATATCTAAATTTCATTTCTCCAATTACTGAACATTTCGGTTGCCAAGTTATTCCTAAAAGCAGTCCATTGGTCAGTTGAGTCAATTGATCGTATGTGTTCAACAACATTCCCACTATGACTTTCCTCAATGTCACTCTCACTTTCATCTTCATTTGCATTTTCTTGAGGGTCACTACTCATGAATTTTCGAAATAAATTATGCAACAGACAACAAGCAATGATAATGCGTACTTGATTTTGTATTGGGAAAAAAGAAGGAGAAGCTAAAATCTTCCAACGCCCTTTCAACAAGCCAAAATATCTCTCTATGACATTTCTTGCTCTAGAGTGCTTCATATTGAAATACTCTTCAGACTTCTTAGGTCGATGACTATCATACTCGTTGAGATGATACCTATGCCCATGATATGGTGCGAGAAATCCCTCAGAATTGCAATATCCAGCATCTACCAAATAGTAACAACTTTGAGGGACTTTAAGCCCATTGGGCCTACTAATTGCATCACGATGAATGCGACCATCGTGTGCGGAACCTTCCCAACCAGGCAAAATAAATATAAATTGCATATTTGGACAGCATACTTCTAACACATTTGTTGCAATACTTCCCTTTCTTGTACGATAATGTTGTTTTTCTTCTTTAGGAGGCGTTACGTGAATAAAAGTGTCATCTAATGCGCCTAAACAACCTATAAAGAACAAATAATTACATATTACTTAATATGATAATTAATAATAATAATTTGAATTGTATGAAAATAATTACCTTAAATGGTTTCCATCTATCATCTTGGCAGTCACCAAGTATAGGTGTAGGTTTTTTAAGCAATGTATTGTGTAGCTGCAAAACCGCTCGAAGGCAGAGATGAAATTGACGACTCACCGTCTCCCTACTCCGGTGTAACAGTAGACTGAAGGTTCTACTTTTCTTATGATGTGCCAAAGTGTATAGAAATAATGTCATAATTTCATCGAGGGATGAATTTTTTGTTGGTTTTAAACCCCCAACTTCTCTTGCCATTTCACATAATCTTGCATATGTACTTCTATCCATTTGAAGTTCACTAATACAAATTGTGTCGCTCTCTTTCGTAAGGGTGAACAACCATCTCATATGATCTATCAGTTTTTCTTCCTTACTTTTTTTAATTTCGTGAATCTTACTTCGATGGAAAGCAAGAATTACAATTTGATAAAGTATGAGAACCATGCAAACCATTAGCATTCCATACATATTCCACAAAGTACACATTAATTTACGTCTCCTATAGTTAATAGGAGGTCGTGCCATGTTTTAACTAAGTAACATAACAAAAAATATTACACTTCAATACACATCAATGGTAGATATATATGAATAATTTCCAAAAGAAAGAAACTTATTGAACCTTGAAATATATATATATATATATATATATATATATATATATATATATATACACACACACACATAAGCATATACATATACATCAACAAACTTTTCTGAATGGAAGAAGTACCCACTTAACTTTTTGGATTGAAGTGTATGCTTCGAATTTGTCACAAATTTGAAGAAAAAGAAATTGACAAGGCTTATTTGGTGGGCAGAGCTATTGATTTTGTTTCTGACAGTAGTAAAAATATAGTGGTTTTGAAAGGATTTTTTTTGGGATGGGTTCTGCCTAATAATTCTTCACTTTTCTTCTGTAATCACTTTATAAGAAAACATTTTACCTGAAAAAAGGGACCCTTTTCCTAAAACCAAGCTGATCGATATTAATATTAGAAAAAAAAAATCAGGATCTAAATCAATAGTTTTAATATTTTTAATGTCTGAATTAACAATATCCCCTCCCCACGCATAATTCACAAATCCAAACCACCAAAACACATAAATTCACCCTTTATGTACATGGAGCCAAAATACAATAATAATAATACTAATATTTTGGAAATATTAATTGAGATCAGTAGAAGAAGCAATGAATATGCAGCCTTCAAAGATAACTTTTATAAAGTAGCAGCATTGAAGCAACAATGACAATAATTCTACGTCTTTTTGAGACCATCTCTAATTAAAAAGAAACTACACTTTTCCAACATGTTGTTCAAACTAAATTTTACTCATGTATGAAATGTAACTCATTTTATCTCAAAACTCAAATTCATTTTTGACCAATCAAACCATAATCACTCAAATCCTTCTCATTTTTCAAAAGAAATTCTGCGTAAATCATAAACTCAAAAACATATATATATATATATATATATATATATATATATGTATATATATATGTATATGTATGTATACACATACACTTTGACGTATGCAAAATGCAATTTACCCCTTTCTTAATCTTTTTTTTTTTTTTTTTTTTTGGAACATGGACGGTTCTATACTTGACATTGTCTGGGAGCCTTCTGTAGGCTAGTGCATAATTCCACAGATACCAACATCAAATGAAACAAATATTATGACAAAAAATGAGGGTAGCCCAAGAAAAAGAAGCACTGAGGAAATGGTTTTGATTTTTCCGAAATTAAAAGTAACAAAAATAATAGCTAGGGTGCTATACGCTTTCAAGATATACTGAAATTTTAGGTTCACCCACTTGGAAAAAGAAAAAAACAAATCCCAACTAAAATACGTTCACTCAATCAAGGTATCATACCACTGAATAAAATATTTATACAAACCCAAAACAATCATGATATGCATATAAAAATTGTAAATATATTTTTCTAGAGATGGAAGAAGAGATAATACTAACCCAAGAAATTGCAGATTCAGAAGTGGAGATTCATGGAGAATGCATATGGGAAATAATGCAATAGTTAATATAACAAAATTTTAGGGTTCATATAATTGAAAAAAAAAGGGGGAAAACTAACCTTGTATTGATTTATCAACCTCTCAAATGGAAGATAGTAGTAGCTCTATTCATGAACAACAATGATGAGAAGATCGTTGAGTGAAAAAAAAATTGAGAAAGATGGTGCGAAAGAGAGCTGCGATTGATGAAAGAGAAAGCAGAGAAAGAGGGCAGCGATTGCTGAATGATTATAGGGGTTAAATTAGGGAATCAAAATAAGTCAATGATTCCCCTATTTTCATTCCCATTCCAGAGTCTAAATGCAACCAAGGACAGTCAATGGGAATCAACTATAATTCATTCCCATTCCCTATCTTTATCCCCCCAACCAAGCACCCCCTTATTTGTGGAAGACATTGTCTACAGCAGTTAGGTCAAGAGGAGAAATTGTTCTTAACGTGGCTTCGGGTGGCATTGCTTTACTTTTGCTTCCTGGTGGCCGAATTGCACATTCAAAGTTTTCAATCCCTTTTGAAGGTGTGCGTAAGTGTTTTTGCAAAATATTGTCACGAATGTTGGCACAATCGAGAACAACACAGACTAAAATAAATGAACAGAAATACACAGCGGAAGTTTTAAACACTTTGCAAGATGGATATCAAAATTTTGTATAGACTATAAATAAGTCTATACTGCCAATCGGCGTATTATCACTAGTAATTGTTAAGTGATACAATCGGTGAAAATATAAGCCACACCATGAATGGATCAACGTATATAGTGACTAGACAATATTCAATCTAACCTATCACTAATACAAATAAAGACCCAATGTTGAGTGAAATGTTGGAACATTCACCAATGGAAGTATCGAGATAGAAACATACAATAAACTCTATAATCTATGTCAATAGACTATGCTAGATTGTGTTTCTCTCAACTCCAAGTTTTAATCTTCATAGCAGCCGTGTATATATAGATAAATCTGGACTCTTAATGCTTGAAAATAACTTCCACATCTCCCTTGAAAATAGGTAACTTCCATGTAACTTCCCCATGATCTTTATAATTTCTCTTTGCTTGCCTTTTCAAACGCATGACTTCGATAACTACCGTAAGTCTTCATTCTGAAAGAAAACAAGACATTGACCAAGACAAAACGTGGGTTAAGGGTTAGTGGAAGTGGAAGGACGAATTCTGATGTTGTGACCAGAATGTTGGCACATTCTGAGTAACACTCGTCACTAACATCAACAATCTCCCCCAATTCGGCCTTTCTACTGGAACACACCTGAAGTTGTACCATTGTACAGAATGTGTACACAATAGAGATAAGTAAATAAACATCAAATAAATGACATCTCATTACTTAGCCAAAACAAATAACACTTAAACATAAAACATCACTAAAACATAAATTACGAACGTAACAACGACTTAACACATAACTAAAACCAAAATCAGAGCTAACATAAAACAATAACAAATAAACTAACAAACATAAATCAAAGTTGTTAGGATGCATACTATAAGCCTAGCTTTTGTATGAACATCTTTTTTAGTATGAACATCCTTTTAATATGAGATTCATTATGATCAAAATACTTATTGTTTATGATTGTTATATATATCATTATTTTGTCCAGATTAATCTATACTGTAGATAACATGGTGTGTGGTGTCACACAGAAGATCATGCTATCAGTTCCTTATAGATTATAAATAATAGCTCACAACCAAGATGGATTTGGACAAACCATTGGAACGGTTGTAGTGTAATTTGGTATTAGTCTATCTTGACTATAAAGTTACACTAGTACATTTTGAATGTATTGAGCAGGACCATATGAGGTTGTTCAATTTGTACTGACTATATAAAAGAACAAGACCTTTGTTGTTATGGATGTACGTCTTCTTAATCCCTATATAATAACGGGCACGTGTACTCAGTGTATGTTTTTTTTATTTGCCAATGGGTGAGATTTATTAAATCAATAGGCTCGGTGAATTGGGAGATAACATTTTTTATATGGTGTGCTGTTGATTATAGAAGGAATCTGTGTCCTAATTATTTAGGATGATGATGTCCCCTTGAGGAGCTCATAAAGATTATTATGTAAACCCTGCAAGTGGATTTAATCCGACATAATAATAAAGATGAGTGGTACTACTCTTGGAATTAGATATAAATTAATTAAGTTGTCAGTAATTTAATTAATTTATGGACATTCGATATCTTAAACACGGGGAAATAAACGTACACATAATAAAGGAGCCCATATTATAATATGGGATTAGGACGGTAATTCAATTATAACTCTTTAGTGGACTGAGTTATAATTGATGGGCTTAAGTAAAGTGTTCGGACTGAACACAGGATATTTAGGCCCATCAGGAGGCCCTACCCTAATTCCTCCTTAGGGTCCCTGTTGTAGCCTATAAATAAACCCTAACATCAGAGCCTCCAGACGGGTGAAAAAAATGTGAGATCAGAGAGGCGGATTCTGATTCCTTAGAGAATCGTCGACCACTCGACGTCCAAGGGAAGGGGATAGGAATACGGCAGAAGACCGTGAGGTTCGAGGCTCATCCTTCGATCGCAGTTCTGACCTTAGAACTGGTTCGTCTTCACCTATTACGGTGAATAAAGGTACAATTCTATCCGCTGCGTTTATGTGACTGCAATCCCGAATCTGATAATTTCATAGAGTCGGCGATCGGTGGTTCTAACAAAAGCAACAAGACATAAAGACATATAACACACTATACTAACATTAAAAAATACTAGACTTAATTAAAATAAAATCAGAGCATAGTAACAAGGACTTAACAAAAATAAACTTAACTTAATATCAAACTAATAATAAGTTCAAAAACAAACCTAAATTAATATAAGATAAGTTCGAAAAGACATAAACATAAAAATAGAAAAACAGAAAATAAATTGAGTCTTTACAAAAATAGATAAAGCTTATAGATGAAGATTAGGAGAGGATTGGGTTGTTTAGTTTAACAGCTGCATCTTCAGTAGTCTGCACGAACTCCCCCTTTCTTCAAGCTTCTCCATCTTTGAAAGCTCCCCCTCGCTCGGATCATCAATGTCCCCAATCATCCAAGTCATCATACAGCACACTGAGATCTTCATCATCCCAATCTACTGCATCTATCTTCTCAACATCAACATCCATGTTTGAACTGTTGGGTCCATCAACGTTGTTGGTTGGAATTATGGGCATATTATCCGGCACATCCTGGGTATCAGTTCCCATTTCAGCATCAGGAGCTGCACTTGTTCCAGCTCCAGAGATATCAGCATCTGGTCCTCCTCCAATTGCACCAACATCAATACTCGTACCACCAGCATCTCCATCCCTAGCAGCCGGTTCAGCAGCAACATCAGTAACATCAGCAGCTTGACCATCAGCTTGAAAAGCAGCATCAGGTCCTACTCCCCCTGTGACAGTAGAAAGCAGCTTCTCCCAGATCCATTTCTGCATTTCAAGATTGCTTAACAAACATTTCAAGTTAGAAATCGAATTATCCGTCATTGCAATCTGATCTTGAATGAATTGAGGTTGGAGTTGTGGAATGTTGGCAGCGTGTGTGCCAACATTTAGCGGCACATCAGGTGTCTGTTCAGCAGGAGCCTCAGGCTGTGCATTCGGATCTCTGATTGGAAGATCAATCATCCTTGGACCAGTTCTCAGAACATGAGATATCCCCAGACTAAGTGCAAACGAGCTGATAATCTCATTATTTTCTCTCTGAAATCCTTGAGCCGAAATCAACATGTGAATTAGGCTAGGATAAGGTAGTAGCCCTTTGCTTGATATTCTCCCCGAATATGTCATCATATTATCAAAAATAGTCTTCCCAAGATTAAACCCCCTAAGATGGTCAATCTTGTACATTAGGACAGCTTGCTCCGAGGTCAGAGTGGTTGTGTTTGATGAAGGTAGCCAATTGTAAACAATTAACTTATGAAGAAAACTGTAAAGACTTGTCAAAACTGACGAATTCATCCTATATTTCCAAACAGTAATCCTTCCTCCAGTAATTATACTGATCACTTCATCTAAATTATCCACTTGTGGATCCTCATCATCACTAGTTCTTAAGACATAATTAATTATAGCTGGAGTCACCTCTATAACCTTGCCTCTAAATTTCACTTTCCCATAGTGCCTAGAATTAACTTCAGAAACTCTTACTTTCAGATTAGCATAAAATTCATATATCCAATCAATTAAGTAAGGTGTAGCAAACTGGAGGGAATGCATCAAAGATCTGTCAGTCAAATATCCAACAAGATTCATAGAGACAAAATCATCCATCTTAATTATTCTTTCCCAACTATCACTCGAGTTCTCAAAGTCTTAAATTTCTCACTATCAACTCCATGATAACTATCATCAGAATCAGATGCAGACATATTCAGAGAAGAATCAGTATGTACCTCATCAGATTTTGCCTTACTAGCTTCTAATGAAGAGGACTCAGAGTCAGAAGATGATGTGTCCATTGGTGTGTCAACATCCTTCGGCACATCCTGCGGTTCATTGTGCTTTTTGCTCCTCCTTTCCAAACGAGCTGTCATTTCCGCCAATGTTTGATTCATTTCAGAATCCTCAGTACTCCCCCTCGGGCTGAGCACCGGAACAGAGGCTTGACCGCTGGTCTCCTTCTTAGGGCTTGCTTCCCTCATTTTTTCTTCAGATGAGTCAGAATCAAAGACTTGTATTGGCTTTGAGGCAACACCATCATCGTGTTTCTGCTTCTTCCCTTTCTCCGAGTAATCGACCCTTTTACCCATAGTTCGGTAAGAACGACGTTTCTGACCACGTCCCCTAGAGCTCGACGCCTTTTGTCGAACAGTTTCAAAGCGAGCAGTGAGCTCACCAGTGTTAGTCGAATCAGTTGACGGGTCATCTATTGGAGCATCTTGTGGTGATTGTGGCGGTGTAAACACTAGGTGTTTGTACTGTTGGAAGTCAATCTCCACATCGCCTACCTTGACAACAGGGTAAATCGTCTGCTTAGTGAGGGTTTTGAACGCATAGACGATTTGATCAGAGGTGGCTCCTTCAGCTAGCTCAACCGTTATTGGGTATGTTTCGAGAATGGGGGCTTCGCTAGCTTCGCCGCTAATCGGATTTTGTGGCAATCCGCCCAAAATCGGAGTTTCAGTGGATTGGATATCAGGGATTTCAGAAGGAATTTCAGTAGGTGGGAGAGGAACATCGACAGAGCCAACCCTAATTGAAGAGGGTGATGTTGGGCGAGATGCGCCAACATTTTCAGACACATTGTCGACGGCCATTGAAGCTAGAAGTCAAAGGTTTCTCGAGGTAGAGGATGATGCTGGAGAGGTTCAGTGTTTAGATTGTGAAGGTGAGAGGTCTTTTCGATCTGCCATATTAATAACCTGCAAACACTATTCAAATTAAATTAATAAAATAATAAATTTGAATGTAAATAGGCCGAAGGAAAAACTAATACCAAGAAGTATAATCAATAATACCTTTCAAACACTTGTGCTTAAATTCGAAACTTTGATATAAAGTAGAGAACACAATGAGTATTAAGGACCTTAAATAGGGAAGAGAAAGATTATAGAAGTTGTGAACACATCGGAGTTAAAAGATAAGATTTAATCACATCCCTAAGAAATAGGGCATTACCGAATGTTAGAAGTTTATTTCAAAGACATGCTAAAAACCGCTTAATTCTAGATAAAATAACTGCACAATTAATTAAATTAGACTAAATAATATTGCTGGGAACAATTTAAAATAAATAAATCTCCATAAAATAATATTCGGAAATTTTCAAACTCGTAGAGGTAAATATACATATGAGAACCAGAATGTTATTCACTGAATGTCGGCACACACACTTCTCAACACAGTTTTTACATGAAATAAATTCATTTGTGTTGCACTATATTTTGCTTTTCCCACTTATTCACATTGATCCATTTTTCCAGAAGAGATCATCGTAGTTGTCAGCTCCGTGTCCCATAATTACTCAATGGATTGTGAATATATTGATGCATTCAAGTCACCTTTTGAAAAGAGAACATCGTAGTAGTCAACTCCGTGCCCCATAGTTACTCAGTGACATAGCATCTAATTGTGAGTTTATTTAATTGTATTTGAGAGAAGTGTGTCCAGGACAATATTAATCACAGGTTCTAATACTATTTACACAAGAGAGTTCAAAAACACTAAATACCACAATACTTAAAAAAATTTAAATAAATTGTTCTAGTGTTGTTACAAATGTTGGCACATATGTCACAACACACAGCAAATATAGGTCTAATTAGTGCATAAACCTAGAGATTTTCTAAGAGAAGAAAACCTCTCATTATCAAGGGCTTTAGTAAAAATGTCTGCACTTTGCTTTTCAGTAGAAATGTATTCCAACTTTACAACTTTTTTTCTACAAGGTCCCTAATAAAGTGGTGTCTAATACTTATATGTTTAGTTAACGAATGTTGCACAGGGTTCTTAGATATATTAATTGCACTTGTATTATCACAATAAACAGTAAGGGTATTGCTCTTCAAACCGTAATCATCGAACATCTTCTTAAGCCAAAGAAGTTGAGTACAATAATTTCCCGTGGCTATGTATTCAGATTCAGCCGTAGATAGGGAGACACAATTTTGTTTTCGGCTATGCCAAGAAATAAGATTGTTATCCATGTAGAAACATCCTCCACTTGTACTCTTCCTATCATCACTGTCACCTGCCCAATCTGCATCACTATAGCCAATCAAGGAACAATTAGTGTCTTTGCTATACCATATTCCATAATCGCATGTGCCTGCCACATATCTAATTATCCTCTTAACCGAATTCATGTGAGATTCTTTAGGATCAGCTTGATAACGAGCACATAAACAAACATTAAACATGATGTCTGGCCTACTAGAAGTCAGATACAAAAGGCTACCAATCATCGACCTATACAGTGTTGGGTCAACATTTGTGCCAACACTGTCTTTACACAATTTTTGTGTCGATCTCATAGGTGTCTTCATGTGTTTAGCATTGTCTAGACCAAACCTTTTCACAAGATTTTTGGCATATTTACTTTGATAAAAGAAAATACCATCCTTGCATTGTTTAATTTGAAGACCTAAAAAGTAATTCAAGTCTCCAACCATTGACATTTCAAAAGTAGTGGTCATTTCATGTACAAATAATTCAAGCATTTTCTCACATGTAGAACCAAACACAATGTCATCAACATATATTTGAGCAATCATAATATCATATCCAGAATGTTTTATAAACAAGGTCATATCAGCTTCACCTCTATAAAAATCGAATTCAACAAGAAAATCAGTTAATCTACCATACCATGCCCTAGGTGCTTGCTTCAAACCATATAAAGCTTTCTTAAGTTTATAAACATGATCAGGAAATTCATGATTCTCAAATCCCTTAGGTTGTTCTACATATGCTTCTTCCATAAGAATTTCATTTAGAAATGCGGCCTTGACATCCATTTGATGCAGTTTTATATCAATGTAACAAGCAATAGCAAGTAATAATCTTATGGATTCAATTCTAGCAACAGGAGCAAAAGTCTCATCAAAATCAATTCATTCTACTTGTGTATAACCTTGAGCAACTAATCTAGCTTTGTTTCTTACAACATTACCAGATTCATCAGTTTTATTTTTGAAGATCCATTTTGTACCGATTACATTCACATTATCAGGCCTAGGCACAAGTATCCAAACATCATTCCTTTCAAATTGATTTAACTCCTCATGCATTGCATTAATCCAGTTTTCATTTTTCATTGCTTCATTAATATTTTTAGGTTCATTTAGAGAATGAAAACATTCAAAGTTCACCTTGTTGCACATAGATGTCATACAAATAGATCTTACCACATGTCTTACATCAAAACTCAATTTTCTCCTTGTTTGTACACCTGATTGTGGTTTACCTATGATATGTTGTTGTGGATGATTTTTGAGAATCCTAGAAGATGGTACTGTAGCAGGATAGGGCATAGTTCTGTTAATTTCTGGACGTTGAGGTGATGTTGCTTCAGATGTGGGCACATTTGTAGCAACATTCTCAATCGATTCAGAAATATCAGAACTTTGCATCTGCTCAATAAGATCTGTTGCATCTTCTTCAATGGCATTATCTGCAAGACTTGCATTATCATCAAAAACAACATTCATAGACTCTTGAACAGTATCAGTCCTAAGATTATATATCCTAAAAGCTCTACTGTTTCTAGCATAACCAAGAAAGAAACCCTTATCACTTTTTGAATCAAATTTGTGTAGCTGGTCTCTATCATTCAGAATGTAGCAAACACAACCAAAGACATGAAAGTATTTCAGATTAGGCTTTCTGTTATTCAAAAACTCATAAGGTGTTTTAGTAGAATTAGGTCTTAAATAAACTCTATTGGATATATGACAAGCAGTATTCAAAGCTTCAGCCCAAAACCTTTTAGAAAGTTTCTTGGATAAAAGCATTACTCTAGCCATTTCTTGTAGAGTTCTAATTTTCCTTTCGGCTACACCATTTTGTTGAGGTGTTTTAGGAGAAGAAAACTCTTGAATTATACCTTTGTCTTCACAAAAATTAGTGAATAGGCTGTTCTCAAACTCCCTACCATGATCAGATCTTATTCTTTTTACCTTAGTGTCATAAACATTTTTAAAACGTTTATAAAGAATTTTGAATACTCCAAAAGCATCTGATTTTTCCTTAAGAAATTCAATCCATGTAAACCTTGAATAATCATCTACTATGACAAAAGAGTATCTCTTACCACCAATGCTTTCAGTCTCCATTGGTCCCATTAAATCTATATGCAAAAGTTCAAAACAATGTTTCGTAGTACAATGTGTCAACATTTCATGTGACATTTTGACTTGTTTACCACTTTGGCAGGATCCACACACATTTGACATACGTATTTGTAACTTAGGCAGACCTTTAACAGCATCAAATTTCAATAATTTGACAATATTCCTATAATGAGCATGTCCAAGTTTTTGATGCCAAAGTATACTCTCATCGGTTTGAACATTAAAGCATGCTTGATTCGAATCAATTAGATAACAATTATCAACAGATCTATTACCAACCATGAGACACTTATCATCATTGTTTAACACATAGTATGAACTTTTATCAAACTTTACATGCAAGTCATCATCACATAATTGACTAATACTAATCAAATTTGCAAGTAAACCTTTAACATGTAAGACTTTTGTCAAGTTTGGAAAACCAGGAACATTCAATGTACCTATACCAATAATTTTACCTTTTGAACCTCCTCCATATGTAACATTTCCACCATCATAAGTCTTATAATCAGTGAGATAACTTTCCTCACCGGTCATGTGTCTAGAACACCCACTATCAAAATATCATAGTCCCGGAACACATGCTTTTAAAGAGGTATAAACAACATTACATATAGTATTTGACTTTTTCACCCAAGTAGATTTTTGAACAGGTTTTTGAAAAAAATTTTGAACTGTTTGTTTCGAATGTTGAGCAGAATGTGGCAACATTTTCAAAGACATTTTAGAAAAGTTTTTATCCTGTCTCATTCTAAAATAGTTTGGTCGTTTGTGACCTTCAGTATAACAATAATGACAAACATCCTTCTTTTCAGAATCATTTTTCAATTTTTCAGGTTTAACAGAAGGTTTTGTAAATACAACAGGTTTATTATTGTTTAAAAACTGAGTGATATTACCATTATAACCAAGACCATGTCTACTTGTACTTCCAATTGTCAGTGCCTCATCAAGTTTGGCTGAACTTTCTGAATATCTTTTGAAATTCAGTGTTGTGGCTTTGAGCTGCTCTTTGAGGTTGCAGATCTCCAGATCTTTCCTTGTTAGTATGAACTCAAGCTTTATCACCAAATCCTTTTGATATGACTCTTCAATACTCATGTCCCTCAAGGCTTTCTGAGTAGATTCTAACTCCTTTTCAAGCTTTTGATAACTGGATTTACAATCTTCGCAAACATTGTTAGAAGTACCTGCTTTATCTACACAAGAACTTGAGAAACAATTAAATTCTGGAGCTTCCAATGTTTCCTCAAATGTTGGCACATTTGACTCGACATCAGACTCATCCAGTAAATCATCAAGAGTATCATCATATATAATCCTTGCAGAAAAAGCATATTCTTCATTTTTATCCGAATCATCTTCACAATCAGACTCATCACTTAAGGTAGCATTGAAATTTACCCTTTTTCTCAAAAGAGTGTTGGCACATTCATTAGCATAATGACCAAAACCAGAACATGCATCACATTTAACATTTTTCCTATATTCTGGATCATATTTGATCTTGTTACCTCTATCAAATTGCCTAGGTTGATTAACATTCCTATTTTTATCAGGCAATTGACGTGAAATACCAATCTGATCTCTATCTTGATTCTTAATTTGCAAATTATTTCTAAGCCTATTTGCTCTCTTTTTAAAAAATGCATTAAACTGCTTAGTTAAGAAAGCAATGTTATCAGCATTGTCGGCACAATCATCAATAACATCTTCATCAGAATCTATTTCAGTAACAAACGGTTGTTTATCAGTACTAGAAGATGTTTCTCCTTTGAAAACAGAAATTTTCTTTTCAGATTTCTCATTATCTCTTTGAAAAAAATTCATTTCATACGTTTTCAAAATACTCACCAACTCATTTTGAGTAATAGCATCAGTATCTTTAGCTTCCTCAATAGCACATATCTTAGCATCAAAACGTTTAGGAACAGTTCTTAAGATTTTATGTACTAACCTTGTATTGGATATAGCTTCACCAAGTGCTTGAGATTCATTGGAGATCTCAGTGATTCTTTCATTGTAGGAGGATATGGTCTCATCTTCCTTCATCCTTAGATTTTCGAACTTGGTTCCAAGCATCCGCAACTTTGTCCTTCTCACACTCTCAGATCCTTCACATTGTTCTTGTAATCTCTCACATGCATCTTTTGCAGATACACAATTAGAAATTATTTTGAACATGGAAACATCCGTAGAAGTGAATAAGGCATTGAGTGCCTTTGAATTGAAGCTGGTCGTGGTCACCTCATCATTTGTCCATTCTAACTCCCTCTTGATTTGAGCTTCAGTATAATCAGTGGCTGGAACTGTTGGTGGAGTCCATCCAGTTAAAATACTCCTCCATGCACATTCATTAATGGATTTGATGTACATGCGCATCTTAGGCTTCCAAATTGCATAATTTGTACCATCAAGAACTGGTGGCCTAATTCACCAAACACAGGATCTAAACTCAGGATAACGAGTTCAACGGCTCTGGTGCCAATTGAAGGTGTGCGTAAGTGTTTTTGCAAAATGTTGTCACGAATGTTGGCACAATCGAGAACAACACAGACTAAAATAAATGAACAGAAATACACAGCGGAAGTCTT
Source organism: Paraleonurus japonicus (assembly GCA_030762865.1). Lineage (NCBI taxonomy): Eukaryota > Viridiplantae > Streptophyta > Magnoliopsida > Lamiales > Lamiaceae > Paraleonurus > Paraleonurus japonicus. The sequence continues at coordinate 25,397,784 of CM061055.1, read as the reverse complement.
AAACACTTTGCAAGATGGATATCAAAATTTTGTATAGACTATAAATAAGTCTATACTGCCAATCGGCGTATTATCACTAGTAATTATTAAGTGATACAATCGGTGAAAACATAAGCCACACCGTGAATGGATCAACTTATATAGTGACTAGACAATATTCAATCTAACCTATCACTAATACAAATAAAGACCCAATGTTGAGTGAAATGTTGGAACATTCACCAACGGAAGTATCGAGATAGAAACATATAATAAACTCTATAATCTATGTCAATAGACTATGCTAGATTGTGTTTCTCTCAACTCCAAGTTTTAATCTTCATAGCAGCCGTGTATATATAGATAAATCTGGACTCTTATTGTTTGAAGATAACTTCCACATCTCCCTTGAAAATAGGTAACTTCCATGTAACTTCCCCATGATCTTTATAACTTCTCTTTGATTGCCTTTTCAAACGCATGACTTCGGTAACTGCCGTAAGTCTTCATTCTGAAAGAAAACAAGACATTGACCAAGACAAAACGTGGGTTAAGGGTTAGTGGAAGTGGAAGGACGAATTCTGATGTTGTGACCAGAATGTTGGCACATTCTGAGTAACACTCGTCACTAACATCAACAATCTCCCCCAATTCGGCCTTTCTACTGGAACACACCTGATGTTGTACCATTGTACAGAATGTGTAAACAATAGAGATAAGTAAATAAACATCAAATAAATGACATATCATTACTTAGCCAAAATAAATAACACTTAAACATAAAACATCACTAAAACATAAATTACGAACGTAACAACGACTTAACACATAACTAAAACCAAAATCAGAGCTAACATAAAACAATAACAAATAAACTAACAAACATAAATCAAAGCAACAAGACATAAAGACATATAACACACTATATTAACATTAAAAAATATTAGACTTAATTAAAATAAAATCAGAGCATAGTAACAAGGACTTAACAAAAATAAACTTAACTTAATATCAAACTAATAATAAGTTCAAAAACAAACCTAAAAAAATATAAGATAAGTTCGAAAAGACATTAACATAAAAACAGAAAAACAAAAAATAAATTGAGTGTTTACAAAAATAGATAAAGCTTATAGATGAAGATTAGGAGAGGATTGGGTTGTTTAGTTTAACAGCTACATCTTCAGTAGTCTGCACGAACTCCCCCTTTCTTCAAGCTTCTCCATCTTTGAAAGCTCCCCCTCGCTCGGATCATCAATGTCCCCAATCATCCAAGTCATCATACAGCACACTGAGATCTTCATCATCCCAATCTACTGCATCTATCTTCTCTGTAATGCCCCGAACCCAGATAGTTTCACTTACTTATCCAAATTCGAGTCGTCACTTAGTGAAAGGGAAAAATAAGACAAATTTTATTTTATTTTATTTTTTTTTTTTAAGAAAAGGAAACGATAAAGGAAAAAGATAGAAGAAAACAATTGAATGATTCTTAACTTAAAGTATTCAGCATCAAATTAAAATCCTAATCATTAAAACAGGAGCATAATTAACCGTAGCAGCGGAGAAAGTATTGTGAGTCCAAGTTTTAGCAAAAGCAGATAGAGGGTCTAAAATTTGCAGATAGGAAAATAAAAGCATTTAAGCATTCAAATATTATATGGTGGGGGAAGGCCGAGTCTACTGCTGCTCCCAGTACTCCATCGGCTCACCTGAAAAATATTTAAAAAGGGGCATGAGAATTTGAATTTCTCAGTGTGGGTAGCCCGCACGCTATCATGCATACAGTTTAATATCATACACATCAATCATATTTTTTACAAAAAGTAAACACTGAGACGGACCACCTCCGCTCATAAAACAACCGAGACGATACCAACATCGCTCGTAAACCGAGACGGACCACCTCCGCTCGTAAAACATCCGAGATGATACCAATATCGCTCGTAAAAACATCCGAGACGATACCAACATCGCTCGTAAAAGCTTCCGAGACGATACCAACATCGCTCGTAAATACATCCGAGACGATACCAACATCGCTCGTAAAAACATCCGAGACGATACCAACATCGCTCGTAAAAACATCCGAGACGATACCAACATCGCTCGTAAAAGCATCCGAGACGATACCAATATCGCTCGTAAATACATCCGAGACGATACCAACATCGCTCGTAAAAACATCCGAGACGATATCAACATCACTCGTAAACCAAATATGATTTAGCAATGATATTTCAACTATGACATAAATTAAGGCAATACGGTTAGTGCCACCCACCTTAAAAAGAGTTCGAAAGTGTAACTTGAAAGGGGAAAACGTCCGAGCAAATCACCGACCGGTCGTACTCGTTCCTAAAGAAAACTTTTGGGTTTTAGTTTCTTATCGAGGAATAAATACAGTGCGTTGGTCCCAAAGGACTTTTGATTACTTATACGTCTTATGTCTTTTAGTCGTAAATTATTGGAACTCTAATTTTTCGACACAAGAATATATATGTATGTATATAAGACTCTTACTAACATGCTCCTAAGTATGACACGTAAAAATGGAAAACACCTTTTCAAAAGTAGTAATTCAAGCATTATGACAACTTCCGACTGCCCACTCTCGTCTTTGGGGCATTTTCTAAAATATAAATAAATTATCAAAAAAATATGGCAATGTACAGTAGACACTCTCTTGAAGTGTATATCACACATAAAATATGGTCTCATTAAAAGGTATACGAAAATTGGGTTTTTGAATTTATTTTCTAGGTCGAAACAGTGTTCCAGAAAGTTTTCAGTGTTGAGAGACCATCGAAATAATTTTCTTAATAATACTAAAACGCTCCCGAAAATTATGAAATTTTTACAGTAGATACCTTATGAAGTCACCAACATTTCCTTAGTTTTGACTTTAGACAAAATACGAAGGAAAAATGGTGTTTTGGTTCATTCTTGGAAAAGGGACAGAAACATTTCTGCCTTTCCAGTCACGTACCAACTAGAGAAAATAATTTTTGTAAAACTATTTAGACTACTCCTAAAATCATGGAAAAATCCAGAAACGAAGCTAACATCATGTACTATATTATTTTGATTTTTATAAAAATAATAACCGAAGTGAGGAGTGCCAGAAAAATCGAAGAGTCACAAAAACGTCACAGATTGACACACTAACTTCAAAAATTCATAGATTATTGAATATAACTCTAAAATGCATGAGACCGGTGGCAAATAAAAGCTATTTCATCCTACTTTCTAAATATGCAGACAAACATGCCAAAGTAGTAAGTTACGAAAACGTATCAGTTTAAACTTCTGACGGGAAAACAGGTAGTTCATCTATTCACATGCTATGGACACTTAAAAACTTATTCTCACCTTCAAAACCATGAAACCTTCAACTCTTTCATAAAGAAAATATCATGCTACCAAGAAATAAATAAGACCTCAAGAAAACACATGCCATTTTCTCCATTAAGAGTTTTAAGGTAGAGAGTTAAGGTTTGAGGTGTGGTCACCTTTGTAGTCTTTCTTTAAAAAGGCTAGGGCCAAATGCCTTCTTCAAGCTCTTCCTAGGAATGGCTCTACTCCTTTGCACCTTGAAGGAAGAAGAAATGGCTTGAGGTGAGGGTTGGATGTGTGTATGTGGGAAAAGTTGGGAGAAGAAGAAGGTTTTCCTCCTCCCTTGTGAAGATGGCCAAAAATGGGGGTGAAGGGGAAGAGGAGTGCTTCCTTTCTTTTGATGACTTGAATAAGGGGAAGAAGTGGTGCCCAAGCAACTTAAAAGAGCATGTGGGAAAAGATGGAGGGTCAAGATTGAAGCAAGTGGATGGTGGGATGGAAGGGAAGGACAAGAATTAATGGGAAAGGAGGGGGTACAAGTACTTGGGGTCAACACACTTTGTCTTGGTGTGTTGGCCCTTGAAAGTGGCTGCAAACCCTCCCCTTGGACGTCCAAATAGTGGGCCCCACAAGCCTTTGGCTTGTGGTGGCCCTTCGGTTCAGGGCGTGCGGTTCGGTACTGAAAAACGGGGCTCCGTTTGGAATTTCGCGGCTTCGGAAGTTACGTTTCGTTCGTTTAGTCACTAAATAATTTTATAATCTTAAAATTTTGTAATTAAGGAGGCTTTTAACTTATTTTATTAATTCGGTTCTCGGTTGGTTCGATTTTTGTTCGGTAGATTCAATATTCGGCATTTTTAGGGTTTTTCGCCCAATTTCGGCGACTATATTAAAACTCTCGAGTTATTAGTACAAACGGATTATTCACTTCTTTTAGACTTGAATTTTATCCACCTTTCGACTATCGAGTACCGGTTCAATCAGTATTAGATTTCTAGAGTACTGTCGGTTCGGTTCTGCTCGTCCGTTACCCAAAATCGAAAATTTTGAATAACAAAGAAGTTTCCTTTTCGAAAGAAAAATCAAGCATAACATAACACTCACGCAAGTAAATAAATAAATCATAATTTGGGTCCGGGTATTACATTCTCATCATCAACATCCATGTTTGAACTGTTGGGTCCATCAACGTTGTTGGTTGGAATTGTGGGCACATTATCCGGCACATCCTGGGTATCAGTTCCCATTTCAGCATCAGGAGCTGCACTTGTTCCAGCTCCAGAGATATCAGCATCTGGTCCTCCTCCAGTTGCACCAACATCAACACTCGTACCACCAGCATCTCCATCCCTAGCAGCCGGTTCAGCAGCAACATCAGTAACGCTTGATGTGAGTTTTTTGAAGGATTGTGTTATACTAGCACCAACGCTTGATGTTGTTGACAGCGTGAATGAACATATGTCTTCATTGAATTTTGGTGATGCAAAGACGTATTTAAGTTCAAATAGTGCATGCAAGTCCGATGCAAATGTCGACGTACTGGCTGACGTACATACACCAGAGTTTCTGAATGGCATAAGATGTTCAGGTGTTCCCAATCATGAGTTTAATTTGAAGGTTGGTACTCATGTGATGTTGTTGAGAAACATAGATCATTCTCTTTGTTTGTGTAATGGTACTCGATTAGTAATTTCAAAGCTCGGATCATATGTTTTAGAAGCAAAGATTATGTCTGGAAGCAATAAAGGTCATAAAGTTCTTATACCAAGAATGTCATTGACTCCATCAAATCCAAGGTTACGATTTAGATTTCAAAAAAGAAAATTACCCTTGATTGTGTCTTATGCTATGACAATAAATAAAAGTCAAGGTCAATCACTCTCATATGTTGGTGGTATTGAAAAAACCCGTGTTTAGCCTGTATGTTGCGGTTTCAAGGGTGACCAATCGCAAAAGACTTAAAATTTTAATTTGCAATGAAGACAGCGAACATAGTCGATAAACAAAAAATGTTGTATATAGGGAAGTCTTTCAAAATTTGTGATGTTTCTTTACTTAAATAATTTGTTTATTTTATATACATTAGAAGAATATTTTTAACCAATATTTATTTCCTTATCTTTTATTTGCTTTTATAATACATCAATTTATTGATTTATAATATATCAATAGTAAAATACTTTAAAATATAAATTCTTATAATTTACATCTGTGCATCGCACGGCTGAAATATTGGAATAATAGTAAAAGTAGGAGTTAGCCTTTGTAGGGGCGAAAAACCTATGAGTTTAGCGCTCTTGCCCTACGACCAGTAAGTCAATCGTGTGCCTCTAGACATTGCTTTTATATAGGGATGGCAACGGGATGGGTTTATCCTGTCCCAGGACCCGCCCCGCCCCGTGTGAGGACCCATCGGGTCTATAATTTAAAATTAATTTTAATATATCTAATATTTTTATTTTGACATTAAATAATTCAAATTAAAATCTATAATTACTTAAAATAGCACATAATATTTATCTTATACATAAAAATAACATGACAAATTCTTATATGAAATATTTCACGTATCTACGATCCATGAAATAACCCATTTAGTGAAATTTGTGACGGATCGGGTCCAGTGGATATTTCCAAAAAAAAAATGGCTCCCATGTGCTCCCATGTTACTATTAGGTTAAACATATGTTACTGTAAAATAAATAATATATATTTGTCTAAAATAATCATCCAAATGCAAAAATAAAAATGAAAAAATGGTCAAATAAATCTTTAATCTTATATGTGTGGATCAAATAGGTCTCTAATCTTCGCAACTTTATTTTCATTAATAGAGTGTGATTTTATTAAGATGGTGACTTATTTGATATCAGTATTAAAGAAAAATAGTTTAAATGTGTTAAAAAAAGTTCATGGGTCTATTTGATCGCCACGTATAAGATTTGGAGTAAATATATATTATTGTAAGGACAAATATGTGTACGAAATTCGCACAAAGGTAAAAATAAATTTTTACTCTCGAATTGTGTTAAGGTTAACATGTGTTACTGTATAGAGAAAAATGTGTTACTATATAAATAAATTCGTACAACACATGGATAAATATTTTATTTTTTTAAGGACTAGTAACATGTACTTGCCTTTACATCAACACATGTTTCATCTCATATTAACTCACTTGGGATTAAATATTTTATTGTTGTCTTTGCGCGAGTTTTGTTTTTGAAAAAAATATGTTGTTATATGCACACAAAATGTTACTGTATTGAGAAAGATGTGTTACTATATGAACAAATCAAAAATAGAGTAACAGTTGCGATATTAATTCCAGTTTAAATAGAAACATAAATTTATCATTAGAAGTTCGCATAAACTTTGTGTTCATCACTGTTTAAGTTTTCTCCACTACTGTTTTCTTCAAGCAGATCATCCAACAACGATTATTTGATAATTTTTGAAAAAATCATTCATGTCTTCGCCTTTTTTCTATATTTTTTCGTGTTTCTCCTCAATTTGATCTCGTAGTTGAATTCCGCAGCTGTTTTCCATCAGATTTCACTGTTTTATCGCCTCTTGATCATCGGCGTCTCTGCACTGTTGATTATCTATCGTGATTTCTAACCTAACCTGTTTCATTGTGTATGACTCGCAAGATTTGCTCCCTTTCTATTTTTAATGTAAATTTCACGGTGAAATATTTCACAAAAGACTCTCAAATAACATAGATAATATATTTTCATAAATATATATATACTAGTGCAAAACCCGCGTATAACGCGGGAATTGATAAGTATTTTAAAATAATTCATAAAGTTTCCTCAAGTACTGTGTAATTTTTCGTTTAATGGTTGTCTCTCTAATCCTTTTAAGATTTTAGAAAACTTCCTTTAATGTATCTTATACGTACATGGGCAAAATAAATTTTCTTTTACCCATTAAAAAAACTCATAAAATAATAATTTTTTTATTTATGTTATTTAGTTATTAATGAATGTTTCTTTTAGTTTTTGTTATATTTTGTTAATTAAATAATAAGTTTGTTGTCCTTCAATCTAATTGATCATTTATATTATTTATTTGTACATTTTTTCAAATCCTAACAATTTCATTTTTAGATTTTAAATATTAGATTAATGAAACTAATTCATTTAAAAGTGAATAATTTATTGTAAACAAATAACTTTTTAAAATTATGAACCAATTGCAATGAAAACTTTAATATATATTAAAAATTACAAATTATAAATTTTTGAACACTTTTTTATATACAACATTAGTGAAATTACATGTTTTTCCTTCATCGTCCAAACAAAATAATTTCAATCCACTCTTGTGCTTCACTCCTGAAATGACAACATATAGTTGTTCATGTGTAAAAACTGGCTTTGGGAGGTATACACCCACTGTTGAAAGAGATTGACCTGACTCTTGTTAACAGTCATTGCGAAAGATAAAAGAATTGGAAATTGTCTTCTTTGAAATCTTACATGGGACGTCTGATCTGATGTACTCAAAATCATTCGTGGAATGTAGACCTTACGTCCAATGTTCCTTCCAGATATTATTTTGGACTCTATTGTAAGTTTTCCAAGTTTGTTATCAATCTTGTTCCGTTGCATAATCCAACTTTTTGATCAATGTTCCTTAGAAGCATTATTGGAAAACTTTAAAATCAAACGATGATTAGGTAATCCAGAACACCTAATAGAGTTTAAATAACCAATGGAGTACAATTCTTGATTTTTTTCTAGATTAATCCTCTTCGCTTGGAACCCTATTGAAACTCAAGTACTCAACTTCAGCCCCGGGTATCAATCTCATAACCTTGTCATTAATAGATTCAACTACTTTATGAGTTGGTGCGAGAATTGCTCTATCTTCAAAATATTTTTCATTACAAAATTGATCGGCTATTGAATTGGTACATGTTGTTCACTATAGCAGCAATTGAATCATTTTGTGCAAAAATGAGATTTTCTTCTAGAATCTCGATTTCTGCGAATCCACTATCGTTTTCTCCGATTTTTCCTTCTCCAACTTCCAAAATCCATTTTGAGAATCCAACAATCTCCTCAGATATTATGTTTGTCTGATAACTTGGATTTTGCAACCTCATGTTCTTGGTCAATCTTAAAACCATTCAAACATTCCAAAAATTTGATGAGTTGATCGTCGAGTACACAATATCCTCCCTTGAACCAGTAGGTATCACTGGGAGAATTTGTCTAAAATCTCCACCTAGTACAACAGTCTTTCCACCAAATGGCAAATTAGATGATGATCCATCATAACATCTAATTATACCTTGCAAACTTCGGTCAGTGCTTTAAAACAATCTATATATATATATATATATATATATATATATAAGGCACGCAAACAGTACGCGTGCTACAGTGCAACCGTACTATTCACATCCCTGTAGCACGTGAACAGTAAAAAAAGTAAATTAATCTGAATATATCTATCATTATTTTATTACCTGCTTTTAAATGATGCACATCAGATACGCATGACTAAAGGAATAATCTAGAACACATTCAAATACATTAAAAATTCATGTACACCCCCTATAAACCCTAATATGAATAAATTAATCATGATCCACTGTTCACGTGAACAGTAGACTGTTCCCATTCTTAAGCAAGCATGGCTAATGGAATCATCCAGAACACATTTAAATATATTAAAAATACATGTAAACACTATAAACCCTAATTTAAATAGATTAATCATGGCCTACTATTCACGTGAACAGTAGATTATTCATATTCACTGATTTGACTAATATTTAATTTAAAATTAAGCAAAACCTTAACTAGCCCATTTCATCATCCCTACCACTACTATAAATATTGTTCTTCATATTACAACATCACACCACTTACTTTGTTGCAGTATATTCAAAGAAGGTTAATTAATTCCTTACATTTTTCCCCTTGCAATATGATATAAACACTAATATTACAATATTTTTACAGGTTAATTAAGAATAAAGAATTGCAATTGCTCCACTCTTCAGTTTGGTGAGTGAAATCAACTCCTCCAAAACACAATGGGCCATGAAGCTACGATTGATCCGTGCATATTGTGTACCTGCATATGAAAATCAAAGAATCACATAGAGCTTAGAATGTGTCTTCCACGACAAGGAGGTGATTTTTATTCTTATTTAATTCTATGCTTATAGCAACAATGTAATAATTTAACACTATATTTCATTTATAATGGTAGGGTGAAAGAGTTCATACAACTATCAAAAGAGACTTGATCAACAAGTTTGAACCCACACTGAATGAAGGGCAAGTATATGCAGTGAAAAATTTTGTGGTCACATTCAATCGAAGCACATGCAGGACTACAACTAACAGAAAATTGATTATTTTTATCAATGAGACCAAAGTTGTTGAGGTGACAGATGAAGAATTTCCATGCATAATGTATAGTTTAAACCGTTCAATGAGCTGCATATAATTGAGAATCTGAACGAGTCTGAAATGTTTGGTAAATTTTATGTTTTATTCATTTATTTTCATACATGATATAATAATATGCAACAACTAATGTATTTCTTATAATTTTTCAGATGTTATTGGGCGTGTGGTTTCTGTCAATAGGATCAAAATACTGAAAGGCCAATGTGTTGAAAAAAATTGATGGAAATAGTTCTTAAAGATGAACAATAACTTTTTCCTTACTCCCGGATCATTCGAGTAACATCTCAACTTCTACACTTTATGATCAACTACATAATAATTTATTTTTGCAGGAGGAATCAATTGCATTGTACATTGTGGAAAAATTATGCTACTAAAGTGGCTAACTTCATAGCTATAGCAGGCCCAGAATCAGCTATTTTAATTCTGCAATTTTATAGGGCAAAAATGTTTAATGGTATTACTATATTGTGATAATTAATAGTTTATATTTAAAATCAACAGAGCGAGTTGATATTTCAACCACTTTCTATGCTTCTAAGCTTGGCATCAATACAGATTGTAGTGAGGTTAATGATTTTAAGGATAGGTATGAAAATGGTTGCTTATAATTTTAATAGATATTTTACAATTTTTATTTTGTAGATGTTACATGGATAAGATATATATATATATATATATATATATATATATATATATATATATTTCAGATTTCATGGTACTCCAATGTCTACTATGAGTTCAGTCTCAATTGAAAAGGAAAGCACCATTGCAGATGAGTTGTCCAGTTCAAGTACAGTCATAAAGACCATTCAACAACTCACTCAAGATGGAGAAATTTGTCTTTTATGATATTATTTTGTTAGTATTTGCATTATGTTCCTATAATAATCTTTTACTAACATATAATAATTTTAAATACTTTTAGGTTGGAAGTTATTGGGTGAGAGCCAGGATTGTCTCAATCGAGATAATTGGAGATTGGTGGTACCTCTCATGTCGTGTATGCAAGAGAAAGTTAACAATAGATAACAAAGAGTACAAGTGTTCTTACTGCAAAAAGTCTGATTCAAATGGAACCCCTAGGTTAGTAAACATATTAATTAAAAATTAATATTATCTTATACCACATATTAATTTTTCTTTTACTGTTTTTTTCAGGTACAAAGTACAGGTTCGGGTTCAAGATGAAACTGAAAAGACACTTTTCATTCTTTGGGACCAGCACTGCATGAGTTTGATAGGGAAGACGATGACACAAATTTTAGAAGAAGATGTTGAGAATGATTGTGGAATTCCCATTCCATTAACTTCCTTAATCAATCAGCAGGTTATGTGCAAGGTTCAGGTCAAACCTAATCAAACTGAAAACTATTATGGGGCCTACAGTGTGCAAGATGAGTTTGATAGGGAAGACGATGACACAAATTTTAGAAGAAGATGTTGAGAATGATTGTGGAATTCCCATTCCATTAACTTCCTTAATCAATCAGCAGGTTATGTGCAAGGTTCAGGTCAAACCTAATCAAACTGAAAACTATTATGGGGCCTACAGTGTGCAAAAGTTAACAAATGGTCCATTGCTAATCAGTAAGATAAATTAATAGTTCAGGATGATAATGAAGCTGCCAAGGTATTTTTTTTAACAATTAATATGTTAAATCTACATGGTTACCATTGGTTTGTTAATATTATTTTGTACAAATTATAGGAAAGTTCTTCAGATGTTGAGTTCACAACACCACTAAAGAAAACCAAGGAGCTTGAAGATTCCAATCTAAAGAGAAAACTCATTGATGAGTTCTCTTCAACCGAATCAGATAAGAAGAAGTGTGCAATGATAAAGAAAGAAGAAAACTGAAAGCACAACTGTGGTTTATCTCATTTTGTCTATGGGCTATGGTTTTATCTTTATATTTTGTTCACTGTGGTTTCAAGGCTGAATTTCTATATGCACTATGTTTTATGTTGGAAGACTATCCTATGTAGTTCATATTTTATTTTAATTATAGATTATGTTAACTTTTTATACTATATGTAATACTTTAGTATTTACTTTTATATGCTTAATGCATGTTCTAAACAACACTTTCACAGAATAATTGACTAAACCAACAAAAATTGATCATATAGAAATGTTTACACATAACTATATCACATTATTACATTTTTACTTCATAAAATGCACCAATAAAAAATTTAACAAATCAAACAACCCAATCATATAATATAACACAAATACACATGCATTCTCCAAATATAAATGTAGGACTCAACAAATTTTAATATTGAATCAGCCTTGATCAGTTTATTAAACTGAAGTTTAAAGTTTAATAAAGGAGCAACTTATTTGTTTCAAATTTATTGAGTTGAACAACACATGTTATTCGCATATCATGAATATCCGAATCCTGCATGATATCAAAAATAAATTTAAGTCAATGATGCAACTATATGATATTATGCTTTGATAGATTAAATTTGGAAAAAAACTAAAGTGTACTTATATGTAGTTAAATTAAATCAAATTTCAGCTCATAAACTGTTTTTATTTCTTTAACAAATGTTTTTCAGCAAGTTTTAAATTCATACTGGAAACACGAGGAATCTACAAATGGAGAAAGGAACGTCTTCTAACAATCTTGTAACAAAACGTGGAAGAAGTTATTATACACAAGATGGTATGCATATTTCAACTTTTCCTTTCCCAAGAAAACCTTAAATTGGTTTTTGAAATAGTTAAATTTATCAACTCATTTATAGATAGCACAGACTTAAAGTTACATGCATGCATATTTCAAATTTTTAATGTTTGGCATGAGTAGAGCTCTCGGTAGGAAGTAGAACTTAGAAACTCTAAAAACTGAAAATTACTTTATAAAGAATAGAAATAATCTTCAATAGTTCAGTTGGTAACAATTTAATGTTTTAGAATACATAATTATTATCTCAAAAGAATCATAAAAGAGACATAGATGTAATGCGGCAAATAACAAGAAGAGACAGTATATCCTCATTCTCTATCTCATAGGTTACATGCACATAACATAAATTTTGTTGACTCCATCTCTTAGATTCACCCTTTGACTGAAAGTTACCTTAGGTTTATCTAGAGTTTCATTGATAGTTTCTGTATTCTTGATGAAAATCCTGAATTCTTCTTCAATCTGCTCAGATCTATAAATATTATAGAATAAAACGTTAAAATAATGTAGATGAAATGTTAAAAGATCATATCTGAGAATGTTACCTAAAGAGTTGAATCTTGGCCATAGTTGTTGGGAATTCTTTTCTTTAGAGCAAGTAAGGGAGAGGAGTAAAGTAGATGAGACGTTAAAAGAACAGATCTGAGAATGACAACCCAAAGATTCGAAACTTGGTCATAGTTGTTGGGAGTTCTTTTCTTAGAACAAGTGGGAGATATGAGTCGAAAATCTGGTCGATGGCAAGGTTTCTAGCGTGAGGTCGTAAAAGAGGTACGATTTGGGTTGAAGGTTTTTTGGTGGCGACTACAAGAATGACGAAACTTTTAGGAGAAGACTAGGGTTTTCTTAACTGCTACGTGTCTTTTCTGTGAGGGTAGTAAGTATAATGAGTGTAACGTGTGCATAAGTTGCTTAAGTGTGCTATGTAAGTGAAATGTGAGTTCTGATAGGTCGGTAGATAAAATTAATGTTTCAAATAATTGAATAATTAATCAATAACTTATTAAAAGATGATTTGTTGACAGGTTACATATTTGGGCTCATGGATGTTTGGGCTGATGCTATTTAGCCCAATTTACAAATTTGATATAATTTACATATTTACAATTTTACCTACCTGCTCTTATTATATATATTTAAAATTTTTAAAATATGTTTGATTTAAAAAAACAATTCATTGAAATCCAATTACTCTCAAACTTCGTTCGACTGAAAAACAGAATAAAGAAAAACAAATTATATATACTGTTTTTTTAAAACATAATTAAAAAAAGTTAAATAAAAAAAAACAAATATATTGTCAAGTTCAAAAAATACAACTATTTTTCGAAAGGAATCAAAGAAAAAAAAAGAATGAATATATTGTATCAAGAAATACTATTAATTTCTAGGGAAAATTAGGACGTGTTTTCTACATGATTTGCTAAATTAAACAGAACCAAAGAAACCTAACAAACTTTATCCCTATTAATTACCTTCATTTGCACAATTTAGGATTCTCTGTTACAATTAAAAAAAAAAAAAACTCATCCACGACCACTCCCCACGTGTGCTCAGATCTCGATTCTTGTGTGTTAATTCATCAAATTGTTTCAGAAAAAAAAAAGGAAGGGGAAGAAAGGAAGAACAAACCTTGAGAAAAAATATTGCTAGCAGCAAGGGGTGGCACACGGACGACGGTAGTAAGCAGAATCGAGGCGGTGCATGGATGGAGACGGTGGCAATGGCTGACGACGGTAAGGGAGGCTAGGAGATGGGATGGGAGATGAGAAAAGAGAGGAGCATACACGATCATATTCTAAGTAAAACTAATAAGTATGTAGTTTTTAGGGTTTGTCTATAAGAGTGGGCTCAATTTTTTGACTAATTTGGGCCTAAGGGAACCAACCCATTTACTTATTTAAGTAGTTCAGATTTTGCTTTAAATATGCAGAATATATCTTAATGATGTTTTTTTTTTTTTTTGCATAATTCGATCTTACATTGCTCTAATATATTATATAGCATAATATCATACTATAACAAATTAATATTCGTTATCTTAGTAAATAGCACATGTATTAAAATTAATTCTAATGCAATTGTATATATGATTATATTTATAAATTCATATAATTTTAACACTGTGCATCGCACGGGTGAAAATACTAGTGCTTATTAATCATAAGTGCCTCATCCCATATTATCAGTTGTGCTTTTAAAATCAACTCCGATAAGTTTGAGCCTGAAGTTATATTACATGTTGATAATTCATCAATGTTGATAGGTATAGCAAATCTTGAATGAGTTGTGCGTCCTCCAGGTAGCAAGAGAGATGCTACTCCACTTGAAGTCACATTTAATACAATGTGTCCTTTCGATCACACTGTTGCTGACAATGTTGACCATATGAATGTTTTTCCTGTACCACCAGATCCATAAAGGAAGAACATTTCACCAGTATTCGACCATGTTGCTTCAAGAATTTGTTTGTAAACACTTTTTTGTTCAGCGATTAACTTGGAGAATAAGGTTGCATGCTCTGCCTCAACACGTGATCGATCATAATTTAATTCCTCTTGTATGAGGTTATTATGACCTTCTGATGACATGGATTGATCAGGAAAAGGCATTGTCTCAAATCTTTTTAGAGTACTCCTATTCTGCTACAAAAGTTTTTCAATCTCGATTAAAGTATAATTCTTCAGTTGCTCTTCAGTTAGTTGCAAATCCGAAATACATTTGTTATAAATTATGTTATATTTTTTTACTTGTAAAAAATAATACTAATTACGTATATTATAGATTTATAGTCGGTTAAATGCAAAAATAAAAATAAAAATCAATTATTACTATAATATAAAGTTCTTTTAATTTATAATATATACCTGGCATGTTTAAATTTTTCCTTTGTCTTTTTAATAAATCATCAAAAAGACACTCTCAAGTCTTATTAAAGACAACTTCCGGTGAGGACATGCTCTACGAAAAAAGAAGTATAGCAAATAAATTTCGCATGTAATGTGTTGATGCCCAATAACTTGCCTCCAATATATTATCCACATATTCTCTATTGTCATTTAACAACCCTAATGAATAGCAAGCATCCTTTAAAGTATGATACAAAACTCCATCAACAGTCCTTATTTCCTCATGACACATTGCACCTTTAGTGTGTGAAATGAGTAACCCCAAGTAATGACGTTCTCCAGCAACTGGAGGAACATAATGCAGTCTTCCTAGTGAGAATCCTTTTTCCTTGGATGTCATTTACGTTCTTTATTGTTCCACACCAATTTGGATGAAAATTCTAAAAAAAGTAAGTTTTCTGGTCTTGTCATATTCTTTGTTGCATTCCATCCATGCGAGAAATATTGATTATTGTGTTGTTGGTCTATTAACCACATCATCAATACAATCATTATCATAAAAAACAACACCTTGTTCACCAGGGAGATGGAAGGTAAGCCTCTATACTGCAGGGAACCTAAAGTGTATTTCATAGCTCACTGTTCGCCAAACGGCTTCTCATGGTGAAATATATCGGCATGTAATAAACTCAAGTATTTCATCTTTTGATTTTCCATCTGAAGCACCTTCTCCAGTTTGAGTAAGGTTTGCAGTCACTTTATCAGGGCCCTTGTTAATGTACTTGAAAAGATATTTGATGGAATTATTTTTACTGCACCGCTCAACGTTTATATGTGCTTGATATCGGCACAATAAAGTCGAATTGTATGGTACAACAAATCTATTATTCAATTCAACATCTCTTTTAATGACCGTGACACCATCATTTCTTCTCTTGTACAATGGATATCCAACTTCAACAACAGTTGTTTTTTCCTTATACTGCTTGGGAAAAAATTTAGAACATTTATTACTAACCATGCAAGGAGCTGTTCTTTATGCATTCCCACACGGACCGTGCATCATGAATTTCTTAACCAGATCATGCAACTTGATATCTTTATCTTTGTTTGGTATTTCAGCAAAAAAAAAAAAATCGATCAACCTCATTTGTTGTAGGAATTTTGTGTTCACTATGTAGAAAGAGTAGAATGTGTGCATGTAGGAGACCTCTTTTTTGAAATTCAACTATATTTATCACTGCATGATAAATAATTAAAATTAAATCTTGTTGAAGACATTTGAGAATAAAAACTAACTATGTGTTTTCTACATATTAAAAAAAAAAGGTAAATTTGTAAATGCTTACGTGCATCAATCTCTCCAAATACTTTATATTTAATGTTCTTTAAAGTTTTTTATAAGGTGGCCAAGTTTCATTTTGAAGATCTGACATAGAATATCTAGTCTGTTTTCTGATTTAAGACCTTTGTTGTTCAACAATCTCATTATCTTTGGCCACTTAGGATCGCAAGTGAACGTGATGAACAGATCGGGGTATAAGTATCACTTACAAATAGCCATGGCGTCTTGAAAATTCTAAACCATGTATCGGGGGCCACCTGTGTATGATGATGACATTATTCTCTTTCCTGAAGAAGAAGGGTTCGTATCAGCTCTATGAACGACATCAGCTAGATTTACATACTTATCACCTCTCAACTTAACTTGATTGTTTCTAATGTATGAGAGTCTTTCTAATTCAATCATGGTATAAACATATATCCATAAAAAATTGTTGGAAAAACCTTCTAGAATGGAATAATGTATTAGCTTCATTATGTCGTTCATGAATACGATATGCAAAGAACTCACGAATTGTGAGTTTGAGTCTTTTTCTAGAGGTTGAAAAAGCATCCTTATGATCGATTCCAAGACGATAACCATCTTCACCATACAGGAACAATAAAGGATATTGTAGTGGAACGTAACACAAATGTAGTTCACTTATGTATTGTAGATTCTCATCTTGTGTTTGTAAAACATCCCTTAGTTTCATATTAAGATCAATGTCTCTAGTTATGAGTGTTGCAACCTCAAATGTTGTTGAAAGGTTATGTGTCCTACCATCTGATGATCTGCTTTCAATCAATTTCAATCTCACAAGTTCCTGTTGTGTTGTTTGTTAAAAATGCTCTCTTACAGTACGAAATTGAATTGCAAAAGTGTTGCTTTCGTCAAGCATCCTCCTTATAGCCTCAACAATTTCATTGTCGAGTGTTACAGTTGTGTCACTCACCGTACCACTATTAACATATAATGAATAAATTTATATTTAATAATAAACACAAATAATAAACAAAATTTAATTTATAAATAATTAATGATTTTCATTTTTTTTAGTTATGTATCAATTAACATTATTTAACAAAACCAATAAATTTATATAAATTAAAACTAAAATTATGCTAACCTAATTGTGGATACTTGATTTTGGATTTCGTTCTAAGTGTCATAAATGTACAACTGAGCAAATTTAAGTTCCTCTCCATGTTCAGACAATAAACTACCAATTTTATGGTAATTTGCACCTTTTATTTTATATATGTACGGTGCACTACCCCTATTGGTCGTAGTGTCTTGTTTTCCACACATTGATGTAAAACTGAACATTATGTTGTACGCTCGAATGTTAGCAATAAATTTTTTACTCCTTGCATTTGTACCACATATCAGGTCCTTAAGCAGTTGAGGTGGTTCAGTCAAATTGGGCACTTGTACCTTTCCATTAGCACAACAGTTCGTGAATTTTGGCGGAATAATTTTTTTCTTCTTACCACTCCTCCCTTCATAACACATAAAAGCTCAACAATGCATACATTTGTATGTAGGATCACCAAAGTCCTCATATCATGTTTGATATGTGTATGAAATAAATATTATAATTTAAATAAATTTATACTCCCTCTGTCCCAAGACTAGCTTCACATGTGAAAGGGCACGATTATTAAGAAAAGGGGAATTAAGAAGACTTTTTACTTTTTGAAGAGGGGTATTGTAGTCCTTTTATGTGATAAAGGGAGGTGAAATTACTTTTTGGGTTAACATTAAGCACAAAACCTGGAGAGAAATTCAAAAAACAAAAGCCACTTAATTAAGTTGAAAATGTACATTGTTCACAGTGTACGTCAGTACTGTTCACGTGTTACTGTTCACAAAATACTATTCACATTTCACAAAATTCTGAGAATAGAAATTGCAGAATCGGGCATAAAAGATTCGACACAAGAATCGGGCACAAAAGATTCGACACAAGAATCAGCCACAAAGGGCTCAAAAATATAATCAAACAGATTATTAGCCTCACCTGAGAAAGTGTCAAATGAATAGATACCAGAATCGACGAAAATAGGCACGTAATCGGAGTCGGCCAAAAATGCCTCATATGGATCCTCCGATGCCGACTCTAACCGCATATCGAAATCCCCAAACATCAAATATTGAAGGATCGAATGTTGTGTGAGAGAGAAATCGACTGGATATTGAGGAATATCCAGAATCGAATATTGTGTGTGTGTTTTTGAGAGAGAGAGAGAAATCGAGATATCAAACGTAAGATCTAGGATCGAATATTGTGTGAGAGAGAGAAATCGAGATATTAAACATAAATTCTAGGAACGTATGTTGTGAGAGATGAATCAGAGATTGAATATTGAAGAACTCCGGTTTTTTTAAGAGAGAGAGCAGAGATGAGGTGAAGCAGCGATGATTGAAGAGAGAGAGACAGATAAAGTGAATCAGACGTAGGTTTAATTATGTTAGGGTTATGTGTAGTTGGGTTAGTGTAATTGGGCTGGGTTAGTGTTAAAATTAATTTTAATTGGTCTGAAATAAAAAATAAGTATGGGCCCATATCAGTGGCATTTTTTAAATAAATTGATATTGTGAGGGTATTGATATTGAGTATTATTTCCAAATTTAGGGTGTGAAGATAGTTTTGGGACGGACCAAAATAGAAAGTGTGAAGATAGTTTCGGGACGGAGGGAGTATAATAATTATTTCTGAATTAAAATGTAATTTTACCTTGAATATGGGCTGAATAAAGATTATAATTCATTTCTTCAGATCCATTGTGATGTTCTATAATATCTAAAATGAATTTATGAATACATCAGTGTTAGATCAGAAGTAGTTTTGATGAGTTAAATTGTATAGATTAGGTTGAGCTCGTGTAAGTAAGATGACCAGCTGATTATGTATAGAACAGCTGATATAATGGATTCTAGTGCTAGGTTGATCAGACTAGGTAAAGCTAGAATAGTCAGTTGAGGTTATGAAAGAAGAGGTCATCTGAAGACAATCTTGACGAAGTCATCTGTTGGAGACAATAATGAAGAGCTCAAGACGAGGTCAAGACCAGCTGAGTAGAATAAGAAAGACAAGTCTTCACCAAGTCAACAGCAGACGACTAGCTTGAGATCAGCTGAAGTCAAGGCAGTTTGCAAGAATAAGTTTGTTAAACGGTTTTTAGTTTGTTACAACAAACTAACCGTTTCACAGGCTTATAAATATGTTTGAGCATAGTTCTGAATGGAATCAATCAACACTCTCATTTTCAATACTCGCGAATTTTCAAAAAGCACTCACAAAGTTTTCAAAGGAATCTTCATAAGTTTCTAAGTGTTTGTAGAACACTCACTTGTACATCTTCAAAGTTTCTGCACTGTAATCTTCAAGTTTCTAGATAGTTAGGCAGATTGAAGATAGAGTTGAAGAGAAGAATCTTCACAGTTTTGTAATTGTAACTCTGTAAGTAAGTAAGGTAGTAAATTAGTCGAGGCCCTTCTTCAAGTTGAAGAAGGAGAGTGGATGTAGGATCAGATTGATCCGAACCACTATAATTCCTGGTGTTATTTACTTCTTGTTTTACTTATTTGTTATTCTTCAAATATTCAAACAAATTCATTTCAGATTAATTCAAATGGCTTTTTGATCCTTAAAAGATTGAGTTAAAACTTGTTTCCGCTGCTTGGCTTTGATACCTTGAATAGGTAATCTAATCTTCGAAAAATATTTGATAATCTATTCAACCCCCCTTCTAAATTATCACTAGGAGGCAATCTAAGCTTGTCAACTCACTCAATCTCTAGGTCAACAATCAGAGATGCATATGTATAATATTTAATATGCATAATTAGATTTCGTAAAATAGAATTTATTATAAAAAAATCATATATGCCTTTCATTAAAACATTACTATTTCTAACAGATGTGTGTATTGAGTGTAATGATACATCTTCCTGGAATGTTAATCCTTGAGTAACTGAACTCATTACTCTTTGTGGTTTTTTAGTTCGATTCTTGGATAGTTGATGGTTTACAATTGTCTTCTCTTTATCTTTATATTCATGATGATTATGTATAAAAAAAATTGATGCATATTTAAATCCACTTTATGATTAATAAGTAACTGATAATTTTTTTTTTTTTTTGTAATATTAGTAATTGATAAATATCTCAATTAATTTTTTTTTGTATTGTAATATATATAAATGATGTATATATATATATATATATAATTATTGTATGTGTATTTAATTTTTAATTAATACGTAGTTAGGACTTACCAATTAAACCAACATGTTCATGTTGTCGGGATGATGAGGCACCTGAGTTGATGTTATGATGATTATTCAACTGACTTCTGAAGCTTCCTGTTTATTTAATATGAAAATGTGATTAAAAACATGTTACTATTGTATTGAATGAATAATTAATTAAATATAAGTTATATTGTTACATGTTTAGTAATTAAACAATTTATTATAGAGAAGTTTAATCATTTATTGTTTCTATTTTTTAGTTTACCTCTGCTTATAATAATATATAATATAATAATATATAATATAGTATATATATAATAAAACATATATATATATATATATATATTTTGATAACTCGGTATAAATAAATCATAAATGCATAATTTCATATATAACCAAATGCATAGAATCACTCCATTTCAAAATAGAGGACTTTGGAGGGATGAGGGTTGATTCACCAATAGTGTGTATATATATATATATATATATATATATATATTAATACCTATATTCACATAATTACACATATAAATATTAATGTATTTATGTGCAATGGGTCCACAAACGGGTTGACATGATAGATTTTACAAAAATCACAACCTGTTTCATACCCGCTTAACTGGGTCCAAACCCACCTCGAGCAAGGCGGATTCATTGCGGGTCCAAATTTGAACCCGCTCCATTGTCATTCCTACTTCCATAGCTCATAAACACTAAGGTTGTGTTTATTTAGAAAATAAGAATTGAAGGAATATGATAAGGTGGTATGAAATAAAAAATTGAGATTAAATTTTCATATTCTATCCATCATCTACTTGAGTGATTTTAATAAAGTTCATATTACTAATTTACTGAAATACCCTCCTGACCTCCTCTCAACCTCCATCGCTATTTCTATCTCCACCTTCATTCTTCTTCTCAGGATTCTCTCTCTTTTTTTTTTTAATCAGTAAACGAAGAATTTTATAAAGACTTGATTTTGATTTTATTTTTTTGGATAAATAAAAGAAGAAATCTTGGTTTTAGGTATAAAGAATACCCATCTCAGTCGGATCATTACAAATAATAAGATTCATCATAGTAGCAGCAAATACAATGAGGACGGCAAAAACATATTTACAACATCAGAATTACATAATAAATATATTCATCCTTCTCCAAAGACATAGGCAAATTCAAAGACAAAATGAAAAATTAATGATTCAATTCATCTCCATAGGCAGATTTATTTCTGAATCTCTGTAAAATTTCAAGAACTACAGATCAAACAAATTTAGAAATAAGAAATAGAATCTATAAAATCCATCTTTGTAGAAAAGAAAACTCGTGATTTCGAATTGTGGCAAAAACTATGAGTTATCGAATTTTGGCAAAAATCAGAAACCTCATAATTGGAAGAGATCGATTCTACTGGTTTGTGCTGCCACCACTCGCACCCACATTTTAAAAATTCTGGCCAAATTTTTGAATCGGCATCGAGATTTTTCCTTCCCCCGATCTTGCAACAAGGAGAGAGTGATGGCTCATGGGCATTTGGGTAATATTTGTATATTCCCAACAAAAATTAATAATCATGCCTATTTTGCAAGGATGTATTATCAAATCTAATTCTTAAAATTGGGGCTTATCCACGGGCAAGGATGATAAGCCGCGCAGAAGATCAATCACCCGAAGTAAACGTAGCCTAATAGGAAAACCGGTGGCTCACTTTTTCTAAATAATGGGTAAGAGAACCGAAACATGCCACTGAAAAACTCTACTAAAACTCTACTGAGACAAAGATGGGCTACTTGTTTGATTTCAACTAAACTTTAAAAAAAATAACTAATAAGCTATAAAATTCAGGCATTAATCATATTACAAATACAAAACCCAAAAATAAACTTGCAAAACCTTGAATATCAAATCCAGTTGAATTCAAGGAGGGTGGTACAACTAGGCAAAAAACAAGGTAGAGTAGAGTACAGTAGAGATAACTTCACAAAATTGGTTGTGATAATGGAGTAAGAAAATCCTGCAAATGTATTTACAACTCCCCTATTTCCTTAAATCATGGGTTAATGATCTTCCACTGTCTGAATTTCTCCCATCATAATCCGATTACTAACTACGTTGAATCCCAGGACAGATGGACTCACTTTCTTCCCTTTCTTTCCCTTCTTCTTTCCTCCACCTTTAGTTGCCTCTTCAACCTCCGCGCGATGATCGGAAGTCATATCTGAGGCACTCATTTTTCGATCGTTCCGACCCTTGGACGCTATTTCAAATACATCAGCAGGCAAAAAATCCTTGTAATTCAGAAACTTGTCGATGAACACGTGGTTTGCATCAACAGAACCAAGATTCTCAATCAGTAGCATTTCGGCCTCTGATCTTGATATCTTTAAACAGTATTCCAAGATACTTGTATCTACAAATAAACAAGATATGATTCATTAGAAAATCATCAATGAAGGGGTGGTGAAAATAGCGAAAATTTTGTTTTATCGCATAACCCGAAAAATTATTTTTTCTGTGTACCAAGAAATTTGGTACGGTATGGTACCATACTGAATGTTTTTAGTACAGTATTGGAAAAGTACATTCAAAATTTTTGGTATATGCCGAAATATCGATCATACATACCATTTCACAATGCATACTAATATCATATACTCCCTCCGTCCTATAAAAGCTTTCACACTTTTCTTTTTCGTCCGTCCCAATATAAGTTTCACACCCTTAAATGAAAAACCTTTTATAAACTCCACCCTTACAATTTTCACTAATTTACACAAATGTCATTACTTTTACTCTCACATACACATATCTCAATAAAGTTTTTTTACTTTATACATAAAAGTTCACAAATTTATCCCCCAAAACTTCAATCATTACTTTTTTTTCTTAAAGTGTGTGCCCACCTACATATGAAATCTTTTCCGGGACGGAGGGAGTATTAATTTTGGTATGAAACGTAATACCAAAATTTTAGTATGGAACAATATAAAATAAATACCATTCAAAAATTTGGTGTACCGAAATTTCATTACGGTATAGGTATACTTTTCATATACCGAAATTTCAGTATACCAAAAGTATGAAAGTTTAAATACTGAAATTTTTGGTATAGTATACAGTATGAAATGGTATTTTTGATATATTGTGGCGAAACACCCCTATGTGGCAGTAGCTATATAACCAAGCTAAATGACACGTCGAAACAAACGCAGCAGTCTTGAACGAGTGTCTCAGAACACTTTAGTTTGAAACAAAGAAACAAAAAGAGATAATTGTGGCAGATATATGAGGTAATACCTTTAGACCCAACAAGTCTGGTGCACTCACTCTCACACCATTCCTTGAAGTCCACAGCCTCTGTAACATACCCGTGAGAAGTTAGTTAGTTGATCGTCCCTTTTTCTGGGTACAATACATGGAAATCAACCATATTGGTCTACCTGAATGCTTGGTGGAGGCATTTTTCTTCCCTTTTAGAGATGATTTTGAAGCTGATAACGAATAATCTGGAGCACTGCCACCATTAGACTTTTGTTGATTGAATGACCCACCTTTAACAGGGGTATTTTTGCTTCCCCAACTGGCCTGGTTTCTGAGTTGTGGAAAACCTGACCTGTAGGCCAAAACAAACATCTTATAATAGTACCAAAACAAAAATTATGCTCAACACCCATACCCATTCTAGGTGCATGTCTGCTCAGTTAATTATTCCTAAAGTACTAAAACCTTAAATGTAGATACTACACATAAATGCATGGTCAACCTTAATGGTCAGCAGCAAAAGAGCAATATAACTAGATATCATCTCCCAGAGTATTTAGATGATACAGTAAATGAGAATGAAAATAGCCATACTGTGTATCCTCTGGTTTCGGCTGCTCCGATGATCCCCAGAAAAGATCATCATCAACTTTACTGTTAGTATGAGCAGCTTGTGAGTTGATTGGCATCGGAGACGCAGCTTTTGCAGGAGATGAGGAGATTGACCATAAAGGACCATTTCCACGGGCAGGTTGATTGGCAGTAGATTTATTAGGAGTTGGCACTTGAACAGAAGGAGATACGTTTCTTTCCTGTTCCTTAAGGATGTCCCTAAGTGATGCCGCTTTATGGGGTTTTGTAGGTTCAGTGGACCAAGCAAGGGCAGGAGGGCTTGCAGACTCCCCTTTCCAGTTAACAAAATCTCCCAAGGAAGGACCGGAGGGCACAGAAGGTGCCACTTCCTTCTGCTGCTGCATTTGACGAACAAGTTTCCCCTTGTCAGTTGGACTTGATCCAAGAGATACATCAACTGAAGCTAAAGGGGCGGTCTTCGGTCCCGCATTTTTAGCCTTTGACTTTTTGCGGCTCTTTTTAGTATCCTTAGCATCAATGAAATCATCACCAGAAACAAGATTTGATTGGGAGCTCATAATTGATGTTAAAGATACTCCAGTTGCAAGGTCAGAAATACCAGTCTCATTATTATCCCAAAATAAATCTTTTTGGTTCTTCTTCTTCAAGATGGCTGAACTGTCTGACTTAGCAAATTTTTGCTCATTGTTGACAGAATCCTCCTGAACTGTACTTGATGCCTTGTGATCTGCATTCACAACCAACCCAGCCCAGGGGGTAGCAACGCTCATGGAGCTTACAGATTTGGAGATCTCAGAAACTGCCGCCTCTTCTTGTGCTCTCCTCTGCTCTTCTTGTGCTCTCCTCTGCTCTTCTTGTTGTATTTCTAAGAATGATTTTGGCTTGAAACCTGGAGCTGGTTTCCATGCCTGTTGTCCAGCAAGTGTAGTCACCTGTGAAGCATATGCAGCTTGTCCTGGCTGAACTTTTATCTCAGTCATCAAACTTTCTTCTGCATCATTTAAGGCTGTGAACTTTGTCTGTTCAGATGGAAAGCCCACATCATTAGCAGCTTCCGTGATCTTCCTCTTCTCCTTTTCAGAAACAGATGCTGTAAGAGTTCCTGTGTCAACAGCTAGAGAAGCAGATTTCGCATTACCAGAGTTAGTTCCTTCAATTTCAGATGATTTTTTTTCTTGCGACTTACCCCTTACTGTGTCAGCGGAAACTTTTGAAGACTTCTGCTTTTTTGACTTCTTATTTTTTACTTCACGTGCTTCAGAATTTTTCACTTCCTTTAACAAAGATGAATCAGCAACATGCTGTTCAACATCTTTTGGTTTTACCACAGCCGTCAGTGAAGTCTCCACCAGCACATCTAATGCTTCGTCAAATATTACCTCATTCTCAACCGTAACACTCTTCTGTGATGAAACTGATTCTCCCAAATATTCTCTGGCTGGAAAACTTGGACAACTTTCAGTGGTAGAAACTCTGACAGATTCATTATAGTTTGATATCTGTTCTGTAGCGTTCTTATTAGCATTTTCTGCTGAAGTCGGTCTATCTGTGCAAGAAAAGTTGTTCCCCTGCCCAACAATTTGCTCCTGCAGAGGAGCATTCCAGTTCCTCTGGTTTTCATTGTTTGCAAAAACAAGATGTGGGAGAGGCAAAGATGTCTCCGAAACAATATTCGGCTTAATTTCCTGAGAATCACTCTGAGGAAAAACAAAAGTAGCAGCATCTCCTTTTTCGTGTTGTGGGTTGGAAGCTTGTAACTGAGAGGGAATCTGAAACAAATCATGTGATTGTTGGAAACGCGCATGATCCAAAATAGGATTTCCAGCAGTAAAACCACCAGTTTGTGCAAATGATGGGTCGCTCATTCGTTGGTTGAGATGCTGCTCAGAGAGCAGTTGTGAAAGCAATTGTTGCTGCTGGCGCATTAACTGCTGCTGCTCTTCTTGTTTCTGTTTCTCCTTCAGCATCAACATATCCAAAAGAGTTAGGTGCTGTGGTGCCTGTGGTTGTAACTGCTGTAAGTAATGTTGTTGCAACAAACTTAGTAGTTGTGGATCTTGAGGTATATTGGAATTTAGAAGCTTTTCTGGAGTCAATATCTTGGATAGATTATCCACAGGTTGGGTTAACATATTAATCAAAGGTGCATTCTGTTGCTGTAGCATCTGCTGTTGTATCTCAAATGCAGATTGCAAAGGAAAATTCTGATTTTGAGGAATGTCCAAATTCTGACTTTGATTCATCCAACCAGTCATACCATTGTTCACAGCAGAGGTAGCATCAGAAAATCCTTGAAGACTAGACCCCATATTCTGAGAATAATGTTGTGCTCGAGCATTATCTGGAATAGGTGATGGAAGCTTTGAGTGATTTGTCAGAGATCTCTGCCTCTCAAGTGACAATTTTTTAGCCAACAAATACGGGTCCTCTCCACTATTAGATACCAAAGGGTGCTGCGCAAAAGGATACTGTCCTCCATATCCCTGCATACCTGAAAAAATACGAATGGCCTTTTAGTCTAAAGAGGTAATTAAACGGTATGACCTTGAATCTACTGCAGGTAAACATAAAGAGCTGATCAAAAGGGAACAAAAACTCAGTTCTACGCATCTTCTTTTAAAATGTAAATAGACAAACCTTCTGAGAGGGCATACTTCTCAAGGGAGGCAGTATTCACACTGTCAGCCATCAATGACTCCAGAAACCTGTTTTCAGCCACTGCTGTGGAACCAAGTTTGTATCTTGGATCATTTATTAACACATCTGCCTCACTTGAAACTGCGTGAAGATTCCCATGATTGTTCAAGTTTGATCGACCTGATAAATCTTGGACTTCATTAGCCACTGGTGAACTAAAACCAGGAGGTGGTCGGGCCTTGGGGCGCAAATGGGGCATCACATCTCCCAGTGAAGAGTAAGGAGAGTCAGCGGGTGTACTGGCCAAACGAACTTGCAATTCAAGGCCAAAATATCCAGACTCAAACCAGGTAATGATATCACTTCCAGCAAAAGGACCTTGAATTACTCCTTGTGGATCTTTGTAGTAAAGAACTAGGTCTCCCGGGGACGACTTAGAAATATTATGCGGTTCCCTCTCCCTTTCAATTGGTAAAGAAGGTTGCCTTCTCATAAATGGGTCATCATCTACCTGCCATTTTGGTGCTCCTTTTCTGGTGTTAGATGAATCAATCATACTGGTTTCCCGGGCATCGATAAAATCATTCTGAACATCTCTAAGTGCCTCTCGCCGGTCAGAAGTTAAGCGTGAGTGCTCTCTAAAAGATGGAGATCTCCATGAACCAATGTTGTAAACAGAGGAATTCCCTGGTGTTCGTGATTCCCTAGCAGCAGAACCGTCTTCCCTTAAAGCTGAAACCAAAGAAGAAAGTGTTTAAGCTCTAAATCTAAAAAGAAAACAGCGAATTTACTCCATAGTTCTAGAGATCAGAGTGTAGCTCCATATTGCAGAAAAAAAAAATAGATTTGAAATGTCAGCTTCTATAGCTTCACAACCAGTAAATCCAGATGACATTATTTCAACAAAAACATGAGAAAAACATTCCGATAGATTCACATGCTCATGAAATACGTCAATTCTACAACTTCCAAACTTAGATACAGTTATCCATGTTATCGAAGTTTTTGTGAATACCTTCACCATTCAACTTGTGATCAGGAAAGGCTTCATACTCCTCCAACGTCTCAACTTTTGCATTAGGCCAAGAATTATTCTGTTTCTCGTAGGACAGGCGTTCCGAATAATCTGAATAGCCTTCGGGATTGTTCATTGTATCAGGCTTAGAATCATCAAGTGAAGAAGGCAAATCATCCTTACTGCCTGCTCAGGCCAATCAAAACAAAAATTTATCCAAATAATCAAGCCAAAGTTTACAGAAGAAAGATATGCAAAATGGGGGACTATTTTACTCAAAGTTATAAAAAATTACCGAGTCTATTTCTTTTCAACTGCATAAAATCAGTTGGGGTTCGGCCAGCAGATCCATCTTTACTAACCTGTGGAGCACCACTACTAGTGATTTCTCCATTCTCAATCCCCTTCAAGACAACCTACAAGGAAACCTTTGCTGTCAATTTAAGAACCATCAAACAATCCAAGCCTCCAGAAATAGTATAAACCACTTTTACCAATTCTTCAGGTGAAGGTGCACATAAAGACACAGGTTCCACAGTTTCTTCCTGCGTGAGGGAAGGCACTTGAGCAACACCCTCCAAATATTTGGCATGATTTGTCATATCAGTTGTCCTGTATATATCAATCAATTCTGGCCGGCTATAACAGGGTTCACCATTTTTAACTGAGCTCCCCCCTAAGCTAACCCTTCCCCTCCCAAGGGTAAAATTGGAAGCAAAATGCTCTCCACGACCCCGGCCATGTGAAAATGAAGGAGCCTGTTTGTTTAGGGTTGAAGATTGATGTTGAGAATCTCCTCTACCTCGACTGTAGGAAGAGAGAGGTCTCCATGGTCGATAGTGATTCCCATCCCTCTCATCTTTTCCATGATAAGGGTTATTGGGGGACCCTTTATCAAGAACAACATCATCTCCCTTGCTAGAGTCCCCCCACTTCTCACGTACAGGATTGCTATCCTTAAGGTCGGGCCCCCAACGAGTGTTCCATTTGCTCTCTCGATTATCTCTATTTCCTGAATCAGTCCAACGCTCTTCTGAGGGACGACCAAATTGCCTCCCAGATGAATCAACCTTGCGATCTACCCTTCGACTATCAATTTGCTCCCTATCCCCATCCCTCCATCTGTCCTTGCGGCCGGAGGAATTCGTGTCCCTTTCCTCCTCACGCCAGCCATCTCGACGACCAGTACAAGAATCTAGCACAGAAGGACGGAAAACGTCTTTCTTTAGGTTATCAACTGAGCTATCTCCTCTTTCAGATGGTTTCATTGCATCAGGGCGATCAGCATAACCTGGAAGCCTACTGAAATGGTATTCCTGCACCAGAAATGTAAAATCACTAACGTTTAAGTAAACATTCTTAAATCTTAAGGTGGAAGACTTTTTCAGCATCCATTTCATGAATCACTACTAAAAGGCTGAGCATAATAAACTAGAGAAAAAAGGACATGGTAGATCATAACAAACCCCAGTAACAGAGCCAGCCTTGCTTTCCCCTGGTTTTGGCAAAAGCCACTGAGGTGAAAGCGGAATGGAACTATCAGATCCTTGAATATCTGCATAAGGTACAAAGAGAGAGGCAAAAAAATTAGATAAAGCTTTGAGAAAATATAAATTAAATTGAGACAACTAGTAACTACTCAAACATGTTTCAGAAGTTTGAATGTCCCTACATATATCTTCTGTTAGAGAAGAGAACCAAGAAGACGATTATATTGAATAAGGATAAACTGAAAGAAAAAGTTGAGCACAAATTATTCCAGGTATTAGTTCATGGGACAAGCTTATGATTCTTTTCTCTAACATCTTCACTATCAAAAACAAAAGAAAATTCCCGTCAAAAAAAAAAAAACAAAAGAAAATTAACTAAATATTAATTAAACTAATAGGACAATTTCATCATTTAGCAAGAGGAACAAGCTTAAGATTGTAACAAGGACTGGAACTCGTAAAATTTCATCACGAGGAACATGAATTTAGCATGACATTGTACCATAATTTACAATTAATAGGCCTATTGGCAAAGGGGATCTGTTCATGCAACCACTAAACTTCATACGGTGAACAAGAGCACTGAACAGTATTCGGGAAAAAAAAAAAAAAAAAGGAGATGATTTTACTTCTTGGTGGCTTCAAGTAGTATGTCTTCTATCTATTGCAACAAAATACAACTGGAAAACTTTGTGAGTAAAATTTCTGCTTCTTCAGATTTTATATAATTTAGTCCAGAATATAACATTAAAATCAATAATTAGTCACGAGATTTAGCATCTCTATTATCATATTAACTGCATTCTGCAGCAGCTACGTAAATTTTTCCTACACCGTGAAAAGATAATCACATACGTCAAAAGAAAAAATAGTGAATTTCAACTACAAGAATACCACACAGGTTCTTCCTTTATTTTCCTTCTTTCCTTTTGTTCGGCAAGAAAAAAGAAAAATGAATGGCCTTATTCTTACATTGGAAAAACCAATCACAAACCTTAAAGGAAGAGGATTATCAATTAACAAACCCTAAAACCTCAGTAATGCAACAAATAGTCTGGTTTTAGGGTTTATCGAAGAACTGAACCAGAAATCAATAAATTGCGCAAGAGGGGAGAATGCGAGGAAAAATAAACCTTTGGGGATCTGATTGGGGCGAGAATCAAACTCAATGCTATCAGCCATGGATGATCGATGTGAGGGGAAGAGAGGTTTTAGAGAGAGAAAGTGAGCTAGAGCGAGAAAAAACCCTTCGACTGCTTCGGATGGTGAGAAAACCCAATTGCTAAGGCGGGGAAAAATATATAGGCAAGGAATAACCTATTCTATAGACCATTTTATTTGGGTATATTTTTTTTATTTATAAAAACATATATCTAAAAATAAATTTTATTCTGCTATTACACAGATAATAAATAATAAATTCTAACATGTACCCGCCCCTCCAAAAAAACAGTATATCGGGGAATCACCCCCCTTGTTTTGCAGAGGTCATTTACGTGTAACTTGAAAAAAACATATTTCCTGCATTACATTTGCAAGAAAACATCACACAATATTAATACTCTTAGTTTTTTTTATTAGAGGTTTATTGATCCATAATACTCCCTCCGTCCCGGAACTATCTTCACAGTTGATTTTTTTACGGTTTTTGTGTGAGAATTATTTCATAGTACTATGAAATAATTCTCACACAAAAACCGTAAAAAAGTCAACTGTGAAGATAGTTGTGGGATAGAGGGAGTATTACTTTATCACATGTTTGATTTGTTATATAGCTTATACTTGCAGCCCGTTATTAAGCATGAGTCCGTTTTAAATAATACTGATTATATGAGATTATATATTTCAAGTCTTATTAGGTATTTGTAATACTTATTATTTGTCCAACATGTATTAAATTTTAAAATACCAAAATATCCTTCTCTTTTTATTTTTTTTATTTATAAGAAGGACAAATTGATCTAAAATAAATTAATACTAGTTATAATACTCCATATCAAACATAATATTGATAGCTAATCATTAATTATTGGGAGAGTTACATCCAGGTACAATCCTAAGAGCAAAATGACAACTAGATACAACTTTTTGGTAAATGACTACCAGATACAAAAAAAGTGTGATATTTTCCAACATTACCCCTCAGTCAAACAAGATCTGCATCTTAAGGGAATTTGATGTGACATTTGACATCTTTTGACTTCCCAATTCTTAAGTTTTCCATCGGTTCTTTTTTGCTCAGAATATAGTCCATCTTCTTCAAAAATTCATCGCTCCTTTTTATTCTTTCTTGCTTTTACATTTTTTGTTTCACAGTTGAAAATAATTATTGTGCCCAAAAAATATTTTGTCTCATTTTTTTTCCTTTCTTCCATTTTCAGTTTGTTCGATCTCAATTTCTCACCGTTTTTTTTTTTCAGTTATATTTTGATTCAAAAAATCAAAGAAACACAAAATTTCATCAAGCAACCAAAAAAATAGTTCCAGAATTATTCCCACAAAAAAAATCTGCACATGTGCAGAAGAAAAATTCTGCACATGTGCAGAACATTTGCACATGTGCAGAAGAAAAAATTTGCACATGTGCAGAACATTTGCACATGTGCAGAAGAAAAAATCTGCACATGCGAAGAAAACACAAACAACCAGAAATAAAAAACCAGACAAGAATTAGGAGTTCAATACTTTAATTTAACCATCACTTCAAAAGAAAAAAGAACATCTGCACATGTGCAGAAAACACAAACAACCAGAATAAAAAACTTTCACATCGAACTTACAGTAACAAAATATCAAAATTAAATCTAGAGAAAATAAAAATGGCTTTCATCTCTAATCCAAAAAAATCTGTTACATTTCTCATGATCATCTTATTCTTAATTATAACTCAAAACGAATTCCCAAAATCAAACTCAAACAAAAATTCAAAAATTACAGGGCTTCCTTCGTCTTCATCAAAGAATCAAAAAAAAAAATTAAAAACAAAAATCAAACACAGATCTCTAATTCTGGAAACATGGCAAAAAAAAATAAAAAACAAAAATTATACCAGGGCTTCCTTCGTCTTCATCGAGCGTCGTCTTCAAACACAGATCTCCGACAACCACCGTCGTCCGTCTTCATCGAGCGTCGTCTTCAAACACAGATCTCCGACAACCACCGTCGTCGCCGCTGTAACTCCCACAGATCCGGCCGCTGTAACTCACAACAGATCCGGTCGTCTTCGTCACCGTAGGCCTTCGTCGGGAGTCTTCGCGAGCACCGCCGCCTTCGTCTCTTCGTCGTCTTCGTCGTGTCTGGGTGCACCGCCGCCTTCATCGTGTCACAACAGCGGGGGGTGGGGGCTGGGGCGGCCTGAGGCGGTGGGCGGCGTCGCGATGGTGGCGGTGTGGCAGCCTGTGTGCGGTGGTTGGCGGTGGGTTTTCTGGTGACGAGAGAGAGAGGGGATCGAGCGTGAAGAGAGAGAGAGGAGCGTGGGATTGTGAGAGAATCGTGAGATAAATTAGGGTTTAATGGGCTGTCAACTGATACAATATTTTTTTAATTAAAAAAGTCAAATGAGGGGCAAAATGGGGAGGAATTGACCTGGTAGTCATTTTTTCAAAAGATAGTACCCCATAGTCAATTCCTTGAATATATAGTACCCCATAGTCATTTTCCCTTAATTATTTAATTGAATTTTTTGAAACCAAACAAAATATTGACAAATAGACTGGTATTACAAATATAGGTATTATAATTCAGGTATCAAACGAGACCTCAAAATATTATTTAAACTAGTATTAGACCCTGCGAAATTCGCGGGTAATGAAAAAAATAATATATATAATAATAAAAAACTAAATTTAAATATTTATAATACATAATTTCTTTAAATTAAAATTGTAATAATTCAAATATGTAAAAAGTGAAATTAAATATATAGCACTCAATAACTTTATAAAACACTAAATGAATCCATAAATTTATATTTTACGCCAAAAAACTATATTTATAATTATAAATTTTATATTTTTTTTTATAAAGAACATTCGTGAATAAATTTGATTGTAGAGTCAAATTAATGTCTATGAAAATATTTTTCTCATAAAATTATATAAATATTTTGAGGTCACATCTGATTGCAAAGCCAAATATTTTTGTGGATAAATTCAACAAATCCAAATAAATTAATTACTATTATTTAAAGGGTTGGTTACTACTAGATACAATTCTTACACCATAATTACTACTAGATACAACTCAAACTATAATTATTACTAGATACAATAATATAGGGCTTTCTACCCAAATTACCCTTCTTCCAACTAAGTACCAAACTTCTGCAGCTTCTTCAAAATAAGAAAAGTGGTGTGACTTGTCATTTGACTTCCCAACACGTTTCCCAA
This sequence comes from Paraleonurus japonicus, assembly GCA_030762865.1. Classification (NCBI taxonomy): domain Eukaryota; kingdom Viridiplantae; phylum Streptophyta; class Magnoliopsida; order Lamiales; family Lamiaceae; genus Paraleonurus; species Paraleonurus japonicus. The sequence continues at coordinate 25,363,509 of CM061055.1, read as the reverse complement.
AACAGATTTGTATCAGAAAAATAAATTTCTTCTTCCTTCATTCTCGTCATTTTTCGCTATCAGCCTTTCATATATATTTGTAATTTTTTTACTTATGCAAATCACTGTTTTTTTTTTGATGCAGTATAGTAATTAATTTTTTATGGCTACAGTTGTTTACGTCTTTCATATCAATTTTTTCCAGGGTTATTTTTTCCAGCTACATTTGGATCATAATTCAAAAATAACTCAAAAATCATCACACAATCCAAAATAATTTTCGAATTAATATTATGTGCAGCTTACATACACATGTGCAGAAGAAAAATAATACTGCACATGTGCAATACACAATGCATATATCTCACGGAAAAACAAACCAAATCTTGCACAATACAACCAAATCATCTCAGAAAATTGCAAAATCTTGAATTTTTTTCGGCACAGTACCACAAAATCTTGAATTTTTTCTCTGTTACAATACAACCAAATTTTTTTTGCACAGTATATAAAAATCAAACACTCTAAAAATCAAACTCTATCCACAGTGTCAATCGAACACATTATTCTTTTACAAATGCTTGAAACTCGAAGAAGATACAAACATTGTATCAGAGAAAACAAGAAAAAAAATATTAGAGGGAGAGATGGAAAGAGATAGAAAATGAAGATTGGGAGAGAGAGGGGTCGCCGTGGCCTTCGTTGGTGGAGGGGCTTGAAATCGGACAACATACCTCTCAGATCCGGGTCAATCGGACGGTGGGGACGGTGGTCGTAGTTTTCCAGCGCCGCTGTGGATGGTGTGTCGCTAGTGCATCTAGGTGGGGGTGTGTCGCCGTCGCGATGGAGCGGTGGTCGTCATCGCGGTGGGAGCGCCGCTGCCTGGGTGCGTCGTCGTCACGTTGCCTTCTTCATCATCGATCTGCATCCTAGAGTGCTAGCCATCGTCGATATGCACTTTTGGCTCCGATTCGCAGTGCGGTGGGGGCGGTGGGGCAATGGGGTTGGGACGTTGGGGCGGTGGGGGGCGGTGGGGTTGGGACGTGAGAGAGAGGAAGAGAGAAATAGGCAGAATAGGAATGTGAGTGAGTGAGAGATGCGTGAGTGGGTTTTATCAGTTTAGGGATAAATTTGGTATAGATTGTAGTGGGTTATAATTTTTTAAAATCATTGTATCTAGTAGTTATTTTCCTCCAAAATTGTACCTAATTCCTTATTTAAAAGTAAAATAGATAATCTAAACAAATTTTTAAATATATTTTATTAAATAAAAAATTGAGGAGCAATCAAAGTATTAAAATAATCATGATATTGAGCAAAATATATTGCAGATTATATTTTTAAATATTTGACTTTAATAGAAAAGTGTTATATTAAAAATCTATATTAAGGTTATTGAATAAATTAATTTATAAGCAAATATCATAAAAAGTATTTGCAGTAGTTGATTTTAAGTGGGACTTGGCCATCGGGCTCCTCACTTAAGTGGGAGACCTGGGTTCGATTCCCTTTGGGAACGAATTGGAGTGGGAGGTATAAGAAGGCTTGGAGAATTTGGAATTGTAAGGAGACTTGGTGAACTAATTTCTAATCACTAACAACTAACATTTACCGATAAAAAAAAAGTAGTTGATTTTAAAAATGGTTATCTTTTTTTTTTTTTTTTTGCTCAGAAAATAGACAATTTATTAAATAAAGAGGCATCAACTAGGCATAAGGCATACCCAGCATAGCCAAGGAAAAAGAAACAGAGTACATCAATTTTACAGAATCAAGATTTCTAAACCTTCACCTTTCCAAGCAACATCTAGGTCTACTAGACCACTCCTCGAAACTAAAAATAGCTACCACCTCATCTCTACCCATCAACCAACTCCAAAGTCTCGTCTTTATCTCATCCACTACACTCTCGACCTTCACCTCCACACCTTCAAACAATTTTTTATTCCTCCATTTCCACAAGCACCATACAATACATTCCTAGATACATACCCCGTACACACTACCCTTTTTCCCCCTTAGGAACTTACTAAATTGTAGTAAGCTCGTAGAAGGGTTGGAAGAAAGGGCCGTTTGTACACCTAACCATTTACAACATTCCATCCACACAACATGCGCAAAATTACACTCGAAAAAAATGTGTCTCACCCCCTCCTCATGGCCAACACAAAAAAGGCATGAAACATCTCCACTTGCCTGGATAACATTTCTCCTTCGTAGCTCCACTCTCGTCGGAAGTCGTTCCCAAATAGTTCTCCACGAGTGAATCTTCACTCTTGCAGGTGACAATTTATTCCAAATTAATCGAAACGCCTCGTTCTCCTCACCTGCTTGATTTACTCCACCACACCTCAGCCACTCGTACACCTCATTCGTTGAGTACACGCCACTGGAACTGTGTCTCCACCTCCACGAATCTGCTACACCAAACTTTATGGGAATCCTGTCAATAACATCAAACAAATCATTAAGCATATAAGACTCACTATCCAATAAGTCCGCCTCCATCTCCATCTCCACTCCCACCTCCCCTCCACCCATTCCCCCATCGACACCACCCTCGCCTCTTTATCTAGACTCAATCTGTACAATCTCGGAAATAAATCCCTCAATCTTGCCCCCCCAGCCCATTTCTCCTCCCAAAAATAAGTATCCACACCATTACCTATTACCCTCTCTACACCCTCCATAAGCCAGCCTCCCTCTGATCCCCCAACAGCTCTTATCACCTCACCCCACCACCCTACTGGAGTCATATACCTCCACGGAACCCACAAACCCGGACATCAGGCCTCCAAACTCTCCCCACCTAGACGCTACCACCCTCACCCACAACTTTTTCCTGTTATTCAAAAAACCCCAAGCCCATTTCCCCAATAACACCCTATTGAAATACTCCAACTCTCTAACCCCCAAGCCCCCTTTAGAATACATTCATTTATATATACATTCATTTAAAATATCATAATAAATGGGAATAACATTCATTTAAAATATGATCATGATTCAAAAACCTTGAAAAAAAAATTATACAGGATATGTAGAAATAAAAGATTAAAATATATATGTAATTGATTTATATAGAATATCAAATTTAATCAGTATTTATAGTAAATCTAATTTAGTATGAAAGAATAAGTATGTGTAATATTTTTTATAAATTGCATATCTGAACACAATTTCATGATGATTTAAACTTTCAAATTTCAAATGTAGATTTCGTATACAGAGCTTAAATAAATAAAAAAAATTCAATACTTGTATGAAATTTTGAATGTACAACATAAAATATACGAATTTACAATCATTTAAAAGAAATCCAATCAATACGTTAATTAATCAAATAACAAAAATAATAAAGTATTTTTTAACAAAATTACTCAGTCAAACCAATACATTGTTATAAATGTGCAGAATATATGAACATTATTATTTACATAAATTCAAAAAAATCATTATTTCTCATCAATTATTTAAGTGTGTTACCAATAAATATTATCCTAATATTGAGGAATGAAGAAGTTTGATTCCCGTATATATGACATACAAATACAATACATTTGATATAGTTGTAAAAATTTGATATTAACTAAGTAAAATATACAAAATTAAAGAAACTAATATATTTTATATTGACTAAGTAAAAAATAAAAAAAAAAAAAAAACTAATATATAAATATATTTAGGAAATATTATGAATCGATCATAATCTTCAAAGTAATTGGTCATCCATCGTATACCGATCATTAACTTCAAAATATGAATTTTCAAAAAAAGATCTCAATCTTCAAAATATTAATTAAGGTCCCTAAAGCCATCTTCACCTCCTTCGGATGTTGTAGCACCATGTTTCCCTACAAAGACATCTGCAAAGGAGACTTAAAAAGTTAAGGAAAAGTTATTATCTACTACAATATAAGAGACAAAATGACTCCTAGGTACAATGAATACAAGAAATTACTCTTCACTACAATTCATATCTAAAATGCCCTTCCCACATTTAATCCCAAAACCCCACTCGCTCACCCCCACTCACATTCTGCCTCTCTCTCTCTCTCTCTCTCATCCCAACTCCCAAGCTCTCACCCACACAAGCCCACTGCTCACCGCAGGCCGCCCAATGCCGACGATGTCTCTACCCACCGCAGGCCGCCCCAACACCGACAACGCTCTCACCCACACGGCGACGAAGACTCGCCTTCGGCGCCACGACGGCGACGATGCACCCAGCCGCGACGGCGACGCACCCCCACCCAGACGCACTGGCGACACATCATCCACGACGGCACTAATGGTCGTGACGCGGTGGCGGCGCTGGAAAACTACGACCACCGTCCCCACTATCTGATTGACCCGGATGTGAGAGGTATGTTGTCCGATTTCGAGCCCCTCCACCGACGAAGTCCACGACGGCCCCTCTCTCTCCCGATCTTCATTTTCTATCTCTTTTCATCTCTCTATCTAGTATTTTTTTTTCTTATTTTCTCTGATACAACGTTTGTATCTTCGTCGAGTTTCAAGCATTTGTAAAAGAATAATGTGTTCAATTGGCACTGTGGATAGAGTGTCTGATTTTTAGATCGATTTTTGTTGTTTAATAGAGTGTTTGATTTTTAGATCGATTTTTGTTGTTTGATTTTTTAGATCGATTTGTAAATAGAGTGTTTGATTGTTTAGATCGATTTGCAATTTCTGATATGATTTGATTGTATTGTGCAAGATTTGGTTTGTTTTTCCGTGAGATATATGCAGTTTGTATTGCACATGTGCAGAATTATTTTTCTTCTGCACATATGTATGTAAGCTGCACATGTGCAACAATAATATTAATTCGAAAACTATTTTGGGTTGTGTGATGATTTTTGAGTTATTTTTTAATTATGAATCAAATATAGCTAGAAAAAATAATCGGAAAAAAATTGATATGAAAGATGTAAACAACTGTAGCCATAAAAAATTAATTACTATATTGCATCAAAAAATAATAATAAAAAGTGATTTGCACAAGTAAAAAAATTACAAATATTAAATTCCTTAAAAATATATATGAAAGGTTGATAGCGAAAAATGTCGAGAATGAAGGAAGAAGAAATTTGTTTTCTGATACAAACCTGTTTTGGGAAACGTGTTGGGAAGTCAAAGGACAAGTCACATCACTTTTCTCATTTTGAAGAAGCTGCAGCAATTTGGTACTTGTTGGAAGAAGGGTAATTTGGGTAGAAATCCCTATATTATTGTATCTAGTAGTAATTATAGTTTGGGTTGTATCTAATAGTAATTATAGTGTAAGAATTGTATCTAGTAGTAACCAACCCAAAAGTTAATTTAGTGTCTCAAATTACATAGTTATAAGAAATATATTATCAAGTGGTGGATAATAATGAAAACAACAGCCTATATTGGTTGTAAAAAGGGCAGCAGAAGCACTATCCGTTGCATCTTTGCACACACACATAACTCAATAACATAAGCATGTCCTAAACTCAGACAGAGTAAAGATACAACATATACTATCATTTAGATAAATCATAAATATTTTGTTCACCTTGAGAAAGATCAGCTCTCTTTATTATGATTCATAATCTGATGCCAGCAATTTCGACCTCTTCCTCTTTGTCTTAGATCCAAAAGCATCAGAGAAAGGCTCTGTGTCGAGTATTTGAACTCTTGCTTGCTTAGAACATATTTAGAAGAAACAAATCAATTACAAAATAAAAATATGCAAGTTAGATATTTTCATGTAAAAAAATAAAATAAACGTTAAAACATATGAAATAGATTAGTCGTAATAAAAAAAATTAAAAAGATGAATGAGAAAATTGATTAGAGAAGAAAGAATTCTGAAAAAATCTGTCAGCAAAGGAGAAAAGAAATATATTAGGGTTTGTGATGAGAAATAAATGAGAGGAATCAAATGTTTATAGATTAATATGTAAGTAGATAGATGATTGAGATTAAAACTAATAAAACCGATGGTTGAGATTAATACTTAAAACTTAAATGAATGAGAGAAGATGAATTTTGAAATAGAAAGCCACATAAGCTTCTCTAAGTTTAGCTTTATAAAGTTATAGATTTAAAAAATGTCACTCTTATTCTACTCAACTTTATTTTCTCTTCTACTTTATCTCATTAAATCACTCAAAATACTCTTGCACTTTATTATCTCTCTTACCTTTTATTCTCATAAAAGTTAACAAAATAAATTTTTCTTAGTTTTCATGTCCCAAAAAGTGTGCAAACTTTCTTGTTAGATCAGGATTTAGTTTTGATGAGTTAATATGTGTAGATTAGATGAGCTTATGTAAAGTAGGATGATCAGCTGAGAATGTTTAGAACAGCTGATGTATTTGTTTCACTAGTTAGATTTTCAGACTAGGTGAGCTAAGATAGTTAGCTGAGGTCAACATTTCAAAGGTCATCTGAAGACAAATCTTGAAGAGGTCATCTGATAGAGAGAATAATAAAGAGCTCAAGACGAAGAAGAAATCAGTTGAGTAGAATAAGAAAGACAGATTTCGACTAAGTCAGTCAGACAACTTACTCAAGAAGGTCAGCTGAAGTCAAGGTAGTTCTCAAGAATAGTTTGTTAAGCGGTTAGAGTTTGTCACAACAAACTAACCATCTTAAGGGTTTATAAATAGGCTTAAGCACAGTCCTTAGAAGGAATTTTGCACATTTTCTAAAACATACTTTCAAAGAGCACCCATAGCAGTCTAATTTGAGTTTTGATATTTTTCTAAGTGTTTGTAGAACACTTCACTATAATTCCTTCAACATTCTGCACTGTAATTTGAGCTTAGAAGATTATCTTAGGAGAAAAATGTTAGTTTTGATGAAGTTAAGATGAGTATGTAAAATAAGATGACAAGTTGAATTGTTGTATAGCCAGTTGAAGTAGTGAGTAAAATCTTGTAATAGACTAAGTACTTAGATCAGATAAAAGCAAGATAGAAAGACAGACGAAGACAAACAAGATGAAGACGAGGAAGCAGACGACTACATACTTGGAAGATCAGAACATGCGAAGACATGAGATGATCAGACGAGGTAAAGAGTGTCTGAAGTCAAGAGGAGCAAACGACTAGAAGTGTAGAAATCAGGAAGTTGTAACAAACAACAAGAACAGTTATAACCAACCAAGATGCGGTTACAAGAGTCAGTTAGTCAGTTCCAACAAACTCTAATGAGTCAACAAGGAAGTTACAACTACCACGAGTCCCTTATAAATAGATCATTAAAATAGAGTTAGAAGTAATTTTGCAACTCTCAATTTACACGAATCCTGTAACACATTCAACGCACATTCAAAGCATACTAAGCACTGAACGTTCTCAATCCGTTCATAGTTTTCCAAGTGTTTATAGAACACTTCTCATATATCTTTAAGCCATCAAATCTAGAAATTAGGAAGTTCAATTGTAAAGGCTGAAGATCGACATTGTAATCTGTAAGTAAGACAGAAAGAAAGTAAGTGAGTAGTGAAGTCTCTTTCACAAGATTGTGAAAGGAGAGTGGACTAGGATTTTCAGAATCCGAACAACTATAAATCTGTGTTCCTTACTTTCAGTTTGTCTTCGAATTACGTACTTGTTATTAATCAATTTTGAATAATCATACACTTGCTTAACGAATTATCAATCGAATCAAGTATAAACTGTTCCGCTGCACAATCTGATATTAAATTGGGTTATTTCTAAATCGTTGAAAGAAAAAATTGAGTAGTATTGAAAATCTATTCAATCCCCCATTTCTAGATTTCCTCTTTTGTAAACTTGATCGATAGGGACCAACAGATTAGATCAGAAGGAAGATAAGAGATTCGAGGAGTTGAATCTTCACTGATTGTAATCTGTAAATCGAAGGAAGTAAGCAAGCAAGAAAGTGAGAAGAGACCCTTCTTAAAGTTGGAGAAGGGGGGTGGACATAGGATTTTAAAATCCGAACCACTATAAACTCTGTGTTCTTTACTTTCAGTTTTTACTTTCAGTCGATCAATTTGTATTTACAATTCTATCAAGTTGCTTTTAGATCTGTTCTAAGGATTGAGTATAAATTGTTTCCGCTGGGTACTTTGAATAATTTGGAAGATTAGCAGAGTAGATAGTCTGAATTTCGTAAGAAATTGGAATAATCTATTCAACCCCCTTCTAAATTATTTCTAGTAAGTCTGACTCAATCCCGGGACCAACACTTCATGGGACGGAGGGAGTATTTAATTATAGATAGATAAAAAAATTGAATAAAAGCACAAATAATATTTGAACAAACACATAAAATTGAATATAAACTTATTTATAATTTTGAATTTTTTCTTGAACCTGTATATATTTTTTCCATTTTCAAATTAATAAAATTGTATATATACAAATGCACGATAATGATTGCATAATTAATTTGTATTAAAGTGATTTTTTATATTTTTAAGAATTTTTATTAGTATTTTGATTATAACGTTTTTTTTCATTTTGAAGAGACAATATTATTATTATTATTATTATATTTATTAAGATTTTTTTTTTAAAAAAAAAGAAAGCAGTTTACTTGTAATTCATTGATAAACTTTTGTGATGGGATGGATATATCTTATATATATCTCTATTAATAAAATGTTTCTTTACCAATAAATAAAAATAAAAAAAAAGCAGTAATAATCTTGAGTAACTTTTTTATAAAAAAGTGTATTAGTATGTTTTATTTAATAATAATATAATTTGAATTTTACCACATAATATAATTTTAAAAACATAAATAAAGTTTTAAAGGACTATAATTTTTTTTACATCTCAAGAAAAACCATATTTTTTGTCATGTTTGTAGGCATTCATCATCGCCACATACGAAAATCTTCAAACCATTATGAATCTCTCAAAATAGCCATGTACAATTGACTGTGACTGGAATCTAATTTGTTCAAAAATATTTCTATATTAGCATGATTGTCCGTGAGATTGCATATGAGATAATTAATAGGAATTGTCTTTGTTGAAACTTAAACGACATTCCCCCCTTGGCGGGTGATTTATCACATGAGGCTAAAAAAATAGTTGATCTAAACTAGTTCGAGTATTCAATATTCAATCAAAAGGCTAAATCCTAAAAAAATATGATGAAGATTCGTGAGACGGTATTATTACTTTTTATAATATTAAGTATGTATCTGCAAAAAAAATCTATCAAAACACAAAGAACGAGATTAGCAAATCGGTTGCAAAACGACAAAGTAAACTGAGAAAAAAATTAAATATGATGAACATTATCTCATGTTAAGCGATGAAAACGGCGAAACATCAATATGTAATCTTCGATCTGCATAAAAATAAAAACGATCGAAGAAAGAGATAAGCAACAGATTATAAGATGACAAAATTAGTCAAATAAAACCTAAAAACAATGAAGATCATAAGATGATCGTATCAATCTTCAATTTGCACTAAAAAAAACATAAATAAAGACAGTGTGTATTATACAGCTGTATAAAGAATGAAAGAAGAAGAAATATAACTGCAAAATAAGAAAAAAGTAAGGAGAGGAGAAGAAATATGACAACATAATAAGAAAACAAAATAGAAGAAAAAAATTAGGGTTAACGAGGAACAAATGAGAGTTTAGAGATTTATAGAATAATATGGAATGAAATCAATGGTTGATGTTAGATCAAGATTGTTTTGATGAGTTAAAAGATTAATTCAGATGAGCAGATGACAATGTAGAACAGTGGAGACTGAGTTCTAATACTAAGCTGATCAGACTAGGTCAAGAATAGTTCAAGTCAGCTGAAGACTAGGAATCACAAGTCATCTGAAGACAAGCTCAAGTCTAGTCGTCTGCAGGAGACAAGTATGAAGAGCTCAGACGAGGTCAAGACAAGCTGAGTAGAATAAGAAAGGCAAGTCTTCACCAAGTCAGCTGCAGATGAGTAGATTAAAATCAGCTGAGGAGCAAGCGGTTTTCAAGATTAAGTTTGTTGAGCAGTTTTTTTTAGTTTGTTAGAACTAACTAACAAACTAACTGTCTTTTCAGACTTATAAATAGGTCTAGGCACTTCAGTCTAAGGATATAGAGAATACATAGAACACTCAAGTTTTTCAGCAAGTTAGTTTTCACAAAGTTCTCAAAAGCACAAAATAGTTTTTCACGATTTCTTTATAGAATTTTCTAAGTGTTTGTAGAACACTTCACTTCACATCTTCAAATACACTTCTTAGTCTTAGAGTTAGATTGCAGAAGTTTGATTAGCATTTTTGAAGAGTTGAAAATCAAGTTGTAAGTTGTAAAGATTGTAAAGTAAGTAAGTAAGCAGCTAGTGGAGACCCTTCTTCAAAGTTTGGAGAAGGAGAGTGGATGTAGGATTGTTCTAATCCGAACCACTATAAAATCTAGTGTTCTTTACTGCTTTCATTTATATTTCTGTTCAAATTACAATTTATTGTTCAAAATCTAATTTCAGAATCTTAGCTAAAATCTAAATATCAGTGTTGCTTTTGATCTTGTTAAAAGTTGAGTTTAAAATTGTTTTCCGCTGTGATTAATCTGATTCTTTGAATTGATTTGGAAAGATTCGAAAAATCTACAAAATCTATTCAAACCCCCCTTTCTAGATTTTGTTCTAGAGGGCTAAATCAAGGTTTTAATCAACTCAACATTCCGGGACCAACAAGTGGTATCAGAGCAGTGTTAAGCTGTTCAGATATTAATTTTAGGTCTTAACTAAGATCCTGAATTTTTGTTCTTGATAATCTGTAGTTTCACTAACAGTTCTACTAACAAGATCTTGTGAGTTTTGTTTTTTTTATCATGTCTTCTGTGAAAAGCAAGAAATCCAGGAGTTTGCCTGATTTTTCTATAGAAGAATATGATTACTGGAAGTTTAGAATGGAGAACCATCTTAAAGCAATTCATGACAGAATGGAGGAGGTTCTTGAGGAAGGACCTATCAAGTTTTATCATGGTGGCACAAGTGATGGTACTACAACAGCTGAAACAAGAGTGAGGCAAGAAAAGAAAAGCTCAGAACTCACTAGTGATGAAAGGAAGATTCACAACTTGGATCAAGTTGCAAGAACTGAAATTATTGAAACATTGAGCAAGGATTGGATAGAAAAGGTTAAAAGATGCAAGACTGCCAAGGAAATGTGGGAGACTCTTGCTGGAATTTGTGAAGGATCGGATCAGGTCAAAGAAAACAAGTTGCAGTCTGTTCTACACGCTTTTGACACTTTCAAGATGAAAGAAGGAGAGTCCGTTGATCAGCTGGATGTTAGACTGACTAATCTACTAAACAAGGCCGCTGATTTGGGAAAAACGTATACAGAAAAAGAAATCAACAATAAAGTATTGAGATCATTGAACAAAAGATGGAGAGAGAAAGCTAACATTCTGAAGGCTACTCAAAATCTATCCTCAATTTCTCATCACACTTTGTTTTCTCATCTAAAGGCGTTGTAATATGACATTCAAATTGAAGATGAAGAAGATGAAGCAGAATCTTCAACATCTGGAAAGACTGTAGCATTTGTTCATCAAGATGAATCTGAAAAGATTTCTAAAGCATCTGATTTGTCCATAAAAGAGGAAATGACCCTTTTGTTAAAGAGATATGAAAGGCTGAGAATGAAGTATAAAAGCAAGAAGAGAGACAGATCAGACCGGAGGAACTACAGAACAGATAGAGATTCAGAAAATGATAAGAAAAAGGATCAGACAAGGGATCATAAGTCACCTATCAGACGAGGAGATAGTAGTCCTAAGACAGACAGAGGAGATATTTGCTATACATGCAGCAAGCCTGGTCACTACAACTATGATTGTCCTCAACTCACTCCCAGAGAGAGAGAAAAAAAGAGGAAGAAGAGAGATAGAAGGTATGCTGATCAAAGAGCTCTTTTAGCTGAGAAATAAGAAGTTCATGAGACAACTTCATCCTCATCCTCATCTGATTTTTGGTCAGATGATGACATCTGTCTAATGGCTAAAGAGGTACATTACTATTCATCATCAGATAATGACTGTGATACCTTATCTGAAACTAATCCTAGTCTTATTGATAAACTTTTGAAAGATTTGGAGACTGCTCTGTCTGCTTACAAACAGATAGAGACTGAAAATCTTATTTTAAAGAATCAAATTTCTGATCTAACTAAGGTCAATCAAACTAAGGAAAGTGAGAAACCAGACTGTACATTCAAGGGGGAATGTCAGACTGAGATAATCACCAGTACCCTGTCTGATAAGACAGATAAGTTAGAACAGGAATTGAGTTCTTTGAAAATAAAATTTTCAAATATCTATTCTGAAAATGAGAATTATAAGAGGACTAACAGATAATTAAATCTCAAGTTAGGACTTATGAATAATTCTCAAACCACAATAGATAAAATCTTCAATTCGTCACAAAAGTCTAGTGATAAAACTGGATTAGGCTTTGATAGGAATAAGAAATATGATCCTATAAAACCTAGAGTTTTTGTCAAAGCAACTAATCCTAAGGTAGAAACTTTATTCAGTCCCTGGAAACCAAAGGAATTAATTACCTCATCTGATACTTCTGAAAAGAAAAACCAGACGAGGAAAGTAACTCCTAAGGCTAAACCTAAGACTAAATCAAAGATCTATCCTAGGTATAATAGCTTTGATGGAAGAAGCAAATTATATCCATTCTTACCAAGATTCAAGATAATTTCAAAAGATCAATTAAATAAAATTGATCTTGAAAGTCTTATCTTAGTAGATAGATATGGATGCAAGCTCCAATCTATGGTTTTAAGGAACATTGATATTTTTATCTGGATTCCTAAGAGTCAACTTAACATGAAAGGACCCAAAGTACAAAGGGTACCTAAGCAATAAACTTGTGATTGCAGGAGGATATGAAGATAGTTGATAGAGGAGACATTCTTGAGGTCATCTGGTACATTGACAGTGGCTGTTCCAAGCATATGACCTATGAAAGACGACTTCTCTCTAACTATCAAACCATTGATGGACCAAGAGTGATGTTTGGAGATAACAACTTTGGACTTACTAAAGGTGTAGGAACATTGATAATAGGAGATATTCAAGTGCATGAAGTCTACTACGTGGAGGGATTGAAGCACAACCTACTATCTGTTTCACAATTTTGTGATAAAGGGTTTTGTGTCAAATTTACTCATAATGCATGCTATGTATTAGATGGTTTAAATGAAAATATTCTATTGGCTGGAGTTAGACAAGGTAACATTTATGTTGCTAATTTCAAAAGTTGTCCTAAAGATACTTGTCTTGTTGCTAAGAGTTCAGATGACTTAAGTTGGCTGTGGCACAGACGACTTGGTCACTTAAACTTCAAAACTCTTAACAAAATAGCAAGGAAATCTTTTGTTAAATGACTCCCTAATAAAGTATTTTCAAAGAACCATGTATGTGTTTCTTGTCAAAAAGGAAAACAGACCAAAGTTTCTTTTAAAACAATAAGTGGTCATTCTTTAGAAAGGATTCTGGAACTTCTTCATATGGATCTGTTTGGTCCAGTAACTCCTCTCAGCTTTAGTGGAAGGAAATATACCTTAGTAATTGTTGATGATTTTTTAAGATTTACTTGGGTTATTTTCTTGTACAAAAAGAATGAGACTATGACTAAGATTCCAGAATTTCTCAAAAAGATTCAAAATGAAAAAGGATTAAATATTGTTAAAATTAGAAGTGATAAAGGTACTGAATTTCTAAATAAATTGATCTCTAACTACTGCATTGAGAATGACATAACTCAGGAAACATCTGCAGCAAGGACTCCACAACAGAATGGAGTTGTTGAGAGAAGAAACAGAACCTTGAAAGAGGCAGCTAGAACAATGTTATCTGAATTCAACACTCCACACAGGTTTTGGGCAGAAACTGTTAATACAGCCTGCTATGTTCAAAATAGAAGTCTTATTGTTAAGGATAAGTGTAAAACTCCCTATGAAATTTGGAAGGGAAGATCTCCCAAAATTTCATATTTTCATATATTTGGTTGTAAATGTTTCATACACAACAATGGGAAATCTCAATTAAAAACCTTTGATGCCAAGATAGCAGATGGGATATTCTTGGGATACTCATCTATATCAAAGGCATATAGAGTTTTTAATAAGACAACCTTGTGTGTAGAAGAAACACCCCATGTGGTGTTTGATGAATCTTCTCTTGAGTTTGACAAGACAGGGGACATCACAAAGATATCAGATGATCTGGATCAGATGACTATCAAAGGATCAACCATAAAATTCTACAATCAAGAATCAGATTCAGATGAAGAGGAAGAATCGGACAAAGGAAAGGAACCTTACCAACTGATCAGACGACCAACGACACATCAGCTGATCAGGTAGAGTTATCAGAAGGTAACATAGAATCATCTGAAATAAATAGTTCAGACGAGACACCATCCACTATGAAAGATAAAGGTAAGAAAGTAATGTCATATCACCCAGCTGAGCAGATAATTGGAGATTTAGACTATGGTGTCCAGACAAGGACCCAACTAAATCAAGATTGTATGTTCAGTTGCTATGTGTCATTACTTGAACCTAAATCAATTACAGAAGCTCTAACTAATTCCAACTGGATTAATGACATGCAAGAAGAACTAAATCAGTTTCAAAGACAAGATGTGTGGGAGCTGGTTGAAAGGCCTCATCATCAAAAAGTCATTGGAACTAAATGGGTCTTTAAAAACAAAAAGGATGAAAACAATGTTGTGGTTAAAAACAAGGCCAGACTAGTTGCTCAAGGTTATTTACAATCAGAGGGTATTGATTATGATGAAACCTTTGCTCCAGTAGCTCGTCTGGAAGCCATAAGATTGTTTTTAGCCTATGCTGCTTTTAAAAGATTCATAGTTTTTCAAATGGATGTTAAGTCAGCATTTCTTAATGGAATCTTAGCTGAAGAAGTTTATGTAGAGCAACCTCCTGGTTTTGTCAAAGGAAACAAAGTTTATAAACTAAGGAAAACTCTATATGGACTTAAACAAGCACCAAGAGCTTGGTATGACACCTTGTCTGATTATTTAATTCAGAATGGTTTTGTTAAAGGTAGAATTGATAGAACTCTCTTTAGAAAAGAGTTTGGTTGTGATCTTTTGTTAGTTCAAATTTATGTTGATGATATAATTTTTGGATCAACTAACATATCCTTGTGTGAAGAATTTAGTTCTCTTATGAAAAGCAGATTTGAAATGTCCATGATGGGAGAAATGACTTATTTTCTTGGACTTCAAGTCAAACAGACAAAGAAGGGAATATTCATCAACCAAGCCAAATATACAAAAGATCTAATTGAAAAATATGGAATAGGTACCAGCCGAGAAGCTAAGATACCTATGATGACAAATTTTTCAATGGATCCAGACGAGAAGGGAGAAGACACTGATCAAACTGAGTATCGAGGTCTTATTGGTTCTTTATTATATTTAACTGCTAGTAGACCTGATATTTCATTTGCAGTTGGAGTCTGTGCTCGATTTCAAGCTAATCCTAAGAAAAGCCATCTTGAAGCAGCAAAGAAAATCCTCAAGTATTTGAAAGGAACAGTAAATGCTGGATTGTGGTATCCAGCTGATGACAACTTTGAGCTGTCTAGATACTCAGATTCGGATTTTGGTGGGTGTAAGATAGATAGAAAATCTACATCTGGTACTTGCCAATTCCTTGGTAATAAGCTGATTTCATGGTTGCCTAAGAAACAAACCTCTGTAGCTACTTCCACAACTGAAGCTGAGTATATGGCAGCTGGAAGTTGTTGTTCTCAGCTAATCTGGATAAGTCAACAGCTAAGGGACTATAACATTATCACCAAAGAAGTACCTATCTTTTGTGATAGTAATAGTGTCATAGCTATTACTCAGAACCCAGTTCTTCATACAAGATGCAAGCATGTAGATATCAGACACCACTTCATCCGAGACCATGTAGAAAAAGGAGATATCAGACTTGAGAAGATTTTGACTGATTTTCAAAGAGCAGACATCTTGACAAAACCATTGGCAGAGACAAGGTTTAAAGAACTATTTGTAGAACTAGGATTATTAGATGCTTCTTTAGTAAATCTCTAATTCTGTATTTTATTTCTTGTCTCTCTCAATTTAGTTTATTATGTCTAGAAAGAATTATCAGACTAGGTCTGAGTCAAAGGACAATCAGGTAGCTGATATCATTGACTTCCTTCTTAGGAATCAAGAATCAAGGATTAGTCCTATTGACCTTATCTGACATGATAATTGCTTATCTGACATTGGGTAAATCAGACATGGTCACAATAGTCAGCTGATTTTCTGAAAAACAGATGACTATCTACCACCTATCTGATCTACCTCAAGTTACTAATGGTTTTTCTTAAGTCTATGTCTTTGCAGGAATAGATCTCAAATCAGACTATTTCACCTCATTTGTCTTCAATCTTCTATTCAGACACCTTTGTTTTCTAAAATAAATTCCATATTCTTATCTTCATGAAAACACTTTTTGGATTGATTGGTTGGAAAACCTAACTTTTGAAAATTAAATCTGAGCCTGTTTATTTAAAATTCTTTTAAATTTGCTATAAGTTAAAACTAAGCTGTTTTTTAATAAAATCAGACAGGTTACTTTATCAGATGACTTTACAAACTCATCTGTTTTGAAAACCCTTATACGAAGTAAGGTAGTCCTAGGCTAACATCAGGTATACTTACTTCTCTGCATAAAGTAACCTACATCTGTCAAATTAACAGTCTATAAAGTAACTTTTTACGCATTTCAAAGATTAGTGTATTACACGCGCTGAATCCCAATCGTTTATCTGAGCTTTAACCGTTGATTCAGCACAGTAATTCATTTCAAATAAACGGCTTAGATTAAGATTAGTTTTCAAAGCGGTTTATCTCTCCAAACTTTCCCTCCTATAAATACATCTTCTTCTTCCCTTAATCGTTTTTCACTCTCAGAAAACCTGCATATCTTAAACACTTTTCCAAAACTCACAAAATTTTCCAATGGCATCTTCTTCCAAAACCACCAAAACCCACAAACCCAAATATATTTCAACCAACATTTCTCATTTCAAAATGAATGAGGAATTTTTCAAAAATGGATTAAAAGCAGAAATGTATGTCGACTTTGAAACCACCCAGGATCCAGAATCTGCAGAGATCCTACGTCTTCTTGAAGCATCACGGCTCAGGGGATTTCTCTCAATGAAGTCACCCCAAAACAGAACAACAGATTTGTTGGGGGCAGAGTTTTTAGCCAGAATGAATGATACCCAGGATGGGTTTGATACGTCTGTAGATGGAACGACACTGAGTTATTCGAGGGAAAACATCTCCATGATTTTTGATACGTCAATGGAGGGGGTTAATCCATTGACGTATAAGGAGGATGAGTGGGAAGAATCTCTTGATTTGATGGCTAGGGTGTCTCAGAGGGGAACGAGAAGGGACTTGAAGAAGAACTTATTAAGAAGGAAATATAGATTATTGATGACGGTGGTCACTAAGGCAGTATTGGGTGAGCAAAGCTCACATGATGGGTTAACCAAACCCAGATTGTGTGTGATGCGAGCCATTTTGGATGGTGTACAAGTTAATTGGGTAGAATTGTTGATTTACAAGCTCAGGGAAGAGAAGAAACGACTCTCATTCAAGTCGTCTGCAGAGGGCTGGATACCAACCTCAATAGTCAGCCTCTTCAATAAGATAACTGTTTTGATTGAAGGGCTGAATAGAGAGGCTGACTGGAGAGTGGGTACGAAAAAGTACTCCAAGCAAAAGGGAATCCTTACCAAGGATGACAGGCTTGGAGGAAATCCAGACTCGGATGATGAGTCTGATGCAGCCAGGGTCCAGAGGCTGGAGGCAGCAGCTGCAGAAGCACAGAGGCCAGCAGCCGAACCAGCTGAGCTAGCCGAGGTCCCTCAGGCTGAGATCGAAGCAGAGGGACATGAGGAGGTAGCAGCTGAGGTCGCTCCTCAAGAAGAATCAGTTGAAACAGCTGCTGCAGTCCCCAGGGTCTCTCAGCGGAGAAAGAAGAGGAGGCTGGTGAAAGTCGTGGATAAGAAGAAGGGGGAAAGCTCGTCTGCTGCTTCGGCCAAAGCTGCCTCAGATGAAGAAGAGGAAGAGGAGGTTGAAATCCCTCTGGTGAGGCGGCCTAGACGAGCAACTCAGAGCTCGGAAGGATCAACCAAATCTGGTGGCTCTGAACAGCAGATGGAGTTGTCAACTCTGCTACCAGAGAAGGTCCCAGTCCTTCAGATAGCAGCTGAGGTTGGTCAGCTGGAGGTTCCCCCCTCCCCAACCAAGGAAGCTGCTCTCTCCCCTATTCCAGAGGCAGGTACAAGTCTTTCCCCATCTCCTCAATTATCACCTGCACCCGGCAATGAAGAAGTGCCCCAGGCTGGCATTTCTGAGCCTCAAACTCAGCCTGATATCCCATCTATCCAAATAGGCGATGAAGGGGTATCCCAGGCTGGTACCTCAGAGCCTCTCCAACAGCCTACCTCCCCCACAGTCCAAATCCAAATCCCACCAATAGAACCTGAACATACCTCATCTCAACCACCAACACCCATATTACCAACCTCATCTCCCATTACCATCCCTCCCATACAAACTCAAACATCTCCCTCACCCCCATCTGAGCAAATTACTCTCCCTACAGTCCAAACCTCACCAATTCCAATTATATCCTACTCATCTCTTCCAATTATACAAACACAGCCTATTCCTCCCCCACCTATTCAAACAGAACCCATACCCTCCTCATCTGATTCCTCATCTGAGGATGATGAGAGTGACCTTAGCCCCACCTCTGCCATCTCCTCCATTCTCTCCCTTGTCGAGAAAAAGATAAATTCTACCTTCAGAAAGAAGATGAAAAGGAAAACAAGGAAACTGGTTGAAACTGTGACAGACACGATGCTAGCCAGCATAAAGGAAGTAGAGGTAAACCTATCTGATAAAATATTAAGTGTTACTAACTCTGTGTTGGCTGGCAAAGTGAAAGAAATGGAGGATGAGCTGAAAGCATTAAAAAAAGAGGTGAAAGGGTACAATCAGCTGGTGGTGAATGAGCTGGCAGTGGATCACTCTGACTTCAGGGCCAAGTGCAACTTATTGGATGCAAAACTTACAGACTTGGCAGCTGAAGTTAAAAAGGGGGAAAAAGCTGAAGCTGAAAAGAGACAAGCCCTCACAGCTGTGGTCGAGGAGACCAGGAAAGATGTAGGCATGAAGGCCAACACAGCTGATCTGGAGGCAGCCAGGGAAGAAGCTCGAATCAAATCTGATGAGCTGGCTGCACTCCAGCTGAGGGTGAGTCAACTTGAAGAAGCTGTAAAGGAGGATGAGGAGAAGAGAAGGAAAGAAGAGGAGGAAAGGACAGAGAAACTCTTGGCTCAGCTTAAAGAATCTGAATCAGAAAGAACCAAGGGAAAGGGAAAAGAAGTAGCAGTCTCTGAGCCCAGATCAGCTGAAATTGTTACCAGGGCTGCTGCTAAGGGGAAAGGTAAAAGGGAAGCTGGTTATTCCAATCTCTCAGAGGAACAAATCAAAAGAATTAAAAGAGAGATGGAATTCTATGGCAAGAAAGAGAAGAAGAGGCAGAGAAAGAAGAAAGACTCCAATGTTTTCTGGAGCGCTGCTGAGCAGAAATGGATGATCAGAGATCAAGGCAGCGGGAAATTCAGGCCATTCCACAATACGTCTGCTCCTCCTAAGCTGGCTGCTGGAAAATATGCAGCTGAGTATAGAGAGAAAAACCTGGAAGGGATGTGGATATACTTCTGGTATATTCTCAAAGGCCCTGGAGCAACTCAGCAAGATCCAGATTTAGCTTGGCATGAGTGGATGGAGAAGGTAGATGCGGAGTTCTATCATCGACTGCTGGAAGAAGCCGATGTAGAGTTCAATGTCAACCTGATCTCTCTAGCTTTTGAATATGCCATCCCTGCCAAGAAACCAGATGGATCCCTGGACCTAGACTGGGTCAAGGGAATTTTGAAGAAGGCAGAGGCTGAATTTGGACTCGCTCAAGGAGAAGATCTGAAGCAGCTTAGGAAGCGCGTATTCAACTGGCTGATGATCCCAGATGAAGATCAGTGGGAAGATTAATAGAAACAAGATTTTACTTTTCCTTATCTTTCTTTTCTATTATCTTTCCTTTGTAATTCTTGTAAATCCAATATGAATATACTTTGGTTGATTTGTCTTACTTGTCTTATTTTCTTAAAGTTTTTTTTGAAAAACTTAAAATTTTCCTAAGTATAAATCATCTGAGAATTTTATCTCTCAGACTTGAAAACTTTTTCCTAAAAATTTATCTAAGTCTTAAGACTCAATTTTTTTTAAGTATTTCTAAAAGAGTCTAAAAGACTTAATTCGTTTAAGTGCTTTAGTGTGATTGAATCTATTGTAATGTGAAGAATGTGCTCTGATATACCTATCTAATAATCTTGATTAACTCTAAACTAACTTCAGCTGTGAGTGTGTCTCTTTCTTGTAGGTTTTAACTTCATCAAAAAGGGGAAAATTGTTAGATCAAGATTGTTTTGATGAGTTAAAAGATTAATTTAGATGAGCAGATGACAATGTAGAACAGTGGAGACTGAGTTCTAATACTAAGCTGATCAGACTAGGTCAAGAATAGTTCAAGTCAGCTGAAGACTAGGAATCACAAGTCATCTGAAGACAAGCTCAAGTCTAGTCGTCTGCAGGAGACAAGTATGAAGAGCTCAGACGAGGTCAAGACAAGCTGAGTAGAATAAGAAAGGCAAGTCTTCACCAAGTCAGCTGCAGATGAGTAGATTAAAATCAGCTGAGGAGCAAGCGGTTTTCAAGATTAAGTTTGTTGAGCAGTTTTTTTTAGTTTGTTAGAACTGAATAACAAACTAACTGTCTTTTCAGACTTATAAATAGGTCTAGGCACTTCAGTCTAAGGATATAGAGAATACATAGAACACTCAAGTTTTTCAGCAAGTTAGTTTTCACAAAGTTCTCAAAAGCACAAAATAGTTTTTCACGATTTCTTTATAGAATTTTCTAAGTGTTTGTAGAATACTTCACTTCACATCTTCAAATACACTTCTTAGTCTTAGAGTTAGATTGCAGAAGTTTGATTAGCATTTTTGAAGAGTTGAAAATCAAGTTGTAAGTTGTAAAGATTGTAAAGTAAGTAAGTAAGCAGCTAGTGGAGACCCTTCTTCAAAGTTTGGAGAAGGAGAGTGGATGTAGGATTGTTCTAATCCGAACCACTATAAAATCTAGTGTTCTTTACTACTTTCATTTATATTTCTGTTCAAATTACAATTTATTGTTCAAAATCTAATTTCAGAATCTTAGCTAAAATCTAAATATCAGTGTTGCTTTTGATCTTGTTAAAAGTTGAGTTTAAAATTGTTTTCCGCTGTGATTAATCTGATTCTTTGAATTGATTTTGGAAAGATTCGAAAAATCTACAAAATCTATTCAAACCCCCCTTTCTAGATTTTGTTCTAGAGGGCTAACTCAAGGTTTTAATCAACTCAACATTCCGGGACCAACAGTTGAGATTAGAAATTATAAAATAAATGGTTGAAATCAATACTTAAAACTTAAATGTATTGAAGTAGAAGACGCAATGTATTAGTTTACTACTCTATTGGTATTAGTTTATTCATTATGATTTGTACACCCAATTCAGTTATTTACACCAGAATTGGTTAGGGAGTTTGTTAGGTTGTTAAGCGGTTTCAATCGTTATCTCTTTGTATAAATATTCTCTCATTAGCTCTTTGAAGCTCAGCTATGAAAATACATTTTTCTCAATATGGTATCTCGAGTTTACATTCTCCCAAATTCTGAGATGTGCTTTTGAAGGGATCTGTTTTCTTCCTCGTTCATAGCTCACACTCGTCTGCTTCTTCTTTTGTTGTTTCTTCTTCTTTCGATTTTTTTTCTCTTCGTGTTTGTGCCTTAATTCATCTTTGATTTTTCTGCTATCATGGATAATTTTCCTAAAAAAACTTCCTACGTTCATCACCTTACACATTCAACTTGATCGGAACAACTACATACACTGGAGATCACAAGTGTTTGCTACTGTGCGAGCTCATTGCTTTGAGGATGTTCTGCTGTGTTCCTCAACACCCTGTAGTGAAATCTCTGCTGATGACTTCTCCACTCAGATGTGGAATAGGAAGGATCAATTCCTCCTAAGCTGGCTTCTCAGCTCTATATCTGATGACATGCTAGGTCATGCTAGTCGATGCACACATGCGTATCAAGCATGGAAGGTGCTCGAAGAATTATTTCAGTCACAATCCAAGGCTAGAGCGATGACTCTCCGTTTTCAGCTTCAGACTTTGAAGAAAGGAGCATCATTTATTAATGAGTTTATTCTACAAATGCGGCTTCTAGCAGATGGCCTACAGGCTGCAGGTCAACCTGTTGTGTGACAATGATTTAATTCTGTACATCCTTGGTGGTCTTGGTGTTGAGTTCGATGTTGTGGTTGTCAATCTTACAGCTCGTGGGGAACTTCCCTCTATTACTGAAGTTCAGGCTGTTCTCCAGGCATTTGAGATGAGACTTCTTCAAGCATCTAATCAGTTCACTCAAGGCTCAGCCTCAATCACCAGTCCTTCGGCTAATATTGCTCAAAGAGGAAATTCAAATGGTAAGTTCAAAGGGAAATCTAAGTTCAACTCTAAACCGAAAGTCATTTGCCAAATCTGTGGCAAAAATAACCACATAGCTGCAAAATGTTACAAGAGGTTTGATGTTCATTTTGTTGGACCTGATCAGAATTCCTCTACTCCTCCTTCTGGATCTCAAGCCTCTACTTCGGCTGGACCTAGTTCTTCCTTCCAGGAAAATATTGCTCAGCATAGGTCTCCTGTTGTGAACACTTCTCAGATGGGTACAGATTTCTCTCCAAACAGTAATTGGTTTGTGGACAGCGGGGGAACACACCATGTAACTTCTCAGTTGGCCAATCTCTCTCTCCAGTCTCCATATCAAGGTACTGATTGTCTCAAAGTAGGGAATGGTTCTTCTATTGCTATACATCACACTGGATCTTTAAATTTACCCACACTTGCTCATAATATGCATGTTAAATTGAATAATGTCCTTCATGTACCTGACATAACAAAGAATTTGCTAAGAATTTCACAGTTCCTTAAAGATAACAATGATGTTATTGAGTTTTATGCTAATCACTGTCTTGTAAAGGATCTGACCACTCACAAGACACTATTGAGAGGAGTACTTAAAGATGGATTCTATCAGTTGGACCTTGGAGGTTTTTAAAGCATAAAGACCAACAGATCAATTTCTATAATGTCCTGTAGCATAGAAAATAAGTCAGATTCTCTTAATAAAGAAATACTTTGGCATCATACGTTAGGACATCCCTGTGTTGCTAGCTTGAGTAGAGTGTTACGAAATCTAAATGTTCCTGTTTCAGCAAATAAATTGTTGTTTTGTGAGGCATACAAGCTTGGTAAAATGCATTAGAATCACTTTTCTTCCATTGTTCACTGTACAACTGTATGTTTTGATATTTTACATATGGATATGTGGGGCCATAGTTCATTACCTTCTGTGGATGTTTATCGATATTATTTGTCTATTGTGGATGATTTTACTCATTTTACGTGGATCTTTCCTATGCATGATAAATCTGAGGTCACGCCTATTGTTATAAATTTCATGCTCTTGGTTGAAAGACAGTTTTACAGGCATATTAAGTCGGTTCAATGTGATAATGGAGGAGAGTTTGTGGCTCTATCTAAGGTTCTTAAGTAGCATGGTATTCAAGTCAGATTCTCGTGTCCTTATAGCCATCAACAGAACGGTTCGGTGGAACAGAAACACCAACACATTACTGAGGTTGGCTTATCTCTTCTTGCTTAAAGCCATCTTCCTATGCAGTTTTGGTGGCATGCTTTTCAAGCTTCTGTGCATCTTATTCACATGACTCCCACTCCTGTGCTGCATCATAAGTCTCCATATTTTGCTCTTTTAACAAACAATCTGATTAT
The DNA here is from genome assembly GCA_030762865.1 of Paraleonurus japonicus. Taxonomy (NCBI): domain Eukaryota; kingdom Viridiplantae; phylum Streptophyta; class Magnoliopsida; order Lamiales; family Lamiaceae; genus Paraleonurus; species Paraleonurus japonicus. The sequence continues at coordinate 25,339,512 of CM061055.1, read as the reverse complement.
AATATGCAACGTGTGTTTGATTGTGCTTGTTTTCCTTTCTTACGTCCTTATAATTCCACCAAATTACAACTTAGGAGTGCTAAGTGTGTTTTTCTTGGATATTACACATCTCATAAGGGTTATTTGTGTCTTCATCCTTCTTGTAGAGTATACACTTCTCCAACTGTAGAATTTAATGAATATGAATTTCCCTATCTCATGTTATTTTCTAAACAGGAAACAACTTATACCCCCCCTCAGTTACCTATACATACTCAAATTCCATCTTTTTTGCCTGTGGTAAAACAAAATCCTCACTCTTCATCAGCTAGACAATCTGAATGTCCCTCTCTAGCATACTCTCATACACCCTCCTTGCATAATAATTTTCCATCCACTTATTCCCCTTTGCACTCTTCTGATTACTCTACTAATGAAAAGCTTGAGTATGTGTCAAGACTGCAGGGTATGATCACTTCGGAGCATCAGAGTACTGATCACAACCAGGTCCTATTAATACTCACAACATGATTACAAGGGTAAAATTTGGGATAGTAAAGCCGAAGATCCTTACTGTTGCTAACACCGTTAGTGAACCTGATTCGGTTTCAGAGGCTTTGGCAAGTCCTGCTTGGAAAAAGGCTATGCAATCAGAATTTGATGCTTTCATTGACAATGGCACATGGGAGTTGGTACCACCCACTGATGCTATGAATCTCATTACCACTAAATGGTTGTTTAGAGTAAAGTATCATAAGGATGGTAGTGTGGACAGGTTGAACGCTAGATTGGTGGCAAGGGGTTTCCAACAACATGCAGGCATTGATTATTTTCAGACCTTTAGTCCTGTTATTAAACCACAAACATTGAGAATTGTGTTCACCCTAGCTGTGACTAAAGGATGGTCCATACAACAAGTTGATATCAACAATGCATTTTTTAAAGGGGCTCTCAAGGAGACAATGTTTATAGAGCAACCAGAGGGATTCATTGATGCTTCTAAACCTACTCATGTCTGTAAACTTCACAAAGCATTGTCTCATCAGCTCTGGTTTTCATCATTTGTTAGAAGATCATTGTCTATTTCATAGGCATGTGTAGGATCAAGCGCTTGCCACTAGATTAAAAGCCCGTACTTGTAGTGAGGTGCTACTTTATTTTCTTTAACCATTATCTAGCTGCAGGCACCACAAGCGGCATGCAACTATGCCTTTAATCGAGCGAACGATCAAGACATGAGCGCAACTTGCTTTAAAGGCAGGAAGACTGCTAGGATTTCTCCCAACAACATGTTAATGGCAAGCAGGTGATGATCCTAGTGTATGTAGATGACATTTTGGTAACTAGTGATGATCATAAGAAAGTTCAGCAACTAATTCACTCTCTTCATGATAAATTCTCCCTAAAACATCTAGGGGAAATCAACTATTTCCTTGGTCTTGAAGCTCATGTTACTGCAGAATGTATCAGACTTACACAGTCGAAGTATGTTAAAGATCTTCTCCTTCGTACTAATCTGCTTAATAGCAAGTCGTGCCCTACTCCTTCCTGCCCAAACAAGAAGCTATCTCTCCATGATTGTGCTCCTTTCTCTGATCCTACCTTATTTCGAAGCGTGGTGGGAGCTCTTCAATATCTTACTCTCACCCGCCCTGATATTGCTTTCTTTGTTATTAAGCTCTCTCAATATCTTCAAAATCCTTCTCACAATCACTGCAAGATGTGTAAGAGAGTACTTAAATATCTTAAAGGATCAATGTATTTTGGCTTATCTTTCTGTTTCCCATTTCAGGTAATATGGATTTGTAGACGCAGACTATGCTGCAAATCTGGATGATCGTCGAAGCACCAGTGGCTCGTGCATTAAACTTGGTTCCAACCTCATCACTTGGAGTTCTCACAAACAACAGGTGGTGGCCAGAAGCAGCACTATCGATTCTTGGCTTCTGCAACAACAGACATCTTATGGATTTAGATGTTGTGCAAAGAAATTCACCTTCCGCTTGAATCACATGTTGTTCTTTGGTGTGATAATCAAGGCACAATAAAGCTCGCTTTCAGTCCTGCTTTTCATGGGTGAACAAAACACATAGAGGTCGGCGTACACTTCCTTCGAGAAAAGGTTCAAGATCAGATTCTAGATGTGCGATTTGTTCCATCTGAAGATCAATTAGCGGATCTCCTAACTAAGTCCTTGCCGCCTTCGCGTTTTCACAATCTGTGTCTTCAACTTGGAGTTGTTCTTGATCAATAAAGATTTTTTGGAGCATATTGAAGTAGAAAACGCAATGTATCAGTTTACTATTCTATTGGTATTAGTTTATTCATTATGATTTATACACCCAAGTCGGTTATTTACACCAAAATTGGTTAGGGAGTTTGTTAGGTTGTTAAGTGGTTTCAATTGCTATCTCTTTGTATAAATATTGTCTCATTAGCTCTTTGAAGCTCAATTATGAAAATACATTTTTCTCAATAAAATGAATGAGAGGAGAGAGATTTTGAAATAGAAGAATGTGATTTTGTCAAATAAGCTTCCTTAAATTTAACTTTATATGATTATAGATAGATATATAATTCAAAATTAAATATACAATTATTTAAAATAACATTTAATATTCATCTAATACTTAAAAAAATATTTAATTATTATTTAATATTTATAAATAACACATTAAATCTATTTTTACACAAACATATACTCCCTTCAATTCAATTTTTTTTAATCAGGAAAAAACTTTCATTTATTAAAACTATTAGCAGTTAAGACTTTAGAGAAATACCATAGCTTACACATGAGTTTCTTAATATATCTCAGCAAGACAGTGCTCAGAATAATTCAACAGATTTCACTAAACTTTTTTGTTGATCTTAGACAAGTTTGCATAAGGAGGTTAGAAATTTAGAAGATGGGGTTGAATAGACTTTTTAACACTCAAACTAATTTTTCACTTTTCGTGAGCTGAGTATGTGAACTGCAGACTATAAAGTCAGCTGCATGTAAATACTCAAATTATGTTGTGTGATCAGACGACTTCTAAGATGAAGTCTTCTGATGGTGCGGAAGCTAACTCGTGTATGTATTTAGAAAAATCTTTCTTGATGAAAACTCAAACCTCTTGTTGGTCCCACTAGTTGAGTATTACAAAGAGAAACTTGAAACAGCCTTCTAGGAAAAATCTAGAAGGGGAGGTTGAATAGATTTTCCAACTTTTCTGAATCTGGAAAACCAATACAAGACACCAAAGTTTGCACAGCGGAAATTACTTTTAAACTCAACTTTAACCGAATCAAAAGCAAACTGATAACTAGTCTGATTTTAATTCTGAAATTGAACTTTGATTAAAAGTTGAAATTGATTAAGAACAGATAAGTAAATGAAAGCAGTAAAGAACACAATGGTTTATAGTGGTTCGGATCCAACTGATCCTACATCCACTCTCCTTCTTCAACTTGAAGAAGGGTCTTTTCCACTTCTTACTTACTTTTAATCGTACAACTTACAACGATCTTCTAATCTTCAAACTATCTTCAAACTCCTAAACTTTTCTGGAAAATCTAACTTTTACAGTGCAAGAAGTGTGTTGAAGATTTATAGAAAAGTGTTCTATAAACACTTGAAACTTTTTGAAAAATTCCTTTGAAAACTTGTGTGAACTTTTGAAAACCTTGTGAATTATCAAAGTAACAAATGCAGAATGAATTCGTAGTATATTCTAATTGTAAAAATAAAATTATGCCTAGACCTATTTATAAGTCTGGAAAGACAGTTAGTTTGTTAGTTGGTTGTAACAAACTAAAATTGTTTAACAAACTTAATCTTGATAACCGCTCCTTATTTTCAGCTAATCTTTCACTACTCGTCTGCAGCTGACTTGGTGAAGACTTGCCTTTCTTATTCTACTCAGCTAGTCTTGACCTCGTCTAAGCTCTTCATGATCGTCTCCTGCAGATGACTTGTCTTGAGCTTGTCTTCAGATGACCTCCATCTTTCCAGACCTCAGCTGACTTATCCAGCTCTTCCTAGTCTGATCAGCTTAGTACAGGATCTCCACCTCAGCTGTTCTTCAAGATTGTCTGATCATCTGAGTTGATTCCTTTTAACACATCAAAACCTCTTCTAATCTAACACCTCTTTTTACCAATCCTAATAGTGAGAGATTTATGAATGCACAGTTAATAATATGAGTTAAATAGTAAATGCAACACCTAATTAATAGTGGTTCAGATTTAAATATCCCATGTCCACTCTCTTTGATATACAGGGACTTCATTACCAATGATCAAATGGTCTTGTGTCCTCTATCACCTCGAGGATTCGACCTTAACATTTTACAAGTTCTAGTCCTTGTTACAATCTTCAATTTTCGAGTTCGACACACTTTCTAACTCTTAGATCTACTTTTCTCAAATCAGCTTACTCTCCGACTAGAGATATTAATTGATGATTTTACAGTTCAAATTCTCTGAAACAATTCTTATCTTCAAAGTTCAATTCAATGGAAGGATTGTCTCTCTAAGCTTATGTATATGTTTTTAAGCTCTGTGTACAAAATGATCATTCTAGGATTTTGTTTGAATTGTGTGTATAAGGTCGTGTAGTTCTGTATGCGAGCTTGACCTAATCACTTGTATTTATAGTGATTGAAAAACTAGCTATTGGATGAGCTAGCAAACAAATCATCTATACTTGAAAATAATTGTTATTTGACTTTGTTGATTGACTGATTGATTCCTTCAATCAGGGCTTGATTGATTATTTGATTGATCTTCTAAGATCCTCTTTATTGCAATCTGATTTTCTGATTAATTATGATTGGCAATCATCAAATCTGGAATATTCAACGGTCAACTCTTGATATCAGCTGGCTTCAAACATAGCTGATTGATCATTCCTTCTCATCCAGTCTAATTTTGATATCTTCGGGAGGTCAGCTAAGTATAAGTCAACCAACACTTAGAACTTAGCTGCTTTATCTTAGGATGTACTTCGCTGACTCTTCTACTCAGCAAACTCATCTCCTACTAGTTTGTTGGTACTCCTTAGCACGAAGTTTTCTGTCTTCAGCTGGTCTTCAAGCCTTCTGAACTAGCCTAGAAGGGTCCCCTTTAACATCAGATTAACCTAACTTGATATATACCATCAACTGACTAACAAATTCAGCTAGTTCTATTACACTTGGTTTTTATTCAACATCATCAAAACTATACAAATAATTTTCCTAACATTCTTACGTCCATATCATCATACAATGCATATAACAATTGCTTCGACATTAAAGACACCAAAGACTTAAAAAAATCAATCATCACGAATTATTCTCTCACTTGAAGCCTCATGAATATGACCTTCAATGAAAATAGGAATCAGATAAAGGAACTTTAGCCTCAGCTGGAAAGGGAGTTGCTTTTACAACTGCCTCAGAGTCCTCTCCTAAAGAACCTGTAGGAGAAGACTTGAGATTAAAGGAGCACATGACTTTGTTTACCAAAAGATTTGATACGATGAATTCCAAGTATGGGAAATACAGACGCATTAGTAGAATACTAAGAAGTCTAGTTTGAGGTTAGAGCACAAGTCTCTTGCCAGCGCAAAAAGAAGATTAGGAGAGTTTAAAGAAAAACAAAAATACAAGTCTCCTAATAGAAGAAGAGAGTCCAGCCCGAGAAGAAGAGAACCCAGTCCCAGAAGATTTTGTCGTGATTATTACTGATAGACTTATCAGAAGCCTAGACATTTCAGTTATGATTGTCTAGAGCTGACACCTAGGGAGAGAGAAGAAAAAAGATTGAAAAGAGATCGGAGATATGCGGACAAGAGAGCCCTGATGGTGGATGCAGAAGAGTCTTCATTTAGTTCGTCATCAAACTTGCTAGGATGTAATTTAGTTTTGTTGAGTTAAAAGTAAAATAAGTTATGTAAATAGGATAACCAGCTGATAGTATTTGTATAGTCAGCTGAAGTAAAGTATTATGTCTAATAAGACTAAGTTAACTATGTATTGGAATGTATTTAGTTAAGTTAGACATAAGAAAATACACTAGCTGAAAACAGATGAAGTGACATCAATCAGACAAGGTGAAAAGTTGAAGAAAGTGAACTAAGCAAGAAGCAGACAAGGGTGAAGACTTGGTTACTTAAGAGTTAACTTGAAATCAGACTAGATGAATCAAGAGTTCAGACTAGATGGATTCTGAAGGTGGAAGACAATTGGGAATTAGCTAAGTAGAATAAGAAAGGCTTATGATGATTGGAATCTGACGAGTAGAAGAAGTTCAAGTTATAGGTTAAAGTTAGTTATGGAAGTTATAATAGCCTTGGAGAACGATTATGTGATTGAAATAACTAACTTGGAGGCTGAAAAACTATAAGTATTTGGGCATCAGTCGCTGAAAGTAATCAAGAGAGAGAGATCAAGCATTCTACACATTAGAGCAAATAGATATTCTGAGAAGTAATCAAGAGAGAGATCAAGCATTCTTCACAAAGAAGATTTTTACTTTTTATTTTGTGTTTAGAGAACATAATTGAATGATTTTATCTTTATCTTTGTTTTCTTTCTAAATTAGAATCAAAATAGAGTAATCTGTTTAGAAGATTTGAACAGATTCGGTGTGATTTCAGATTATAATTCCATATCCTAAAGAAGGTGAAGAATTTGTACTCGAGAATAATAAGTAAATGAGTGAAGTCCCTTTCAAGAGTTTTAAAAGGAGAGTGTATGTAGGATATTCAAATCCGAATCACTATACATCATCTTGTCATTTACTTTATGCACTTCATATATGTTCTTGATTAATGTGGTTATTTGAGAAAGTAAAATCACATAGTCTTATAAGAGTAACACAAAGAAGAAATTTATTAAAGCAGAGTATAATCTTTCCACTGTGTATTTCATCTAATCTAGTTGATAAATCTGTAAATTTTGAATTTAGAGGTGTTCGCAAGAAATCTATTCAACCCCCTCTAGATTTTTAGATCTCTTCAAAGACTCAGCCTGGGACTAACAAAACTTCTCATCGGATAATGATCTATATTTATTGACAAACATAAAATAGGTATTTTCTGAATCTTGTTATTCTTTTGCTTCTCACACCTTAGAGGTTAACTATCAAACAGACGAGATTGACCATGATCTTGTTGATAAGTTAATGATTGATCTTAAGACTGTTTTACATGCTTATAAGAAAGTGAAAGATGAAAACAATAGCTTAAAGTTGCAAGTTTGTTGATGTACCAGTAGAGTCTGAACAAGCACTGACCGAAGAGCTGAATGCTCTAAAAATCAAGTGTTCAGAACAAGATCAACTGGTAGAAAGGCCGCTTGCTGAAAACCTTGAGTAGGCAGATCAATTGAAGATCCTGCAAGTTAAGTTTGATGAAATCTTCCATCAACATGAGCGTGTTAAATCACATGAGAAACATTAAGTTTGAGATAGGATCAACTGAACAAAGTTTCTTATGTTGTTCAAACCACAGCTGAATCCTCTCAAACGAACATAAATGAGGGTGTTGGTTTCTCAACTGCTCAATCCTCAAGGGTCAAAGCAGATGTACCTAAGAAGAGTACACATGCTAAGGGTGTTGTTAAGACAGACAAAAGTTCTAAACCTAAACATGTCGGTAAGGGCAAGAGGCCAGCTGATCAAGCAAGTCAACTGAATGGGAAGAAGAGTGTAAAAACTCAACAACCCAAACAACAGATGAGGTTTCCTAAGCAGGGGGAAATTCAGCTGAAGAAACCTTAACAAAATTAGCAATGTAGGCGTCAGCCTGGACCATCTCGTAAAAGACAATCTCAGTTGAAGACTACTCAGCCTCAGTAGACTTGCAAGTCTACTCCCCGATGTTCTACTAAGTCATTCATGCCTGTAAGATATGAATATTTTAATAGCTCAAGTAGAACGTACCCTTATCAACAAAACCCTCAGACCATTACACGAGAGCTGGTCACTCCATCCAAAGAACCGCGGAAGGGTCAGAAGTCTTCTAGAAGAAACACTGCTAACACCATAGACATGCATCCAAAAAGGCACCGAAGGATGAAGTTTTCTATGTTGATATGATGAGAGATGGATGGGATCCCCTAATCTTGATGGGGACACCTTATTTCTTTGGATCCCTAAGGCTATGTTCTTTTTCGGCTTGAGTGAAATTTGACAAATGAGGATGGAGAAATAAAGTGGATGAGGCAAATCTAATTAATAGTAGATCTGTGTTTTAGTTTGGGATGAACAAGTAGGAGTGGATGTAACTTTATGTCAAATCAAAGCTTTTGAGTGATGATAAAGTATTATTTTATTGTTGTTGGATAATAAAATTTTGATTAGGTGGAAAAAAAAGTGAGAATGAGTAAATATATGAAAAGTAAGAGAGTGAATGAGTAATGCGTAAATGTAAAAAACTTAAGGTGATGTGATAATTTTAGATATATATAGGTGTATAATAGGGGGATGTGTATTTGGATGGAGAATTAGATTTGCAAATCTATAGAGTGGACGGGATTCAAATCTTAAATTCTGACTTCGTAAGCTGAAAAAAAACAAGGCATGTTCTTGTTCAGTGTGTGGTGAATGTTTAGATTGGAAGAATTACCAAGTGTAAAATATCTAGGGAAGTGTGGAACACACTTGCCCTGATGTAGAAATGGACTAATAAATTAAAGGAAAACAAGGTGTTTGTTGTTATTCAGAAATATAAAACCTTCGAGATGCAACTAGGATAAACCATTTATCAACTTGATATCTGATTCACAAAAATGAGATACCCTCACTTGGAAACTCTTAAGATCCTGAGATCACTTCTAGGAGATGTAAAGTTTTCCCGGTCATGATTCAGAATACTAAAGATTAAAGTTCTATAACAACAAGTCCATTATTCTCCGAGGCTCCATTTGGATGGAATCATTTGATATCAAGGAATTTGAGGATAATACATCATACATTTACAAATCAAAATGGAGAAAAACTAAATGAATGGATTTGGTTCACACAAATATTACTTATAAGTGGGAGGATTTCAAATACCCAACAAAACCTAGTCATTTGAAATCCTCTCACTTCTCCCACTTGTGCTTAATATTTGAGTGAATCAAATCCATTCATTTAGCTTTTCTCCATTTTAGTTTGTGTGATTACATGGTATATTATCCTCAAATCCCTTGATTTCAAATCCACTCCATCCAAATGGAGCCTAAGTTAAAAGCTTATGAATTTGACCCGAATTGAAGAAAAACTATTAAAGCTAATGTTGTTGAGGATCCATCTACTCCAGAGAAAGAAGTTGTTTTCAAAGAAAGGACTGTTGAACATGTCACCTCTCATGTCAAAGCTCTAATGGATATGTCCAAGGAAAAAATTAGAGAAGAACGAGTCTGATGGCAAGGAGATTTGAAAAGTTAAATTCCAATATTGGAAGATACAAGAAGTATTCAGGATTCAAAAGACATGAAGGGGTATTCTTATTCCAACTCTAGATCAGAAGACAAGCGTGAGATTAGGACTAGAGACGTGATCAAAATCAGAGGAACTCAAGCAAGCATGGAGGATCATAGTTAAGGCATAGAGAACTAGTGCCAAGAAAAGAAGAAGAAGAAGAAGATGCTAACAGGTGCTACTAGTTCAATAAGACAGGGCATTATCAATATGATTACCCTGACCTGAGTACCAGTGAACATGATGAAGTGAAGGTAAAAAAACAAGAGGTATACTGACCAGAAGACCATGGTTGTTGATGATGCCACTAACTCCAATAGTCCTAGTTCATGATCCCATGATATGTTCTCTGATGATGATGATGATTTATGTCTGATGGCAGAGAAGAACCTAAGGTACAATCTCATTTATCTTGTACTTCTTCTGATCATGCACTTGAGCGTAAATCAAATTCAGCATGTGATATAGACTTCACAATAAGAAATCAGTCAGACTTGAGTTAGCTACTTTCACAATGAGACTGACTCAAGAACTTGAAGCTCTGAAGTTCAGTTTAAATGATAAGAACTGATGAAAAGGTTAGTTGATGACCAAGTTTAGAAACCTCAAGAAATGAAGACGTTAAAGTGTAAGTTCGATGACCTTTTTCTATAGGCATAAGGCTCTAAAAATGAGGGAAGAGAACTTGCGTAAGAAAGGCAATGATGATGAATAAATCCTTTGTTTCCATAGAGGAAATACATAACTTCCAATTATCTACTATTCACAAGAATGAACTAGGGTATAATCCACAGTAATCTTCACAAGGTAGCAAATTGTTACTTTAGGAAGCGGCACTAAACGAGGTTCTGCTCAAATTGTTCCTTGTAATTGTTGATGAGAGTGAATTGATGCATGATTTGATGGGGTATTTTTGTGCAAAAAGTGATGGAAAGTGTTACTTCTTTAGCTTAAATGTGTAGAGTATCACTCTTTGGCATGAAAAGTATCACTTGTGTAGATTTTGATGTTTTTCATCCCGTTTTCAGGTAAATCGGTGGAATTTGACCAAACCAAGAGTACCGGCATTCATACGGTGAAGAGACGAATGAGACGTGTTGGTCCCGATTAGTTGAGTTGATTATGAAGCTTTGAGTTAACCTTCTAGAACAAAATCTAGAAGGGGAGGGGGGGTTGAATAGATTTTGTAGATTTTTCAAATCTTTCTAAACTAATTCAAAGTACCAGATGTACACAACGAAAATTCAAGATTATACTCAACTTTTAATAAGATCAAAAGCACACTGATATTCAGATTTTAACTTTGATTCTGAAATTAATTCTTGAACGATAAAATGTAAATTGAACAAATAAGTAAATGAAAGCAGTAAAGAACACCAGAATTTATAGTGGTTCGGATTATAACAATCCTACACCCACTCTCCTTCTCCAACTTGAAGAAGGGTCTCCACTATCTGCTTGCTTACTTACTGTACAATCTTACAACTTACAACTTGATCTTCAATTCTTCAAAAATGCTAATCAAACTTCTGAAATCTAACTCTAAGAATAAGAAGTGTATTTGAAGATGTGCAATGAAGTGTTTTGTGAATTCTGTATGTAGTGTGAATTAAAAGGTCTATCTAAAAGTCGTGCCTAGATCTATTTATAAGTCTGAAAAGACAGTTAGTTTGTTAGTTAGTTCTAAAAACTGAAAACTGCTTTAACAAACTTAATCTTGAAAACTGCTCTAGACCTCAGTTGTCTTTGCTCTACTCGTCTACAGCTGAACTCGGTGAAGACTCGCCTTTCTTATTCTACTCAGCTTATCTTGACCTCGTCTGAGCTCTTCATGTTTGTCTCCTGCAGATGACTAGACTCAAGCTTGTCTTTAGACGACTTGTATTCTTCTAGACCTCAGCTGACTAGATTGATTCTCGACCCCGTCTGATCAGCTTAGCTTACGATCTCAATCTCAGCTGTTCTTCAGGTCGTCTGATCAACTGAGCTGCTTCTTTTAACTCATCAAAACTTCTTGATCCAACAATTTCCCCCTTTTTGATGAAGTTAAAACCTATAAGGAAGAAACACACTCACAGCTGAAGTTAGTACTAGAGTTAGTTAAGATAATCAGATAGGTATATTAGAGCACTTATTCTCATTACAACAGATTCATTCACATTAAAACACTTAAGAAAAATTAAGTCCTTTTAGACTCTTTTAGAAATATTTTTTTTAAAAAATTGAGTCTTAAGACTTAGATAAATTTTTAGGAAAAAGTTTTCAAGTCTGAGAAATAAAATTCTCAGATGACTTATACTTAGAAAAATTTTAAGTTTTTCTTAATGCAGAAAAAAAACTTTAAGAAAATAAGACAAGTAATTCACATAAGTCCAGATATATTCATTCACATAAGTCCAGATATATTCATTCACAAATTTACAGATTTACAAATAGAAGAACTAATAGAAAATAAAAGATAAGGAAAAGAAAATCCTGTTCTATCAGATTCCTCATCTGCTGGCTTCTGGAATGTTCAGCCAGTTGAAAATCCTTGCTCTTAGCTGTTTAAGTTCGTCCTCATCTGTGAGCTCGGATTCTCTTTCTGCTTTGGCTATGACTGATCTGACCCATTCCAGATCAGGAGAGCCGTCTTCCTTCAGCTTGGGGGTAACTTGCTCATAGGCTGGTGCAACTAAGTCGCAGTTGAACACGCTGTGTGCCTCATCAAGCAGCTTCCCATATAGATCGGCATCCTCCTTTTCCATCCATTCATGCCAGCTCATGTCTTCATCGGCTGCTCCAGATAGAGATGCCTTCAAGATGTACCAGTAGTACATCCATCTGGCATCCAGGGCCTGCTTCTTGTATTCACTTGTAAATTTTCCTGATACCATCTTAGGAGGAGCTGACGTGCGGTGGACAGGGCGGAAGTCCGCTTCATCTGCTGCTTTGGATACCCACTTCCGAGTATCCTTGTCCCACTTCAGCTCAGCTTTCCCCAGCTTCTTCAGCCTCTTCTTCTCCTGCTTCTCATACTTCTCCTTCTCAGCGTGGATTCTTCTGATCTGCTCAGCTGAGAGGTTTGAGAAGTCAGGCTCCTTCCTTTTGCGCTCGGCTCTGGGGCTAATCAGCTGCTCAGCTGATGAAGACTTCTCCACTGCTTTGCCTTTACCCTTGCCCTTGGCCTCGGGTTTTTCTGATTCTTTCATCTTGGCCAGCAGAGCTTCAGACTTCTCTTCCTCCTCCTTCCTCCTCTTCTCCTCATCCTCTCGGATGGCCTCCTCTAATTGGGTCACCCTCAGTTGCAAGGCTGCCAGCTCATCCGATTTTATTTTTATTTCTGCCTTAGCTGCCTCCAACTCAGCTGAGTCTGCCTTCGAGTCTACCTTGTCTGTGAGTGATAAGACTCCAGCTGTGAGGGTGTCCATCCTTCCTTCGGCTCCTTCCCCCTTTTTAACTTCATCTCGGAGGGTCTGGAGCTGTCTTTCCAGTTCTGAGCAACGAACCCTGAAATAATTCTGATCAGACGTGAGTGTATTGACCAGGATCTCGTTGTCAGCTGCCATCTTCTGCTTAAGTGCCTTAACCTCCTCCTCCAGGTCACTCAGCCGAGAACCAACAACAATGCTGAGATTGGCTGAAAGGTTCCGTGAAATGTTATCCTCAGCAATCTACATGTTGGCGAGCATCGTATCGGTGATTGCTCGAATCACCTTACTCGTCTTCTTTTCCATCAGCTTTTAGACTTGAGAGATAATCTTCTTGTGCAGATCCTCAAAAGCTGACGAAATTGCAAGGATTGGACTGGCCTCCTCCTCTGGTTCAGATGAGGAGGAGGTGGTGGGAGAAGTTGGACTGGGGGAGCTCATGTGGATATTCCCAAAAATGTTGGAGGTATCCACCGGCTGGGGTTCAGATGGGAGGGATGAAGTGGGAGCGTCTGATGGGGGAGGGGGGATTTCTGGTGGGGGTGAAGATGGTGGGGGTGGAATTTGTGAGGTAGTTGGTGGTGGAGATGGGTTAGCTGGGGTAAGGTGGGTTGGATTTGGGAGGATGTGGGTAAGGCTGGTGGGGAGATAGATATGGGGGTTAGGGCATATACTGGTCCTGTTAGGAAGGACAGCATCTGAGATGGGTATGGTGGAGGAGATGATGTTTGGGTTTGGGGGAGGGGAGATGAGGTTGTGGTTTGGACTGATTTGGGAGTAGGCTGTTTTAGAGGCTCTGAGGTGCCAGCCTGGGACACCTCTTCATCGCCAGATTGGGATGGAGAGGGGGAGGGGGAGAATTGTACCTGACTATGAGTGGGGGAGGGGGTCCTCTCAGAGCTTATATCCTGGACCTCCTCTGATTGGACCAACTGAGCTGCTATCTCCAGCATGGTTACCTCTTCAGGTAAAAGGCTTGGCTGGTCAGCAGATGTTCCCCCAAGCTCTGAGGTTTTCACCAACCTACTCCTCCTCGTCGGGGCCTTCTCCTTTAGCTTCATCGGCTGTGTAGCCTGAGCTGAGCTTACCGTAGGCAGCTCTTCCTCTCTCTCCTCTTCTTCCTCCTCCTCAGCTTCCTCTGAAGCTGGTGCCTGGGCTCCGACCTCAGCTCCTCCTTCGTCTGAGTCGGCTGGAGCCCCAAGCGGCTCATCCTTGGTCAGGATACCCTTTTACTTTGTGTAGGTCCTGACTCCATCTGCCCAATTTATCTCAGCTGACAGCAGGTCCTCCATGATCACCGTCACCTTATTAAATAGGCTGGTGATTGACCTCGCCTGCCACTTTCCTCCTACCACCTCCAGTCTTTTCCTTTCCATCTCCAGCTTCTCCAACAGCATCCCAGCCCAGTTGGCTTGAACTCCATCTATAATCGTCCTCATGACGCACAGCCTGGGTCTGGTCAGCCCATCATGGGAACTCTGTTCCCCAAGGATGACCTTCGTTACAATAGTCATCAGAAGGCGATATCTCCGTCGGAGCATCTTCTTCTTCAGCTCCGATCGCCGGTCCCTCATCGAATTCCGGGCAATCATCTCCAATGATTCCACCCAGTCATCGGATTTGTATGTGAGGGGGTTCACTCCTTCACTACTGGTGTCGAATATGCGAGCCACCTCCACCGGAGTAACCGTCAACACCTCGCCGTAGACTCGAGTTTTAAAGACTCCATTTTCAAACGTCCCATTGATGTAGAACTCGATCCCTCGCATATCCAGTGTTTTATTGGAGAGGATTGGAACAAAACGTCCTCAATCCAGCCCTCTCCAATAACTCCAGTATTTCTCTCGATTCTCCGTCAGAAGTCGTTTCAAAATCCACGTACATCTCCGATTTAATCTTCTTGTTGTACGTGTCATTGTGAACATCTACCATGGTTGAAGTAACTCCTATTTGTTTATGGGAAGTGCTCATAAAAATAACACTGAAAGCTTTTGAAAATTTGCAGAATGTTTGTATAGAATTCTGAAAGTGAAAAGTTTTGATTGAGGAAGAAGATGTATTTATAGGGGGGAAAATTGGAAAGAGAAACCGCCATTTTAGAAAATTTGAATTAATCTGAGCCCTTTATTTAAAAAATTTTTACTGCGCATGAATCAACGGTTAAAAATTAAGATAAACGATTAGGATTCAGCGCGTGGATGTTACTCGCCTTTGGAATGCGTAAATAGTTACTTTATAGACTGTTGATTTGATAGATGTAGGTTACTTTATGCAGGGAAGTAAGTATACCTGACGTCAGCCTAGGGTTACCTTCCTTCAAATGAGGGTTTGCAAAACAGATGAGTTTAGAAACATATAGGTTTAAAAACAGATGGGTTTGTAAAGTCATCTGATAAAGTAACCTGTCTGATTTTAAAACAGCTTAGTTTTAACTTTTTATCAATCTTAAAAACAGTTTAAATAAACAGACTCAGACTTAATTTTCTAAAAATGGGTTTTCCAACCAATCATTCCAAAAAGAATTTTATGAAAAAAAATAGGTTTATTATAGAAACAAAGGTGTCTGAATAAAAGATTGAGGAAAAATGCGGTGAAACAATCTGATCTTGTGACCTATTCCTGCAAAGACAAAGACTTAAGAAAAACCATTAGTAGCTTGAGGTATATCAGATAGGGTGCAGATAGCCATCTGTTTCTTCAGGAGATCAGCTGACTATTGTGCCCTCATCTGATTTACCAAATGTCAGATAAGTAATTATCATGTCAGATAAGGTCAATATGACTAATCCTTGATTCTTGATTCCTAAGAAGGAAATCAATGATATCAGCTACCTGATTGTCCTTTGACACATACCTAGTCTGATAATTCTTTCTAGACAATGACTTAAAGAAAAGTAATAACCAAAAATAAGGAATACATTAAACAGATGCAAGCAAATTAGAAATCAACTAAAGATGCATCAAGTAATCCTAATTCTAAGCATAATTCTTTAAACCTAGACTCAGCTAATGGTTTTGTAAGAATGTCTGCTCTTTGTGATTCAGTAGCTATTTTCTCAATCCTAATGTCATTCTTCTCAACATGATCTCTAATGAAATGATGCCTAATATCTATATGCTTACATCTAGAACGCAGAACAGGATTGTAAGTCATTGCTATTGCACTATTACTATCACAGTAAATAGGAACAGCTGATGTTTGAATATTATAATCTCTAAGCTGTTGACTAATCCAGAGGAGTTGAGAGCAACAACTTCCAGCTGCCATGTATTTAGCTTCATTTGTGGAGGTGGCAACAGATGTCTGTTTCTTAGATAACCAAGAAATTAATTTGTTGCCTAAGAATTGACAAGTTCCTGAAGTAGATTTCCTATCAATCTTACATCCTCCAAAGTCTGAATCTGAATAACCTGTCAGCTCAAAGTTGTCATCAGCTGGGTACCATAACCCTACTTGCAAGGTTCCTTTGAGATATTTAAGAATTTTCTTAGCTGTCTCCAGATGAGTTTTCTTGGGATTAGATTGGAATCTTGCACATACCCCAACTACAAAGGCTATATCTGGCCTGCTTGCAGTGAGATAGAGAAGAGATCCAATCAGTCCACGATACTCCGTTGCATCTGTGGGTATCCCCTGCTCATCTGAATCCATAGAGAAGTTAGTTGCCATAGGTATTTTAACTTCTCTGCTAGTAGTCATTCCTAATTTCTCAATCAGATCCTTAGCATACTTAGACTGATGTATAAATATACCCTTACTCATCTGTTTAATCTGTAAGCCTAGAAAGTATGTTAATTCACCCATCATTGACATTTCAAACCTATTTTTCATGAGAATGCTAAACTCTTCACATAATTTCAGATTAGGTGAACCAAAGATTATGTCATCTACATAAATTTGAACTAATAGAATGTTACCATCTACTTCCTTTCTAAACAAAGTTCTATCAATCTTACCTTTTGAAAAACCATTTGATGTCAAGAAATCAGATAAGGTATCATACCAAGCTCTGGGAGCTTGTTTCAGTCCATATAGAGCTTTGTTGAGTTTATAGACCTTGTTATTGATCTTAAACCCAGGAGGCTGCTCCACATAGACTTCCTCAAGCAACACACCATTAAGGATGACAGACTTAACATCCATTTGAAAGACTTTGAAAGATTTATATGCAGCAAATGCCAAGAACAACCTTATTGCCTCTAATCTGGCAACTGGAGCATAGGTTTCATCATAGTCTATCCCCTTAAACTGTGAGTAACCTTGTGCAACCAATCTTGCCTTATTTCGAACAATTATGTTGTTCTCATCTGTTTTGTTTTTAAACACCCATTTGGTGCCTATAATCTTTCTGTGTAAGGGTCTTTCCACAAGTTCCCATACATTTTGCCTTTCAAACTGATGTAGTTCCTCCTGCATGGCAGTTATCCAGTTTGGATCTGATAGAGCTTCTTCAATAGACTTGGGTTCAAGAAGCGACACATAACAACTGAAAAGACTTTCAGAGTTCAGCATCATTCGTGTCTGCACACTACTAGATGGGTCTCCTATAATCTGATCAGATGGATGATAGCTTCTCATCCTTTTGCCTATATGAGGAGAAGGATCCTCATCTTGAGTCTCAGTAGGCAACTCTTCTGATTCTACCTCAGCTGACATTCCCCCTTCATCAACTGACCCCCGCTGATTAGCTGATGTCAAGGGTGTCTGATCTGATGGAGTCTGATCAGAAGTTGTCTTCTGATTATCAGATGGGGATTCTTCTTCATCCGATTCTGAATCAAGACTAGGTAGATAGACAGTTCTATGTTTAGTCTTGGTCAGTTCAATTTTATCTAGACTTTCAGAAATTTGATTCACTTTATCTGAGAAGGAATACAACTCATCAAAAACAACATGAGGGGTTTCCTCCACACAAAGGGTTGTCTTGTTAAAAACTCTAAATGCCTTGGAAGTGTTAGAATATCCTAAGAATATTCCATCAGCTGCCTTAGCATCAAAAGTTCTCAACTTAGATTTCCCATTGTTATGGACAAAACTCTTACAACCAAAAGCTCTGAAATATGAGATTCTTGGAATCTTACTCTTCCAAATCTCATATGGAGTCTTACCCTTGTCTTTAACAACCAAGCACCTGTTCTGGGTATAACAAGCTGTGTTGATGGCTTCAGCCTAGAATCTGTGAGGTGTTTCATACTCAGCTAACATGCTCCTGGCTGCTTCCTTCAAGGTTCTATTCCTTCTTTCAACCACTCCATTTTGTTGAGGAGTTCTTGCTGAAGATGTCTCATGAATAATTCCACACTCATTGAAAAAGTTAGATAGACAAGAATTTAAAAATTTTGTGCCCTTATCACTCCTTATTTTAATAATATTAATACCCTTTTCATTCTGAATCTGTCTGAATAAATCAGGGATCTTGTTTATAGTCTCATTTTTCTTGAAAAGAAATATAACCCAAGTGTATCTAGAAAAGTCATCTACTAAAACAAGAGTATACTTCCTTCCACTGAAACTGAGAGGAGAAACAGGTCCAAACAGATCCAGATGAAGTAGTTGTAGAACTCTTTCAGATGAAGAGGAGTTAATACTCTTAAATGAGTGTCTAGGTTGTTTACCTTTCTGACAAGCATCACATTTAAGATCAGTGGATAAAAGTTTCTCAGGTAATCCCTTAACAAGGTTCTTTTTAGCCAGCTTACTAAGGGTCTTGAAATTCAGATGACTAAGCCTCTTGTGCCATAGCCAGCTGAGATCTTCTCCACCCTTAGCTATCAGACAGGTATCTTTGGGGCAACTATTAAAGTTGGCCACATAGACATTACCATGTCTGAAGCCAGTTAAAAGTACCTTATCTGAAGAATTATCTAAGATATCACATTTATCCTTTGAAAATTTGACAAGAAAACCTTTATCACAAAGCTGGGAAACAGATAGCAAATTATGTTTCAAACCTTCAACAAAATATACCTCAGATACCTGAATATCCTTGATAATCAGAGTACCTACACCTTTAGTCTGACCACAATTATTGTCTCCAAATAATACTCTTGGACCATCAATGCTTTGGAAATTTGATAACAGCCTCTTGTTATGGGTCATGTGTTGTGAACAACCACTATCAATGTACCATATGGAAGCTAAGATCTCTTCCTTGAGTGATGATCCCTGTGAATCCTGAAAAACTGATTAGTTATAAGGTACCCTAGTGATCTTGGGTCCTTGAAGGTCAAGCATCACTTTAGGTAACTAGATAAAAATCTCATCTCCAAATAATAAATCAGACTTGGTCTCTCTACCAAATCTGTCTACAATTGTATCACTTTTAAATGATAGCTTGTTGGATTCAGATTTAGTAATTTTCCTAAACTTAGAAAATGTGGGATAACATCTGCTTCTTCCATCAAAAGTATTATAATAAGAATTTCTTCTTATTTTGGTTCTTGGATTTCTCTTAGTCTGATAAGGAGTCCTCAGCTGAATTTTTGTTTTCAAGCTGGGAGATGAAGTCCTTACTTGACTAATTGGTTTCCAAGGACCAATTTTAACCTCTTTTGATTGATCAGATGCTTTCACAAATTTCCTAGGTTTCTGGACATCTGATTTATTATTTCTATCATAACCAAGACATATTTTGTCATGGGATTTTTGGGATTTATTAAAGATGTGATCTATTACTGATTGTGAACTATTAAGTTGACTGATTTTGAAGAGTAGCTTCTCATTGTCTTTCTTAATTAATTCATTTTCAGCACAGATTACTTCAAATTTGTCTTTTAAAGTTTTCAATTCACTTTCTAATCTTTCAGGTAAGCTGGCTGATGTACTAGCCTCAGCCTGGGGAAAATATTCCCCCTTGAATGTTTCCTCAGTTTCTGAATAGTTCATCACCTGCTTTCCTTTAATTAGAATCTCAATTTGATCCTTTAAAGCCAAATTTTCTGTCTCTAGCTGTTTATAAGCAGCCAGAGATGTCTTTAAATCTCTCAATAATTCATGAATAACAGTTTGATCATAATCAGATGCAGACTGACAGGAATCATTATCAGAAGATGAATAATAGACTACCTCTTTAGCCATGAGACAAATTTCATCATCTGATCCAAAATCAGATGAAGATGATGATGATGATGATGATTTCTTTGGCTCCTTTTCTTCAGCCAGTAAGGCTCTTTGGTCTGCAAATCTCCTGTCTCTCTTTTTCCTTTTCTCTTCCCTTTCTTTAGGAGTCAGTTGAGGACAATCATAGCTGAAGTGTCCTGGCTTGTTGCATGTGTAGCAAGTGTCACTCCTGTCTGATCTAGGGCTGGAAGGATTTCTTTTGACAGGTGATCTGAATCTTATCATCTGGCTCCTGCTTTTGTCATCATCTGTAGACTCATCTTCCTTTCTTCCTAATCTGGATCTTGATCTATCCTTTCCTGCAAATCTCAATTTATTTCGTTTATACTTCATTCTTAGTCTGTCATACCTTTTGGTGAGAAGAGCCATCTGCTCCTTCAGAGATAGGTCAGCTCCTACAGACTCAGTTGACACCTTGTCTTCTTTGCTGACAAAGGCAACAGACTTGGATGAGGTGCTCGACTCCATCTCATCCTCCTCATCTTCTATTTGAATATCATATTCTAGAGCTTTAAGATGAGAGAACAAAGTATGGTGAGTAATACAAGATAAATTTTGAGTAGCTTTAAGGATATTGGATTTCTCCCTCCATCTCTTGGTTAAAGATCTCAGAATCTTGTTATTAATCTCCTTCTCTGTATAGTTTTTTCCAAGGTCAGCTGCTTTGTTGAAGAGATTTGTCAACCTTACATCTAACTGATCAACAGATTCATTTTCCTTCATTTTGAATGTATCAAATGCGTGTAAGACCGACTGGAGCTTGTTCTCTTTTACTTGATCTGATCCTTCACAGACATTTGCCAGAGTTTGCCACATTTCTTTTGCAGTTTTGCATCTCTTAACCTTCTCAATCCAATCTTTACTTAAAGTCTCAATGATTTCAGTTCAAGCTACTTGATCAATATTGTGGATCTTTCTTTCATCATTTGTCAATTCAGAACTCTTTTTCTCTTGTCTGGTTCTGGATTCAGCTGACTCAGCTCCAGTGCTAGTGCCTCCATGATAAAATTTTATAGGTCCTTCTTCAAGAACCTCTTCCATCCTATCATGAATGGCCTTAAGATGATTCTCCATCCTGAATTTCTAGTAATCATAATCTTCAATAGAGAATTCAGGTAGATTCCTAGACTTCTTGCTTTTTCCTGATGACATGATGAAATAAAGAAACAAAATACTCCACAAAACTTATTAGTAGCACTGTTAATAACAAAGAAGAGAATGAAGAAAATCAAGAAAATTTCAGAATCTTAATTAAGATCTAAAATCAATATCAGAATAGCTTAACACTGCTCTGATACCACTTGTTGGTCCCGATTAGTTGAGTTGATTATGAAGCTTTGAGTTAACCTTCTAGAACAAAATCTAGAAGGGGGGGGGGTTGAATAGATTTTGTAGATTTTTCAAATCTTTCAAAACTAATTCAAAGTACCAGATGTACACAGCGGAAATTCAAGATTATACTCAACTTTTAATAAGATCAAAAGCACACTGATATTCAGATTTTAACTTTGATTCTGAAATTAATTCTTGAACGATAAAATGTAAATTGAACAAATAAGTAAATGAAAGCAGTAAAGAACACCAGAATTTATAGTGGTTTGAATTATAACAATCCTACATCCACTCTCCTTCTCTAACTTGAAGAAGGGTCTCCACTATCTGCTTGCTTACTTACTGTACAATCTTACAACTTACAACTTGATCTTCAATTCTTCAAAAATGCTAATCAAACTTCTGAAATCTAACTCTAAGAATAAGAAGTGTATTTGAAGATGTGCAATGAAGTATTTTGTGAATTCTGTATGTAGTGTGAATTAAAAGGTCTATCTAAAAGTCGTGCCAAGATCTATTTATAAGTCTGAAAAGACAGTTAGTTTGTTAGTTAGTTCTAACAAACTGAAAACTGCTTTAACAAACTTAATCTTGAAAACTGCTCTAAACCTCAGCTGTCTTTGCTCTACTCGTCTGCAGCTGAACTCGGTGAAGACTCGCCTTTCTTATTCTACTCAGCTTATCTTGACCTCGTCTGAGCTCTTCATGTTTGTCTCCTGCAGATGACTAGACTCAAGCTTGTCTTCAGACGACTTGTATTCTTCTAGACCTCAGCTGACTAGATTGATTCTCGACCCCGTCTGATCAGCTTAGCTTACGATCTTAATCTCAGCTGTTCTTTAGGTCATCTGATTAACTGAGCTGCTTCTTTTAACTCATCAAAACTTCTTAATCCAACAAGACGGGCGAAAACGGGGGTCGGAGGCGGAAGTCGGGTCGAAAAAATTCTCTGGACTCGACCCCTGATCGAGGTCTAGGAAGCTCAACCCGAGGGTGCAACCAACTGTTGAAAATTGCAAAAATTGAAGGCACCTCGACTCGAGGGCTGGAAGTTCGAGTCGAGGGTGAGGAAAATTCGGCAAGCTCGACTCGAGGGGCTGAAGCTTGAGTCGAGGCTGAGGCTTTTTAGGAAAAGCATGGGCACGATTTAAGGAAGCTCAACTCGAGGGCCCCAACCTCGAGTCGAGGGTGCAGATTTTTGAAAATGTGCCTTTTCAATCCATTTGAGCGGAAAACAGAGCATAACCTTCCCCATAGCAGTTACTTACAGTTTTTAGGGCGATTTCTGAGTTTCTTAGCTTAATTCTCCTTGTAGGTTGATTAAATTGTTAGTTTTAGATAGATTTTCATTAATTGTTGGTTACATTGTACTTTGATCCATTAGTTTTCTCATTTCAAGTTGTAATTCAAGTGAAGTGGAGTTTACATTTGAAGATACATTTGAAGATTCAAGCATTCAATATAGTGTTCATTTTGGCTTAATTGGTGATGTTCTTCCTCTTTACTCATTTCAATTCTTTAATTGTTGTGATTAGCCATTTGATTATGCAATTAGATTTTGTACCAATGGATTTTGCACTTTGCTCCCTGGGCTAATTCACTTGTGCTTGGGATAATTGAAATTGAGGATGATTTGATTGCTTGTGCTTTGATTGTTGATGATTGTTGATCAATTGAGATAGTTAGTGTCCTAATTGTGATTCTAATTGTGCTTCATGCATTTTTATCTCTTTAGTTTAATGTTTGATCACCCTAGCAATAGGCGATAGTTGAGCTAATGTGATTAGGGATTAATCGGGTTATAATTGTGTATGATTATATGAATTGGGTGCTTCTTAATTGAGAGATTAGTTGCACTAAGGATACTCACATTAGGCATTGTGTGATTAATGGAGACTTAATTGCATGATGATTTTATGCTTTCTATCTTAGTTGATTAGTAATTTGATGCAATCATAGCTTGTTGATCATTGATTCCTTGATGGATATTATCCCTTGCACCCCTATCCCCATTGATTGATTTTGAGAATTTTAGCTTGGTAATTGTTCTTGCCTACCACTTGTTTGATTAATTGCTTTGTTGAGTTGTTTGATTTTAATTCTAGCATTTTATTGTATAGTGGGAGCCAAAACCGTGATTGCAACAATAGTCATTGAAAACTTGCATTTCTAGGGACTCATGGCCATATTTTTCCCTTGGGTTCGATAAACTTGGTTGTCTTAATATCGCTTACCCGATTTTCCGCAATCAATTGTGTACAAGCCACGTGGAGCTGACAAGGGTAGAGGACCCAACTAGCACTTCAGGCAATAAACTGGAAATGCAAGACCAAAACCTAAGGCTATGTTTGTTTTGGGATTAAGTGTGTGGGGGAAGTCATGACTTTACATCCATGGGATGTAAAATCTTTGATGAATAGTAAAATTATGTGTTTGTTTTGGGATTTTGGTAGGATAGGATTTTGCTTTATGTCAAATCAAGTGTAAGAATAAAGTAGGAAAGAGAATAAATAGAGAAAAGTGATGATGTGAGTAATAATTGAGTGAGAGAGTACGTGGATTATTTTAAATGGGATAAAGTGATTTGTATTGAGAAGAATATATGTTTATAGATATTTTTTTTAAATGTATAAAGTAAATTGTATTGGAAAGAGTAATAATAGGTTTTATAGGTGTGGATTGAGTATAGGATTTTGAAATCTGGATTTCAAATCCCTAACTCGTATGGGACGGGGGCCGAAAAGTCCAAAGTCCATCCGTGTGAGTCTCAAAACAAACGCAGCCTAAGGGAAAAGGCTAAGCAAACCCATCAGTAGTCGAGGAATTACCGTTAAGATAATTCTCAGCATCAGCTGAGGAATACTCAGACGAGAAATTCTCAGGCCTGTCAGTTGAGGTACTATCAAGCGGGACTATCTCAGTTGAGACAGTCTCCCCTGACTGCACTAGGTTCAAGCAACCTGTAAAGGATGCCTATATTAGGAGACCTAAATCCTCTATGCCTACAGGTAAAGGTCCACTGCACCAAGTCAATAGAACTGCCAAAAAAAGAAAAAAAAATCCTAGCCATTGATTTAAAAAAATTGGTTAAAACACGGTCTTTTATAAAAGAGAAAAATACTTCATTTTTAAGATTTACGCTTTCAAAACTTTCAACCTTAGAAACTTCTCTGCAAATTCTCTCTTGTGTTCTAACCCTTTTCTAGAATCCAAATGGAACCCAAGGCAAATTCCAAGCTAAGCTCTCATAACTCAAATAACAAATTGAATTTGAATAGATTGTTTCAGTCACTAGTTCAGATTTAGATGAGTTATTGCCATTATTCCCAATGATACACACAATTGGGTTTCAACAGTTCCGTACCTTCAAACCCCGCATTCTTGTTCCTAGACATGTGGCAGAATGTTATGTAAAGATGTAGGTGAACAATGGAGAACTAGTTTTGAGGACTATGGTGAAGAAACTATCATCAAAGAATGACAAGGAAGGGAAGAGAGTCCGAGCCCAAGTTCGCAACATTGTTGTCCGAGCCCTAGTTTGCAACACTTTCTTATGGTCATACGAAAGCATTGCTCCAACTCTATTTAGCAAAGGAGAGGAGAGTCGACACTTGGATCGATTCTTGATCACTCTTGCCCCGTTCAACGCCAGGATAAACAAGAGACTGCTAAAGTCAATGTATCAAGTCCTCTTGTACATTGTGTCCAAATACTTCATGGGATGACTTGATCCCATGAGCATATCCTTCTTAAGATTAGGCTGATGGACGTAATATGGATTTAACTGATCAGGTGAGAAAGTGCAATTGATAAGACTACTTTCTTGGTCAAATAATTGTTGAGAAGAAGAAAGTTGTCAGGGCTGACAACAAAGTCAGTTCTACTTTTTGAATTTCGTTTGTTACCAATCTTGATTAGATCCTATATGACGCTCTTTGGGATGATGTGATTCCCTTCCTTGACAGCAGGATCCTCCTGATCAACAACATTACCACTAGGAGGTTACTCTCAGGCACAAAAGAAGGAGATTGCCTCTTTACATCCAAGGGAAGACAAAACGGAGGTTTCCCTCTAGCTCAGGGGTGAGGATGTCGATGTTAAGTTCGAAGACAAAGACTCTACCACAAAAGAAGTAGAGACAAGGAGGAAAACAAACGGTGTTGTGCCTGATGTTGACGTAGTGGCACATACTTGCGCTTATAGGAACACTTTTGGAAGCAAGTTTTTCTATTTTTTTTTTGACGCAATATTTTTGGGAAAAAAATATTTGACCCAGTTTGACCCTCTTAGTACTCACAAATTCTTTGCCCCTTCCTTAAATATACTAATAGTATGTAAAATTTTGTACATGAGTTTTTCTATCTTTAAATATATTATGGAAGACGAATAAAATTATTAAATTTATTTATAATTGTTAGGACAGAAATATTTAGTTTTGATGAAGTTAAGATGGGAATGTAAAATAAGATGACCAGCTGAAATCATTGTATAGACAGTTGAGGTATTAAGTAATAACTTGTAATAGTTAGACTAAGTATAGAAGCTCAAGACAGACAAGGTCAAGATAGACGAGGTCGAGAATCAGACGACAACATCCTTAAGAAGATCAAGACTGCTGAGTAGAATAAGAAAGATATGACAAAGATCAGACAAGGACAAACCGTCTAGTGACTAAAGATGCAGATGATTCAAGAAGTGTTAAAGATTTCAAGAAGCAGTTTCAACCAAATAACAAAATCAGTTTTAACTACTCAAGAAGCAGTTTCAATAACCAAGAAGGAGTTATTCAGTTATAATAAATTCCTAGAAGTCATCAATGCAGTTACAACTTCCAGAAGCCCATATAAATATGATTTAGATTAGGGTCACATATAACTTTTGACACATTATTATTATCTTAGCATTCAAAAAGCTCTAAAAACACTCATACGTGTATTCAAAGTACTTAGAAGTTACTCATTAGTTTCTCAAGTGTTTATAGAATACATCCTGTATATCTTCAAGCCTACAAATCCAGAATAGAGAAAAAAGTGTAAAGGCTGAAGAATTCGTGTAAACTGTAAGCTGTAAGTGAGTAAGTAAGCAAGTTAGTGGAGTCCCTTTCACAGGACCGTGAAAGGAGAGTGAATATAGGATTGTCATAATCCGAACCACTATAATTCTCTATGTTCTTTACTGTTTTTATTTACTTTCAGTCTTTATCGTTTATTCATCAAATTTCTGGTAAATCACTGATTAAATAAGAATTATCAAGGAATCAAGTATAAAATCAATTCTGTTGTGTGATCTATTTTAATAAGTTGGAAAGAAATTTTTTTATAGATAGTGAAATCTATTCAAACCCCTCCCCCTCTGGATTTCACTCTTTTGGAAACTTGATTCTTTGGGACCAACAATAATCACTGAAGTTATACTCCCTGTCTCTGTTAAAGCTTAACATTTCCATTTTTTTGAAAATTGTGGCCCATATTTACAGTAAAATACTCTACATTTTTACTTTTCTTACACTCTCTCTACTTTTTACTTTTCTTAAACTTCTTACCAATATTTTACAATAGAATACTATATTCATTAAAACTCGTGACATCCCTCAAATGTTAAACTTAAAGAGGTTAGGAGGGAGTATATAAGATATTTTAGATAATCATTAAAATTATATATGAATTTTTTAGATAATATACTAGGAGCAGTATATAATATTTATCCCTATATATCTATTAAAAATGAATATTAAAATTCTTTTTAAAAAACAAGAAATTGACACATTACAAAATTAATGAAAAAAAAAAACTAAATGTGTTAGAATTAATTATTTAATTAATAGATGTTTTATGTACAAAATAAAGTTAAATTATTGTTTAAATGAAATTAAATCACATAACAAACTTCTGGGTTTGAAAACAAAAGTTATAACTTAAATAATAAATCAGAAGAATCAACTTATATGATAAATAATAATCATTTCTTATTTTAATAGTCACATTTCCCATTAAAATAAAATAAAAACTATTATTTTTTACAATTACATATCACACGGGTAGAATAAAATCTTAATATATATATATATATATATATATATATATATATATAATATGTCTAATTAATTATTTTATTAAAAAGAAAACCTAAAAAGCCATAAGATCACAAATCGATCCAGAGGCCGGAGCCCCCACTAAAAACCTTGTTAAGGTAAAACCCTCCTTAGGGAAACCTTTAACCGAGGAAAAGGGAAAACTCCTCTAGAAAAAATTAACGAATACGAAAATATTCCATGAATCTATCATTAGCTGTAAGCTTCTGAATAAAATCCGGAATGTCTTCCCACCAAATATACTCAGCATCCATCTTATGAGTAGAGATTGTTGGTCCCGGACGAGATGTGCAAGGAGGTGGAAAGTCTAGAAGGTGGGGGGGTTGAATAGACTTTACCACACTCAAAACTTTTTCAACTTTTCGTGAGCTGAGTGTGAGATTAGAAGGCTTTGAAGTCTTCTACAGCAAGGTACTCAGAGTGTGCTAGGTGTGATCAGCAGACTTCGGAACCTCGAAGTCTTCTGATGGTGCGGAAGCTAATTTCGTGTGTGTATTTGAAAAACCCTTTGTAATGAAAACCTTTTTGAAAGATATTTAGCAAGTTTAGTGCAAGTTTATTAAAATAATGATGAATGAGCAGATATAAGTATGTATGCAGAAAGCTTGTAAAGACACAAGGATTTTTATAGTGGTTCGGATATAACGATTCTACGTCCACTCTTCCTGATTCCACAGGGGCCTTACTATCCACCAAAACTGGTCTTGTCTCCTCTAATCTCCTCGAGGATTCGACCACAGGAAGTTTAACAAGTTCCTGCCCTTGGTACAATCAATGTGATCTTCGAGTGTTGACTCTTAGATCTGAAACAATCAACATTTTCTCGTATAGAGATAATGAAAGGTGATTTACACTCCCTTGACCAAAAATAAATCTCTTTGAGAATATCGACGTCTTGAATCGATTTTTGGTACGAAGAATTATGCGTGTATTGCTATGAGTGAAGATGGATTTTTCTTGATGTTTCTCGCGCGTGTATATTTCAAAAATCCTTCACTTCAGTTTATATGATCCTGAATTTGACTAGCCGTTAGGCTAATTTGTCAATCAGGTCTTCAAGAAATGGTAAGTGATCGTTGGAAGATTTGTTTGACTTTGGATAATTGATTGTCTGATATCAATCAATTATATCTTGATTGATCTTGATTGATAATCCAATCTTCTCTAGATTGATTTCGGATATTTCTGAATTATCTTTCTGACTTTTGTTAATCCTGATGAATCTCTCGAAGTCAACTCTAGCAACCTTACACCTTGCTCCAGCACAGTTCTAAAGCTTGCTGTAGCACGGACTCCAACCTTGTTATCTTCACTTAAACCTTTCTTGACAACACTGTCTTTGCATATGCCTTATTATCTCTTCTTTATCTTCACCACGCCCTTCCAGATGACTTCGAATGAGATCTCTCTTAGATCTTTAAGTCTTCTTATCAGCAACCTTCAGTTCTCAATCAATACGGATCTTCAGGTCGAGCCTAGCAAGATTAACTATTCTAAGACATAAACCCTATCTAGATCATCAGCTGACTAACAGGTTCAGCTGGTCCTATTACACTTCGGTTTTAGGAACATCATCAAAACATACAAATTCTAATCCTAACAAATTCCCCCTTTTTTATGATGTTAAAACCTTCTTGAGAACTGTACAAAAACAAAGATATGCGAAAACAAGACAAGAAGAGACCTTTAAAAGGATCTCAAACGAAATCAGATGACAACGAGAAGTTGTCTTGGCGCAAAACATTCACTTCTATTAATATGGATATATCAGTACATCTTACAGAAGTGAAATGCAAAAGGAGCAAAAGATAACAGAGAAAAAAAAAAACAGACTTCATCAGCTTCCCATCCAGTAATCTAGCTTCCCAACCAACAACCTTCATATCTTCCTCAGTCATACCTTCGAAACCCTGTTGGAACATTCAGCCACTCGTACACTCTATCATAGAGTTCCCTGTTATCTGTTCCAATAGGTGGGCTGACCTCAGCCAAGCAGATTTTAAGCGTCCTGCGAATACTCAGCTGGTCAAACTTTCCATCTGCTGTGACTGGAGTAGGAATCTTTTCAAAATCTGGCGCTTGAAGGTTTAGGTTGAACTCAACAGAAGCTTTCAAAATCTCTGCCCAAAGATCACTGTGCCTTTCCTCCATCCAAGCAAAGAATGTTTCATTTGCTGTGGCCCCGATGCCGATACTTTTGCACACATAGTATGAGCAAATGAAATCTCTCTTTGCTGCTTTCCAGTCCTCAATCCTCTCAGGAGGGCAGCAATCATCCACATATCCATCAGTGTTGTGGGGGAGGATAAAGTCTTCCTCAGCCTCTGCTCCAGCAGGCTTCTTTCCTTTCCTACTTTGCTTCTTCTTTGACACATCAGGCTTTGCAACAACCTTCTTCGGTATGAACATCTTCTTCTGTTTACTGTCCAAAACATCCACCTCTTTTCCTTGCTTTCCAAGGAGTTTGATCATCTTGTGACTGTCCTTTTCCTCCATCCTTCTAGTTTCTAAATCAGCAAGGAAAGCTTCCTCATGCAAAGCTTCCAACTCTTCTTCAGCAGACTTCACTTTATCAACTTTTTCAGACATCTTAACCAACCTTCTCCTTTTCACAGGTTGGGAACTTTGACCTTCGCCCACTATAGCAGACTCTCGCAAAGCTCTCTTCAGATCTGCCTTCTCTTTCCTTTCCAGCAGAAAATTTTCAACGGCCTCCAGTCTATCTTTCACCTCCTTCAATTCTTTGTCCTTCGCCTCATCTCTCTCAACCATCTCAGTTCTCAACTGACATTCCCCCTTTTTAACATCACTCAAAAGAGGGGTCTAGCGAGCTTCCATCTCCAGCATCTTGGAAAGAATATCCCATTTGTACGCAGTAAACTTTTCTGTAAACTTTTTCAACTCAGCAAACTCAGCTGCTATTGGAGAAGCAATCTTCTCATCAATTGTTAGCATATGCTTAATAGCGGCATCAGTGTCAGCTGCAGTAGCTGTAGCCGTCTCCGTCAATCGGGCATTCGCCTCTTGCACAGTAGCGATCTGTTTTCCCATATCCAGCAGGGAAGATTGGATGGCCGCATTCTGATCAATTCCTTCGCGTAACTGTGCATCCATGCCACTGAGTTTAGCTAACTGGTCCTCCATCTTTGTCCGAAATCTGTCCTCAATCAACTCTCTTTCAGCAAACACTTTCCTGAGATTAGCTTCAGCCTTCTCTCCTTCAGCCTTTACACTTTCAACATGCTTCCTAACCTCATTTATGTTATTCAACATCATGCCAGAAAGAGTTTCGATAATGGTCTCCTGCTGCTCAGAAAACATATCAGCAGCAGTTTGACGGATCAAGGAGGGGGCCATCTGAATGGCAGCTTCGATGTAGGATTTTGAGGACTCAATAGACTCAGCAAGGGGAGTATATTTAGCGGCCAATACAGAAAACATTAAAGCATACTGTTGTGTTAACTCAGCAAACTTTGTAGAGTAAGAGTTATACAAATCCTCATGAACAACAACAGGCATAAAATTGGGCAAGCGTACAGATGTAAAATCAGGAAGAGGAGGAGGGATAGAAGAGATGCCTTTCCTGATTTCTTCAGTCATTGTAAAGGGAGGAACTGAACCATCCTCTGCAGGCTCTGGTTCATCCAACAGTCGAGCAACTAGGCAAGCAATTTGATGATCCGAGGTCAAGTCAAATGCTCTGGCTACTCCAGCCTTGGTCTGTAGCTCAAACTCCCACAGAGAGAACTCATTGTGACCAATCTCATTTGCCAGAAGAATGAGATCATCAATAGCTCCCAGCCTTGCATTCTTCCATACCAGGATATCTATCAGCAGACTACGCTCTTCTGAAAAATCCTGCAATCTAGGAAACTTGTTGTCCACCCAAGTAGAAGCCTCAACCATCAAGCACTTCTCAAACTGTCCATGTACTCTACCAGTAAGGTTTACCATTTGTACAGATTCCATCGGATCTGCTCCAGCCACATCTTCACCGAGAACACCCTCAGCAACCTGGGTGATAGACTCCGAAGCGGCACCCATACCCGCAACATCATCGCTAACTTCCATCGGTGCAGCTGACTTTGAAGAAGAAGGAATCTCAGAAAGAGAAGGAAACGGAATTGGTACCTGTTCCTTCTCACTAGCAGATTCATGAGAAACCATCTCTTCATCGTCCGATATTGGAGAATCATCAACCTCCATTGCATCCTCTGCAGATGAACCTTTCTTGCCAGGAGATACCTTAGGAGACAGCTGTGCTCCTCTGGTGCGACTACTCACCGAATCTTTCCGAGTTACCATAGTTAACCTCTTTGCCTTCCTTTGTGGTAACTATGAAATCGGAATCTGATCTTCGCTTCCAGAAGACTTCAGAGTCTTCTCCCCTGAACTAGCAGCCTTGGAGCTTGCTGGTGCCTGTTCACTGACACTCTTAGATGGGTTGTCTGAATCCTTCACCATCTCATCTTTCCCGATATCATCAGTCTCAGGAGCAACTTCGGTAATTGGCAACACATCAGCAGGTTCTTCCTCAACTTCAGCCTGATCTTCTTCATCATCAGAATCAGGAGGACCACTGAGCTCCTCATCCTTATTCAGCATAAACTTTGCCTTAATATATGGTTTCGTCCACTTAGGGTCCCACGCTGTGTTAGGCATCACCCTCTCCAGCAACACTGTAATCTTATTTGACATGGAAACATACTGTTCTGTAGCCCACACCTTAACTTCTGGATGTTCGTCCACCTCAGTCCGAAAGAACCGATTCTTTTCCTTCTGCAGAATCTCAAAGAACTTATTGACCCAATCACACTCCACTCCATCCACAATCGCCTTCAAAGCACAAAGACGCCTCTGACTCACTGAGTCCATACTCTGTCGTTCCCCAAACATAACCTTTACCATGATATCAAACAACAGTCTATATTTTCGCTTAAGATATGTTTTCTTCAAGTACGACACATGATGACGACATGAAGTTTTTGCTAGAGAACGAAAGGCTTCGAGATGGTTTTCCGACATATATGATTCTGGGCCAATGCCTTGAAGAGACAAACCCAAGTGTTCATGAACATCCTGCCGTCTGATGGTCAAACTTTGACCAATCACTATCGTTTTGATGTTGTTCCGTCCAAACTCGCCACGAACCAGAAACTGAACGACGTAGGCATCAAGAGTCCGTCGTTCTGAGGAATGAGCCGAGCAATACTGAAACAAGCCCCGATCAGATAAGAGATTTAGAATCTCCACTACTTCCCGCTGTCCAGTTGTTCGAAAATCCACCGATAATTCGCTTCTCACTTTCTCCGAAAGGGCCAAAGGGTCTAGGGTCTTGTGTTTCCCTGCGACCTTTTTCGAAGAAGAAGATTGTTTTGGAGCCATTGGTATTAACACAGAAATTGATCAAATTTCAGAAGAAGGAAAACAGAGAATGAAGATAAGGAGTAATGAAAGAGAAAGAGATGAGAAAATCAATTTATAAGAGAGAAGAAGGAAACCGCTAAATTTTAAATTACAAAATAAGATTTGAACGTTGATTTGCATATTGCACGATCAGATCGAACGGTTACGAATTAAACAATTCGAATTCCGAAAAGTGCGTGTCCTCAGCTCTGGATTTGAAAAAGGTATTTTCCAAAATTAAGAGATTTTTCGGGTCCGCAGAAATAGGATGTAAAATAATATTTTAAGGAAAAAAAAATTACCCCATAATTTGTGGTTGAAAAGATTTGATTTGACAATTCACAAAATTACTTCCCAATGCTGAGGATAAACGAAGGAATAAAATATTCCGAAAATTATTTTTAACCACATAGACTAAGGAATATTTTATACCAAAATATTTTTCAAACAAATAGACAAGAGCAAATCGAGAGAGAGAGAGAGAGAGAGAGAGAGAATAACATATCTGTCAGTTGATATTGTAATCAACTGATACCACTGAGTACTGTAGCAGCAAGGTTTTAGAACTTTCTACAGCAGGTTTTGAAGTTCTCTTCAGCAAGCTTTATACTCTCTTCAGCATGTTTAATGCTTTCTTCAGCGAGCTTTATACTCTCTTCAGCAAGTTTAATGCTCTCTTCAGCAAGCTTAATGCTCTCTTCAGCAGGCTTTATACTTTCGTCAGCAACTTTAATGTTCTCTTTAGCAACCTTAATACTTAGTAACCTTCTTCAACAATGTGTTACTATGATTTTCCTGGATCCAGTAGACCTAATTCTACCGATAGATCTCTAAACCGTGCTTCTGCCAACGGTTTCGTAAGAATGTCTGCTCTCTGTCGATCTGTATGAATCTTTTCCATTCGAATGTTTTTCTTTTCAACATGATCTCTAATAAAGTGATGACGTATATCCACATGTTTGCATCTTGTGTTAAGTACTGGATTCTGAGTAATCGCAATGGCACTGTTGCTATCACAGAAGATAGGAATTTCTTTAGTGACAATGTGGTAGTCTTGCAATTGTTGATTTATCCAAAGTAATTGTGAGCAACAGTTCCCGACAGCCATATATTCTGCTTCAGTAGTTGACGTAGCCGCTGAAGTTTGCTTCTTAGAAAACCAAGAAACCGGCTTACTTCCAAGAAATTGACATGTGCCCGTGGTTGATTTTCTATCAATTCTACAACCACTATAATCTGAATCGGAATATCCCTGAGTTCCAGGTTGTCATCAGCAGGGTACCATAGACCTAAGTTTGATGTACCCTTGAGATACTTTAAAATCTTCTTTGCTGCATCCAAATGACTTTTCTTTGGATTGGCTTGAAATCTAGCGCATACTCCAACTGCGAAGGAAATATCAGGTCTGCTTGCTGTTAGATACAGCAAGGAGCCTATTAATCCTCTGTACATGGTCTGATCAACACTTTCACCATCCTCATCTGGATCCATCTTGTAATTTGTCACCATTGGAATTTTTGCATCCTTGCTTGTTAACATTCCAAACTTTTCTAGCATGTTTTTGGTATACTTTGCTTGGTTTATGAATATTCCTTTAGAAGTTTGCTTGACTTGAAGACCTAAGAAATAATTCATTTCTCCCATCATAGACATTTCAAACTTACTTTGCATCAATTCACTGAATTTTTCACAAAGCTTCTTATTTGGAGATCCAAAGATGATGTCGTCCACATAGATCTGTACTAATAGAATATCTCGTTCTTCTTCAATTCCGAACAAGGTTCGATCAATCTTTCCTTTACTGAATCCATGATCAAGTAAAAACTGCGATAGTGTGTCATACCAAGCTCGAGGAGCTTGCTTTAGTCCATATAGAGCTTTCTTCAGACGGTACACTTGATTTCCTTGAACAAAACCTGGGGGTTGTTCAACGTATACTTCTTCAGCAAGAACTCCATTTAGAAACGCAGATTTTACATCCATTTGATATACTCTGAATTTCATATATGCTGCGTACGCAAGGAATAATCTTATAGCTTCTAATCTGGCTACTGGTGCAAACGTCTCGTCATAGTCAATTCCTTCTGACTGCGAGTAACCTTGCGCGACAAGCCTTGCTCTATCACTTTTTGATGTTTTGGTCTATCAACAAGTACCCAAACATCTTGTCGTGTGAATTGATTCAGTTCATCTTGCATGGCTTCTATCCAATTTGTGTCCAACAATGCTTCTTCGATATTTTTAGGTTCTTGTAGAGAGACATAGTAGCTAAATAAACCATCTAGGTTTATTTTCCTTCTCGTTTTGACTCCATCTTGAGGATTACCTAAGATTAAGTCACTAGGATGATCAGTCATCCAATTCCTTCTATTAGATACATTTAACTCTTCTGAAGGTATTGTTGGAACATCATCTTGCGTCATTCCCCCTTGATTTGATAAATTCACATCTGGTGTTCTGGGTGAGTCATCAACAGCCTTAGAGGTTTCTTCAGCAGACTTTATCTTGCTTGAGTCTGCTGATGTAGAGGTTTGCTGATCATCTTCAGAATCTGAGTCTAAAATGGGTAAGTGAACCTTGACATATTTTGTCTTATCCTTGAGTTCTAGTTTCCCAAATCCTTCTGTCAGTGACTCTTCTCGTCCTTTGTCCTTAGACTCAACAATAGATTCATTAAAAACCACATGAGGTGTTTCTTCCACAACAAGGGTTTTCCTGTTAAAAACCCGATATGCCTTGCTTGTGCTAGAATATCCTAAAAATATTCCATCAGCAACCTTGGCATCAAATGTTTTTAACTTGGACTTGCCATTGTCATGAATGAAACACCTACAGCCAAAAACACAAAAGAAAGAGACACGAGGAATTCTACCTTTCCATAACTCATATGGTGTCTTTCCATGTTCTTTGGTCAGCAAGCTTCGATTCTGAGTAAAGCATGTTGTATTCACAGCATCTGCCCAAAACCTCTGAGGGACATTATACTCTGCTAGCATTGTTCTGGCAGCTTCCTTGAGTGTCCTATTTCTCCTTTCAGTAACACCATTTTGCTGTGGAGTGCGAGCCGCAGACGTTTCATGCTGAATCCCAGCCTCTTTGCAATACGTTGCTATGTGAGAGTTTAGAAATTCTGTTCCTTTGTCACTTTTGATCCTTGCAACATTTTCTCCTTTCTCGTTTTGTAATCTCTTCAGTAATTCTGATAACTTTGTGATAGTTTCATTCTTTTTGAACATAAATATCACCCATGTGAATCTTGAATAGTCATCTACCACCACCAGAGTGTATTTTCTACCACTGAAGCTTAACAAAGATACAAGACCAAATAGATCCATATGAAGTAATTGTAGTACCCTACTTGACGTTGGTACATAAACTTCTTTGAAAGAAGCACTAGTTTGCTTTCCTTTTTGGCAAGAGTCGCAGATCTGATCTTTTGAAAAAACTTCATTTGGCAAACCTTCTACAAGAGACTTCCTGGCTATCTTGTTTAGCGTTTTGAAATTTATATGACTAAGTCTCTTGTGCCATAGCCAGCTAGCTTCTGAAGTACTCTTTGCTACAAGGCATGTATTGCTTGAACATTTCTAAAATTCTGCAACATAAACATTGCCCTTTCTCAAGCCGGTTAAAAGCACCTGATCATTTAAACCACTCAAAACAACACACAGAGAACTAGAAAACTTAACTGAGTATCCCTTATCACAGAATTGTGAGACTGAGAGCAAGTTATGTTTTAATCCTTCCACGTAGAAAACTTCCTCAACACGTACATCTCCAATGTATAGAGTCCCAACACCTTTGGTTATCCCAAAGTTATTGTGTCCAAATACCAGCCGTGGGCCATTTTGTGATTTTATTGAGCTCAAGAGTTGCTTGTTTCTAGTCATATGCTTCAAACACCCACTGTCGATGTACCAGACAGTATTTCCAGCAACCTCTCTTTCATGTCCCATGGTGTCCTGCACGTTTAGTTAAGTTTTAGGTACCCTTTAGATTTGGGTCCTTGAGAGTTAGCACAGTCTTTAGGAATCCATAGGAATAGACTCTTCTTATCATATTCAGAAGATCTTATCCTTCTTCCATACATATCAACATAGACAATCTCATCCTTTGGTGCCTTCTTGAATGTATGTCTATGGGTGTCGACTGTGTTCCTTCCAGAAGACTTCTGACCCTTCTGAGGTCTTCTATATGGAGTGATCAGCCGCTGTGCAATGGTCCGAGGGTTTTGATGATAAGGATACGTTCTACTTGAGCCATCAAAAGATTCATATCTTACAGGCACAGAAGGCTTAGTTGACCGTTCAACAAGCTTTGAAGTTTGCTTCGGTTGTGTAGTCTTCAGCTGAGACTGTCTCCTCAGAGATAGTTTCGGCTGATGTCTACTTTTTCAACCTTGCTGAGGTTTCTTAAGTTGGGATTCCCCCTTCTTTTGATACCTCATCAGTTGTTTAAGTTGTTGAGTATAACTAATCTTCTTCCCATTCAACTGATTTGCTGGGTCAGCAACCTTTTTACCCTTATCAGTAGGTTTAGGTTTGGAACCCTCTCCTACCAAATCATTACCCTTAACATGTGTACTCTTCTTAAGTACACTTGTTTGAACCTGTGAGGATTGGGCAATGGTAAAACCAATTCCCTTCTTTACGTTAGGTGTTTGAGATGATTCAACTATTATTTGAACTGCATGAGAAGCTTTGTTCAGTTGATCCAACCTCAAACTTAAACGTTCCTCACTTGATTTTACACGCTCATGCTGATGGAAAAGTTCATCGAACTTTGCTTGTAGAATTTTCAACTGATCAGTTTTCTCAAGATTCTCAGCAAGCAACCTTTCTACCAGCAGACCCTGTTCAGTGTACTTCACTTTAAGAGTGTCTAACTCTTCTGAAGTTATCTGATTAAAATCTGTTAGTGTCTCAGATGTCTTGCTAATAGATTCTTGTGTAAATAGATCAATTTTTTCTTTTAAGCTCACATTCTCCTTTTCCACACAGTTGTAAGCATTTATAGCAGTTTTGAGATCTTCCATTAACTTATCAACAAAGTTATGGTCTAACTCTTCTGCAAAAGAAACACGAGAAGTGGACGAAGAACAGGAATCAGAAAATACCTCATCTCCATTTGCCATAAGACACAAACCATTGACTGAAGAGAAGTCTGAAGATGATGTTGAATCACTTGAAAGAGTATCCTCCTCTTCAGCCACTAAAGCACGCTTGTCAGCAAACTTTCTGTTCCTCGTCAATCTCTTTTCTTCTCTTTCTCTAGGAGTTAAATCTGGACAATCATAGCTGAAATGTCCCGATTTATGACAATTATAACAAGCATCACTTCTTGAAGATCTTCTTGGGCTAGAATCCCTTTTAGGAGAGAAATCTCTTCTTCTTGGGCTATCTTCTCTTCTTCTTTCTGGAGTCTTGAACCTTCTGTCTTCTTTGGAATCTTCTGATCTCTTATTTGAAGATTTGTTTCCGGATCTGAAACCAGCTTTCTTTGTATTCTTCCAATGTCTTCTATATTTCCCAAATTTTGAATTCATTTTATCAAACTTTCTGGTTAGCAAAGACATCTGTTCTTTCAAGCTTAAATCCTCTCCAATGGGTTCTTTAGATGACTGATTTGAAGTGACCTTGAAAGCAACTTCCTTTCCCGTGGAATTTGAATTCCCTTCATCCTCGTCTTCTTCTTGTTTCAGATCATATTCATGAGCTTTCAAATGCGAAAATATCTCATGATGACTGATCTTGCTCAGTTCTTTTGTATCTTTAATC
The DNA here is from genome assembly GCA_030762865.1 of Paraleonurus japonicus. Lineage (NCBI taxonomy): Eukaryota > Viridiplantae > Streptophyta > Magnoliopsida > Lamiales > Lamiaceae > Paraleonurus > Paraleonurus japonicus. The sequence goes on along the minus strand of CM061055.1, from coordinate 25,300,962 downwards.
GTTGTAATCTTGACTCTCCATTTGCTAGTTAGAGATCTCAATATTTTGTTGTTAATCTCCTTCTCAGTGTAAGATTTTCCCAAAGAACTTGCCTTATTGATGATATTTGTCAGTCTTAAGTCCAATTGATCTATCGTCTCATCAGGCTTCATCTTGAAGGTGTCAAATGAATGTAGAATGGACTGCAACTTGTTTTCTTTAATTTGTTCCGATCCTTCACACATGAGTGCTAGAGTTTCCCACATTTATTTAGCAGTCTTGCATGTCTTGACTTTCTCTGTAAGCTCTCTGGTTAGTGTCTCTATGATCTCAATCCGAGCAACTTGGTCAAGATTAAATAGTTTCCTTTCATCATTTGACATCTCACTTCTTTTCTATTCAATCTTCTGTCGCGTAGATGCTTCTGCTCCACCGCTTCCAGAACTTACTGGTTCAAAGTAAAACTTTATCGGTCCATCTTCAAGAGTTTCAAGCATTCTATCATGAATTGCACCAAGATGATTTTCCATGCGAAATTTCCAGTAGTCATAGTCTTCAATAGAGAACTCTGGTAGCTTTCTTTTACTGCTCTTAAGGGAACTCATTGTTAGTGATAAAAACGATATGCACAGAATGCAATGAGTTTTATGAAAAACGATTTTTCAAAAAAGATCTGTTCAGGTGACCACAACAGTCTTTCCTCAAAGACTATTGGTAACCAAAGCCAGTGGTCGGTTGAACCACTACTCTGATACCACTTGTTGGTCCCAGACGAGATGTGCAAGGAGGTGGAAAGTCTAGAAGGGGGGAGTTGAATAGACTTTACTACACTCAAAACTTTTTCGACTTTTCGTGAGCTGAGTGTGAGATTAGAAGGCTTTGAAGTCTTCTACAGCAAGGTACTCAGAGTGTGCTAGGTGTGATCAGCAGACTTCGGAACCTCGAAGTCTTCTGATGGTGCGGAAGCTAATCTCGTGTGTGTATTTGAAAAACCCTTTGTAATGAAAACCTTCTTGAAAGATATTTAGCAAGTTTAGTGCAAGTTTATTAAAACAATGATGAATGAGCAGATATAAGTATGTATGCAGAAAGCTTGTAAAGACACAAGGATTTTTATAGTGGTTCGGATATAACGATCCTACGTCCACTCTCCCTGATTCCACAGGGGCCTTACTATCCACCAAAACTGGTCTTGTCTCCTCTAATCTCCTCGAGGATTCGACCACAGGAAGTTTAACAAGTTCCTGCCCTTGGTACAATCAATGTGATCTTCGAGTGTTGACTCTTAGATCTGAAACAATCAACCTTTTCTCGTACAGAGATAATGAAAGGTGATTTACACTCCCTTGACCAAAAATAAATCTCTTTGAGAAAATCAACGTCTTGAATCGATTTCTGGTACGAAGAATTATGCGTGTATTGCTATGAGTGAAGATGAATATTTCTTGATGTTTCTCGCGCGTGTATATTTTAAAAATCCTTCACTTCAGTTTATATGATCCTGAATTTGACTAGCCATTAGGCTAATTTGTCAATCAGGTCTTCAAGAAATGGTAAGTGATCGTTGGAAGATTTGTTTGACTTTGGATAATGTTGGTCCCGATTAGTTGAGTAGCTTAGATAAAAAATGTATCAGCCTTCTAGGAAAAATCTAGAAGGGGGGGTTGAATAGATTTTTCAGATTTTTCAAATCTTTCAAAACTTATTCAAAGTACCAGATGTACACAACGGAAATTCAAGATTAGACTCAACTTTAGTAAGATCAAAAGCAACACTGATATTCAGATTTTAACTTTGATTCTGAAGTTAATCTTTGAACTATAACATGTAAATTGAACAGAAAAGTAAATAAAATAGTAAAGAACACCAGATTTTATAGTGGTTCGGATTATAACAATCCTACATCCACTCTCCTTCTCCAACTTGAAGAAGGGTCTCCACTATCAGCTTACTTACTTACTTTACAATCTTACAACTTACAACTTAATCTTCAATTCTTCAGAATGCTAATCTAACTTATGAAATCTAACTCTAAGAAAAAGAAGTGTATCTGAAGATGTGCAATGAAGTGTTCTACAAACACTTAGAAAAATCTTGAAACACTATTTTGTGCTTTTTGAAAACTTGTGATTTGAGAGAATAAATTTCTGAAAAATAACTTGTGAAATATGTATGCAGTGTTGAGTGTGTATCTTGAAAAGATGTGCCTAGACCTATTTATAAGTCTGAAAAGACAGTTAGTTTGTTAGTCAGTTCTAACAAACTGAAAACTGCTTCAACAAACTTAATCTTGAAAACTGCTCTAGACCTCAGCTGTCTTTGCTCTACTTATCTGCAGCTGACTTGGTGAAGACTCGCCTTTCTTATTCTACTCAGCTTGTCTTGACCTCGTCTGAGCTCTTTATGTTTGTCTCCTGCAGATGACTAGACTTAAGCTTGTCTTCAGACGACTTGTACTCTTCCAGACCTCAGCTGACTAGATTGGTTCTCGACCTCGTCTGATCAGCTTAGCTTATGATCTCAATCTTCGCTTGTTCTACAGGTCGTCTGATCAACTGAGCTTCTTCTTTTAACTCATCAAAACTTCTTGATCCAACAATTTTCCCCTTTTTGATGAAGTTAAAACCTATAAGGAAGAAACACTCACAGCTGAAGTTAGTACTAGAGTTAGTTAAGATAATCAGATAGGTATATTAGAGCACTTATTCTTATTACAATAGATTCATTCACATTAAAACACTTAAGGAAAAAAAATTAAGTCCTTTTAGACTCTTTTAGAAATACTTTTAAAAAAAATTTGAGTCTTAAGACTTAGATAAAATTTTTAGGAAAAAGTTTTCAAGTCTGAGAGATAAAATTCTCAGATGACTTATACTTAGAAAAAAAATTTAAGTTTTTCTTAAAGCAGTAAAAAAAACTTTAAGAAAATGAGACAAGTAAATCACATAAGTCCAGATATATTCATTCACAAATTTACAGATTTACAAATAGAAGAACTGATAGAAAATAAAAGATAAGGAAAAGAAAATCCTGTTCTATCAGATTCCCCATCTGCTGGCTTCTGGAATGTTCAGCCAGTTGAAAATCCTTGCTCTTAGCTGTTTAAGCTCGTCCTCATCTGTGAGCTCGGATTCTCTTTCTGCTTTGGCTATGACTGATCTAACCCATTCCAGATCAGGAGAGCCGTCTTCTTTCAGCTTGGGGGTAACTTGCTCATAGGCTGGTGCAACTAAGTCGTAGTTAAACACGTTGTGTGCCTCATCAAGCAGCTTCCCATATAGATCGGCGTCCTCCTTTTCCATCCATTCATGCTATCTCATGTCTTCATCGGCTGCTCCAGATGGAGATGCCTTCAAGATGTACCAGTAGTACATCCATCTGGCATCCAGGGCCTGCTTCTTATATTCACTTGTAAATTTCCCTGATACCATCTTAGGAGAAGTTGAAGTGCGGTGGACAGGGCGGAAGTCCGCTTCATCTGCTGCTTTGGATACCCACTTCCGAGTATCCCTGTCCCACTTCAGCTCAGCTTTCCCCAGCTTCTTTAGCCTCTTCTTCTCCTGCTTCTCATACTTCTCCTTCTCAGCGTGGATTCTTCTGATCTGCTCAGCTGATAGGTTTGAGAAGTCAGGCTCCTTCCTTTTGCGCTCGGCTCTGGGGCTGATCAGCTGCTCAGCTGATGAAGACTTCTCTACTGCCTTGCCTTTACCCTTGCCCTTGGCCTCGGGTTTTCCTGATTCTTTCATTTTGGCCAGCAGAGCTTCAGACTTCTCTTCCTCCTCCTTCCTCCTCTTCTCCTCATCCTCTTGGATGGCCTCCTCTATCTGGGTCACCCTCAGTTGCAAGGCTGCCAGCTCGTCTGATTTTATTTTAATTTCTGCCTTGGCTGCCTCCAACTCAGCTGAGTCTGCCTTCGAGTCTACCTTGTCTGTGAGTGACAAGACTCTAGCTGTGAGGGTGTCCATCCTTCCTTCAGCTCCTTCCCCCTTTTTAACTTCATCTTGGAGGGTCTAGAGCTGTCTTTCCAGAGCTGTGCAACGAACCCTGAAGTCATTCTGATCAGACGTGAGTGCATTGACCAGGATCTCGTTGTCAGCTGCCACTTTCTGCTTAAGTGCCTTAACCTCCTCCTCCAGGTCACTCAGCCGAGAACCAACAGCAGTGCTGAGATTGGCTTATAGGTTTCGTGAAATGTTGACCTCAGCAATCTGTATGTTGGCGAGCATTGTATTGGTAACTGCTCGAATCACCTTCCTCGTCTTCTTTTCCATCATCCTTTGAACTTGGGAAATAATCTTCTTATGTAGATCTTCAAAGGCTGATGAAATTGCAAGGATTGGACTGGCCTCCTCTTCTGATTCAGATGAGGAGGTGGTGGTGGGAGAAGTTGGACTGGGGGAGCTCATGTGGATATCCCCAAAGATGTTGGAGGTATCCACCGGCTGGAGTTCAGATGGGATGGATGAAGTGGGGGCGTCTGATGGGGGAGGGGGAATTTCTGGTGGGGGAGAAGATGGAGGGGGTGGAATTTCTGAGGTAGTAGGTGGTGGAGATGGGGTTGGCTGGGGTAGGGTGGGTTGGATTTGGGAAGATGTGGGTAAGGCTGGTGGGGAGATAGATATGGGGGTAGGGGCGTATACTGGTCCTGTTAGAAAGGACAGCATTTGAGATGGGGATGGTGGAGGAGATGATGTTTGGGTTTGGGGGAGGGTAGATGAGGTTGTGGGTTGGACTGATTTGGGAGTAGGCTGTTTTAGAGGCTCTGAGGTGCCAGCCTGGGACACCTCTTCATCGCCAGAGTGGGCTGGAGAGGGGGAGGGGAGAATTGTACCTGACTGTGAGTGGGGGAGGGGGTCCTCTCAGAGCTTATATCTTGGACTTCCTCTGATTGGACCACTTGAGCTGCTATCTCCAGCGTGGTTACCTCTTCAGGTAGAAGGCTCGGCTGATCAGCAGACGATCCCCCAAGCTCTGAGGTTTTCACCAACCTCCTCCTCCTCGTTGCCTTCTCCTTCAGCTTCATCGGCTGTGAAGCCTCAGCTGAGCTCACCGTCGGCAGCTCTTCCTCTCTCTCCTCTTCTTCCTCCTCCTCAGCTTCTTCTGCAGCTGGTGCCTGGGGTCCGACCTCAGCTCCTCCTTCGTTTGAGTCGGCTGGAGCCCCAAGCGGCTCATCTTTAGTCAGGATTCCCTTTTATTTTGTGTAGGGCCTGACTCCATCTGCCCAGTTAATCTCGGCTGACAGCAGGTCCTCCATGATCACTGTCACTTTGTTGAATAGGCTGGTGATCGACCTCGCCTGCCACTTTCCTCCTACTACCTCCAGTCTTTTCCTCTCAGTCTCCAGCTTCTCCAACAGCATCCCAGCACAGTTGGCTTGAACTCCGTCTATTCTCGTCCTCATGATGCACAGCCTGGGTCTGGTCAGCCCATCATGGGAACTCTGTTCCCCAAGGATTACCTTTGTCACAATCTCATCAGCAGACGATATCTCCGTCGGAGCATCTTCTTCTTCAGCTCCGATCTCCGGTCCCTCATCGAATTCTGGGCAATCATCTCAAATGATTCCACCCAGTCATCGGATTTGTATGTGAGGGGGTTTACTCCTTCACTGCTGGTGTCAAAAATGCGGGCCACCTCCGCCGGAGTAACGGTTAACACCTCGCCGTATACTCGAGTTTTAAAAACTCCATTCTCAAACGTCCCATTGACGTAGAACTCGATACCTCGCATATCCAGTGTTTTATTGGAGGGGGATTTCTTGGAACAAAAAGTCCTCAATCCGGCCCTCTCCAATAACTCCAAAATCTCCCTTGATTCACCATCAGAAGTCGTTTCAAAATCGACGTACATCTCTGATTTAATCTTCTTGTTGTACGTGTCATTGTGAACATCTACCATGGTTGAAGTAACTCCTATTGGTTTCGGGGAAGTGCTCATGAAAAGATCAACTAGGAGTTTTTGAAAATTTGTAGAGTGTTTGTATAGAATTCTGAGAGTGAAAAGGTTTGATTAAGGAAGACGACGTATTTATAGAAGGGAAGATTGGAAAGAGAAACCGCCTTTTTAGAAAATTTGAATTAATCTGAGCCATTTATTTAAAAAGTTTTTACTGCGCCTGAATCAACGGTTAAAAATTAAGATAAACGATTGGGATTCAACGCGTGGATGTTACTCGCCTTTGGAATGCGTAAATAGTTACTTTATAGACTGTTGATTTGACAGATGTAGGTTACTTTATGCAGGGAAGTAAGTATACCTGACGTCAGCCTAGGGTTACCTTACTTCGAATAAGGGTTTGCAAAACAGATGAGTTTAAAAACAGATGGGTTTAAAAACAGATGGGTTTGTAAAGTCATCTGATAATGTAACCTGTCTGATTAAAAAAAAAACAGCTTAGTTTTTACTTTTTAGCAATCTTAAAAACAGTTAAATAAATAGACTCAGACTTAATTTTCTAAAGATGAGTTTTCCAACCAATCATTCCAAAAGAAATTTTATGAAGAAAAATATGGAGTTTATTTAGGAACAAAGGTGTCTGAATAAAAGATTGAGGAAAAAAAAAAAGAGGTGAAACAGTCTGATCTTGTGACCTATTCCTGCAAAGACAAAGACTTAAGAAACACCATTAGTAGCTTGAGGTAGATCAGATAGGGTGCAGATAGTCATCTGTTTCTCAGAAAATCAGCTGACTATTGTGCCCTCGTCTGATTTACCAAATGTCAGATAAGTAATTATCATGTCAGATAAGGTCAATATGACTAATCCTTGATTCTTGATTCCTAAGAAGGAAATCAATGATATCAGCTACCTGATTGTCCTTTGACACATATCTAGTCTGATAATTCTTTCTAGACATTGATTTAAAGAAAAGAAATAACCAGAAATAAGGAATCCAATAAACAGATGCAACAAATTAGAAATCAGCTAAAGATGCATCAAGTAATCCTAATTCTAAGCATAATTCTTTAAACCTAGACTCAGCTAATGGTTTTGTAAGAATGTCTGCTCTTTGTGACTCAGTGGCTATTTTCTCAATTCTAATGTCATTCTTCTCAACATGATCTCTAATGAAATGATGCCTAATGTCTATATGCTTACATCTAGAATGCAGAACAGGATTGTAAGTCATTGCTATTGCACTATTACTATTACAGTAAATAGGAACACCTGATGTTTGAATATTATAATCTCTAAGCTGTTGACTAATCCAGAGGAGTTGAGAGCAACAACTTCCAGCTGCCATGTATTCAGCTTCAGTTGTGGAGGTGGCAACAGATGTCTGTTTCTTAGATAACCAAGAAATTAATTTGTTGCCTAAGAATTGATAAGTTCCTGAAGTGGATTTCCTATCAATCTTACATCCTCCAAAGTCTGAGTCTGAATATCCTGTCAGCTCAAAGTTGTCATCAGCTGGGTACCATAACCCTACTTGCAAAGTTCCTTTGAGATATTTAAGAATTTTCTTAGCTGTCTCCAGATGAGTTTTCTTGGGATTAGACTGGAATCTTGCACATACCCCAACTGCAAAGGCTATGTCTGGCCTACTTGCAGTGAGATAGAGAAGAGATCCAATCAATCCACGATAATGCGTTGCATCTGTGGGTATTCCCTGATCATCTTAATCCATAGAGAAGTTAGTTGTCATAAATATTTTAACTTCTCTGCTAGTAGTCATTCCAAATTTCTCAATCAGATCCTTAGCATATTTAGACTGATGTATAAATATACCCTTACTCATCTGTTTAATCTGTAAGCCTAGAAAGTATGTTAATTCACCCATCATTGACATTTCAAACCTGTTTTTCATGAGAATGCTAAACTCTTCACATAATTTCAGATTAGGTGAACCAAAGATTATGTCATCTACATAAATTTGAACTAATAAGATGTTACCATCTACTTCCTTTCTAAACAAAGTTCTATCAATCTTACCTTTTGAAAAACCATTTGATGTCAAGAAATCAGATAAGGTATCATACCAAGCTCTAGGAGCTTGTTTCAGTCCATATAGAGCTTTGTTGAGTTTATAGACCTTATTAATGATCTTAAACCCAGGAGGCTGCTCCACATAGACTTCCTCAAGCAACACACCATTAAGGAAGGCAGACTTAATATCCATTTGAAAAACTTTGAAAGATTTATAAGCAACAAATGTCAAGAACAACCTTATTGCCTCTAATCTGGCAACTGGAGCATAGGTTTCATCATAGTCTATCCCCTCAGACTGTGAGTAACCTTGTGCAACCAATCTTGCCTTATTTCGAACAATAATGTTGTTCTCATCTGTTTTGTTTTTAAACACCCATTTGGTGCCTATAATCTTTCTGTTTAAGAGTCTTTCCACTAGTTTCCATACATTTTGCCTTTCAAACTGATGTAGTTCCTCCTGCTTGGCAGTTATCCAGTTTGGATCTGATAGAGCTTCCTCAATAGACTTGGGTTCAAGAAGCGACACATAACAGCTGAAAAGACTTTCAGAGTCCAGCATCATTCGTGTCTGCACACTACTAGATGGGTCTCCTATAATCTGATCAGATGGATGGTAGCTTCTCATCCTTTTGCTTATGTGAGGAGAAGGATCCTCATCTTGAGTCTCAGTAGGCAACTTCTCTGATTCTTCCTCAGCTGACGTTCCCCCTTCATCAGCTGACCCCCGCTGATCAGCCGACGTCAAGGGTGTCTGATCTGATGGAGTCTGATCAGAAGTTGTCTTCTAATTATCAGATGGGGATTCTTCTTCATCTGATTCTGAATCAAGACTAGGTAGATAGACAGTTCTATGTTTAGTCTTGGTAAGTTCAATTTTATCTAGACTTTCAGAAATTTGATTCACTTTGTCTGAGAAAGAATACAACTCATCAAAAACAACATGAGGGGTTTCCTCCACACAAAGGGTTGTCTTGTTAAAAACTCTGAATGCCTTGGAAGTGTTAGAATATCCCAAGAATATTCCATCAGCTGCCTTAGCATCAAAAGTTCTTAATTTGGATTTCTCATTGTTATGGATAAAACACTTACAACCAAAAGCTCTGAAATATGAGATTCTTGGAATCTTACCCTTCCAAATCTCATATGGAGTCTTACCCTTGTCTTTAACAACCAATCACCTGTTCTGGGTATAACAAGCTGTGTTGATGGCTTCAGCCCAGAACCTGTGAGGGGTTTCATACTCAGATAACATGCTCCTGGCTGCTTCCTTCAAGGTTCTATTCCTTCTTTCAACCACTCCATTTTGTTGAGGAGTTTTTGCTGAAGATGTCTCATGAATAATTCCACACTCGTTGAAGAAGTTAGACAAACAAGAATTCAAAAATTATGTGCCCTTATCACTCCTTATTTTAATAATATTAACACTTTTTTCATTCTGAATCTGTCTGAACAAATCAGGGATCTTGTTTATAGTCTCATTTTTCTTGAAAAGAAATATAACCCAAGTGTATCTAGAAAAATCATCTACTACAAAAAGAGTATATTTCCTTCCACTGAAACTGAGAGGAGAAACAGGTCCAAACAGATCCAGATGAAGTAGTTGTAGAACTCTTTCAGATGAAGAGGAGTTAATAATCTTAAATGAGTGTCTAGGCTGTTTACCTTTCTGACAAGCATCACATTTAAGATCAGTGGATAAAAGTTTCTCAGGTAATCCCTTAACAAGTTTCTTTTTAGCCAGCTTACTAAGGGTCTTGAAATTCAGATAACTAAGCCACTTGTGCCATAGCCAGCTGAGATCTTCTCCACCCTTAGCTATCAGACAGGTATCTTTGGGACAGCTATTAAAGTTGGCCACATAGACATTACCATGTCTGAAGCCGGTTAATAGTACCTTATCTGTGGAATTATCTAAGATATCACATTTATCCTTTGAAAATTTGACAAGAAAACCTTTATCACAAAGCTGGGAAACAGATAGCAAATTATGTTTCAAACCTTCAACAAAATATACCTCAGATACCTGAATATCCTTGATAATCAGAGTACCTACTCCTTTAGTCTGACCACAATTATTGTCTCCAAACAATACTCTTGGACCATCAATGCTTTGGAAATTTGATAACAGCCTCTTTTTATGCGTCATGTGTTGTGAACAACCACTATCAATGTACCATATGGAAGCTAAGATCTCTTCCTTGAGTGATGATCCCTGTGAATCCTGAAAACCTGATTAGTTATAAGGTACCCTAGTGATCTTGGGTCCTTGAAGGTCAAACATCACTTTAGGTAACCAGATAAAAATCTCATCTCCAAATAATAAATCAAACTTGGTCTCTCTACCAAATCTGTCTACGATTTTATCACTTTTAAATGATAACTTGTTGTATTCAGATTTAGTAATTTTCCTAAACTTAGGAAATGTGGGATAACATCTACTACTCCCATCAAAAGGATTATAATAAGAATTTCTTCTTATTTTGGCTCTTGGATTTCTATTAGTCTGATAAGGAGTCCTCAGCTGAGTTTTTGTTTTCAAACTGAGAGATGCAGTCCTTACTTGACTAATTGGTTTCCAAGGACCAATTTTAACCTCTTTTGATTGATCAGATGCTTTCACAAATTTCCTCGGTTTCTGAACATCTGATTTATTATTTCTATCATAACCAAGACCTGTTTTGTCATGGGATTTTTTAGATGTATTAAAGATATGATCTATTGCTGATTGTGAATTATTAAGTTGACTAATTTTGAAGACTAGCTTCTCATTGTCTTTCTTAATTAATTCATTTTCAGCACAGATTACTTCAAACTTGTCTTTTAAAGTTTTCAATTCACTTTCTAATCTTTCAGGTAAGCTGGCTGATGTACTAGCCTCAGCCTGGGGAAACATTCCCCCTTGAATGTTTCCTCAGTTTCTGAATAGTTCATCACCTGCTTTCCTTTAATTAGAATTTGAATTTGATCCTTTAAAGCCAAATTTTCTGTCTCTAGCTGTTTATAAGCAGCCAGAGATGTCTTTAAATCTCTCAATAATTCATGAATAATAGTTTGATCATAATCAGATGCAGACTGACAAGAATCATTATCAGAAGATGAATAATAGACTACCTCTTTAGCCATGAGACGGATTTCATCATCTGATCCGAAATCAGATTAGGATGATGATGATGATGATTTCTTTGACTCCTTTTCTTCAGCCAACAAAGCCCTTTGATCTGCAAATCTCATGTCTCTCTTTTTCCTTTTCTCTTCCCTTTCTTTAGGAGTAAGTTTAGGACAATCATAGCTGAAGTGTCCTGGCTTGTTGCATGTGTAGCAAATGTCACTCCTATCTGATTTAGGGCTGGAAGGATTTCTTTTGGCAGGTGATCTGAATCTTCTCGCCTGGCTCCTGCTTTTGTCATAATCTGTAGATTCATCTTCCTTTCTTCTTGATTTGGATCTTGATCTATCCTTACCTGCAAATCTCAATTTATTTCTTTTATACTTCATTCTTAATCTGTCATACCTTTTGGTGAGAAGAGCCATCTGCTCCTTCAGAGATAGGTCAGCTTCTACAGATTCAGTTGACATCTTGTCTTCTTTGCTGACAAAGGCAACAGACTTGGATGAGGTGCTTGACTCCATCTCATCTTCCTCATCTTCTATTTGAATATCATATTCTAGAGCTTTAAGATGAGAGAACAAAGTATGGTGAGTAATAGAAGATAAATTTTGGGTAGCTTTAAGGATATTGGATTTCTCTCTCCATCTCTTGGTTAATGATCTCAATATCTTGTTATTAATCTCCTTCTCTGTGTAGTTCTTTCCAAGATCAGCTGCTTTGTTGAGGAGATTTGTCAACCTTACATCTAACTGATCAACAGATTCATTCTCCTTCATTTTGAATGTATCAAATGCGTGTAAGACCGACTGCAGCTTGTTCTCTTTTACTTGATCTGATCCTTCACAAACATTTGCCAGAGTTTGCCACATTTCTTTTGCAGTTTTACATCTCTTAACCTTCTCTATCCAATCTTTACTTAGAGTCTCAATGATTTCAATTCGAGCTACTTGATCAAGATTGTGGATCTTTCTTTCATCATTTGTCAATTCAGAACTCTTTTTCTCTTGTCTGGTTCTGGATTCAGCTGACTCAGCTCCAGTGCTAGTACCTCCATGATAAAATTTTATAGGTCCTTCTTCAAGAACCTCTTCCATCCTATCATGGATGGCATTGAGGTGATTCTCCATCCTGAATTTCCAGTAATCATAATCTTCAATAGAGAATTCAGGTAGATTCCTGGACTTCTTGCTTTTTCCTGATGACATGATGAAAAAAAATACTCCACAAAACTTATTAGTAGCACTGTTAGTAACAATAAAGAGAATGAAGAAAATCAAGAAGATTTCAGAATCTTAGTTAAGACCTAAAATCAATATCAGAACAGCTTAACACTGCTCTGATACCACTTGTTGGTCCCGATTAGTTGAGTAGCTTAGATAAAAAGTGTATCAGCCTTCTAGGAAAAATCTAGAAGGGGGGTTGAATAGATTTTTCAGATTTTTCAAATCTTTCAAAACTTATTCAAAGTACCAGATGTACACAGCGGAAATTCAAGACTAGACTCAACTTTAGTAAGATCAAAAGCACCACTGATATTCTGATTTTAACTTTGATTCTGAAGTTAATCTTTGAACTATAACATGTAAATTGAACAGAAAAGTAAATAAAACAGTAAAGAACACCAGATTTTATAGCGGTTCGGATTATAACAATCCTACATCCACTCTCCTTCTCCAACTTGAAGAAGGGTCTCCACTATCAGCTTACTTACTTACTTTACAATCTTACAACTTACAACTTGATCTTCAATTCTTCAGAATGTTAATCTAACTTATGAAATCTAACTCTAAGAAAAAGAAGTGTATTTGAAGATGTGCAATGAAGTGTTCTACAAACACTTAGAAAATAACTTGTGAAATCTGTATGCAGTGTTGAGTGTGTATCTTGAAAAGAAGTGCCTAGACCTATTTATAAGTCTGAAAAGATAATTAGTTTGTTAGTCAGTTCTAACAAACTGAAAACTGCTTCAACAAACTTAATCTTGAAAACTGCTCTAGACCTCAGCTGTCTTTGCTCTACTTATCTGCAGCTGACTTGGTGAAGACTCGCCTTTCTTATTCTACTCAGCTTGTCTTGACCTCGTCTGAGCTCTTTATGTTTGTCTCCTGCAGATGACTAGACTTAAGCTTGTCTGCAGACGACTTGTACTCACGCGTGTATATTTGCTCTTTATGCCTGTATTGCTATGAGTGAAGATGGATTTTTCTTGATGTTTCTCGCGCGTGTATATTTCAAAAATCCTTCACTTCAGTTTATATGATCCTGAATTTGACTAGCCGTTAGGCTAATTTGTCAATCAGGTCTTCAAGAAATGGTAAGTGATCGTTGGAAGATTTGTTTGACTTTGGATAATTGATTGTCTGATATCAATCAATTATATCTTGATTGATCTTGATTGATAATCCAATCTTTTCTAGATTGATTTCGGATATCTCTGAATTATCCTTCTGACTTTTGTTAATCCTGATGAATCTCTCGAAGTCAACTCTAGCAACCTTACACCTTGCTCCAGCACAGTTCTAAAGCTTGCTGTAGCACGGACTCCAACCTTGTTATCTTCACTTAAACCTTTCTTGACAACACTCTCTTTGCATATGCCTTATTATCTCTTCTTTATCTTCACCACGCCCTTCTAGATGACTTCGAATGAGATCTCTCTTGGATCTTTAAGTCTTCTTATCAGCAGCCTTCAGTTCTCAATCAATACGGATCTTCAGGTCGAGCCTAGCAAGATTAACTATTCTAAGACATAAACCCTATCTAGATCATCAGCTGACTAACAGGTTCAACTGGTCCTATTACACTTAGGTTTTAGGAACATCATCAAAACATACAAATTCTAATTCTAACAAAGATAGCATCCGCAACCGTGTTACCTTCTCTGTAAATATGAGTAGCATAAAATTCAATGTCACATAACATCTCTTTCATCCAATCCCAAGATGACCTGAACTTCCAAGGTATCAATATGTCCGAATTCTGAAAAAGCGATATCACATACATAGAATCAGCCTCAAGCACCAACTTCTTCCAACCCCTCATAATGGCCGTTGTAACCCCCTCCATAGCCGCCATCACCTCCGCTTCATCAGCGGATCCTTTACCCATCCGACGACAAAAAACAGCAGAAACAAAACCCATAGAGTCTCGATAAACCGCTCCTCCTTGAATAAAACCATTTACTTCACTGCCATCCGTATTAATTTTAATATAATCCACTGGAGGCGGAAACCACCTAACCACAATTGACACTGTAGGCGGCTTCGCTTTGAAATCCAATCCCCATGCCTTCATGCAATTCAAAACCGTGATACTGTTGAAATTATTCCCCAGATTCATACGATTCACCTCTTGCACATTGTAAGCAGGCAAAATTTAATTGCCGAATCAAGAAGCGACACGTGGAAATTACATATTAAATATCAATTAAATTTATTATTTAGGAATTTAAATACATATAATTTCTAATATAATAAATAATTGATAATTTAATTGACTTATTAAATTAATTAGGCCCAATCCAAGTATTGAGTCCTAATAAATCAATTTGGGCTTCTAAACCCATTAAATTAAATTGGGCCTCTAAAACCTAATAAATCAAATTGGGCCTCTAAAGCTCAATAAATAAATTTGGGCTCTAAACCCTAATAAATCAAATTGGGCCTCTAAAGCTCAATTAATAAATTTGGGCCTCTAAAGTCCAATGAATAAATTTGGGCCTCAAAAGTCCAATAAACTGAATTGGGCCTTTAAAGTCCAATAAATAAATTTGGGCCTTTAAAGGCCAATAAATAAATTTGGGCCTCAAAAGTCCAATAAATCGAATTGGGCCTCTAAAGTCCAATAAATAAATTTGGGCCTTTAAAGTCCAATTAATTGAATTGGGTCTTTAAAGTCCAATAAATCAATTTGGGCCTCTAAAGTCCAATTAATTGAGTTGGGCTTCTAAAGCCCAATAAATCATGTCAGGCCCAACAAATCATATCAAATCTAACAAATCAAATCATGGAAGCATATTCCTGAAGATGCCGGGAATATTCCCTGGTTTTACAGGCCAGGCCCGTTAAACCTAGGGTTTCCATCATCTATAAATAGGGTCTCATTTCAGCCATTTCAGAATACACACAGAAGCATACGGAGAGCATCGAAACACACTGGATTTTGAGCTTTGGAGATCAAGTCCGGCGATTCAAGGAGTTCTTCGGGTTCTTCATCAAGAACGGCGTTCAATCCGAGATCAAGGTGCTAAGCCCCTCCGATTGGCGTTTCTCTCACAAAATTCTTCAAGTTCTTCGTCAAAGACAACGTTTGATCCGAGATCAAGGTGCTAAGCCCCTCCGATCAGCGTTTTCTCCTCCGAAGTTCGTCAACAACGGCGTTAACCCCGACAAATTCGAAAGTCAAAATCAAAGTCAACCACGAAGAGAGAATCAGAGGAGTTTCTAGAGATTGTACCCGAACAATCGCTTGATTTAAATTAAAATTATCTTTGTAATTCCAGTTTTTGTTATTTATTTATTTAAATACGAAAATTCGTGTTTACAAATTTTGGCATGCCCAGTGGGACCATCTCTACCTCTCATCTCTTCTCTTCAAAGGATTCATGCTACTGAAATGACGCCCCTCAAGATCAAGCTCGATAGGACTGCTGCCAGGTTGCCTCTCAGGATCATGCTTGGTAGGACTGCTGCTGGACCCACAGTCATGGATTCTGAAATTGTGAATGTCATCACCAGGAGTATGTCAAATGATTCACAATCACTCACTTCTCCACGTGTCGTTTATGGTGGAAAAGAGCATGCGTCTCCATAGAAAAAGTGATGTGCAAATACATTAAAGAAGAATGGTGAATTTTGGAGACAAAATAAAATAAAAAAAAAGGAAACAGAGAAGTGGCGTGAAAAAGAAGGGAAAAGAAAAGAAAAGAAAAAAAAAAGGAAAAAAGGGGAAAAGGAGGAAGTGGCGTGAAAAAAAAAAGAAGAAAAAGAAAAGAAAGGAAAAAAGAAGAAAAGGAAAAAAGAAAGGAAAAAAAGGAAGAGAAAAAAAGAAAACGTACCCGCTTTATTTCAATTCCCCACGTGTCGTTTATGGTGGAAAAGAGCATGCGCAAGGGTCCTTTATATAGAGATGAATCTGATATTATGAATCTTGGTGATATATACGATTATATGAGAAACTTATTTGATATTATAAAACTCGAAATTTCAAATTTTCAAATTAATACAAATAAGAAAATCTTATTTGATATTATATGTAAAATTCAAAATTTTAAATTTTCAAATTAATACAAGTGTAGAAGTTCGAAAAGTTTAGGCTTATCTACTCGTTGCCCAAGAAATTGGTATAGCCCGAGAAGTTGAAATATTAAAGTGGATCGTTTATACAAGCACGAAAAATATATTTCACAATTCGTCCACATCGAAGACAAGATCACTCGTGAACGAAGTGCGAGGGGGCATTTGTAAGCAGGCAAAATTTAATTGCCGAATCAAGAAGCGACACGTGGAAATTACATATTAAATATCAATTAAATTTATTATTTAGGAATTTAAATACATATAATTTCTAATATAATAAATAATTGATAATTTAATTGACTTATTAAATTAATTAGGTCCAATCCAAGTATTGAGTCCTAATAAATCAATTTGGGCTTTTAAACCCATTAAATTAAATTTGGGCCTTTAAAGCCTAATAAATCAAATTGGGCATCTAAAGCCTAATAAATCAAATTGGGCCTCTAAAGCTCAATGAATAAATTTGGGCCTCTAAAGTCCAATAAATAAATTTGGGCCTCAAAAGTCCAATAAATCGAATTGGGCCTCTAAAGTCCAATAAATTAAATTTGGGCCTCTAAAGTCCAATAAATAAATTTGGGCCTCAAAAGTCCAATAAATCGAATTGGGCCTCTAAAGTCCAATAAATTAAATTTGGGTCTCTAAAGTCCAATAAATAAATTTGGGCCTTTAAAGTCCAATTAATTGAATTGGGTCTTTAAAGTCCAATAAATCAATTTGGGCCTCTAAAGTCCAATTAATTGAGTTGGGCTTCTAAAGCCCAATAAATCATGTCAGGTTTCCAAAGCCCAACAAATCATATCAAATCTAACAAATTAAATCATGGAAGCATATTCCTAAAGATGCCGGGAATATTCTCTGGTTTAACAGGCCAAGCCCGTTAAACCTAGGGTTTCCATCATCTATAAATAGGGTCTCATTTAAGCCATTTCAGAACACACAGAAGCATACGGAGAGCATCGAAACACACTGGATTTCGAGCTTTGCAGATCAAGTCCGGCGATTCAAAGAGTTCTTCGAGTTCTTCATCAAGAACGGCGTTCAATCCGAGATCAAGGTGCTAAGCCCCTCCGATTGACGTTTCTCCGCATAATTCTTAAAGTTCTTCGTCAAAGACGACGTTCAATCCGAGATCAAGGTGCTAAGCCCCTCCGATCAACGTTTTCTCCTCCAGAGTTCGTCAACAATGGTTTCAACCCCGACCAACCCGGAAGTCAAGTCAAAGTCAACCACGAAGAGAGAATCAGAGGAGTTTCTAGAGATTGTACCCAAACAATCGCTTGATTTAAATTGAAATTATTTTTGTAATTCCAGTTTTTGTTATTTATTTATTAAATACAAAAATTTGTGTTTACAAATTTTGGCACGCCCAGTGGGACCATCTCTACCTCTCATCTCTTCTCTTCAAAGGATTCAGGCTACTGAAATGACGCCCCTCAAGATCAAGCTCGATAGGACTGCTGCCAGGTTGCCTCTCAGGATCATGCTTGGTAGGACTGCTGCTGGACCCACAGTCATGGATTCTGAAACTGTGAATGTCATCACCAGGAGTATGTCAAGTGATTCACAACCACTCACTTCTCCTCTCAATGCTACCGCGGAGGAAGTACCACAAGACAATGCAAACGAGGAGGATAACTCTGCTAGTTCCACTCCCGGTTCCACTTCAAGCTCATCATCAGCTTCTAGCATAGCCGCAGCAATGACGACAAATGCTACAACTATCGAAGAACAGTTAGCAAGCCTAACTAAAGCTATTGAAGGACTGTCAAGGCATGTCCAAGAACAAGATGCACAGATCGTTAAGCTCATGAGCAACGTTGATAGCGGCGAAGAGAGTCGTGCTAAAGAAAAGCAAGTGGAAGAGCAGGATATAGCTGAAACATCTGGTGGACAACAATCAATGGAGGAAGATCCAGTCACGAAGCACGGTCCTCCTGATGGCTTAATCCATGTCGATCAAATAAGGGAAATAATACTTGGTACAATCAAGGACAAATTGGAGGAAAACTCGAAGTCATCCTTCACCTACACCAAACCCTACACAAAGAGGATCGACAACCTGAAGATGCCAACCGGCTATCAACCCCCTAAGTTCCAGCAATTCGATGGCAAGGATAACCCAAAGCAACATGTTGCTCACTTCATAGAGACTTGCAATGATGCCGGGACTTACGGAGATCACCTGGTGAAGCAATTTGTGCACTCGCTAAAGGGAAATGCATTTGACTGGTACATCGACCTTAATGCCAATTCAATTGACAGCTGGGAGCAACTGGAGCAAGAGTTTCTTAACCGTTTCTATAGTACGCGAAGAATGGTTAGCATGATTGAGCTGACGAACACTCATCAGTGGAAAGAAGAGTCAGTGATCGATTATATAAATCGATGGAGAAATCTGACCCTAAGTTGCAAAGATAGATTGTCTGAAACCTCAGCAATCGAGATGTGCATCCAAGGAATGCAATGGAGCCTTCGATACATTCTCCAAGCAATTCAACCAAGGTCATTTGAAGAGTTGGCTACCAAAGCTCATGATATGGAGTTAAGTATGTGCGCAAGCGGAGTTGAAGGACCACTGGTTCAAAAATTCCACAGATCCAAAGATTGGCAAGAAGTCAAGAATAGGGGCAAGCCCTTCGCCCAAGCCTCGAACAAAGAATCCATAGCGGTAACTGCTACAACTATTAAAGTTCATAAAAATGACAAAGAGAGGAAGGCCATGCAAGACAATTGGCAAAAAAGGAAAACTCTGAGAGAAATGCAGCGAAAGCAATATCCTTTCCTTGACTCAGATGTTTCTGGCATATTCGATAACCTAATGCAAGCGAAACTCATTGAACTTCCAGAAATGAAACAACCAGAAGAAGTCGGGCGAACCGACGATCCTAGATATTGCAAGTATCACCGATTGATAGGTCATCCAATTCAAGACTGTTTTATACTCAAAGATAAAATCATGCGGCTAGCCGAGCAAGGGAGGATTGTGCTAGAAGAAGCAGCCGCAAATTTCCTCACCATTAAAAACGACGATGTCTCATGCTTCATGGTTAATGAGGAAAGCAGCAAAACAAATCAGTCTGGCCAAGAGCCCAATGATAAGAGTGAAGATTGTTTGGTAGTTGTAACCTTTACAGATAAGAACTTGCTACTTGGTTCACAATCTCACAATCGACCGTTATTCATCACTGGATATACTCTAAAGCAAAAGGTAAACCGAATCCTAATAGATGGCGGTTCGGGAGTAAACATCCTGCCCTTAAGGGTGATGAAAAATTTGGGGATATTAACAGATGACCTCGCAAGTAGTCGTTTAATGATCCAAGGGTTCAATCTAGAAGGACAAAGAGCTTTAGGCACGATAATACTATATTTGTTGATTGACGAGATGACTTCAACCGCACTATTCCATGTCATAGATGCGAAAATGTCATACAACATGCTTCTAGGATGCCCATGGTTGCATGAATATGGCGTGATACCTTCAACATTGCACCAGTGCTTCAAATATTGTGAAGGTCACAACATAAAAATAGTGTTTGGTGATGATAAACCCTTCACTGAAGTTGAGTCATACTTTGCCGATGCTAAGTACTTCTTCAGAAGTCCAAAAGTAACTCAAAATGAAAAGGACCTGTTAAACGAAGCGGCTAAAGATGAGCAAGTTAAGGATAGCGAAGGTGGCTCACCTCCATCTCGTACTAACACAGGCAAACAACCCTGTGAAGACGTTGAGTGCACTGCCAAGAGCAATAGAGTTGGCTTGGGATACGCTCTTCAAACTCTGATCCGCATTGCTATCAAAAGAGCAAACACAAATTATCTCACAAATGGAGGGGTCTTGGCGATAGAAGATATGCCAGACAAAGATATTAAGGTAGTGAAACGAGTTTCTGCCTTTGAAAGATTGGAACAATCTGAAGTGAATTGCCACCGAAAGTTGGGAGCTATCTTTAAAAGATTAGGACCACTTGGAAAGAGTAAGCATCAAAAGTTGGGAACTGTCTTCAAAAGATTGGGGCCACGTAAAGCAAACAACTGTAGGGAGTTGGAAAATCTTGAACCTGCGGACTCTCAGAAAATTCGAAGCCTAGTTCCATCTCGTATGAGAAGACAAACCACCCTGATCGCATCATATGAAGACGGCTTGACGAGAAAGATGCATACAATTATTCACACAAAAGGTGAAGAAGATAATGGAGAGAGTGTAGCCTCATCTAACTTCATCGACATTCGCAATCCTCGACAAACAGTTTCTCAGGTCATGGACATAGCTCTACAAAGGAGAATGATCACAATGATTAGAAATAGAATCATTGTTGATATCAGCACTGTGCAGATGGTGATGATTAGAGGAAGAGATGGTCGAATGAGGGCATGCGTGGATTTTGCAAATGCAAGAGAAGTCAATGAAGACATTGCCACCATAAACCACATCACCATATGTGAAGACACTCCGACAAAGGAAAAAGATGTTAAAATCTTATCCAAGCAGGATGGTCCACATGTGATAAATGGAGTTTACACGGACGATGCAAATGAGATGATCTCTAAAGACCATGTAAACATCGATCCCATAAATGGGAAATTCTTGAAATGCTATTACGCATAAGTCAAGAAAACTCCATGATACACGAGTCTAAACTGTTCATCCCTCCTGGTCCGCATGAGGTTAAACTGTGCACGACAACCACCAAAGGTAATTACATGTGGCTAAAATGTTAAGTTACCCCACTAAAGATATTTAGTGGCTAAATATTTAATATCTCTCCTGGCCCGCATGAGGTAAAACTATGTACGGCACCCAAATCCACTAAAGGTATTTAGAGGTTAAATATTAATACCCCTCCTGGCCCACATGAGGTAAAACTGTGTACGGCGCCCCAACCCACTAAAGGTATTTAGTGGTTAAATATTAAATACCCCACTTTGACTATAGTGGTTACAAAAAGTCCCTCCTGACCCGCATGAGGTTAAACTGTGTACGGCCCCCCTAAAACCAAACCAAGTTTTCTCTTGAACTACGTTATGGTTTGATCCTCTTTAAAGAGGTACGTAGGCAACTTAGAAATTCTCTAAGTACAGTCAGTATCCAATTACTTCATTTAAGTTCATTGAACTTGAAAATATTGAAGTACAAAAAGGGAATATATAAAAAAAAAAAAAAAACTGATGAAAGTAACTTAGAAATTCTCTAAGTATGGGCACGGTTCAATTATTTTATTAAGTTCATATACCTAATGAAAAATTGAATTACAAAATGCAAAATAAATATTTGGGGGCAAGAAAATATCGGGCATAAATAAAAAGTGAAGCCTCAATAATAATCTTTCAAACAGATATTATTGTGACTATTGATTAATTTATAATGGATATTAATTAATTTAATGTGATCATTAATTAATTAGTCCACTAAAATTAATTAAAGGCTTTAAAAAATCTAAGCCCAATAGCAATTTAATATGCTAAATCATGATGGCCCAATTTAAATTCAATAAAAATGAATTATGGGTTAAAAGAAGAAATAAATTTTAAGTAGAGGCCCATATCAAAGTCAAGCCCAAGTAAAATAAAGATCAAGCCCAGCCTTATTCCTTTTTGCACGCTGAAATCCCAAATTCCCATTCAGCGACTTTCTTCCCCAAATTTGCGCAGACAAATCTGCTCTTCTCCTTTCACTCCGAAATCATCGCCGGCGACGCACCAGTTTGCACCAAACAACGGCCGACGCCGCAAACTGTCACAACGGCAGCTTCGCCTCAGTCGCGCGACACCACACCCAGCAACCCCCAGCGCGCCGTCTCTGTCCCCGTCCCTTCGCCGCCGCTAAGGAGTCATCGTTTGCTTCCGTAAATACCAGCAGCTGCCATGGATCAGTCGAACGTCGGCCCACCTCCGTCTGATGCCAGCCGTTGTTGCTGCCTTAGACATGGCCGCGCCGCCTAGCTCGCGCACTGCCGTGGATAGCCGCCGTCGTTTGCACCCAGAAAATGGCCGCCATCGGTTGGAACGCGCTACCGCCGCTTCCACGCGTCGTTGCCGGATATCAAATGAAACAGCCACCGATGGGCTGTTGTTTAAGTCCAACACGTCGCTGTCACTTTTAACGTGTTCATACAAACAACCCGTTCGATGAAATACCCATAAACATATCATATGGGCACGAATCAAATGTTATGGTTGTCGAAATATGAACGGCAAATGAGCATGGTTGGTTGGAAAAGGGAAAAGGAAACAGAGAAGTGACGTGAAGAAGAAAAGGGAAAAAGAAGGAAAAAAAAAGTGAAGAAGAAAAGGGAAAAAGAAGGAAAAAAAAAGTAAAAAAAAGAGTGACGTGAAGATGGTCTGGCGTGAGAAAAAAAAAAAAGAAAAGGAAAAAAAAAAGAGAAAAGGGAAAAAAAGAAAACGTACCCGCTTTCTTTCAATTCCCCACGTCTCGTTTATGGTGGAAAAGAGCATGTGCAAGGCTCCTTTATATAGAGATAGATATGATTATATCAGAAACTTATTTGATATTATAAAATTCGAAATTTCAAATTTTCAAATTAATACAAATAAGGAAATCTTATTTGATATTATATGTAAAATTCGAAATTTTAAATTTTCAAATTAATACAAGTGTAGAAGTTCGAAAAGTTTAGGCTTATCTACTTGTTGCCCAAGAAATTGGTATAGCCCGAGAAGTTGAAATATTGAAGTGGATCCTTTATACGAGCACGAAAATATATTTCGCATTTCATCCACATCGAAGACAAGATCACTCGTGAACGAAGTGCGAGGAGGCATTTGTAAGCAGGCAAAATTTAATTGCCGAATCAAGAAGCGATACGTGGAAATTACATATTAAATATCAATTAAATTTATTATTTAGGAATTTAAATACATATAATTTCTGATATAATAAATAATTGATAATTTAATTGACTTAATAAATTTATTAGGCCCAATCCAAGTATTGAGTCCTAATAAATCAATTTGGGCTTCTAAACCCATTAAATTAAATTGGGCCTCTAAAGCCTAATAAATCAAATTGGGCCTCTAAAGCTCAATAAATAAATTTGGGCCTCTAAAGCCTAATAAATCAAATTGGGCCTCTAAAGCTCAATGAATAAATTTGGGCCTCTAAAGTCCAATAAATAAATTTGGGCCTCAAAAGTCCAATAAACTGAATTGGGCCTTTAAAGTCCAATAAATAAATTTGGGCCTTTAAAGTCTAATAAATAAATTTGTGCCTCAAAAGTCCAATAAATCGAATTGGGCCTCTAAAGTCCAATAAATAAATTTGGGTCTTTAAAGTCCAATTAATTGAATTGGGTCTTTAAAGTCCAATAAATCAATTTGGGCCTCTAAAGTCCAATTAATTGAGTTGGGCTTCTAAAGCCCAATAAATCATGTCAGGTTTCTAAAGCCCAACAAATCATATCAAATCTAACAAATCAAATCATGGAAGCATATTCCTGAAGATGCCGGGAATATTCCCTGGTTTAATAGGCCAGGCCCGTTAAACCTAGGGTTTCCATCATCTATAAATAGGGTCTCATTTTAGCCATTTCAGAATACACACATAAGCATACGGAGAGCATCGAAACACACTGGATTTCGAGCTTTGGAGATCAAGTCCGGCGATTCAAGGAGTTCTTCGGGTTCTTCATCAAGAACGGCGTTCAATCCGAGATCAAGGTGCTAAGCCCCTCCGATTGGCGTTTCTCTCACAAAATTCTTCAAGTTCTTCGTCAAAGACAACATTTGATCCGAGATCAAGGTGCTAAGCCCCTCCGATCAGCGTTTTCTCCTCCGAAGTTTGTCAACAACGGCGTCAACCCCGACAAATTCGAAAGTCAAAATCAAAGTCAACCACGAAGAGAGAATCAGAGGAGTTTCTAGAGATTGTACCCGAACAATCGCTTGATTTAAATTGAAATTATCTTTGTAATTCCATTTTTCGTTATTTATTTATTTAAATACGAAAATTCGTGTTTACACACATAAACTAAAAATTGAGTCCAGAATCTTGCAAAATGTGGTTTTTCCTCCTTATGCACGATGTTGTTCCTAACACCCTATATCTACCAAAAAAAAGTAACCCAAGCTATTCTCCAAACACAAGAAGTTCTTGGACTAAATTCCCTTCGTAGTATCTGAACAAAAATATCATGAAACCCAAAAGAAACATCAATTGTTGTACCGAAATGTCCAGCAATTTTACGAATCAACGCTGCAGCAAAATCACATAATCCAAAAATATGGTCCATAGTTTCCGAAGCCTTTCGGCAAAAAACGCAAATTGATGGCCCTGCTATCCCCCACGAACATAAAACTTCAGCCGTCGGCAATTTCCCCCAGACTAACTGCCAAAGAAGAGTCGAACGAGTTGGAGGGATAAACGAACCCCATATCCATGTTCCCCAGCTGACAGATGATAATTTACTACGGCATAAATCATACACAACTTTCGACGTAACTAACCCTGATTTATGAAGCGGCCATATAGGCGTGTCTCGAGAAGTTATAGCAATTTTAACTGCAACAATGTCCGAACATATGTCTGGGTAAACTTCGGCGAATTGCTCACCCAAAACCCACCCATCCGCTGATCGAAAATTAGAAACACTGTGGCCAAAATTAGCTCGGCAACTTAGAGGGATACCGATTTTGTCTGCAATAATGTATCCTAACCAATTGTCCGTATAAAATCGAACCGACGAATTATGCCCAGGAATCCACCGTGCATTAGCTCGAATTAATGGACGAATATGATCAATCCCATGCCATATTGAGGATGCAATAAAATATTTTACCTCCTGCCCCATTGCCGTGGAATGCCGTTGCAATATAAAACTGAGACCCTTATCTTTTTCAGTGATAATATCCCAAGATAGCTAATATAAGTAAGCCTCATTAGCAACTCTGATATCTCGAACCCAAAGACCCTCCTCTGAATATGGCGCACAAACTCTTGCCCATGAAACCGACCCATGTCCTTTTTTCAAAATGTCCCCTCGCCAAATAAAGTTACGCATAGCTTTGTCAACACACTTCAGCAATTTCCTTGGCCATTTATAAACCATCATGCTATGTGTTAAAGAAGACACAATAACATTGTTCACAAGATAAATTCTTCCAGCAAGAGATAAAAGGTTTCCACTCCATTTATCAAATTTCAACAGGATTTTGTCCGCTATCCCATTCAAATGACATTGTCTCGGCTTGCCAAAGAATATAGGGACTCCCAAATATCCAAAAGGAACTGAGCCCTCCACAAATTGCAAAGAGTTGTAACAAAAATGTTTGAAGGCAGTATTGATTTGATTTCCAAAAAATATCCTTGACTTAAACGGATTAACAAACTGACCTGATGCTTCTCCATATTGCTTAAGAATGTCCCTTAGCAGCAAAATATTATCTTTTGTAGCCATGCAAAAGATCATAATATCATCCGCGTACAGCAACGTCGTCGGCACTACCACTCCAAGTTTTGCCACCGCTGGCTGCAAATACCGGATTCCGCCGCTATACTCCATCATGCGAGCAAGAACATCCTCCCCAATAGAAAATAAAAGTGGCGATAAAGGATCCCCTTGCCGAACCCCACGAGAGCAAGAAAGAAATCCCTCAAGCTTTCCATTAATTGAAATTGATAGCCGAGCTGAATGGAAAATCGAGCTTATCATATCCCTAAAGTGTCGATCAAACCCCATGCATTCCAAAACGTGCAAAATGTAGTCCCAACGCATTGTGTCAAAAGCTTTCCTAATATCAATCTTCAAAGCCATATTCCCAGGACCTTTATTAATGCATTGAAAACTCTCAGAGCAAATGGCAAATACAATGTTGAATCTGTTTGCCAGGAATAAATCCATACTGAAACGGAGATAAAATCTTACGAAGAAGGGGCCCAAGCCGAGTTGCAATAATTTTCGTCAATAATTTAAATAGGAAATTTTCCAAAACTATAGGACGAAAATCCTCAATCTTGCTAGCACCAGCGCACTTAGGAATCAGTGTAACAATATTTGCATTTAGACCAGCTGGAATCAAGGCTGTCCTAAAAAAGAAACCAACAGCATTATTTATATCATGAGAAATCACATTCCATGCTGACTGGAAAAATGCCCCTCCAAAACCGTCTGGACCTGGTCCTCACATAATTTCCCATCAATCATAATAGAGGATAAGTTTTGCTCTATAAACTCGGAGTGCCCGATGGAAAAAAGTCGTGTTTCTGTCCCCGTCCAGGAGCCAATTAGCACGAGACTTTTGCATAAGCAACATATGTTGTTGCTTCAGTAACTCATTAATCTCTTTCATAAGGTTTTTCTCTTTCATCATGTTTTCTTTCTCATGTGTCGCCGAATAATCACAGGCCTGTATTTCCGCCAATTCTTGTTGTAACTCCTCCAACTGAAGGAAAACATTATTAAAAGTGTGTCCACTCCATTCTTTAAGCCTAAATTTTAATCTCTTGAGCTTGCGAATACAAACTGTGATGGGATCCTTCGTAGGTAAAAAAGTATTCCACGACTCCAAGACCACCGCGATGTAATCCTTGTGAGAAGTCCAAAAATTTTGAAACCGAAATGGTTTAACAAAATCAGCGGAACCATTTTGACATTTAAGAAGCAACGGATGGTGATCCGAATGTATTCTTGGAAGGACCAACGCTGAAACTGAGGTCCAAGAACCAATAAATTCTTCCGACACAAGAGCCCTATCGAGCCTTGACATCAGGACACGGCAAGAATGACTACATCTCCAGGTAAAAAATGGTCCCGTAGCTTCCAAATCAATTAATCCAGAATCCGAAACACATTGCCTAAATTCATCGCAGGAAATACGTGATAAACAACGCTGTCCAAACTGCTCTTCCGGACCAAAAATAGCATTAAAATCTCCCATAAAACATATGTTCCCAATGCCTAACCCTATGATCGCCGCCCACAAGCGTCGGCGAGCCACATAAAAATTAGCTGCATGAACAAAACCATAATGTAACTCCCCCTTGACAGTCATAATCTTAATGACAATCAACTGATCATCCTTGTAAACCACAGTAGGGATCGTCAGAATATTTTTACTATAAGCCACCCACAAGTTTGGACGTAATCCTCCCTCTCTATAATTCTCCTCCAGAAAAGTCAGATTAAGCTTTCTCCAGAATCGAGTATCAAGATCCGAACTCAGAATTTTCGGTTCTGCTATGGCAACAATATCAGGCTTATATGATCTCCGAATCTCAGAGAGCATATTCTTGGCTGGATCATTGCCCAACCCCCGTATATTCCAAAATAAAACAATCATTGATCAACACAGTTTGCTCCGTGCTTCGGCGGAAAATCGTCCTCATCACATTGATCTGCCCAACTCCTTGACGAAACCAACTTTATCGAAAGGAGTGCTTCATTATCAACCTTTGAGGTAATTGTATAAGAGCTGTCATGAGGCGGTGAAGAATTTAGCCGCACCCCCCCATTAGTATTCGTGGTTTTGTTACGCAAATTATATCCTTTAGCAATCGGCATCTTGCTTTTCCCACCTTTCCTCCCAGACAAAGATGGCATCAGGCTCGAACTACTCGTGCCTGAAGAGGTATGCTTATCAGAATCCCCATGATCTGCGCTAATTATGGGATTATAATTTTCCTTGACCATGTTTGTTTCCAATGAAGCCTCCTTATTGATCATGTTTGTTTCCAATGATGGCTCCTTACTTTCGTTAGCCTCTTGCCCCACATGGACTTCAGGAGCCTTGTCCTCGTCTTCTAATTCAGCAAGCGCTTAGAAACCATTTTTGGAGAGTACAATACCCTCCGAGGCCATGTTTTCCTTCTAAGTTGATTCCTTCGGGACCCATTCCACATCCTTCCGTGTATTATTCATCTGGCGTCCTAGATTTTTCCCAGCCATAGACTTATCCTCAACCACTTTCCGCCCCTTCACCGACTTGCAGCTATCCAAGGAGTGCCCGACAATACCACAGTGATTGCAAAATGGAGGCAATTGCTCATACTTAAGCGAAGCAAACAAAACCTGCCCCTCTGACTCAAATATGATGTAGTCCTCGCATCCTTTCGTCATGTCAATTTCTATTAAAACCCTGGCGTAATGACACATCGTACGATTCCATGTACGATCATCAATTTTTATGACCGTCCCCAGAGCTGAGGCAAGAGCATGTATAATCTTTGGCTGGAAATACTCCATAGGAATTTCGTAAATACGCACCCACACCTGCGCTAATGTTGTGTTAACCTTATAAGGGTTAAAACCACGGACCCAACGCTGCAGTCGAAACAACCCAGGCTTTAGACTCCAGGACCTCCTATCAAGGACTCGGTCCCTATCTGCAAGGCTAGGAAGCTGAATGTTATAATACCCCTTACCTAAAGGCACTAGCTGCCAATCTCCTGTTATGCCCCAAATTTGAGATAATTTGGAATAGAGGGCATCCAAAGAATACGGTGAGTCTCCCTGTACCAAAGAGAGCTTACCAATTAACGAGGGCACCAGTTCCGATACTCCATATTTGACAAGGGCATCATCCACTTTAACCGAAAGATACTCTCATTTTCGTTTAGCAACCATATCGCAAGAGTCTGACAGAGTATTTGGTGGAGCCAAAATATTTCGATAACTAGGCCGGGCTTGCTCCACAATCAAATTTTGCGTAGAGATATTAGTATTCGAGTTAGGCAAAGAAATACCTTTTTCTCCAATGGCCTGCAACATCACATTTTCCTCAGCACGAGACACCTCAGGCGCTGGAGTGCACAAATCTTGAGATGCCGCAACTTCAAGAATCGGCCCCGTGATTGCCTCCTGCTTCAAGCCCACAATATTATCAGCTAGGGTTTTTGCATGAGATTTCAAAAAGTCTGTGAGTAATATTGAAAGATTTTGTTGGATGGAATCATGATCAAGGGTTGTCAAGATTGAGTTCTCCGCCATGGTAACTAGGGACGCCGGAGCACCGGCGAAAAATGACCTATATATATAATATGTACATATACTTGTATTAATACATATGCACATCCAATAAATATAAATAATTAATTAGACACAATTATTATAATTAAATTATATTAACTCTATACACATTTATATATGATTATTTAGATATAATTAATATAAATAGATGATTTAATAAATTACTTATTTTTTCAAAAAAAAATAAATTACTTATTTATTAAACGGTGTATAACTATGTAATTAAGTATATAATGAATAAAATTGCCCAAAAAATGTGTCCCAACTATTGTGCATTTTTCTTTACAAAAAACTTACTTTGCCCTTTTAATAAATTATAAATCCTTGACATTACTATGAATTATCGAGATATTTATCGGTATTATTACATGAATAGAAAATGGGTCGGTTACTATGGGCTACAAAATAACTATAGAAATTACCATCTACTACGCGAAAAATCTGTAAATGCACTGCAATACAATTAAACTGATGAAGGGTCAAAAATACCCTCTGCTCTGGCACAACAACTGTAGCTTGAGTAAAGACCAAGCAACAGAGACAGCAGCAAGGCGTTAATACTCTGGCACAGACCTCGAGGCAAAAAATTTAGCTACTGTTGAAGAAGCAATTGCAGAGACCATACTTCAAAAAGTTGAGGAAAACAGAGATCAGATTTTGGAGCAGAATTTTGAATGGTGGCACCGACTGCAGCTCCAACCAAAGCTTCCTCTATCCCAGTATGCAAGTTTTGTGTGTTTGAGAGAGAGTTGAGCAATAGAATATTATTATCCAGTCCTAGATAATAGATACATTATTGCCCAAAAGTATTTGGAATTTCAATTCCCAATTTCATAAAAAATTTCTCTATCGAGATCGGAATGAATTTTGGCGACAGTTGAGAGGCTAAAGGGGATGAGTTCTGCCGATCGAAGGGGACGAATCCGATCAGAAAAAGAAGAGTAGCGATGCGGGAATTAAGCCTAGGATCGAGAGGCTGATACCATGTAAACAATGATATGGGAATCACCATTAAATTGGTGATTGAAGAAAACTGATATTAATAAACGTGTGTATACAACAACTTCCCAATAAATGAGGGAAAATAATTAACAAATCACTAATTACACTAATTACACGGTAATTGATATTAAATCAAGAATGAGTCAACTATTCCCTTTATCAATATACAATACCTTGGTTTGGTTTGCAGTGCACTGATATACGTAATTCAATCTGATATATGTAACACAATCTTTATTATTTTGTGCAATTAATATTTTTTATGTAGTATGGATTCAACTATCTCATGACCTGTTATATAAATATGTTCAACCTTTTGTGTGTAATGCAACTCATTATATTGGTGTTCAATGTAAGTGTACAGTCGTGACTAATTGCATTGTTGTCCAATTAAAATACACTAAAATTCAACTATGTATTTTAAATCTACAACGCAACTACAATTGAAAACTTTAGTATAAATTTTTTTATTGTTGTTCAAGAAGTACAGACTAAACTTACATTGTTGTTCACGTTTTTTTTTATTTCATCTCCACCCAAATAATTCATTCTAAAATCTAAAGATTTTTTATTATCTGTTGATGTTAGTGACGAGTGTTACTCAGAATGTGCCAACATTCTGGTCACAACATCAAAAATTCGTCCTTCCACTTCCACTAACACTTAACCCACGTTTTGTCTTGGTCAATGTCTTGTTTTCTTTCAGAATGAAGACTTACGGCAGTTACCGAAGTCATGCGTTTGAAAAGGCAAGCAAAGAGAAGTTATAAAGATCATGGGGAAGTTACATGGAAGGTACCTATTTTCAAGGGAGATGTGGAAGTTATCTTCAAGCATTAAGAGTCCAGATTTATCTATATATACACGGCTGCTATGAAGATTAAAACTTGGAATTGAGAGAAACACAATCTAACATAGTCTATTGGCATAGATTATTGAGTTTATTGTATGTTTCTATCTCGATACTTCCGTTGGTGAATGTTTCAACATTTCACTCAACATTGGGTCTTTATTTGTATTAGTGATAGGTTAGATTGAATATTATCTAGTCACTATATACGATGATCCATTCACGGTGTGGCTTATGTTTTCACCGATTGTATCACTTAACAATTACTAGTGATAATACGCCGATTGGTAGTATAGACTTATTTATAGTCTATACAAAATTTTGATATCCATCTTGCAAAGTGTTTAAGACTTCCACTGTGTATTTCTGTTCATTTATTTTCGTCTGTGTTGTTCTCGATTGTGCCAACATTCTGCAAAAACACTTACGCACACCTTCAATTGGCACCAGAGCCGTTGAACTCGTTATCCTGAGTTTTGATCCTGTGTTTGGTGTGATTTAGTACGATGGATTATCCTATGACAGCTCCAATTAGGCCACCAGTTCTTGATGGTATAAATTATACAATTTGGAAGCCTAAGATGCGCATGTACATCAAATCCATTGATGAGCGTGCATGGAGGAGTATTTTAACTGGTTGGACTCCACCAACAGTTCCAGCCACTGACAATACTGAAGCTCAAATCAAGAGGGAGTTAGAATGGACAAATGATGAGGTGACCATGGCCAGCTTCAATTCAAAGGCACTCAATGCCTTGTTCACTTCTACGGATGTTTCCATGCTCAAAATAATTTCTAACTGTGTATCTGCAAAAGATGCATGAGAGAGATTACAAGAACATTGTGAAGGATCTGAGAGTGTGAGAAGGACAAAGTTGCGGATGCTTGGAACCAAGTTCGAAAATATAAGGATGAAGGAAGATGAGACCATATCCTCCTACGAAAGAATCACTGAGATTTCCAATGAATCTCAAGCACTTGGGGAAGCTATTTCCAATACAAGGTTAGTACATAAAATCTTAAGAACTGTTCCTAAATGTTTTGATGCTAAGATATGTGCTATTGAGGAAGCTAAGGATACTGATGTTATTACTCAAAATGAGTTGGTGAGTATTTTGAAAACATATGAAATGAATTTTTCTCAAAGAGATAATGAGAAATCTGAAAAGAAAATTTCTGTTTTCAAAGGAGAAACATATTCTAGTACTGATAAACAACCGTTTGTTACTGAAATAGATTCTGATGAAGATGTTATTGATGATTGTGCCGACAAAGCTGATAACATTGCTTTCTTAACTAAGCAGTTTAATGCATTTTTGAAAAAGAGAGCAAATAGACTTAGAAATAAGTTGCAAATTAAGAATCAAGATAGAGATCAGATTGGTAGTTCACGTCAATTGCCTGATAAAAATAGGAATGTTAATCAACCTAGGCAATTTGATAGAGGTAACAAGATCAAATATGATCCAGAATATAGGAAAAATGTTAAATGTGATGCATGTTCTGGTTTTGGTCATTATGCTAATGAATGTGCCAACACTCTTTTGAGAAAAAAGGGTAAATTTCAATGCTAACTTAAGTGATGAGTCTGATTGTGAAGATGATTCTGATAAAAATGAAGAATATGTTTTTTCTGCAAGGATTATATATGATGATACTCTTGATGTTTTACTGGATGATTCTGATGTCAAGTCAAATGTGCCAATATTTGAGGAAACATTGGAGGTTCCAGAATTTAATTGTTTCTCAAGTTCTTATGTAGATAAAGCAGGTACTTCTAACAATGTTTGTGAAGATTGTAAGTCCAATTATCAAAAGCTTGAAAAGGAGTTAGAATCCACTCAGAAAGCTTTGAGGGACATGACTATTGAAGAGTCATATCAAAAGGATTTGGTGATAAAGCTTGAGGTCATACTAACAAGGAAAGATCTGGAGATATGTAACCTCAAAGAGCAGCTCAAAGGAACAACACTGAATTTCAAAAGATATTCAGAAAGTTCAGCCAAACTTGATGAGGCACTGACAATTGGAAGTACTAGTAGACATGGTCTTGGTTATGATGGTAATATCACTCAGTTTTTAAACAATAATAAACATGTTGTGTTTACAAAACCTTCTGTTGAACTTGAAAAATTGAAAAATGATTCTGAAAAGAAGGATGTTTGTCATTATTGTTTTACTGAGGGTCACAAACGACCAAACTGTTTTAGAATGAGACAGGATAAAAAGTTTTCTAAAATGCCTTTGAAAATGTTGCCACATTCTACTCAACATTCGAAACAAACAGTTCAAAAATCTTTTCAAAAACCTGTTCAAAAATCTACTTGGGTGAAAAAAGTCAAATACTGTATGTAATGTTGTTTACATCTCTTTAAAAGCATGTGTTCCGGGACTATGGTATTTTGATAATGGGTGTTCTAGACACATGACCGGTGAGGAAAGCTATCTCACTGACTATAAGGCATATGATGGTGGAAATGTTACATATGGAGGAGGTTCAAAAGGTAAAATTATTGGTATAGGTACATTGAATGTTCCTGGTTTTCCAAACTTGACAAAAGTTTTACATGTTAAAGGTTTACTTGCAAATTTGATTAGTATTAGTCAATTATGTAATGATGACTTGCATGTAAAGTTTGATAAAAATTCATGCTATGTGTTAAACAATGATGATAATTGTCTCATGGTTGGTAATAGATCTGTTGATAATTGTTATCTAATTGATTCGAATCAAGCATGCTTTAATGTTCAAACTGATGAGAGTACACTTTGGCATCAAAAACTTGGACATGCTCATTATAGGAATATTGTCAAATTATTGAAATTTGATGTTGTTAAAGGTCTGCCTAAATTACAAATACATATGTCAAATGTGTGTGGATCCTGCCAAAGTGGTAAACAAGTCAAAATGTCACATGAAATGTTGACACATTGTACTACGAAATATTGCTTTGAACTTTTGCATATGGATTTAATGGGACCAATGGAGACTGAAAGCATTGGTGGTAAGAGACAAGGGTTTCTTTCTTGGTTATGCTAGAAACAGTAGAGCCTTTAGGATTTATAATCTTAGGACAAATACTGTTCAAGAGTCTATGAATGTTGTTTTTGATGATAATGCAAGTCTTGCAGATAATGCCATTGAAGAAGATGTAACTGATCTTATTGAGCAGATGCAAAGTTCTGATATTTCTGAATCGATTGAGAATGTTGCTACAAATGTGCCCACATCTGAAGCAACATCACCTCAACATCCAGAAATTAATAGAACTATACCTTATCCTGCTACAATACCATCTTCCAGGATTCTCAAAAATCATCCACAGCAACAGATCATAGGTAAACCACAATCAGGTGTACAAACAAGGAGAAAATTGAGTTTTGATGCAAGACATGTGGTAAGATCTATTTGTATGACATCTATATGCAACAAGGTGAACTTTGAATGTTTTCATTCTCTCAATGAACCTAAAAATATTGATGAAGCAATGAAAGATGAAAACTGGATTAATGCAATGCATGAGGAGTTAAATCAATTTGAAAGGAATGATGTTTGGATACTTGTGCCTAAGCCTAATAATGTGAATGTAATTGATACCAAATGGATCTTCAAAAACAAAACTGATGAATCTGGTAATGTTGTAAGAAACAAAGCTAGATTAGTTGCTCAAGGTTATACACAAGTAGAAGGAATTGATTTTGATGAGACTTTTGCTCCTGTTGCTAGAATTGAATCCATAAGGTTATTACTTGCTATTGCATGTTACATTGATATAAAACTGCATCAAATGGATGTTAAGGCCGCATTTCTAAATGGAATTCTTATGGAAGAAGCATATGTAGAACAACCTAAGGGATTTGAGAATCATGAATTTCCTGATCATGTTTATAAACTTAAGAAAGCTTTATATGGTTTGAAGCAAGCACTTAGGGCATGGTATGGTAGATTAACTGATTTTCTTGTTGAATTCGGTTTTTATAGAGGTGAAACTGATAGGACCTTGTTTATAAAACATTCTGGATATGATATTATGATTGCTCAAATATATATTGATGACATTGTGTTTGGTTCTACATGTGAGAATATGCTTGAATTGTTTGTACATGAAATGACCACTACCTTTGAAATGTCGATGGTTGGAGACTTGAATTACTTTTTAGGTCTTCAAATTAAACAATGCAAGGATGGTATTTTCTTTTGTCAAAGTAAATATGCCAAAAATCTTGTGAAAAGGTTTGGTTTAGACAATGCTAAACACATGAAGACACCTATGGGATCGACACAAAAATTGTGTAAAGACAGTGTTGGCATAAATGTTGACCTAACATTGTATAGATCGATGATTGGTAGTCTTTTGTATCTGACTTCTAGTAGGCCAGACATCATGTTTAGTGTTTGTTTATGTGCTCGTTATCAAGCTGATCCTAAAGAATCTCACATGAATTCGGTTAAGAGGATAATTAGATATGTGGCAGGCACATGTGATTATGGAATATGGTATAGCAAAGACACTAATTGTTCTTTAATTGGCTATAGTGATGCAGATTGGGCATGTGACAGTGATGATAGGAAGAGTACAAGTGGAGTATGTTTTTACATGGGTAACAATCTTGTTTCTTGGCATAGCGGAAAACAAAATTGTGTTTCCCTATCTACGGCTGAATCCGAATACATAGCCACGGGAAATTATTGTACTCAACTTCTTTGGCTCAAGAAGATATTTGATTATTACGGTTTGGAGAGCAATACTCTTACTGTTTATTGTGATAATACAAGTGCAATTAATATATCTAAGAACCCTGTGCAACATTCGTTAACTAAGCATATAAGTATTAGACACCACTTCATTAGGGACCTTGTAGAAAAAGAAGTTGTAAAGTTGGAATACATTTCTACTGAAAAGCAAATTGCAGACATTTTTACTAAAGCCCTTGATAATGAGAGGTTTTCTTCTCTTAGAAAATCTCTAGGTTTATGCACTAATTAGACCTATATTTGCTGTGTGTTGTGACAAATGTGCCAACATTTGTATCAACACTAGAACAATTTATTTAAATTTTTCTAAGTATTGTAATATTTAGTGTTTTTGAAATCTCTTGTGTAAATAGTATTAGAACCTATGATAAATATAAATTGTCCTGGACACACTTCTCTCAAATGAAATTAAATAAACTCACAATTAGATGCTATGTCACTAAGTAACTATGGGGCACGGAGTTGACTACTACGATGTTCTCTTTTCAAAAGGTGACTTGAATGCATCAATATATTCACAATCCATTGAGTAATTATGGGACACGGAGCTGACAACTACGATGATCTCTTCTGGAAAAATGGATCAATGTGAATAAGTGGGAAAAGCAAAATATAGTGCAACACAAATGAATTTATTTCATGTAAAAACTGTGTTGAGAAGTGTGTGTGTGCCGACATTCAGTGAATAACATTCTGGTTCTCATATGTATATTTACCTCTATGAGTTTGAAAATTTTCGAATATTATTTTATGGAGATTTATTTATTTTAAATTGTTCCCAGCAATATTATATAGTCTAAATTAATTTAATTGTGCAGTTATTTTATCTAGAATTAAGCGGTTTTTAGCATGTCCTTGAAATAAACTTCCAACATTCGGTAATGCCCTATTTCTTAGGGGTGTGATTAAATCTTATCTTTTAACTCCGATGTGTTCACAACTTCTATAATCTTTCTCTTCCCTATTTAAGGTCCTTAATACTCAGTGTGTTCTATACATTATATCAAAGTTTCGAATTTAAGCACTAGTGTTTGAAAGGTATTATTGATTATACTTTGTGGTATTAGTTTTTTCCCTCAGCCTATTTATATTCAAATTTATTATTTTATTAATTTAATTTGAATAGAGTTTGCAGGTAATTAATATGGCTGATCGAAAAGACCTCTCACCTTCACAATCCAAACACTCAACCTCTTCAGCATCATCTTCTACCTCGAGAAACCTTCGACTTCTAGCTTCAATGGCCGTCGACAATGTGTCTGAAAATGTTGGCGCATCTTGCCCAACATCACCCTCTTCAATTAAGGTTGGCACTCCTCTCCCACCTACTGAAATTCCTTCTGAAATCCCTGATATCCAATCCACTGAAATTCCGATTTTGGGCGGAACACCACAAAATCCGATTAGCGGCAAAGCTAGCGAAGCCCCTGTTCTCGAAACATACCCAATGACGGTTGAGTTAGCTGAAGGAGCCACCTCTGATCAAATCGTCTATGAGTTCAAAACCCTCACTAAAAAGACGATTTATCCTGTTGTCAAGGTAGGTGACGTGGAGGTTGATTTCCAACAGTACAAACACCTAGTGTTTACACCGCCACAATCACCACAAGATGTTCCAATAGATGACCCATCAACTGATTCGACTAACACTGGTGAGCTCACTGCTCGCTTTGAAACTGTTCGATAAAAGGCGTCGAGCTCTAGGGGACGTGGTCAGAAACGTCGTTCTTACCGAACTATGGGTAAAAGGGTCGATTACTCAGAGAAAGGGAAGAAGCAGAAACATGATGATGGTGTTGCCTCAAAGCCAATACAAGTCTTTGATTCTGACTCATCTGAAGAAGAAATGAGGGAAGCAAGCCCAGAGAAGGAGACCAGCGGTCAAGCCTCTATTTCGGTGCTCAGCCCGAGGGGGAGTACTGAGGATTCCGAGATGAATCAAACATTGGCAGAGATGGCTGCTCGTTTAGAAAAGAGGAGCAAAAAGAACAATGAACCGCAGGATGTGCCGAAGGATGTTGGCACACCAATGGACACATCATCCTCTGATTCTGAGTCCACTTCATCTGAAGCTAGTAAAGCAAAATCTGATGAGGTACATACTGATTCCTCTCTGCATATGTCTTCGTCTGATTCTGATGATAGTTATCATGGAGTTGATAGTGAGAAATTTAGGACTTTGAGAACTCGAGTGATAGTTGGGGAAAGAATAATTAAGATGGATGATTTTATCTCTATGAATCTTATTGGATATTTGACTGACAGATCTTTGATGCATTCCCTTCAGTTTGCTACACCTTACTTGATTGATTGGGTATATGAATTTTATGCTAATCTGAAAGTAAGAGTTTTTGAAGTTAATTCTAGGCACTATGGGAAAGTGAAATTTAGAGGCAAGATTATAGAAGTGACTCCAGCTATAATTAATTCTGTTTTGAGAACTAGAGAAGATGAGGACCCACAGGTGGATAATTTAGATGAAGTGATCAGTGTAACTACTGGAGGAAGGATTACTGTGTGGAGATATAGGATGAATTCGTCAGTTTTGACAAACCTTTACAGTGTTCTTCACAAGTTAATTGTTTACAATTGGTTGCCTTCATCAAACACAACCACTCTGACCTCGGAGCAAGTTGTCCTAATGTACAAGATTGGTCATCTTAGAAGGTTTAATCTTGAAAAGACTATTTTTGACAATATGATGACATATTCGGGGAGAATATCAAGCAAGGGACTACTACCTTATCCTAGCCTAATTCACATGTTGATTTCGGCTCAAGGATTTCAGAGAGAAAATAATGAGATTATCAGCTCATTTGCACTAAGTCTGGCCATATCTCATGTTCTGAGGACTGGACCACGTGTGATTGATCTGCCCTACAGAGATCCAAATGCCCCTGAAGCTGAAGTTCCTGCTGATCAACCAGCTGATGTGCCGAGAAATGTTGGCACACATGCTGCCAACATGCCGCAATTATAGCCGCAATTTATCCGAGATCAAATTGCTATGATAGATAATTCAATTAATAATGCTAAGTGTCTATTAAGCAATCTTGAGATGCACAAAAGGGTCTGGGAAGCACTCCTTTCTACTGTCACAGGGGGAGTAGGACCTGATGTTGTTGCTCAAGCTGATGCTCAAGCTGCTGATGTTGCTGCTGAACCTGCTGCTAGTGATGGAGATGCTGGTGTTGCAAGTGTTGATGATGATGTAACAGGAGGAGGACCAGATGATGATATCTCTGGAGCTGGAACAAGTGCAGCTCCTGATGCTGAAATGGGAACTGATACCCAGAATGCGCCGGAGAATGTGCCCACAATTTCAACCAACAACGTTGATGGACCCAACTGTTCAAACATGGACGTTGATACTGAAAAGATAGATGCAGTAGATTGGGATGATGAAAATCTCAGTGTGCTGTATGATGACTTGGATGATTGGGGACATTGATGATCCGAGTGAGGGGGAGCTTTCAAAGATGGAGAAGCTTGAAGAAAGGGGGAGTTCGTGCAGACTTATGAAGATGCAGCTGTTATACTTGACAGCCCAATCCTCTCCTAATCTTCATCTATGAGCTTTATCTATTTTTGTAAAGACTCATGTTATTTTCTGTTTTTATGTTTATGTCGTTTCGAACCTATCTTATATTCTAGGTATGTTTTTGAACTTAATATTGGTTTGGTATTACGTTAAGGTTGTTTTTGGTTAAGTCATTGATACTATATCCTGATTTTATTTTGATTAAGTTTAGTTTTTTTAAATGTTCGTATTTTGTGTTATATGTTTTTATGTCCTATTACTCTGATTTTGTTTAGTTAGTTTATTTGTTATTGTTTTATGTTAGCTCTGATTTTGATTTTGTTAAGTGTTAAGTCTATGTTATGTTCGTATTATATGTTTTAGTGATGTTTTATGTTTAAGTGTTATTCGTTTTTGGCTAAGTAAAGAGATGTCATTTACTTGATGTTTATTTATTTATCTCTATTGTGTACACATTCTGTACAATGGTACAACATCATGTGTGTTCCAGTAGAAAGGCCGAATTGGGGGAGATTGTTGATGTTAGTGACGAGTGTTACTCAGAATGTGCCAACATTCTGGTCACAACATCAAAATTCGTCCTTCCACTTTCACTAACCCTTAACCCACGTTTTGTCTTGGCCAATGTCTTGTTTTCTTTCAGAATGAAGACTTACGGCAGTTACCGAAGTCATGCGTTTGAAAAGGCAAGCAAAGAGAAGTTATAAAGATCATGGGGAAGTTACATGGAAGTTACCTATTTTCAAGGGAGATGTGGAAGTTATCTTCAAGCATTAAGAGTCCAGATTTATCTATATATACACGGCTGCTATGAAGATTAAAACTTGGAGTTGAGAGAAACACAATCTAGCATAGTCTATTGGCATAGATTATTGAGTTTATTGTATGTTTCTATCTCGATACTTCCGTTGGTGAATGTTCCAACATTTCACTCAACATTGGGTCTTTATTTGTATTAGTGATAGGTTAGATTGAATATTGTCTAGTCACTATATACGTTATCCATTCACGGTGTGGCTTATGTTTTCACTGATTGTATCACTTAACAATTACTAGTGATAATACGCCGATTGGCAGTATAGACTTATTTATAGTCTATACAAAATTTTGATATGCATCTTGCAAAGTGAAGACTTCCGCTGTGTATTTCTATTCATTTATTTTCGTCTGTGTTGTTCTCGATTGTGCCAACATTCGTGACAACATTCTGCAAAAACACTTACGCACACCTTCATTATCAACTAAAATTCAGCAAGAGCTTTGCCAGTTTGTCCACATCAGTACAAAGAAACTCCACAAATACAACATTAAGATAAGCATAGCAGTTGTTCTTTACATGAGCTTTACAAAGAAACTCCATCGGGTTGGTGAGTGTACCAACACAGCGATGAGTACACCCATCGTCTCCCCCATCAGATCTGCACCCCCATCACACACCCACAACCTGCAATAGCCATTCAACAACACCAACCATCACCAATCACCACCAGATCTCGCCGCCACATCTCCTTTGCCGTCGCAACCCAAACGTTGTCGTCGCGACCACCATCGCCAACGGTCACCGTCATTGCTATTTCTCACCATTACCGGCGTCGTAACCCAGCTCCGTCGCAAAGCTCGTGACCTCGCCGCCATTGTCGTAGTCCCTGATCCAGAGCATCGCCGCCGCATCATCGCACGCTTCTCCGGCGAACCTTGCGCGATTTTCTTCTTCATCGCTATCGCTGCAAAATTCCCAATATCACCATGTTCACAAACTCTCTTCAGGATTTTGAGTCGCTGGAATTCCCTTCATCTGACATTGGACCACTAGCTTAGACGACAAACCTGAGGAACTCATTCATAGTCTGGCTTCAAACACCCCAAAAAATACACCAAAAGGACAAAGTTCTGTGAGACGTGGCACCCGGTGTACCGCGGCGTGATACCGGCAAATGGGTTTCCGGGGTCAGAGAGCCTAACAAAAGTGCTCTATTGTTTTGGCTTCTTAGGGAAGAAGCTGATATATATATATATATATATATATATATATATATATATATATATATATATATATATATATATATATATGGAAAGAATATATTAGATTATTAATATGGATTTGACATATAAATGATAAAATAATAAAGGTGTCACGCCCCATTTTTCATAACAATAAGTATTGAGAAATAATTATTAATTTAAAATAAAAGGCGTGAACTAAAATTTAATTAAAATAAAGACTACAATTTTTATTAGACAATAAAATAATTTTGACAATCAGCAGAAGACTTTAAAATTTAAAATCGTATAAGATTATAAAATTCACATATTGACACGTATAAGATTCTTTTAATATAATTAATAAATTAACATCACCTCGTTTATAAAGGTCAGAAGACCTATCATCACCTTGTTTATAAAGGTCAGAAGACCTATCGTCACCTCATTTATAAAAGTCAGAAGACCTGTCACCACCTCATTTATAAAGGTCAGAAGACCTATCCTCACACATATTTCACATGAATAATAATTAAATCACAAATCACATTTAATTATGAAAAATTACACTAATATTATTCACTTTCATAACATGTTGTATATAAACAATTTATGAATACGGAATATTTAATAAAGGCAAGTAAACCACACCTTAAACCTTGATTGGACTTGTAGTAAAATAAGTTGTTCTATGAACCGAGTTTCTTGTCACCTAAAATAATTTAATAAAGTCACTTAACAATAATAATAATAATAATAATAATAATAATAATAATAATAATAATAATAATAATAATAATAATAAATAATAATGATGATGATGATGATGATGATGATGATGATGATGATGATGATGATGATGATGATGATGATGATGATGATGATGATGATGATGATGATGATGATGATGATGATGATGATGATGATGATGATGATGATGATGATGATGATGATGATGATGATGATGATGATGATGATGATGATGATGATGATGATGATGATGATGATGATGATGATGATGATGATGATGATGATGATGATGATGATGATGATGATGATGATGATGATGATGATGATGATGATGATGATGATGATGATGATGATGATGATGATGATGATGATGATGATGATGATGATGATGATGATGTTGATGGAATAAGGCATTTGGAGAGCAGCGTATCAATTTGTAGTGGCGTGACTAGTTCTTTATGAAACTAATATGAATGGAAAAACAAATAATTTATGGGCTTTTAGTTATTGGAGTCGTTCCTATGAAAGAGGATTTATGAGAAATTAAAACAAGTGAAGAAAATAAAAAGAGAATAATGAGTTCATAGGATTTATGCCATGATAATACCTAGAGAAAGAATACTACAGCGTGTACGTAACACAAAGAGTCATATGAGGTCAAAGAGAATAATAAGAAATGTATGTGGATTTAGGGGTCACAAATTGATCTTGTATTTATAGAAGAAATAAAGAATTTACTTGGAGAGAAAGATTGAGATTTATATCTCTAATAAATATTTAGAAGATAGAAATAAATCTGATAATAAATGTTTGAGATTTAAATATTTTTAAGAA
This sequence comes from Paraleonurus japonicus, assembly GCA_030762865.1. Lineage (NCBI taxonomy): Eukaryota > Viridiplantae > Streptophyta > Magnoliopsida > Lamiales > Lamiaceae > Paraleonurus > Paraleonurus japonicus. Next base: position 25,257,952 of record CM061055.1, on the reverse strand, counting down.
TAAGAGATCTAAAAGGAAATGTGAAATTAATAGTTATCCCTATAATTTTAAACTGAAATATTTTAGTATAATTAGATATTTATTAATTCTACTTATTTTTAAATAATAATTTATTCTAAATTTTAGGGGTGTTACATCCTTCCCTCTTAAAATAAATTTCGTCCTCGAAATTAATAACATCGATAGAGCATGCATGAATGTGGTAATACAAAAATTATCGTGTAAATAATGTAATTCATAGCATGAATTTAGCATAACATAACTTTGAACATAAATATGGAATATAGTATGTAATGCATGTACCTTAGATAGCTGAAGCGAGAGGTGGTGATGGACGACCTATATTTTTAAAATTAACTTCCTTGTTAATCATTACACCTTAAATAATTTTGACTCTTAAGTAACATTTTTTTTCAACAAGTCTACAAGAACGTAGACCTGCTCTGATACCACTCTGTCACGCCCCATTTTTCATAACAATAAGTTTTGAGAAATAATTATTAATTTAAAACAAAAGGCGTGAACTAAAATTTAATTAAAATAAAGACTACAATTTTTATTAGATAATAAAATAATTTTGACAATCAGCGGAAGACTTTAAAATTTAAAATCGTATAAGATTATGAAATTCACATATAGACACGTATAAGATTCTTTTAATGTAATTAATAAATTAACATCACCTCGTTTATAAAGGTCAGAAGATCCATCATCACCTCGTTTATAAAAGTCAAAAGACGTATCGTCACCACGTTTATAAAGGACAGAAGACTTGTCATCACCTTGTTTATAAAGGTCAGAAGACCTATCCTCACACATAATTCACATGAATAATAATTAAATCACAAATCACATTTAATTATGACAAATTACATTAATATCATTCACTTTCATAACATGTTGCATGTAAACAATTTATTCATACGGAATATTTAATAATGGCAAGTAAACCACACCTTAAACCTTGATTGGACTTGTAGTACAATAAGTTGTTCTATGAACCGAGTTTTTTGTCACCTAAAATAATTAAATAAAGTCACCTAACAATAATAATAATAATAATAATAATAATAATAATAATAATAATAATAATAATAATAATAATAATAATAATGATTGTTGGTCCCGGAGAGAGTTGAGTTGATTAAAACCTTGAGTAAGCTTCCCAGAACAAAATCTAGAAAGGGGGGGTTTGAATAGATTTTGTAGATTTTTCAAATCTTTCAAAACCAATTCAAAGTATCAGATTAAGCACAGCGGATGAAGATTAAATTCTCAACTTCTTATAAGATCAAAAGCAAGGTTGAAATACTGATTTTAGTTATGATTCTGAATTCAACTCTTGATGTAACACAATTGTAAAATAAACAGAAAATTAAAGAAAGCAAGAAATAACACCAGGATTTATAGTGGTTCGGATTTTAAAATCCTACATCCACTCTCCTTCTTCAATTTGAAGAAGGGACTCTCGCTATCGCTTACTTTCTCACTTCCCGACTTACAACTTACAACTTGTACGAATCTTCAAATCTTCAATCTCCTAGACTCTTCTTCTAGAAATCTAACTATTACAGTGTGTATTGAATTTTGAAGATTACTGGAAAAGTGTTCTAAAAACACTTAGAACTCTTTGAAACTCTTTAGAAATTCTTGTGAAAAGATTGTGAAATCTGAGTAGTGACTTGTGTAAATCAAATATGCATAAGTGTTCTATATCAAAAATGAAAAACCTAGACCTATATATAAGTCTGAAAAGTCAGTTAGTTTGTTAGTTAGTTCTAACAAACTTGAAACTGCTTAACAAACTTAATCTTGAAAACTGCTTAACACCTAGGCTGATTCTTCCTACTCGTCTCTGCGGTGACTTGGTGAAGATTAGCCTTTCTTATTCTACTCAGCTTATCTTGACTTCGTCTGAGCTCTTCATATTTGTCTCCTGCAGATGACTAGACTTGAGCTTGTCTCCAGATGACTTGTCATTCCTCGTCTCCAGATGACTTGAACTAATCTTGACCTAGTCTGATCAGCTTCGTACTAGAACTTAGTCTTCAATCATAGTCTGCTCATCTGGAACAGTCTTTTAACTCATCAAAACAATCTTGGTCTAACAATTTCCCCCTTTTTGATGTAGTTAAAACCTACAAGAAAGAGACACACTCACAGCTGAAGTTAGTTTAGAGTTTATCAAGATCAATAGATAGGTATCAAAGTACATTTTTCACATTACAACAGATTTATTCACATATAAAAACTTTAGATCTTTTAGATTTCAAAAACTTAGAAAACCAAATGAGTCTTCAAGACTTAGTTAAAATTTTGAAAATATTTTTTAAGTCTGAGAGATAAAATTCTCAGATGACTTTTACTTAAGAAAATTTTAAGTCTTTCTTAAAAAAAATAAAACTTTAAGAAATTAATACACATAAAATGAATCAAACAAAGTATATTCACATTGAATTTACAAAGATTACAGATAAGAAGATAATAGAAAAGTAGAAATAGGGAAAAGAAAAATCCTGTTTCTATTAGTCTTCCCACTGATCTTCATCTGGTATCATCAGCCAATTGAATACCCGACTCCTAAGCTGCTTTATATCCTCCTCTTGAGTGAGTCCAGATTCAGCCTCTGCCTTCTTCAAAATACCCTTTACCCAGTCTAGGTCCAGGGATCCATCTGATTTCTTGGCAGGGATGGCATACTCAAAAGCTGGAGAGATCAGGTTAACGTTGAACTCTACATCGGCTTCTTCTAGCAGACGATGATAGAACTCAGCATCTACCTTCTCCATCCACTCATGCCAAGCTAAGTCTGGATCTTCTTTGAGTTGCTCGGGGCCCTTGAGAATATAGAAGTATATCCACATACCCTCCAGA